>CM072863.1:3290000-4490000 GCA_036937835.1 Pampus argenteus | reverse complement strand
AATGACATAATACCTGTAAACTGCACAGTCCATTATACAACACAACTTTATACCTAAACAACCACGTCCAAATATGGAAATTTGTCACTTTATATAAATGTCTTGTGAACTGCGTTGCCATAATTACTATGGCAGCTAGATGGCGTCACTCAAACCGTAACTATAGGCTGTTGAATTAACGACCTATACTGTCGTTTTTTTCCTGCGAGGACAGGCTGTCATTATACCACAGTTTACAATATGACAGCCTTGTTTATATCTGACATTAAGTAACCATAGCAACAATATGCCTAGTTGATGCTTTATGCGTTACCTCATTGTGGTTATAGTGTCTTATAATGTAAGAAAATCCAGGTGATTATTGGCATAGTGAAGGTATTTTCTGCCTCCAGCTCATGGTTGTGCATATTTGCATGTGTTTTTTTTTTTTCATTCAATCCTCATGTGGCATTTGAGGAACATCATGAGCCAAAGAAAGGAACATTAGAAACACTTTGAAAACTGCTTAGTGCAACTCAACATGCGACAGTAGCGAGGTTGGATGAACTTCAACACTTTCAAGTGTCTACAACAAGCTGCAAATGTGTCAGACATTAAGATGCTGGAAGGATGCAAACGGATGTTGCATGGCAACAGTGAATCTTCTTTTTCTTTGAGGAGGACCGAAACTAAATTATCACAGCAAAGTTTCTCTCTTTAGGATAAACAAACATGTTGCATTCAATGTCGTAGGAAAGCATTTGTTATTCTATATACAGAGAGACAAAATCAAGGTTATGTTGTTGTATGGTACTTTGGTGTCATCACAATAGTGATAATAGGTTGTTCCTGTTAACATCTAAATGTCCATTAAGTTCAGGTAGAGATGGGCGACACACACACACACACACACACACACACATTACACACGCACACACACACACACAAACGTAACACACACACACACTGGGATGTTGGCTCATTTTTATTTTTTTTTGCTTTTGTTATTAAAGAAATCTGTTAATCTACCTGTGTCTATATTGAATATTAAGACACAATAGGTATATCAATTATATGGAAATCAGATTATAAAAATAACATTTGCGGCACAAACACTGTGCAGCTTCACTGTTTGCTTTGTTTTAATTACTTGAAGGCTGCATTCTGGCTGATCCGCAGCTTAATCAGCTGCTCTTGTCTTCTCCTCACCACTTTCTCTTCACTCTCTATCAACAGCGTTCATATTCTGAGCGGCGTGTGCTGCTGTTTTCTAACAGCACAAAACGCTTTTTATTTTAAATGCGTGGGTTAGGGTTCAATTTTGAAACCTGAAAAATGTATCTCGGTGTTCATTCAGTATTCCCCCCGCGAGCCTCATTTTGATGAAGAAAGGCGACAGATACAATACAAGAAATGGTCAGTTTGCTTTGTGCATAGATTGATAAATGCACTTTGCATTTTTGTTGTTGGATATTATTGGCAGATGCTGATTTTTTCTTTGTTTTTTTGCATATTTGTATTTTATATTGTTTTTTTGTGAATGAATGTGTTTGCAAGCTCTCTCCTTCAAATATTCACTTTGAAGGACACGACTGAACAGAATTAAAATGTGAAACACAATGTTTTGTCCGAAATATATTTCTATGCAGGACAGTTATATGATAATATTCATTTTAGTCTAAAAAAAAATAAACCCAAAGTAAGGTTAATAATACTTTATCATGATGGGAAACACATGTAGATATACCACACACTGGTCATATTTAGCAGCTGGCTCAATAAATGCTGGACAATAGCAGGCTTTCGAGGCACTATTGAGACCAAGCCTGCAAAGTTTTGACATTGAAAATAGAGCTGACAACAGCTCATTCCACAACAAGCCTCCAGGCGGACAACGACTAAATGAGTTTCATCGAAAAGCAAAGGGAGGCTGTTTGAAGTTGCAGTCACACAACCGGGCCAAAGCGGCAACATTCAAGCAAATACTTACAAATCCAATAACGAGGGTTCATTTTATACAGCGTGACTGTGGACAACAACATAAATAGGACAAATGGTCACAGTTTAAATGTAATATTTGTGCTTCTTATAATTGAATGGGGACCGTGTAACTGTACTGCTGTGTAGATGCAGACATAATAGGCGAGAACAATGCCACGACTGTATTAATCTGTCTTGTAATTGTGCTTTTTTGCAACTCTTTATTATTATTATTATTATTATTACAGATTGGATTTAATCAAATTCACTACAAAAACTAAACAGTAGCAATTTAAACGACCAGTATGTGATAACATCAAGTTAAATATGAAAGTGATTTTTACTTCTTAAAACAACTAAACATGTTTGAAGTCATTTAGACGTTATATTGTTTTCTTCTACTGACTCAGGACCAGAGTTTCAGATATTAAAGAAGAGAAGCAGGACTTGCTGCTGGAGGCGGAGCCCGTGTAACTTTCCAAGTCGACTATCTTTTCTCTGCTTCCTGAGATCACGCTGACTTGACTTCATGTCTCACATCAGTCCACTGCAAACACTGTGCATGTTTGCTTTCAGGATACAATTAATTCCCATCGCAAGCAAGTTGCTGTAGATGTAGAGGTAAATTTTTCCTCTGCTCGTGTTCAGAATCACAGATGTAATTTTAGCAAATACATGTCCATGATATGACAGATGCATTAAAGGTAACTCACATAGGCGGCTGATTAAACGTCATCTCAGGACTGTGTGGGTGTGTGTCAAGTTGAATGACTCTCCTGACTATCCTGTTAGTTTAATTTCATCTTCCAGGGTGGAAAAACATATAGTTTTACAATAAACAAAAAAAATATATGAAGTTTGGTGCTTTTTGCACGAGCTTTAAATGGATAACAAAGAAAACCTGTGTGGGTGTGCAGAGTCTTTAAAGTATTCTGATAGTGTTTCTGTTTCTCTGGCCCGAATGAAATTGGTTCAAAAAAGCCACTTTGGAAACAAAAATGAGCCAATCCGAAAATGTAGGAGATGTGCTTTGTTATTTTTTAGGATGATTTATTGTCTGGAGAGCTGCTGGATCACAATGATGAACTGAAAAAAAATGACTATATATATAAAAAAAAAAAAGGTCATGATATCAGATTGTTAAAGGTCTGATACAAGGACAAAGCACATAGCTCATTATTTTTTAATCAGTTCTATGCTCTTTGTCTATAAGTGTCACTATTACTGACTCTGCAGTGTCAACAATCATTCATGCTTAACGGCCTCGATCAGCCGATACAGTAACTCAACAGTAACTCTTTGTTATAATGAGAAGCGATGTGAATATGCTACATCCTATATCATTACAGACAATCTTAGTTTTTCCATTTTTCAAACTAATTCTTTATTTTATTCTGAAATCCAACTGGTTTTGTTCTTTTCATTGACTTATTGAACAATAAATGTTTTAAGTTTTTTTTTGTTTTGTTTTTTTCCAGCAAATTAAATCATTTGCTTGCTGACTCACTAATTACCTCCAGTCTGACTTGGCCAGTGACATAGAGACAGTGAGAGTTTTTTCTTTCCCTCCATTAAGAAAAAAAAAGAAGGATCCAGCTGTGCTGAGCTTTAATGGCTTAAGACGCCGTGTGAAATCACAACAGGGGAGATCCTTACCCATCACACCATCAACCAGGAAGTACCCGAGAGACGGAAATCATATTCACCTTGTATTCACCTCTCACTGGGCTCATAATTGCAGGAGATAGGTGTGCTCAGGGTCTGGAGTACATTACCATACACCCATGGACGATGATTAATGACCCAGTGGGAACAAACAGCGAGCGGCTGCTCTCAGACAGCGTCAGTAAGCTCATGTGCCACCAAACGTTGGAGTATATGCTTCAGATATTTGTAAGACCTTGTCTGTCACTTCAAAAAGTTGAAGGCAAAGTGTATGTACGTGTGTGTGTGTGTGTGTGCTTGACTGCGTGGTGCACGTGCACATCGGCCTGTTTCTGCATGCATATATAAGAGTGTACAGGGATCATTCTCTATTCAATCATTACAATGTTGTCACTGCAATTAGATTAATTGCCCCGAGTGTGACCATTAATAACATTAATCTGTCTTCTTCCTAAATCCGATCTACTTTTTTTAATGACTACACTGCATGACTGAATTAGCGCCGGTAATCAATCACAGGTCAGTCTGTATTGAAGGTAACAGTGGTGCTCTGTGGTGACAGCTTACGTTAAATGGCTGTTCTGTATATTCTGTGTATTCGTGGCTGGCACAGTCTGTGTCCGAGCTTCAAGTCAAATTATCCACAAGTAAGTGATGCTAAGTGGATGTCTGCGGGGAAGCACAGAGATCAAGGATGGTGCTGTCGTCATGCAACTTTTGAAATCCTATTTGAAGAGGCTTTTTTTTTTTTTTTTTACAGGAATGTTTTCTTCTGTAAACAACAGGGGTGTGTGTGTGTTTGTGTGTGTGTGTGTGTTTGTGTGTGTGCTGTTAGGGCAGTTCCCTAGTGGTCAAGCAGCATGGTGTATCTTCAATAGCAACTCACCGATGGGGCCGGTTTCCCTCCCTTTGCCGTGCAGACAAGAGTGAAATTTTGAGCTTGGTATCGACTAAATGGGGCTGGAGTGTTCTCTGCCATCACTGATATGTTGTTTGGAGGTGCTGTGGAGGACAAGGAGAAAGCTTTGTAAAACCATATCACAAAATTCAACCTCAAATATATATATATATATATATATATATAGGAAATATCATATTACAAAAGTAGGTGGAGACGTCACTGGCGATACTGTCAGCATAGTAAGAGCAAGAAAGTTGTGCACAGATGTTAAAAACTAAAACAAATTTACACTTTTTTTTTTATGTGTCTATCCATTTTCAAAAGAAAATAAAGACCTGCTGAGAGAATCTCCTCTTAAAATGGTAACTGAATAGTTGAAGACAATATGTTCAAACGTCCCCTGGGCTCATGTGAGTCAGATGAGGCTGATAAGGTAGAAAATCTCATACATATCATATCACTAACCCTCTGTCTGAATCTCTCTAGGGATCTTAGCAAGTATGTCATGGTAGTGCGAAGGGGGGAAAAAAAAAACATGTGAGCGAGAATTCACAGCATTATAGAGGAGCGCTGGGAAGGAGAAGAAGAAGAAGAAGAAGGGGAGGAGGAGGAGGTAATGAATGGAAATCTCCCGCATCCCCCAGAAAATCAGCTGTTCAACATGCAGCACTCTAGTCCTTGTATGGCTGTATAAATATGAATACTTTATGGACCATATTGTGGCTGATTCAGGGGAAAATACCAACAGGCAAGTTTTAACAGACTGTAGCAGATAATGGCCAGCTGCACCAAGGACCAGTCGAATTTTGATGAGTATCAAAAGCACTTTTCACGACATTAACTGAAGAAGGCTTTAACATGCAAAGTGTTTCACATATTCTGTATGTCTAACATCTCTTTATGAGGCTTTTTCATGTGCCGCGGCGCGTAGGCATCGACTAGTCGTCTGGCGCTTTTATTGCCCTCCAGATTTGGCTTCTGAATTTTTAAGAATACTTCACCTTGCCCGACTTCTTCATCCGAATGTGAAGCATTTGTGAAATCTGTCAAGGACCGCGTGAGGCGAGGGCGAGAGAGAGGGGGAGAGAGAGAGAGAGAGAGAGACAGACAGAGAGAGAGAGGATTTTTTTTTCTTTTCAGAAGTTCAATTCCTTGAATCCACGAGCCATGCTTTAAGGCAGATACGATAACAAGAAAAGGTCATACGGGGGAGCAGTGCCATTTCCATGTGTCGCTTTTATGTGTAAATCTATCAAGCTGTTTTAAACAGACATGCCACAGCAATTAATTGATTAAAAGCAGGTGGGGGTTGGTGGGGATTTAGCTGCTGGCCTGGGTGCCTCCGTGTTTCCACACCTCTTAATTGCTTATTGATGGGATTCATATGGTTGTAAATTAACCTTAGAACACTCCATTAGCTTACTGACAAGCCTGTCTCAACCCGGCATATGATAAGCTGTCAGAGGTGTCTGTTCCTGACCAATCATGCTCAAGTACTCGACACAGAAGCAGTGTCAAGTGGTGAAAGTGACTCTGGTATGGTGAAGTTGCTCCAATATGGAGAGCATATAATCCAAAAAAACAATATATATATATATATATATACCACAAAGGAGTTTTAAACACACCAAACCGCACACGTTTAAACGACAAAGACAAAGCTAATCTCATGAATCCAATTTTATTAGATTAAAAAAATAATAACTGTCAAATTGTTTCCCCTCGACTGATAAGTATTTATAATCCCCTTGACATGTATTTCTGCAGAGCAAGTCACAAGAAAAATGCTCTTTATTTAGCGAGAATAAAACCCCCGAACGCAACCTCGTAACTGCTCTAGATGAATAATTCTGCGCCGCGATCGGGTTAGTTCAGGAGAGCCGCGCATTGATTATGATGTTCTATTGTTTTCTGCCTTGTAGGTGTGTGTGTGTGTGTGTGTGTGTGTGGCACCTAATGGGAGTCAAAGCTAAAGACAGCAGTAAGTAAGCCTTGGTGAAATATTTGACATGATTAAAACCAAAAACTACCGTGTGCACCGTAATATTTGCAAACAATCATCCGTATAGGATGAAGGTGGTTGGTTCTGTGATGATGGAGTCTGAAGCCATTCACACCACATTTAACTGCAGCTCTCTCTGTGCCCACTTGTTAAAGGTTGAGGTAATTTCTCCCTTTGTGTTTTTCCAGTTCTTTGTTTTAAGCCGTCTGCTGGGTGTTTTTAAATGGATTGAACTGCCTCCGAGTTCAAAACGTTAACCGAGGCCGAGCATACCAATCATTTTAACACAACAGATAAATAATTAAATGTCAAGGTTACTGTCTGCCATGTCGGTGCTCATGTAGTGGCTCATAGAGAGAGAGAAAGAAAAAAAACAACAACTATCAATTGAAATGCATCAAAGCCACTACAGTCAAGTTTGCTAAACAATATGTAGAAGTTGTATCTAACGTAAAGAAACTTTTAGGAAAAAAAAAGGAAATGTCAACGTATTTGACATTCTTCTGGAGGTTTCTTTAAAGACTCAAAAGATTCAAGTGCAGATATAAAGAATCCAAATCCTCGCCACACTATCACTTCCTTTCCTTTACATAATGAAAAAACGGCACAGCTACACGGTGTACTGGCGAAAAAGTATTTCTACTCTGTGTGTCTGGCATGCTGATGCCACACAAGTGTTTTTTTTCCTCTGAGAACTGATTGAAATCTTCTGGCAGTGCATATTTTTTATGTTTTGGGTTTTTTTTTTTAAGGATCACATATTTGGTCCAATTTTTGATGATTTTCATCCTCCTATATGCGAGTGATTTGTCTCCCATTCATGGAAACTCTTTTATAATAATAAATGTAATAAAGCCTCGTCAAGCTAAAACATCCTGAAAAGTGGCCATTGAGGTTTTTTACCGCAACATAATTAAGTCTCAAGATAAAACCATGAAATACCTTTGCTTAGTGCTTCCAGCTACGTATTAGCTGGGCTCTATTATGAATGCATTTCTTGACACCATAAAGTAGGACACTGCAAAACATACAGACGTGAGGACAGTGAGTCCATTCTTCTTCACTTGTGCACCACTGAATTAAAAGCAGCATTTACTTCCTTTTGTCCCTTGTAGTTCATGTTGTGCCAGGTGCAACAATAGTGATCTCTCCCTCTATCTCACATTTACCACCTCCCTTTTGTTCTGTGTCCTCAAGCGCCATTACTCAGCTATTTTTCCAAAGAAGAAAAAAAAAAAAAAAAAAAAAAAACTGCATATGGGATTGGTGAATGCACAGAACAGGAGCATGTTTAATGCTCCCAAGAGACTGCTTTCCGTGGCCTCATAATTAAGGGATTTAGAGCTCTGGAGACAGCTGGACTCACAAGAAACGCTCCCAACATCCCCTTGTACTAAGCACCCTGGCCTCGAGTCCACATCTCTGGGGTTTTATTTATAGCAGAGGATGGTATGTGTGTGTGTGTGTGTGTGTGTGTGTGTGTGTGTGTGTGTGGTGGGCGAGGAGTAGGGTTGACTATAAAAAAAAAAGGCACCAAGGTCATCCTTGGCTTACTTTTACTGACAATAATTCAGAGATAAGTGTTTGATAAAGCTCTACTTTTTTTTATTGGCAGCCCAGAGTCCCAAAGTAATCAGTATGAATTTTGAATGGGTTTTACCAAGCTAGCAGCTGATAGTGTGAAGCATTTCACTTTTCAGTGTGATGTTATCCATATCGCTGGAGGATTACATTCTTGACACATAGTCTCTATGACTGACAGCTTAGGAATCAGGTTTCCACGTTGTTCTTTGTTATTTGGAGGCTTTAATTTGGCCATAGGTACGTCTGTGTTTATCTGTGTGTTGCCCCCCCCCTCCCCCTCGATAGACTGGTGACCTGTGCAAGATGTACCCTGCATCTCACCCAGTGCATGCTGGTATTAGCCTCCATCTATCCATCTAAACAGGATTACGGGAAATGTATAGAACAACAATATATTTGTTAAGTTTCAACGTACTGCAACATTTCTGGCGTACCAAAGCAGCAGTTAATCCTTCCACCAAAAATAAAGTAGAAGTCAATTTACATTAAAATCACAAAAGGAACATTAGTGCAATCATTTAGCCAAGGTTTTCAATTTCAGACCAATCACAATCGCCTGTTTTTTTTTCTCTTTGTTTACTGCACATTAGCTTATCAAATGTCCTATATTTGTATTTAGCTCTGAACGCCTCACTGCAGAGATTTCCTTTGAATAAAACCATAAAACACTATTTTCCATCAGCATTTCTAACAATGGTAATTTAAAAAAAAAAAAAAAAAAAAAAGGCACAATTAGATTTTAAATTCTCTGAAGCAGGTACAAATATAGCAAAACGCCGTACCCCGACTCATCCCTGTGTATTCTGGATGCTCGGTTGTATATTTCAAACCGCGCTGAAAGAGGGCCTAGAGGTGACGGAGTATCATCAATATGCAAAACAATTTCATGTCTGAATGTAAGAGGTTCTTTAGAGTTGAAATTGGAAATAATAGTGCAGACAGAAAGAGACACAAGTGGACCTCAAAGAAAATCTAAAAAAAAAAAAAAAAAAAAATATATATATATATATATATTTCCCTCCTCTTAGTGCCAGAGTGACGATATCATAGTGTGTATCTGATCCACAGATCTGCAACAAAAGCCAGAGAGAGAATAGAGACGGAGGAGAGGCAGCCATTGGTGATGTAGCACGTTTTGTCTTCTGCCTCTACAGTAGTAGTATTACGTCTTTATTGACCCTTAAGAGAGAGTTTCCTTTTTGAATTTCCCCTCCACAAAAGGGGTCAAAGGTCATTGCCTGCTCCGCAGCAGCATCCCCGGAGCTGCCAAGGATACATTTACTTACTCAGAGACACTTGAACAGAGCAGATGCTAATGCTATGTGACAAAGGTGCTTGAACCTGTTTTACTCCAGTTCATTCTCAGTATACGGACCAGCCACTTCATCTCGTTTCACCGTGTCTGTCTTGCGCTAACATGTGAGGTCCCTGTTGTCCTTTTACAACGCATTACTCAGCTGCTCCTACGTGTGATTTTGAAAAAAAAAGGTTGAAGAGTGGACAGAACAGAAATACCCATGCTGCATCACTGCAAATTAAGCAACCGGTAATTCAAAATGTCAATTTAAATTGAGTCTTTCACCTAATATCCATCCCTGTAGAGTCTGAAATGGAAGTTAATTGGTTCGTTCCTGAGCCAGTCACATGATCTCAACTTTACATGTAGGCTTGCAGATATGAAAAAAAACAAAAAAAAACAAAACATACATGCAATCCAAATTGAGTTAAGCTGAGTGAAACATAAAACATAACGTATGTATATCCTGTATTTTCAGAAGACAGCCTGAAAAACAATCAAAGTTAAGTCCTCTCAAGAGGGGGAAAAAAAACAAAACATGTTGAAATAAGTGCTGGCATGACAAACCAATACCCAAGTCTGCCCTTTTTGAAAGCCTTTATTTCCCAGCTCGAGCAGCACCGAAAGATAAAAGACACTGAAATGCTTTTTTTTTTAATCACTTTTCCATTGTGCTTTTTGAGCATTTGCATTTACACCCCACCCCGTGTTTGGATGGGTTATTACTGTGCTGTCAACTCATATCGCATCCTCCCGCCCCAGCCACAAACCAGCCAGCGCTGGCCGGTTGTGAAGCGAGGGAGACTCTGGTGGCTGTCAGGAAGAGGAAGGGGGGGGGGATGACACACACAGACAAAAGCTTGTGTCACACTGAACAAGTTCCCCAGTTCCGAAGCCCATTAATCATACCGATGTTGGGAGAAAAAAAAAAAAAAAATTCAGCCGGCACATAAACTACATGCCTGCGTGCTTCGATCTGTCTGTGTGTTCAAGAGAGGGAGAAATGCATTTGTACGTTCTCGTCTGTGGAAACATTACGGTTTCATTGATGCATTTACTGAGCAATGGCAGCTGTCAAGTGGACATAATATTGTGATCTACCTATGAGCTATTCACCACCCACATTATATACTTACATATATATATATATATATATAATATATTCAGCGCTGTCCACATAAAGACATCCTTACAGGCTTTCATCGTAAAATAAGAGGAAATATACACACAATAAAATCATTCACCATCTAAAGAGAATGATTTGGGAGCTTAGGCACAATTGTGTTCTATGTTGTTCTCTGGTCCCATATGATAGGAAATACAATATGTCATGGCTGTATATGGCTTTCCCCAGGCTCTTCCCAGGCATCCACTCTCTGAGGGTAAACCAGGCTTGGACTTACAGCTTTGTGCTTATAATGAGGACAAGGGGGACAGAAGAGAGGATTTTGCCAGCACAGTTTGACGGCACGATTGAGACAGGGCTAAAGGGAAAGCTTTTTTTGTTTTTTTGTCTCCCAAATAGCAGACAGTGGCAGATGGGACTTACCCTGTACCCAGCACAGCTTCAATTATGCCATGACTGGCACCCTCATCCCTAAAGTCCTATTTTTTTGCTAAAGGGCAGGGATTCAGGGTTGGCAATCTGTTATAATTTGGCCCCTTTACCACTAGCCTTCTCCAGCCTCCCCCATCCCTCTTTTGTCAGTCTAGGTAATTCACAAGGTATTGACATGGATGCACCTTTAAGGTCCCCGGTGCCTTGGGCATCGCAGACAAATTTCTTGATCAGTGTGGCTGTGATGTTTTGGTTTTTTTTTTCTTTCTATTTTATGACACCTAATTTACAGACCAAGGGGGTAAAATGAGGCTGTAAAGTTATATGAGGCCACAGAGAGTCACTTGAGGTAGTGAAGTATCCATCATTCAATTCTTATTTCTGGCCCCTGACCATATGAACAATCCCCAAAGAAGTCTTCTGAGAAAATCTACATCAAATGCCTGCAGCTCAACGGCCACAAGCTCCACAAATGTCGATATAGTATACACAGCATTCAGGGACAGGGAGGAGAATTCATATTTCACGCTGACATGCAAGGGTTGTTGATGGGCCAGTTATGACTAAGACAAATGGGTGACCATGCATCTCTTTTTAAAATAGGCAACAAAAAAAATATATAAAAAAAAAACACAACAGAATGACTTTCAGTACCTTGGTACTTTTAACCTTTTCCCAGACACTGGTTTTAAGTATTTATTTTATTTTTCAGAACAAAAAACTGTTTGTCCATTATCATGACCTCATCTATTTTGCCCTCATAATACACTGATGAAAAAATAATAATATTCTTAAGCTTTGAGATTTAAAAGCCTCTCTTGTTCCATTATTCCTAGAACTGCCTGCTGTTTGATGAGAATGCATTTCAGATGACGTGTGTTTGGTATTCAGAGACAAAACACTAAAAAATGCCATCCATTCTGTCAACAACAAAAAAAGTTCCCCTCATTTACTACATAATTAATCACTGATGTAATATATTTACTTTTTATATCTGCACTATTGTTATTCTTACCTTTTATTGTTGATATATTTAAACCCTTTGAAGAAGAGGTATAAATAACTGATTTTGAATACAGAGATGCTACTTATAAGTTATTTATTTGGTAAATAATATACTAGTAAAAGTACTGAAGGTATAGGTAATCATATTAATATCAACTCTGGATCCCACAAGGTGCATTATACTGTAAGGCAATGACAAACCTACCCTTTGAAACGGTTGGTGTTAAAAGTGTTAAATGTCTTATATCTGTCTTTTCCAGATGAAGTCTTTCAAAGTAAAATTGCAGTGCCTGAACATTATTCAGACCTCTAAATGCATGAACATTTTTGCAATTATGACCTTGTGAAAAGAGAGAGAATTTAAAGTGGGCAACTAAGTTAATTCATTTTGGCTGGAATATCAGCTCAAGACGTCTGTTCATAGTTAAACATGTTGTATGTGTGATTAAATGCTGCTAATGTAAATTGGAAGTTGCTGCTGCACTTGTACATTATGTTCTCAGCCTACCTCACAGTACAAAGAAGCTGGTGTTGAAACTCTGGTCAACATGGGAGTGGATTTTGATTTTATGTATTTATTGTTGGAAATCAGTTAACGACACAAACAAATGACAAAGATTGTCAGAGGCCTCATTTAGATAAAAAAAAAAAAAAAAAAAAACTCAAATAACTTGAGGGAAAGTCAACAGGCAACAGATTGACCAGCTAAATTTTCCATTAATTCAGTACTGATTAAAGATCGCTCCCTGAATCCCTCATTTCAAAGCAAATCACACAGTTTAATTGTGTCCAACCTCAAATGGGGAAAAATAAAGGTTCACGAAAAACATCCACTTGTGCTGTGGAATTTAAAAACAGGATAATAAAACACACTCTCGAAGTCATTCCAGCGACAAAGTCAAAGCTACCGACAGATATTAGCCGTTTTCTGTCAGATTCTCGACAGACGGACTAACGCCTAATCACATGGTTTCGGAAAAGTCACCACGGACCAGGACCTGCAGGTCAACCCGTCCGACCCAGATGAGGATTAGTTTGAAATCCTCAGAGTCTGCTGGTCTCTTCCATGACAGAGCAGTCAGACCGCAGGATCTACCCAGTCGTCATTACTTTCACAACCAGACCAACATAACTTTCCCGTCTTCGATCTCGTCACCATGACCGCGTCTTTACTTACATCTATTCCTAGATATGACTCTTAGAGCTATCAGAGTTTATCGTAACATCAGCTTCTCCGAACTCACAACCAGCGACTGAGCCTGACCTCCAGCCATCCTCAGAAAACGTCACTCCTCAACGACTCCCAAAAATCCTTGCCCGCCTTCCTCTCACTGTTGACTCGCCATCACCCTGCATCCACCGCCATCCACTACGGATACTGCACTCCTCCCATGCTTGCACTCTCCAGTTCCCTCACATGCTCTGAATTCACTGCTGGGTCACTGGTCCTCCCAAACATACCTTCGGTTCATACACTCAGATCTCAGATTTGCTTAATCTCATCTGCTTAAGTAACTTGAGATTTTTGGGGGTCCGTCGTTGCCCGGTAATTGATGACATTAAAGAAAAACCATTATAGATACCATATTCCACACTTATGTATTCAAGGCTTATATTTCTTATCATATTTCTTGATGACGATGATATGAGGTGGAGTCCTCAATAAAACAGACATTTCTGCCAAAGATGAAACAGTTTTGATTACTTCACATGAGACATTTCTTGTCTGTGCTCTTTTCATGGGTTTGAAATGGAAGGAGCTCAGTTACAAATGGGCGATGTCACATACTTCAATGCACCCAGTCAGGATTTAGCAACACTTCAATCACAATGCGATGACAGTTGTTTGCTTGTGTTTGCCAAGTCACTAAATAAAATCCAGTCTCACAGTTCTGATGACGCAGGTTAGCTGAGTTTTTGAGTGCTAAACTCTTTTTCTGAAATGTAACGTTTATCATGAAAATTTGATGATGTACATATAGATACTAATTAATCACTTTTTTGCTTTAAAGGCTTGAAGTTTAAGCAGATATTTTTTTTGTGGAAATATTTTGCAGTGTGACACTTGCTGGTCATTGGACTGCTTATATTGTGTTACGTCCTTTCAAAAGAGAAATACTTGGTGCACCTGTATTTTCTCAAATTCATTACCGCAGTGCATCCTTCAATATTTACCGGGTGCAGCAAATATTATGACTGACACTCGCAAGAAGATAAAATCCACAAACTGAAGTTGATTTAATTTCTCAAAGGACTAAGCCTGCCCTGTTGATTCAAGTACTTTCCTCTGCTGTGTCTTGTCATACAACAGTTTTGTTTATCTTATCTTTTTTTGTTTGTTTGTTTGTCTGCTTCAGAGGCGATTACATGAAGCACTAGAAAGATTTAAATCAGAAGCTCAAGATAAATATACGCTGTTTACAGTGGATGTCTGGAAAGGTTTGATGAAAATGATTTTGTCAAACAGTCCGAGATATGAGTAATCAGTTTGCATTAAAGGTTTAGTTTATGCCAAACGAATAAAACAAAAAAAAACAACAACTCAGAAACGTTTGTACTTCTTTTCCACCTTACTGACTTCGACTGATCAATTGTTTTAGAAACTTAAAATTTCATCAACACTGTAATTTTTTAGCATTTTGCTTTTTTTTTTTTTTTATAAAAAAAGAAATGGGTAGAAGAACGGATGAGTGACTGCACAAATGAATAAATGAATGAGCAACTAAATGTATGAATTAATAAATATATCAGTCATACACCTCCTTAGCATTTTCTACATGATACAAATGTAAATCCACCATTAGCATGGAAATTACATTTGATTACTTCATGGTGAGGTATTACATCTCCAAATCCTAAATATTCATGAATGCATTGGTTTTGATTTTTTTTTTTTTTTTTTGGCCGTAGAAAATATTCAGTTTACATAGTGGCTGAAAAAAAAAACTACTTTCATTATTAAAATAAATTGAACTCTCACGGTGCAAAATGATCTTGATGATCCTGCCCTCCCACCGAGGCACAAAGAAACTTTAACTTCAACTAAATGTTCTAAACTTTGGGTATTTAGGTTACCCCCATAGCCAGTCCTGCATGTGCTATAACACAAAAGTAGGCTACATATCTATGAGCATCTTTCACTGCTGGTGAATTATTCCCAGTTCATAATTTTCATTTTTTCCATTCCGACAATTGAATCTTTGAACACGACAGTTCAGAGAAGTTGTCATAACATCCCATGACAGCTAATTCCGTCACATAACTCCAGCCAAAAATCCCATTTTCTACTTGAGCTATTTCACACTCGGCGGACTGGCAAACGTTCTCAATTAAATCTGAAGGTTTTGCTACTAGACATGGTGGGTTTTGTTTCAAGGATGGCTTTAATTGCTAAACTTGTTAGAAATTTCTTTGACATTCCAAGGGTGATGACAGTCATTGAATTGACGTGCATCGCAACGCTGAAAGATGCCAAAATAAAAGCCTTGTTAAGAGTCGATGCTTACCCTGTTTTGGGGCCTGCATGGCCTATCCGTAATAATAATAGTACAATTCAGTGTAATATTCCATTCAGCCATATATTGTGTAGTAAATCCAATGTAAAATGAGGACAAAACAATGAGATGAACTATAAAGTCATGGTCTGCTGTTTGATTTATGTTTTGTGGCCTTTGTTAAAGGCGGGTTAAGCAATGTGCCATGCTGCACTTCAATTTTTTTTGTATAATGATCCAGCTCCCAATATTATCAGGCAGGGGAAAAACCTCTGCAATATTCTACTCAATACAGGAAGGCGTAGAGACAGAAAGAGAGTAGGACTGACCTGGCTCACGCTCAGTGCATTCAAGGGTCATGAATTTGCAATTTCATGCCTTCATATTAACTGCACATGTAGAGCCACTTCATTGCAGCACAGTGCTGCCTGAGGTTTTAATTACAGTTTTCCTTGAAATACTTCACCAGTCTCACCGTACTGTAATTAAAATGACCAGATTGCTCTGATTCACCCTGGAAACTGCTCTGATTCAGACTGGAGTTTGGTTTGTACAAGTTTGTTTGTATTTGTGTGTGTATGTGTTAATGTATGTTTACGGATACGGATAAGTCGGTACGTTGGTGTGTGTGTGTGTGTGTAGGCGTACTGTATATATCACAGTAGGTATGTACGCTACAGATATTTAATTTACATTCTCAGATGTCACCTTTTCATGCCCTAACAAAGACATAATAGATAATGTGTAAATATGCTGTTACTGTTGGTGAGTGTAACTTACAGCTGCTGCAGATTTATTTTCCATGTATAAATAATTTATAGATGGTTTTCATGCAGAAAAAAACAACCCTTTGCTGGACATGAGCTGGGCATGGGACCCCAAATGTGTGCTTTTTATTCAAATATTTTATTCAGGGGTTTCTGAAGACTGTCATCATCAATAATTTAGATCTCTTAGTATGACCACATTACCAGGAGAATATATTTTAGGAAAAAAACAATAACAAAATACATTCATATATATATATATATAATAAAAAATAAAATACATCATATGTATGATGCATATAAAACATGTTGGCAGTGAACATTTCTAGGAGACTTTGTTGTATCAAGGTATTCTGTATGTTTGAAAGTAATTAATTCATGTAATTGGAGGCCTTGTCCTTTCATGTTAATAAACCAAACAATCATAAAAACATCATCTTCATTATCATTTTTTGTAGACACAAATAATTAATGGAACATGAGTGTTACATTGCCTCATTTGACATCAGTGTGAGTGAGTCAGACATAAACAAGTTCATTGTCATGACCTTGTTATGAGGAGTAACATGGAGAACATGATGATGTGGTCTTTAGAAGTGTGAATTCTGTAGATAACGCTATTTATGTCATTGTTGCTTAATTTCGACTAAATAAAATATATAAGCCTCCAAGTTTCTTATTGAATCTGGGCAAGGTCGGCATCTATCTATATATTGGAGATGCTGAATGAATGAAGGCCACCATTTACAAAGGGAACGTTGGCCAATTTTAGTAGAAGCGGTAAAATCGAAATGGAAAAACAACTGTTTCAAAGAATCATAGAAACATTTATCGTAAGTGTGAGGAAACGGCTGCAACTGACAAAACAATCCACATTTCTAGCTGAAGCTTTTAAATCAGTTATTTTACAAGTAAAAAAACAGAGAAATTTTTGGGATTTACTAAATGCTCAGATTCCTGGACACGTCTCCGTCAGCAGTGTGATAATCAATACAAATAATAAACTTTCCCGTATCAAAGTTCAATTTTTCCATTTTCTTGACAGATGTGGAATATGCAAACCACTCACATTTTTATAATGTCTACGTCAGTGAAAAATTAAGTGTTTTGTTAATATTGAGATGATTTATTTACAGTTCCAGTCAGTGCTGAGAAGGCACAAAATCACCCCCAAACTCAAACACAAAGTGATTCAAAAAAACATCAATATCAGAACAATATTATGCTATTATAATGATTGAAACCGGCAAATTGTTTTTTTTTTAGAATACTGAGTTCATTTGTTATGATAAAAGACTGAAAGACTGACAGATTGATGCATCAAACCGTTGCCAACGGTGGCTCCAGTGCAGAACGCGTGAAGTAATTTGACATTTCATATTTCCAATCTAACATGGCATTGACAGAAACATCTATAAAAACACACAAAAACACACAGTCAAAACACTGATGGATTCATGGACGGCTTTCTCCAAGAACAAATCTCCAGACTGAAGTCGATTCATTAAAGCCCCAAATGGTCGTGATTAGTGATGTGCAAACTCAGATTCCCTCTCTGGCTTACAGTATTATCATGTTGATGTGAAACTTCACACAAATCTACATCAATCTAGTAGCATCGACCATCAGCACATTCATATTTAGAAAAGAAAAATAATTCGACGAACCCTATTATAATAAATGAAGAGTTCATTTGCAAAAAAAGCGATAAATGTCATCCTTTAAAATGAATGAACTGACTATCGTGATTTATTCTAACACATTCTGAACCCTAAATACATTTTGTCACAAAACCATTATTGCACGTTGTCAGTGCTTTGCAAGTTCATGTTTTACAGCAGCGAATGTTAAATACCGACAAATCTGTTCAGTGAATCAGGACGCAGCATTCAAGACTGAAATAATAAAAACTGTGAAACACCGAATACTGTGCAATACTGTGTTACTGAGTAACAATAAGCAACATAGGATATGGATTCTACTGTAAATTAGTTATGTTTTTATAGTTTATTGCACTTCAAAAATAACATTACTTATAGAAAAAAAAAGAAACCGAGAAGTTTTTTTTTTCCAATAAATTCGTGTCTTTATTTTTACTTAATCAAACATCCTAACTGTCGTTTGATTGATATTACCTTGAATGCACAATAAAAAAATAAAAAAAAAATTTTTCCCCACAATAGTCAAGACATTCGACACGAGTCCACACCTCTGCTGGTGGCAAAATAAGGTACAGTATATGTCAGGCAACTCAGTTTTTGACTATGAAGTTTGGATACTTTCAGATCATTTCCTTCCCGCGGCCTGTACTTCGAAGGTCAGCAGAAACGTTTCTTTGCTTTGTGGTATGACAGCCAGGGAGACTTTTGTTTGGGTTAGATACGTTGTAGCACACATAATACAGTGATGCAAATTCATACTCTCCAGGCTTTTGAACCCACAGAGAGCTGTATTTCTATTCAGTATGATTCAGTGTTGATTTACAATCGAAGCTGACACTTCAGTGCAATAGGAGTGAGGATATTTCTTCACTGATTCCTACACAACTGTTTTGAAAAAGGGGAAAGAAAAAAACAAGCAGCATTTTGACTGAGTTAACAAATCTGGCTGTGTGTTTGTCTTCATATCAGTAGAAACACGGGGGCAGAGACAACCTCTTGTGTCCTGACAGAAATAGCCCAGCTATAATTGTAAGTTAGGTTGAGCCCGTTTCTATTCCGCAGTCATTCAGTCACAATAGGATAGAACAAGTGAGAATATGCTCTTGGGCAAAGTCACAGCCAGCAGCAAGAGCCAGCTCAAAGAGTCTTCATTATATGGAACAAGGAATCATTTATGGAGCACTGTTACTCTGTTCAGGGGCAATCTGACAAACATATTGACTTTGGCACACATGAGGTTGCAGATATCTCTGCACCTACTTTCCATTATGGCATAATTTGATTTAGGTGGAGCCTCGGCTTGGTAGCCAAGCTTTTATTCTGGCACCCCATAAAAATGTTGGATATCGTGCGTTTGAACAGGATATTTGCTTTCTGTGTTCAGAAACAGAAAAAAAAAAAAATCAATACAGTGCAACGTGCATCACACATCTCCTGGAAAAGAAAAGTATGACATACATACATACAGAGATTGAGACTACCTCAAATCTTGAATCCATTTTGTACCCAAAAATCTGCATATATACCATAAATCCACGACAACAATATTGTTAGAAATATCCACAAGATCACTCGTAAATAATCCAGAACCAGTTTTTATTAACACATAGCTCCAAGCAAACAAGCTCCAAACACGCAAACTGATTTTAATTTATACGCAGATGACACCCAACTTTATATAGCTATTCATTCTGATAATCTTAGCCATTATTAGTACATTACACTACTGTATCTTATTACTAATTGAGATTTGACATTAAGATAAATCAATTAAGACATCCTACAATTTCAGAGTTATTATGGGGTTTTTTTTCCAAATGGTGAATGGTGAAATGGCCTTTCCCTCCAACATAGGCTTGACTATTTGTAATAAAAAAAAGACATTTAGTTTTTCCCAAAATGTCAAAAATCAATTGAAACTCATCCAGAATGCTGCTGTCAAGGTTTTATGTGGCATAAAGGAAAAAAGCTCACATTGCAAAACCAGGTTGTAAAGCCTTCATCTAGTTTCTGATTACTCTTAGGATAGATTTTAAGATCCTGATACTTGCCTATAACTTTTTGTGCAGACTTGTCCCAGACTATGTCTTTGATATGATGTCATTTAAGGACAGAAACAGGAAACATTTAACCTTTTTAGTCTTTCTGATCTTCTGTCTTTTGCTACACACTATACATTAGAGTTTATTATTAATAATATTGCAGAATCAAAAATCGGATAAAGGATTTGCATATTGAATCAGCACTGTATTTCTTTTATGGTAAAGAGAAGTAGTTTTTGTTTTGTTTTGTGGTATCAATCCTTTTACTTTTTTCAGGTTAGATATCTAAACTTGGAACATTTATTTTTGATCTGTATGCTCAAACACAGGAAACACCTGCCCACTACAGCTCATGCCAGTGCCACATGTCGTACCACCAGGGCTTGAAATTAACATTTGCCAACTGTCCAAATATGGGCTAAACATTGGCAGACAACTGTGTCAACTCTACCGGCCACTTTGGCAGGTAAATTTTGTTTTTTAGATTTCTTCAGCTTCTTCAATACTACCAACAACAACAACAACTACTTTTTTTTTCAGAAATATTACAGGATATATACATTCTTAATTGACTATTGATTTGCCTCCATTACTTTCTTCCCCAGTGTGCCGTTACAGTGACTGTGAGGTCACAGCAGTCAATTAAGTTCACTTCTCTACAGCAAGAGAGCAGCTTTCTAGTAGCTGAAGCGCACACTGCCACAGCGTAGTAAATATAGGAAAAAAAAGATAGATTGTGTGACTACATTTCCATAAACAGTCTATCCTCTTTCTAGTAAAGCTGCTATGAGTGCATCAGCTATATGGAAGCTGCTTCTGTGACGGAAACAACTGAACTGAAGACACCATCTGTGGCACACTGCATGTGATATATGATAGGACCGGTGTCAAGGTGAGAGTAGGATAATAAAACTGTATATTGAACATATTTTATTCATTCTGTCTTGGGATTTGGGAGTGGAATTTCAATCAATGGACTTACAAATATCTCACGTTATCCTCTCGTGAGCGGTTTTCACCTTTAAGATGGGGAAAAATATTTGAGAAAGTGTTCCCAATTGTACAATTATGGCGACCAAAATAACGAGTAGAAGAAAAGAAAAAAAGTGATGTTCAATTCCTAAAATAAAGCGTAATAATCGAGCTGGCATTTGGCTCTTCTGAAGCCGTCGCATTTCATAAGCTTTGACTTTCATTTCTATATTTATCAATCTCACTTCTGGATTCTGTTCTTTGAAATAGTTGAATATGTGAGCTCCTCGGCCTCAATTAAATTATTTTTAGGTTGCTTTTGTAAATTGGCAATTAAGCTCTCACAATTAGGTATTTGAGACAGATGTTTGTACCTTATGTAGGTTCTAATACATTCATTAACACTCACCCTCTCTTAAATCTGAAGATGTTGGGGTTTTTTGGGGGGGTTTTTCCTCCAAAGACATCATTACAAATCTGTTGACTCCAGCAGCACATTTAGACAATTAACACAGGATACACTACCTACCTCTAAGTTGATGGATTTCGACAAGACACAATAAGGGTCCCGATATAATTTTAACAATAAATTTACTATTTCAATTTTCCCTACAGTTTCCCCTCCTCTGATTTCTATTCAAGTTTAGAAAAATGGCCACGCTGAGAAGAAATCAATCCAACCCATGCCCACGGGCTGCTTTCAGCGGCTCCTAAACCTGTATTTCTCCCTTCTCCATGAATTTATCGCCTGTCTCGCAGCCCTTTGTGTGGCAGCACAGATGAGTGTCAAATCTCAAAGAGCTAAGACCACAGTGAAAGGTACTCGGCACCACTTTTTTTTTTTTTTTTTTTTTTTAGAAATGTCTGCCACTTTCCACCCTTCAAGTGTGACACTGGAAAGATAAGCTAAATGAAATGACATTTACAAATCTCAACTGTGAAGAAGATGCTTATAGCAAACATAGAAATGTTAAAATCTGTCTGGTTATAATTATTTAATACATATAAGACAATGTGCATAAAAACGGTCACAGCCCGAGTCGCACTACACTTATCAATAGAGGTGTTGACTTTAAAGGTTTTCAACATGTCATTTAGGCATTTTTCCAAATAGCTAACTTCACCATTATATTTTTTTGTCAAATATGTTGTTGTGAACATCAAATCTAAAATAAATGAAGCAGGAAGCAGGTTCAGTTTCTCCCTCTCACAGAGCCAGACACTCATTTCCTCATTGATTCAGTTCTTATCAAAGTGCGTATTGAAGTGCATTAATTACGGGAGGTTTACTGTATGTCAGAATTGGTTTGTTACTCAAGGACTATCTAAACTTACTGCTTTTATCAGTCTCTTTTGAACAGTGGTTTTTGCCCTATATTACACAGCGTGAGATCACTTCAGAATAAAAGCTCTGCATGTCCTTTTTGCAACTTTTTCTTTTTTTTGTAACACTGACTCTGTGATTCAGTTTCTTAGAGCAACTCCTGCACTGAAATGTTTATACACAATGTGTAATCTCACTTTAAATTCCAGAAAATCGTCATGAAGCTTTAGAGACGTCGGATCAATGAATAATTTTCTCTCATGATGTGATTAGTTGTAATGATGGAACATAATTCCTATTGGCTAATATTGGAGATTACATGTTAATACTTCTGAGTGAGCAGCATCGTGGTGCAGCTGCAGAGTAGTTTGAAATGTGAATGTGTTTTAACAGCATTTCAATCACAATGTTTACATTTACTTTATTTACTGAAGTAGCTGAAATAAAATTTTTAATCTACTATATATAACCTGCCTTTCAAGTGCAAATCACCAAACACATTATTACTGCTCTGACTCTTTTTAAAGATAAATATGTACCTTTCACATACAAATGCATTAATATCTCTACTTCCACAGAATTAAAATCTTTTATTTATCTGTTGTCATGGTGAATAGTAGTATCAATCGTATGTCGTCACGCAGACGTTTAACTCAGAGTTTCCCATCCCAGGTGTTCCCAGGTGTTCCCAGGCTAAAACAACCCTACATTTACTTCATGGGGATAGATGATATTACAGACTTGGGAAGCCTTCTCTTTCCATCCTGTCTGGCTCTTTTTAGATGACCTTTGTCAAGTTACAGATGCCCTTGTGTTACACTCTTGAGATATGAATTCAATTTAAAATACAACACATAACTTCTTTAAGTGAATGAAATGATTCCTTTACACAGTAAAAAAAATAACACTGCGATGAAGTTTTGTCAAACCTGCTCAAAAAAAAAAAACTTTTTATTTTTTATTTTTCCAGAGATCACTTTGTAGGAAAGGAGACTTATCAAGCAAGGTGATATTGAGGTAAAAGGTAGAGACAAAGAGCTTTTCTCATCTTTTGGTACAATCAGCTGCGTGTCTCTGGGGAGACGAAGCTGTTTCTTCTCTGTTGCCTCCTCAGTCATCCACGCTCAAAAGGAGGGACCTTGGTGGGGAGCAGAGCGCAGCAAGTGATGAAGACATCCTTAGTGAGGGGGAGGAGGGGAGGGTGAAGGGACTGAAGAAGAATGCTCCACAAGGAATGAAGCTACACTTCACAGCGTTACAGAGACCCAGAAAGGAGACATCCAGGGAGGCGCTGTGTTTAATATCAGACGTGCACGTCTCAGGATGAAGGAGGGAACACTACCCAAGAAAACAATAAAGTTTGACACCATGAAAGACATCACAAGGTTATTTTAAAGTGATGGTTTAAAGACTCTCGGAAGTATTTGAAGATGTATACTTCTGTGTTTTGGTGTGGCGCTTTGAAAAAAAAATAATGCTGATTTGCTGAAAGTTTGTTCTTGTCAAAAACACCGTCTCCATGTAACTGACAACTCCACCACTTTTGTGCTTGTAACATCCTTGACTTGACGGGTATTTGACTTGGGCTAAATATATCACTCTCCATCAGGTATTACAGTATGTACAGCCCAGAAATACTGCCACACAGCCCAAGAATTATCTTTGCATGATGTCCAACGCTGGGATTATTTGTCGGGGGAGGGACATTCCTAAATGATTAATGCATGACAGTCAGGGGATGCTGTGTCCTACAGGGTTTAATAAACACCCCTCGATGTCACGCAGAGCGAAATGTTATTTGTTCATTGCAGCAGCCTAAGAATACTCAGCACAGCCTTAATTCGTGCTCTTCAACAATAGTGCCATATGGTGGTGGTGGAAGCAGCGGGGTCTACCCAGGACATGCCTACATTTAAAATGAGAAGTCAAACTTTTAACGTGCCTGCAGCGTATCCCGTCATTAAGTGAGGCATCATAAGGAGAACAAAATAATGGGTAATATACATAGCATGATGTTCTATTTGGATGCTAGTGATATCAAAATAAAAGCCTAATATCAGGGCTTAACTGCAAAAAACAGAAACATGAAAAAGACACGATCGATCTTCATTAAAACAAAATGTTTTATAACGACTCGCCTGAATTGTGTTAAAAATTAATCGGAGTACAGAACTTGCATATGTACGGTGAATTAGCTGTCAAAATATCGCCTCCTGGAGTTTTCACTCGACATAATATGCGTAGACGACGATGCAGCTATCAGTTGTTTGTTTGCTTATATGGAAACAGGCTTTCTCGTAAAGGCTACAGCCTTGACGCACATCGACTGCCCCGCTGATGAGTGCTCGGTGAATGTCAATTGAACGAGGCACCGAATGACTTCTTGTTAATGCAGTATCCAAATGAGATGCAGTATAGCTGCAAATATGATTGAAGGTTTATGCCACAACCCGGTTGAGGCTAATTTTAACAAGATGGCAGAAAATGATTTCATAGTTTGTTCAGGGGAAGTTCAAAATTCTGCTGTTAAATTCATGAAAATATTTCTTTTTTTTTTTTTTTTTTTTTAAGGTGAGGTCAACTAAAAGACAAAACTCTGACAGCATGGATGGAAGACAAAACGTCTTCAGCATAGACTAAGTGATGCACAGACTACCAGTTGAGTGCTGCGTACAGAGATCCTTGAGGACGCCCATGGGTTGTTTATTTTTGCCTCCATTATCACCCCCTGGGTTTAGCTCAAAGACAGACATTTAATAATTCATCTTCTCTTTGAATTCATTTCATTTTTTTTTTTACTCCAATGGGCTCCAAGCAAACATGTTTTATTGGTGCTGTAAGCTGCTCCTAGTCAGCAAATCTGAATGGTGGTAGTAGTATGGAGTAGGAAGGTGTCACAGAATAATAATAATAATAATAAATATTAAGAAAAGATAAAGGCGTATTCTATATAGACTACAGTTGGTGTTTTGCTTTGTCACAAAATAAAACGTTGCTTTCTGCGTAGAAGATTTCTGCAGAAAAATGAAGTGAATAGTTTGTGATGCTGATAGCACACTGTAGGACATCAAGTGTGATGAGCAGGAAGGTGACACACAGGATAAATTAGAGCGTAATGGAGAATCATATCAAGGACTCTTGAATAATCACCTCTGGTGACCCGAGGCGCGCCACAAGACGACATGGCAAACACTTCAGAATACAACTGATGAGTGACAAAATTGGCATCCTTTCTGAGAGATGAAAATGAGGCTGCTGTGTTTGAGTCACTCTGTGTGTCGATTCTGGCCAAGAACTTCTGTTTATTTCCTAAAAAAAAAAAAAAAAAAAAAAGTACAGGACACACCACTCCCTGGCAATTCATCAAATCCTGCCACCCAAACATCCCTCTCCACAAGCGAGCACGCAAACTCTCATGCATGGAGCTGCACACGGTCCCCGAACTCTTCCGACTAGTAGCTGCTGTGTCTGCAGGCATTGCCGTCTTTGGGCTTGGCTCGTACGCCATTAATCCCACCCATTTAAAAAAACGAGCGCCTAAATATACACAGTGCTTAATTAAAGTTGGGCATCCATTATTGAAGTGAATCCCAGTTTTATGGGATGAGAAGGTAATTAGTCCCTCTACACCTTAGCGCTCATCTCTTGTTTCTCGGGGTTATAAATACCGACCCTGCCGGCTCATGAAGGATATCCTTTTAAATCACATGATCACGTGTTACAAAAAGGTTAGAAGAAAGGATTTCTGAATATACGTGACATGACGTTTAAGCACATCAGCTATTAAGACGTTCTTCATCCGGCTGAGGAGTCACTACCCGACGGTCATCTGATGTAGACAACAACACAACAACCTTAGTTGTCTCGGACGGCGTGCACAAATCAAGCAGGAGCCGACTTCCCAAGGTCAGACTCAGTTCTGAGGAGACAAATAACCTTTCCTTGTAATCTTTGGAATGTCGCATAGGAATCACTTTGGGTAATAACAAATAATGACCCAGTCTCTACCATTGGGGAAAAGAGGTATTGATTTCCTTCACCCACCAAAGCCTGAAATTATGACCTTAGCTTTACAGGGATGGATATGTCACTGTTTGCAGGATGAAATATCTATTTTATGTGACGGTTCAGAAGTCTAACCCCGAGAGATGATGATGAAATCACAATACGCCGAATCTATTATAACGTAATGGATTATACAGACGTAATAGCTGCTGTTAAATATGTATATTTACTATCCATTTAAAACAACACACACTGCTTCATACATTATTACCATAAAGATGAAATGCTACAGATCTGAAGAGTAACATCTAGTCATTAATGGTTGCTGAAGGAACTTTGTTTGAATTGAATTCAAGATGTTACTTGAAAACAACGTGTGTTATATGTTTATGTTGAAGTGACAAAGCTCATATTCAAATCCAATCAAAGTGAAAGAACATCTGGTTGAATGAAATATTCCAGTTTTATGTGACACGTTTCTTACAGATCCACAGCTGGCAGAAGTAAACAAAAGCAGCACAACGGTTGAATTTAAAAAATGACGTAGTTCTTACGACAAGTACTGCTCGCAATTTTCCATCATTTCCTATTCCTATTTTTATTAAACATTAAAATCAGACTATAACATCAAAGAGATAAATGTTTTTTCCTCCGATTTCATTCAGCTGAGAAGAGCAGGAGGATAAAAAAAAGGCCAAATTGTAGTATATATTGTCATTTCTCTACTTTCTCTTGTGTATTTACATCTTGTTGACTGTATCGTCTGCAGACTGATTTGACAGTAAATTCAATATCCTATAATATATATTCTGTCCAACATATGCAGCGCTTTCTCATGCTGAACTTCTCATCCCATAACCTTTCAGTTCAGATGCTGATCTTGAACTTAACAATAAAGTGCCTCATCATAAATTTTCATACAGCAATGCATCGATAATTTCATTAATTTTTAAAAAGGCACAAAACAGCATTCAGTTTAAGGGATAAATATATATATATATAGATATGAACACAGCAGATAATAAAATGCCCTAGTTATGGTTAAACTCTGGTACTGTATCTTAATCATGTTCCTCATTATCAGGATAAAAGCTTGTTGGTGAAACTGTCTAGAGATTTAATATACATTAAATAAAAATAAATAAAATAAAACCAACACAACAGAATACCCTCAATTACTTAATAAGAACATTGTACATGACGCTTGTAACTGCAGTAATTCTGCGGCCATTTATAGAAATTTATAGCGTTCATTATGGAATATAGCTTGAGCTAAATTGGACATCATAATATCGCTATGACAGTCATTTTGGTGGGTGGGGTGCTTCATGGCTTCGGGTTTAATAAAGTCAACATATGCTCATGCTGCGCAGGAAGAAAAGCAAAGACTTTTCAAACTTTCCAGAGACTGAAGGACAGTAGCAGAGGTGCCAAGAGTTCAGGGTTTAGTCTTTTTTAAACAGGATGATTGAATTTCTTGGCAGGGGATTCATTAAAATGATAATTCTTATTTATGAAGCCCTTTTAAAAAATTAAAATAGCCTCCATGTATTGCTTCCTATTAATTAACTTTTTTTTTTCTTTTCCCCCCATCTCGTTTTCTTTCTTTCTTGTCTCTACTTTTTTCTTTACTTCCCGCTGAACTTGACACTCTAATAGGTTATGAATAATTCTGTTTCAGTTTAGACGGCAATTAGCCACAATGCCAGAGGCCATTCTTCTTCCTCTCTAGTGGAGTTGTGATTTAAGACCCCAGCTGAGTTAAGGTGCTCCAACTACACAACCACGACTACATCATTTACTTCTGAAGCAAGAAACAGTTAAGTGAGTAAATCCTCTCCCATTGATAAAAGTCTTTTACTGACGTCAGCGTGAGAGCTTTAACGGGACTGAATCATCAGAAACAGCAGATGGTCAAGGTCTTAAAAAAATAAAATAAATAATAAATACTAAAATAAAGCAAGACCACAATGAAACGAGAAAACAATTGGTCGTTCTCAGAGGCGCAAAATGTTATAATGGAGCAATATTGTCACAAAGAGAAATTTTCCCATTGCTAATTAGCCATAGGAGCACATGGAGAACAGCATGTCTTTGCTGCTGGAGCTGATATATGAGAGGCAAGCGAAGCAGCTATAGCAATAATTACAGCCCAGTCTGAGCAATAGGCTACAAACACAGAACCTCCCTCTAGTGATTGAAATATCATGGCATCAACTGGGTGATGCTAATAGTAGTTGTAACACAGAGGCAATAAAGTGTAAAGCTAACGAAATTAAGCAAATATATTGTAAATGTAGATATATGGAACCTCGCTGTTAGGTTCATGGTTGAGGGAAGCTATAACCTTCTGAAGTTATAAGTTCTAGATGTAGATCAACACTGAAAACTTTCAAGGAAGTGTGTTCATCATGGATGTCGTCAAGACTGTCATGAAAGCAGGCCAAAAAAAAAGTACAGCCAGAGAAGGGAAAAATAAACAATATTAATACTGCATCAACCCGAAAAATCACCTCTGTGGAAAATATCTTTGACTGATTAATCCGCTCGCTGCGTGTAGTCTGGACGGTTTTCTGTAATTGTGTAAAAAGTGTGTAATTTTTCACTTTTTTTTTTTTTTACACAAACCATCTAAAGACGCAGCAGAAAGACATGATGGGTTTTTTCTCAAATTTATACCAGGCTGGTGCGAGACTATTATTATCACTGGTACTAATAAAACATTAATAAAACATTATATAACAAGTGTTCAACATTTTTTTTTTCTTGAAAAGCCTTCAACTAGAAATCCTTTTGTTGGAAAACTGCAGCTTGTAGTAATATTTATTCCCATAAACTCTGTTCACCCCACGTCCAACACCAGCATCACATTTTACACAGAAATACATTAAGAACTCTGAGCAAGCCAATTTAAAGGATGTCTTAAAAAATGTATGTAAAGTGCAGTCAAGGGTACTCACACATAACGGTAAGAAAAACGTTCCCTGAAGCCAGGACAACCTTCTCCCTCGTTGCCCGGTCGTAGATTCCCACATGGCATTCATAAGGCCCGTTGTCTGAGATCCGCACCTCTGGGAGTCTGGAAAACACAATAACGCTCCGTGAGCTGGAACAAATCTTTGCATTTTATCAATACTGACCCAGTGATGCACAAAGTAGAAAATTAGATCAAATAGTTGACTGTTAATAAATATTGACGTTTGGAGATATGAAATTAAAAACTATTGTTTCGTCAGAGCACTTTGTGATTCGGTCCTAAATTCGAGCGAATCGGTCATGCTAAACATATACGGCGCATAATACAGGCGTGTGTTTTTTGACATGACTTTGTTGTGAATGTTGAGTGTGTTTATTCTGACAATAAAAAATTAAAATAAAGCTGTTGTGGATGTCGTAAGGATGCCAAAATACCCATATTTCATTATTATTAACAACTTATCAATTAAATGTTACCTAATTAGTATATAATTGGTAGTACTGAAGTGTTGGACATAGACTGTTTTATTTTAATTCCCTTCTTCCCTTTTTCTTCCCGTTATTGATCTAATGGACGTTTAACAACATTATCAGCTTGTAGAAAGTTCATCAGAATTATGTCATATATAAAATATACCTCCCTACAGTATCACTGTTCTGTACATATACACATTTGTACATTTTTATAGTCTGCATACTTCTATCAAAGAATACTAAAATGAAAAAAAAAACACCCACATTTTGACTAAAAAAACATTTCTAAAACTTTTAGAAAGAACCAGAACTAGAATTTGGTACACACAAACCTTCCATTAAATATACACCAAATAAAAACTTTCTTCCAAAGGCTGTTTCAGCGCTGAGTGACAGATGTGTTTTCAGCTTCTAAAAACTGAAAACAGAACGAGAGATGGAAAACCAAATCATCATCCTACATTTTATACATCTGCGCTAACACAGTCCTCAGATGTGAATTTCTGTGAACTATTTATGAGATATTCATATTTAGAGTACAACGTTTAATACAATACAAGGTGTTTTCAGTGTGATCTGCTTTAGACACTTAAGTTTGCTTTAAGCACACTTTGTCTCGACCTATAATTATGTAGAGACACAAAAGCCAGTGATAGCCGATGACAGATTTTGAACGAGCTGAGGGAGCACAATCTGTATTCTGCACTCGACTAATATGTCAACAGTGATAATCAAAGTGAGACACAGCCAGTCACATTTAGCCCGTGTGATTTATTCCCACAAAACTGGAACAATTGTCCTTGCCGCACAGGCGTTTCAGATGGGGACCTCTGGTTGGAGCAGTGGCGGAGCGATCACAGAGGCCCGGGCTTTAATGAGTTCAGCTGTGTGTGTGTGTGTGTGTGTGTGTGTTGAGGAGAGGAAATCAGTCTTGTAGTCAATTCTCAAATATCTCTCAAATGAGAAAGTCCAAACTTATTACAAACTATATATATATACATACATAGCCAACTTGCTTCTTTTGTTTACTACTAGATCTGCCCTTATTTGCACTTTGCAGGTTCGCCCTAGAAATGAATGTCAAGTGTTATTGTAAAAAGACTGAACAACAATGAAATGTTCACTTGCTTATTTGACTCATATCACAATAACGTCTGTTCAACCTGTTGCTGTTCTGACTCACTGTACAGTCGAGATACAATGGTTGATTAAACCCGTCAAGTTTAACACCTTGTGTCTATGTGTGAGTTTTGTTAGGGTGGGGGGTGGCTTGGCTTTGTCTTAGCTGGTGGCTACATTATTATAAATGCTGATGTAGCCCATTGCTTTGTTTTTTTTAGTTGCATTCATGGATTCAAAACAAGACGAGCGCAGATAAAAGAAAGCAGAGATAAGAAGATTCAAATCATTGCTGGAAGAAAACGTGAGAAACCAACCGCAGCATTTCTGAGTGGCTGCCTGCTTCTGGCAGCAAGACTCGCCCATATCAGAATTAGGATTAGGTAAAAAAAAAAAAAAAGAGGAAAGGTTGTACTCCTAACATTGAGACTTGTGTTAAATATTAAGACTGGTGGAATTAATTTTTCAGCTCCCCCTCTAATCTTGGATGTCGTGCATTTCAGAGGTTCGACTCCATTGAGAATCTATTCACAACGTATGACTGAGCGCTCAAGCTTTTTTTTCACACCATTAATGGGTCAGCTAACGTTTTGAAATCTTAATTGGAATGAAAAAATTATAATTTAAATGGAATAATAGAAAAAAAATGTTTAATATGCCACACATTATATATATATATATATTTCCCTTCCGATTATTGTACTGATTACCTCCATAAATCCACACAGACATAAGTATGTAATTTCTCCTTAGTAAATAGCAGCAGCGAGAACTGTTAAGAAAACACTTATGAGTATAACTTCAGCCACCCGGTATTAACATGTGATCTATATCTGGATACATTATGTGGATAAAGCCTCTTATCTTCACTCTATCTCCACTGTGATCAAGTTCTCAATATATAAATTAACTCGGTGGAAAAACGTATTCACCGCTGCTGCGTGTAGCTTTTTACAGGTTTGCTTAAGGTAGATCTTGCTGATCTATTTGCACTCAATCATAATGTGTTCTTAACATGTGTTTCTTGAGATATCCAGATATCAGACCGCATTTGAATGCAAAGATATAAATGGGGTAAAAACGGCATGATGGGAGATAACGGTCGGTGCAAGATTTTAGTTTGCATTTGTGCAGCCGAACATTGTTCCTGTTGTCATAGTTCCCGTTTTACCATACAATACTCGTATTTATTGTTATTTTTTTCTCCCCAAATAATCATCTTTAATATTTTTTCATGTTTTATTGTTTTTTTTTAATTTAATCTTTTTGTCCTTTACTTTGTTTTGAAATTATAGACCTCATAAAAACTCATTAGCAATGACACTGAAAAAAACTTTTAAAAATGCACGATTTTTCCATAACTTATAATAAAAGCTAAGTGACTTATATTATCGATGTGTTTAATGTGGTTGCAGGTAAACCACATTAAACACACTACAAAATCTCACACCACAAAAACAACACATGCATGGTAGAGATCGATATATAGCAATAGGCCCCCATGGAGGAGCAGCACACTGCAAAGAGAGATCGATTGTCCCCCAGGAGTTGCATCTGAAAGCTCTTTCCTGTTATGTAGGCCTTCCTCCAGAACTCCTCCTGCCTACAAATGCAAGCAAACATAACTGCCTAGATTGAGAGTGAAAAAAGAGCAGTTTTGACAGAGCGGCGTCTGATAGCTCGTCCAGTCAATCTCTGCATCAAATTAACTAGCGCATTGTCAGATACTCTTACTGGCCCAAAGCATTATGGGTGAATGGATGAAGACTTGGACACTGGAAAGCTGAGACAAATTGCCTAGAGGACAGGATGCAAAGGAAGGTGTGTAATCGCCCATGTTTCCTTAAGGAATGAGCAAGAAAACAAAATGACGAGGATAATGCTGTGTTTTTCTGAGTACCGAAGGGAGGTGTGATTGGTTTTGTGCTGGCTGGTTACATTATAGTAAGTGCTGATGTAGCTCATCTCTCGGTTTTTTTTTATCCACAAAAGCTGTAGTTCTGTTGTTTGCTATCCAAAGTGCTGCATTCATGGATTCAAATCCACACGAATGCAGAGAGGAGAGCTCAGTGGTGAAATGGCGGAAAGCTTGGAGGTATTACTGAGAAAAATAAATAAATAAATAAATAAAAGTGTAGGGCCACAAAAATGATTCACTGTACTGACTGTTTGCTGATTACAGCAGATCTAAAACCTAATTCAATATGGATTTAATACGATTATGTGTTGTGTTGAATTTCTATTCATAACAGGACACTTAATACTCCATAGAAATATTTATTAAATGAATGTTACATGCTTATTTTTTTTATTATTATTATTTTAATTTATTTGTTTATTACATATCAGTCAGTAAAGGGAATTTGCAACTAAAGTCCAGCCCCTTCGTTTCCACATAGTAGTGAAAAAAGACAAAAAATGTTTGGATCCGTTTTTTTTAATTTGTGTCATGAATTTGTCAAAAAAGAAAATCTGTTTTAGGTGAAATGACTCAGTGAAGTACATCCCTCGCATATATCCTACCTGATGTGTTTCATCTAGCGACTCCTGGTCAGTGAAAGTGAAAGAACAAACAAGACCCTCGTATGAGTACATCCCCGTAACAGAAACGGGCATCATCGTCTCAACGTTAACGCTTCAGTTCTTGACTTGCAACATTATCTTTTTACTCTGACAAACACCACATGTGTGATTCATTATTTGCCCGTCGCCATTGACGACCGTACATATTTTTTCTGAAATAAGGTCCCATGGTGGTCCACCGGAAGCGGCGGGGCATCACTTCTCTATACTTCATCCTTCATATAGTAGTAAAGCTTCCACGGACAGATGTGAACGCTCTCTCTTTTCCAAGTAGAAAACCTCAGCGGATACCACATGCTCCTTCAATGTAAGACTGAGAGGGAAGATATCAGAAGGAACATCTCGAATTTGCAGCTGTAACCGAAATAAGATTGAAACAGACATTCTTAACACAACTTCCCACAGGTAAATATTTATCAATTACTGAAACACCTTACGACGTTACGCGCTAACACTTAAAATTGGCGAGATGACAGCTCGGCTCGTCTGATTTAGCGTGAGAGGAAAAAAAATAAAAACACAAACAACTACAGCAACAACTAAATATTAAGACCGAATTTGAGAAGTTTATATTTGCAGTGACCAAGGAATAAAACCCTACTACTATTGTTTGTTTAAATGGCCTCCTAAAATGCTGCTGGCCAATCAGAACGGAGCTCGTGGGAGGGGGCGGGGCCTTAAAGAGACAGGAGCTAAAACAGCCAGTTTCAGAGAGAGGCTGAACTGAAGGGCTGAATAAAGAGTCAGTACAGCAGTAGAGCTCCAGAATATAAATACAGGCCCTATGGACCTTTTATGCTCAACCATTCACCCTGATCTGCTATAAGAAAAGTTAAAACCAAACCTGTGTATGTTCTTGGTGTGACGCAATGCAAATGCTACAAAAGATACAGACTCCTGCTCCCATAATAAGACTATAAATACTGGAGGTGCTTCAAACCTCAAGTGTCCTCAGCTACACATAAGATCTGTCATTTTCTCTTTACAAGGAATAATCTATGCATTGGTTCTTCAGTATAGAGAAAAGGTACAGCTGCTTCCATTCTTTGACAGATTATGACTAATAGCTGTCAAAGTCAGGCGAGACTAGGCAATCTTAGATGAAGTCAATATCGCTTCTGAAACTGTCTAATAATTTGAAAGCCGCCGTGAGAGGAGAAAAATCACCTCTATTATTGTTACTCGATTATAGCACAATAATCACATACTGCTGTGGAGGGGGGGGATGGGGGTTATAAAAGGGAAAAAAAAAAGAGAAAGGCTAAAAATATAGTTATCGACAAAATGCTTTGAGTTTATAAAAGATATAGAATATTGAGGCATTCATTTCTTGGTGGTACATGTGGATTTGTCAGACGGCTGAGGCTTTGTAGAGAAGATCTGCCGTTCTCAGGTAGAAATGGGAGATTATAGCAGGTAAAAATGCAACCTTTTGCATTTCTTAGTAGTGTAACAGCATGAAAGTGGGACCGTGACCAGGCAGAAGAAATTTTTTTTTTCGGGGAGAATGGTGTGACTGTGAAAGGAGTGAACATTTTCTCTTTCTGGATGACTAACACAGGCAAAGCATTTTGATACAGATACAAATACAGGTCAGTGCAGGTAGCATCCAGCTGTTTCTGATCCTACCTCCTTCAATGTGTTGTGTCTCTCACTCCTTTTTTCTATATATATATGTGTGTGTGTGTAAGTGTGTCCAAGCATGGAGGTGGGTGGGGGGGGTGTTACATATGTTTTGTGTGTACATTCATGTTTCCAATGTCTGTGTGCATGTAAGTGTGTACACCATTTCATTGCGATGATGTCTACTCTCCCAAAGGTATAGTAGGATTGTCCAGATAAATCATCCTCAGCTGAGCAGCCACACCACACATGAGAGAAGGACGAGAAACAGAAAGAAAAAACACACAAAGAAGAAGGAATGAAAAGCAGCAGCAGGACAAAGATCAGGGAATCAGCAATGTAGGATCATTTTAAAAGGATGCAAAGTGTCAAGCATTCTCATTTTAAATGTGTGGCCTGCACTTTCTTTGTGTTGCTGAACATTCAGACAAGCATATCTGCAGTAGGAGGAGTGTCAGAGCAGAGAGAGCAAGAACTGAGGAGATGAGCAGACAGCTGCCAGACGTATTGTTGAGGCCTGGAGTATGAAAAAATAAAAGATATTCCCCGAGACACCTTAAATGTGTAATCATGTCTTGCTTTCTCTCAGTAAAACCTGTTAATGTATACACAGTGTGGCCGTGCGGAGTTACCTGCCGGGATGTACGGTAAGTATCACTACAGCTGGAATAAAGACGGGCTCGGCCAGATGTTAGCTAAATCTTTAGCACTAAACTCTTTATCCTGAGCAGAGTTGGTGATTAGAGTTCGCCATCACCTCCTGTCCTCATGTAATAACGCACTAACCCCTTCGCCCGGTCACTCCAGTCAAAGCCTGGTCTCGCCAACAACACATTTCCTGAGAATGAAGTTGCGTAACACTTCTCAGTGTATTTAAACATAAAAAAAAAGGTTGTTGGATTTTTAGCTTAAAATTCACCAGCGATGCAAAACGAATGGAAGCAAAAGCTGCGGAGGCAATATGGGTAAAGAGTTAAGCAAGTAATCTTGTTTCAAAGATAATTAAAGGTAAAAGTTTAGAGATAATTGATTTTGAGGCTCACCGGACGGTAGATTGATACACAAGGTCTTCGCGTCTGCGGTAGTCCTCCATGTGAGAATAATTGGTATTAAACATAGCGTCGTAGGTGAAGATTTTCTGCTTGATGGTACCTCCATCTGTGACCTGTGAAGCAAGAAGAGAGAGCATTAATAAGACGATTCCTCTAATGATGGATGGGACGGGACCCGCTTTTCTGCCCCTACGGAGAACGTGTTGCTTCACCGCCTGGAGTCTATATAGTAACTCCTCCCTGCAATTACCTCGTTGATTCATTCTCAGCCATGATAAGCGCATTCCTTATAATGCCTAAAAGCAAGGAGACTGAAAATCTGCTGACATAATAGCATCAAGGAGACGGTCTCTTAGGCAGCTGCCGGTATGTGTTCGTGCACATGGTTTAAGTCTTAATGAAGACTGACACGCTACAGTGTTCTGTATGTGTCAAGCAGTGTGCTTTCTGCAGAGGTAATGGCTTGTGACGAGATACTGCAGAGGTAGGGGGATAGGATATTCAAAACACTGGTCCCATCTTTTTTTCTGGGCATGGTAGATGATGGACTAGTTCTTTCCTGTCTAATATTCACAGGAGTGCTAAAGTCACTTAGCATTTGAATGACTGTGATTTCTTCTCTTTCCCTCAGAAGCCACAGGCAATCATAAAGGATAAAAAAAAAAAAAAAAAGGTTGACAGGATTTTAATGGAGCCACTAATGCTGCTTTGAAGAAGGGAATTGTTGGTGGGCCAGGAACCCTTCTTCAACGATGCCATCGTTCTGATCCAACCCGTTCCCTTTCAGCGACGAAAACTACGTCAAAGCATCGCGACGATTAGCCCGTTTAGCGTGATAATGCACACATCGCCTCATGAAAAGACAAAGCTAAATTGCATTTATAAAGAGCAAACAAGGGTTCCCTGTGAATGTGGGGGTAACTCATATAACCTCTTGCCTCCAGAGAAAGCACACTGCCTCGGGCTTAGTTTGCTAAGTGGTACTGCAGAGGGAGCTGACAGTGCTGAAACAACCAGAAGCACGAATGCAAAAAATAAATTACCTTTGTCACCTGTAACCAGTGAGAAGGAGGCTTTTGGATATTTTTACACATCAAACATACTAAAGGTCAAAATGATGATTACTTGCACTTGCATTCATCCTCTTCAGCAAGTGATTTTAGAAAAAAAAAAAGAAAAAAAAGAGGTTTTGGCACCCTTGTCAAGGAACTGAGAATACGGCCATCTGCTCATTGTTAATATCAGTTCAGGGGTGGAGACACCGAGCGATGACTTGGCTTTGTGCTGCAGAAGAAGGAGAAGCAACAGAAGGAAAAAAAAAATAAGTCAGCCTCTAAAAGCAAAGCTGTGTTTGAAAATTGTACTTTTCCAACCTCACAGACTTGTCCCTCCACTGTAGTTATAGTAATGGACTTTTTTTTTTTTTTACAAACATCACCATAGGGAGTCGAGATACATTTCCGTCTGACATGGCCGTACGGCACCTTATGTGAAAAGACTTCTACGGAGCTTAAAAAAGAATACTTCCCCTTAAACTTATATATGAGAAGCTGAGAGGCAGCATGTGTTTTTACTAGATTAATAATGAGACATAAAGTGATGTCACTGATTAATACAGTACAAGGCAAGCATTTATAAAGACAAATTATGCAGCAAAACCAAAAAATAAAAAGCTTGCTTTCAGTCGTTTGCTGTGCGATATCTTTCTCGATATCACACGGTAATAACGTTGCCGCATTTACCTGTGAAACTAAATCAAGTATATTTCCACACTACAAAAAGGATTTTCCTCTTTGCAGTCTTCATTAGTCGTCGTACGTCCCCGTCACTTCCAGAATAATTCACCTCTATGAAGAATAAACAACTTAAGTCAGGCAACAAGCCTCTTTTTTAAAAAAAAAAAATTGAAGCTCATTATTTCCTTGCTTGTTTAAAGAGCCCTGGAGGTATCATGGAAAAAAATAAAAATAAATTGTGCATAAAAAAAAAAAAAAGACTTAATTCATGCTTGTAATTGAATGATTCATGTGCACGTATTACTACATATTACAAATACTCTTTAATTTCAGCTCTTTCATGTATATTGACTCAGGTAAACAACATGTACTGTTGCATGCACTCGTTCGTTAAATCAACAGGAGCCGACGTGAATTGAAGTGTTCGGTAATTAAGCATCAGGGGCTGCAAACAAGCGATTGTGTGACCTGTTACATGGAAATGACACATCAGCTTGTTAGCAGCTAAAAGGCAACAATGTATTCATTTATTAATTATACATTTTAAAATGTATTTAATATATATATATAATAAAGCCCACTGGCAATTCTCCACTGGACCTTCATGAAAGCAGCACGGTTGGTTTGTCTCAGAATAGATCTACTGCGACACGTCTCTGAGTTGGCACAAACACGACGCCCTCGAGGTGTTTGTTTGAAGTCCGTATGTAGGTGTTGGTCAGGGTTTAGATGACAAAGAGCTTCCAACCTTCTGTATTCGTGAGCTAAGCTTGACTAAATCCGATAACATTGCAACTATGACAGCAACAAGTACATCAAAATTCAAGTACAATACTTAAATATGTAAATGTTCTTATGTTACATTCTACCACCAGTAACAGACACCTTAAAATGCTCAGTTTCTTTGGAAAAAGACAACCGCTGATAGCAACCAGTGCCAGCTATAAGTAATTTCCAATTCCCAGTAAAGTGACACGTTTTCCCATCGCAAAATACAGGACTGTGTAGTTAGTGTGAGCAGCAATAACCTTAACTAGCAGTGCTGAAAAGACGAAGCTTTCCCCCGACAGAAACTCAAGACATCGTTACCACAAAAACAGACTTCAGAGTGACTAATTGCCAAAAAAAACTAAACCCAAAAACAACACAGCATTTGAGGGTTTAGGATCAAGAAGACTTAAAAAATACAAAAGCTTTTGAATTATAAGTTGAAAAGAGATTTTATATTCTGATTCTTTTTTGATTTCATTAGTTTAATCACTAGTTCAGATCAGATGGATAGCTATCCCTGTGACATGCACCATTTCAGTATTTCATAGTCTTTTTTTGTTTTTTTTGTTTCCATATAACGAAGTAATAGTGAAAGACAACTCACGTTGCTATTATGACATTAGAGGGAAACACATGCCCGCTTATTTACACAGATGAGCAAAAGCAATAGTGTACAAAGCTCACTTCCCATCTACCCAAATATAGTGCAGTTGACTTTAGAGTTACAACAGAACAGAAATGCTCTGTTGGCCCCGAAGTACCGAGCTGATTTGGAGACTTTTTCTAGCCATTTCTTTTTTTTCACGCTCCATCTAATCCGACAAATATTACAATTGTTTATGTTTTCACGGTGAAAAACCTGGTAGATAATCCAGGTGTCAGACTTCTGGTTGTCTCAGAGCCATGAGGACCCGAGAAGAGATTTCTGCCTTCGACAGGTCATGTCTGTGGCACCCTCTCTTTATCTATCCCTCCTTAATGATTTCACCTCTTAATTAAGACTAACCTGTACACCCCGTGTAATAAATCTGAAAGAATCTGCACATCGGTGGATGTCTCCCTATGCCCACAAGGGGACCTGTTTGTGGTATATATGACTGTCTAAGGAAAGGAAAAATAACAGTGAAAAGGGAGCGAGTGGGAGGGGAAAATGTGCCAAAATGGCTGTACAAGAGGGAGGGCAAGAGCAAGATGAATACTCTTTGATTGCAGAAATATATCATTGGGGAAGCAAAAGCTTTACTACAACTGCTTTGTTGAATCAGAGCTATGCGATGCATATGAGGCACAGAGGCACTAAACCTTTCCAACACTCGGCCATCTGGAGATAAGAAAATACAAGCATGGGTGGTGAAGAGTCAGCTACCCCTCCCCTGTCAGCGTTGTAGCAGATAGTGGATATTGGCTGAGGGAATAGCCAGCAGGCGAAAGAGGGATCCACGACAGGTAGCTGACAATGGGCTGAGTTTGAAGATGCTCAAATAGGGTCCTGTGCCTCTACTGAGATGTAATAATGCCAAAATCTTTCCAGACGAAAGGTGGTCTGAATCCTTCCTGGCCAGCCAGCTGAGCTGACTCTAATGATGCTTCCTATTATTGGGGTCAGATTAGGACTGGGTCTCAGGGGTTAACCAAAGCCCTCCTCCCACTGCCTGTCTGGGGTGGGCCTATTTATAGGCTGCAGCTGCATCAGCAGCCACTGGAGGAAATTCAGCTAACACACTGCAGGCCAACTGTGAGAGATCCAACCTGAATCCTGCTTCATAATTCCAGGGAGTAGTCAGAAAATCACTACGGCGAGTCTTTTTATAGGATTTTTCCGAGCTGGTTAGGAAGAGAGATGAAATGCAAAATGCACGGACTTACTGAGGATATTTGAATAACAAAGTACAAAGAAAATTAGTTTAATATTATGCCTAGATAGGGTTGCGTAATAACAGTATGTCCTTCACGTGCTGTCTTACAAGTAGATAATAATGGCAAAAAAAAATAAAAATTCATATTCTACAAGCAATTCTTTGCGATCTGAATCTACAAGTCTAAAACTTTCATTAGATGGACAGCAGCATAGCCCTCAAATAATGTCTTAATGAGATTTATTCCCATTCAGTCCCTCGTTTAAAGACTTCGACGAGCAGCAACAAAAGGGGGATGATCAGAGCATTGTCACGAACCGGCTTGGAACTTTCCTTCATATCCATGCTAATTTGCCTAATATTATTATTATCTCACAAAGTGTCTTTTTGAAATGCAGACGCATTTGGGACACATTGTCTTACTTGTAAAATTGGTATAATTGTTGTACGCAAGAACAAAATGAATACAATGTTGGCATTTAAGACAAAAAAAACAGAGTATTAATCCTTAGTTTTATAGTTATGAAATAGTGTAATATCAATGTTTTTGTTATGGTTTTTGGCTTCTATTTCTTTTTTCTATATAGAGTTGCTATTGTGTTTTTGTACAGTACAGACGAGTTGTAATGCCCTTCTTGGAAATTCTGCATAATGCATCTCAAATGATATATATATAAAAAATATATATAGATTATTGGAATAAAGAGGAACAGAAGCTGCATATGTCTGAGCTTTGGAGCTGCTATAACAAACAAGCTGAGGGTTACACACTGGGAGGTTCGCAGTATGTGAAGTAAGAGAGTGCAACAATAACGCAGAGATGAAATTCACTGCCATCCCTTTTTATGGAGCGCAAAGCATGATATAGTAGGGACAATACAGAAGAAAGTGTTGTATCCAAAGTGTAATAAACAGAAGAAAATACGACGCGGCGGGATAAAAGTGCATCGATGTATTAACTTTATTAGTCTGCGGCACTTAGAGCTGCCAAGTGCAACTACGGCGAACGCTGAGGTGCTGATGCGGTGTGCTTACTGGCTGAGGTGGTCCATAAGCGATGGCTCCATCTGTGGATGTGCTGTGTAATGTTGATCTTCATTCAGTAAGCAGTTCTTAGCGTGCAGCATCGGTAGCCCTGCTTCTTAACCTGTGCGTTTTTACAGCTCTGCATGCTGCGCTCCCCTACTGGCTGCTGAGTGACAGAGGACTTGGTTAAAGGGATTTCATGCTTCAAATGACAAGCTCTTCTCCTCCTTCTGTCTGTCACCGCTCTCAGTAGGGAACCGCAGCTAATTCAGGCTGGTAGCTAACCGATGGATGCAAATATGTCGAGTATATCTTTGATGCTGAGATTGGTTCATCATACACCTCCACGCTAATTTAAATAGACGCTGAATTTGCAGGGAAAAGTGTATCATCACCTTTATATATACACTCAAAACTTCTGTCATGATGGTTCATGATAGTGTTATGACCTCTTATTTTATTTTAAATGTTCCTAAAATCTATGATTGTTCCCTAAAATATATTATTATGCTGAATTTGGAAGCCAGCGTAGTGTCATCTGAAGGTCTTATCTGTATGCACACACGAGGTAAACATGGACACACCGTCATGACTAGATTTTTTTTCTTTTTTTTTTTTTTTCTGGCACGTTAGACGGCGTCACATGTTCTCGTTCTGCTGTCAGGCATTTTCATTCCAACATTACATCGTGCAAACAGGTTTGTGATTGGCTGCTGCTGGAGCTGCCAGATTACATACAAGGATTAGAGCTGGGCCTTCATGAAAACTGTGCCACCAACAGGAACAGACCAGCTGCATTTAGCTACACCCTGGAGGTAGCAGGGTGAGGGTCAGGCATAGCCAGGGTATAAATTCAGGCAGTTAAGCGTTATGCAAGCGTGTTATCTAAAGCCATCTGAGACAAGGCCATCCGGAGATGGTTATTATGGCTGTCATTCTGAGGGAGACAGGCTGTCTATGGGCTGACGGAGACGAGGTGATGGGATCAAAGCAGGTCAGAGTTGTTGGAGACTGCTGATCTACACTATATTATATACTTACTACATATAGTGGGACAGTATTGCTGGTTCTACATCCAAGCACAATGTATTGTGGTAAAAATGAAAAATACAAATGGTTCATTTAAATGGTGAAATTTAAGTGGTGCTGGAGTTTAGAAAATGATTTGCATGACTGCCATGTTGCTGTTCAAGTATGGCTTGGAAAATCAGATCAGGAGGAATTCACCATCTAGTCTGGCAAAGCTAATAATGCTAAAATGCTAATAATAGCACCAAAATTCCCATGTCAGATGGTGACTTCAACTACATATCACAGAGTTCTGTCAAGGACGTGCAGGTAATGAGATGCAGTGTTGGGAGAAGAAGAAGAAGAAGAAGAAGAAGAAGAAGAAGAAGAAGAAGAAGAAGAAGAAGAAGAAGAAGAAGAAGAAGAAGAAGAAGAAGAAGAAGAAGAAGAAGAAGAAGAAGAAGAAGAAGAAGAAGAAGAAGAAGAAGAAGAAGAAGAAGAAGAAGAAGAAGAAGAAGAAGAAGAAGAAGAAGAAGAAGAAGAAGAAGAAGAAGAAGAAGAAGAAGAAGAAGAAGAAGAAGAAGAAGAAGAAGAAGAAGAAGAAGAAGAAGAAGAAGAAGAAGAAGAAGAAGAAGAAGATCATTGTGGGCACTCGTCCTTAATCTGTTTGATCAATGTGCATTAAGTGACTCCACACTCGCAACTTCCTTTGACAATGTCTTCATCAGATAGCTGGCAGGCAGGTAAGAGGCTGGGCGACTGCTGTAGGACGCAGACCAAAACTTCAATAGTTACACAGATGAGAAGAAATCAATGAAACATTTTACTTCTACTTTTATTCTACTTTTCTTTTTTACATTTCTGTATTTGTATAACTGTCTTTATCTCATTAAAACATCCCTTAGTTCCCCTTTTTCCATCTTTTTTTTTTTTTTTTGTCAATTAAGCTTTCTGTTCTCTTCAGTTCTGCATATATTCTGCTCCATTACGGTCTCAACCGTCGCCTCCGCTCTCTGTGCTTCAGTTTTCATTGGTTGAATCACAATTGACCTCCGGGGTCCTGCAGCCTTGATTAACCCTGAGCCACTTTTGTCGCTATTACTGTACAATGCGCGTTGGTTGATATGCAAATTTCAAAATTAAGTACTAATTAAGTGGCTGTATATATATATATATATATGTGTGTGTGTGTGTGTGTGTGTGTGACGGATGTTAAATGTGGGGGTGATGCTAGTTTAACGTTTAGAGAAGTGGAATGAGTAATGCCGTTCTCTGCCGCATCAACTTCCATTGCTGCAGCACATAATTGCTGAGTGGTTATCAGCAACTGTAGCAGCACAGTGTACAGTGCAACTTTCTCCTCCAGGTGATTGCTACTCGTGTGTGTGTGTGTGTGTGTGTGTGTGTGTGTGTGTGTGTGTGTGTGTGTTAACGGTGAAAAAGCCTGGTTACAAGAACGTGCTACTTTTGATCTTAAAATAAGGAGAAACAATTACGACTGAAGACAAATCTAGAAGTTTTTTCTTTTATTATCGAACTAATGATGTAGTTTTGTCCACCAAACTTATGTCCAACAACATTCTTGCCATTTTCTTTTTTTTTGTTTTTCTCTATATCACAGATGGGTTTTGGCTCGCAAGGGCACACAAGTTGGAAAGCAGATGGTCTTAAAAGACATCAGGGCCACTGTGGACATAACGAGTCTGCATATGTTTGCAGCTTCACAGTTCTTTTCCTCCCCCCGTCTTTTTTTTTTTTTTTCAAATTCCTTATCCTTCAGATTACTGGAGGCACCATCTGCATCTGCAGGTTGATGGATATATGGGCAATGTTATTCAACGCATAAATCATAAGGAAGGACGTGAGTACACAACAAAACGCCGAATTTGGCAGAATGCTACAATAGACAAAAGGTTGGTTTTTTTTTGCTTTTCCTTTTGTGATAAAGCATTTTCTGTCTTCATACAGGGGGGACATGCATCACTGGAACCGTCCTCTGACATAAATTGGTCGAAAGCAGAAATTCACACGTGAATTACTGTTCGGGACAAAGTTAAAAGGTTAAAGCGGCATCCTAAAGAATGATCGATTCGACCTACAAAAAAACACAACGAACAATAGATTCAATGAAGTTAGCGCTTCCTGTATGGGAAATCATTTTGATGAATATGTTATTCTGATTCATTTATCGGAGTGATGGGAGTTTTAAGGCAGATTATGACGTATTAACGTACATATCTGAACCCGAAGAACGCGTATTCTGGTTGGGTCGAGACATTTATCTGTCTGTACGCATGCAGCATAGGGCTCATTTCATGCTTAAATACAAATTTTCTAATCCTTAATGTGGCATGGGCCCTTTTTCCCATTTTTAATAAGACATGCTTGAGTTAAATTGAGGAAACAGACAGTGGCTCTTATTATTTATTCCTAATGCTTGTTTCCTGGGGTGACTTTGTCTCCTCATTCAGCTGAGCTAAGAACTAAGGAACAAAAAAATTCTAATTTAATATTAAATGCTTCTATTTTCCTGATTTACTCGACACGTCTAATCTCATGTTCCACCGCTTTATCTTTTTGTCTTGATGTGTCTACAGTGCAGACAGGATTTGACAGTAGCGTGATACCTTTATTGTACTCCTAACTTAAATATATCACTTAGAGGCCATTATGAATCATGTTGATTTTTTTCTTTTTTTTTGATAGTTTATCTGTGATGCATTTACAACCTCTAATGCTCCCAGTTTATGTCCACTTCAGTAGAGAGAGGTGTCAAAACACTATTCGTCTTACTTGGAAAATGTGGACCTGCAAGAATGAGGTGCTAATTAACAACACTGGCGGCAAATTGAATGCATCCCCTAGGATACTGATTTTTAAAATGAGCCAAATCTAAATAATAAAATTATTACTAACAGGAGAAACTTACAGTAGGATGTCATTAGGTAACAGTAAACACATCCTGCTATGCAAAACAGGAGACGGAGAGTCCAAATCCAATCTCAACTTTACGTCGACTTAAATAAAAAGGTCAAATGTGAGAGTAGTTCAGGAAATTATATATAATATGTCTATTATCAGGGACATCATGCACTCACAGCGGAAGCCAATTATTTGTTGAAGTAGTGCTATAAATTAATCTATGGTACTACCCCCCCCAAAACACACACACACACACACACACAGACCCAGTTAGCCTGAATCTCCCTCAAGCAATTTAAATGAGGAGTTATTGCTCATATCAAAATATTATTTAGCAGTAATAATTATAATATAAAATTATTCCCCTGTGGGAATGTTGACACTAGCTCTGTTGACATAAAAGGGTCTCGAATGTGATCACAGTTGATTTTTCCGAAGCACATTCCCTCTGCCTCCTCATTCCCGGGTGTCAAACCGGGAAGAGTTAGAGGACTGACATCATTCATGGTGGCCTTAAGTCGGTGAGGACGTTCGCTCTCGTCTCTCTAGTATATTAAAGAGATAGAAACATTGCTATACATAATATGGTAATATTTGTCACTATATCTGTCCTGTTTGCCACCTATATGTGAAATTTAAAGTTACGCAAGCTGCTCACCAGTTGCTGCTGTTGCTGCCCACCTTTTCACAGGTAACCAAACACACCTCTAACCGTGATTAGCTCGTGAGATAACCCGGCTCGAGATGTGGTGATACTCAGCTAACGATAAAAGCATGGGAAAATGACGCTCCCGGGTGTTAAAAGCGTATGTCATTGCTTTGCATCATTCTTGGTGCTTGGAGATGGACACATGAAGCCAGACCCCCACGTGCCCCCCCTCCCCGTCCCCTGGTGTGAGGTGCCCGGATAAAAAACGACTAAACAGACAAGACTTGGGAGACGCGTTGCACATTTGATCTCCGTCCTTTTCCTCCTGGGCACATTCTCCTTGCAGTGATCCATTAGCTGGCCTAATGACGAACACCAGACACACCTCAGCTCAGCAGCGCTGTACGAAGCACGTTGTAAGGCATCCTTCACAAGTTCACTCCTTTCAAGCTTTTGTACTCGCTGCCCACTTCAGTGACTACTGAAATCTGCAGTCCAAGGAGGTGCATTCATTAGCGCGGTTCATCAGAAAAAGGAATCTCGTCTTTAAAGCCACCAAACGCAGTAGTTTCCAATTAAATTTAAAGAAGCTTGATTAAAAAAAACAAAAAAAAACCATAAACAATGTGAGCACGCCAAGGCTTAAATGTTTACTTGCTTGTAGCAATGACACAAGGAACCACAGCCTTGCCATGCAAAAGGGGAAACAAGTAGTAGTGTCAATAAAACCTTGTTATCATCTGGAGACTAAAGGGATATAAAGGATGTTTAAAGAAGGTTTCGGTCATCTGGTGAGGGTCAAGGGATTTCAAGGCTGTGTGATGAAGCAACACCGGCTAATGAAGCAGCAGGCGATAATAACACTACAAAGAGGGAGTCAGATGCAACAGAAAAGAATCTGTTTATCCTTTCTTCCTCTCTGTCTCTCTCTCTCTCTGTCCCTAACGCAAATCTCCTCTCATTAGTTTCTTTCCTCGTGTTGTAGTGCGCATCCCTTTAAGTCTGCTGCAAGCAAGAGCTGTCAACGTATTAAAAAAAAAAAACAACAAGATGTTTCCTTACTGAGAGAATCCTAAAGAAAATATTTCAGTATAAAGTGAAATCACAGCGTTCTGCTGCTAAAACCTGCACGAGGCATCCATGTGTGTGACATCCTAGGAGTGCAACTGATGACGTGTCCCTTTTTTCTGGAGGTCAATGTAAATTGTATGATGAATTTGCATAATGAAATGGTTTACAGGACTTGTCTGCAACAACATTTCAGCAATTTGTTAATAATAGATAGTCGAGTCCCTTGAAATGGGCGCGTCTAAGAAAAAGCACTCTGTTGTTGTTCAGTAGTGCAAAAGAAAACAAAGAGCAAACAAACCAGAAAAACAACGGGTCATGAAAAGCTACCACACAGTAACATCTGATCAGATGTCTTAAAGCGAAAGAAAGTTATTACCTTTAATTAAACAACTTTTTTTAATTTCTTGGTGAGAAAATGACGCCTTTCCTCAGCGTTACACATTTCTGACCTTTGTCAGCAGAAGGAGAAATGTTTTGTTTTGTAACTGATAGCAAAGAAAATCACTCTTCCCCTATACTGTGGGTTTCTGTAATATTTTTTTTATTTTTTATTTTTTTTGTCAACCACACAATTTAGGCTTGATGAGCAAATCTGAAACAAAGAAAAGAACTGCAAGATATCATCTCGTGAAAGTGCCCACACAGTCGCCGAGTTTCTCTCTGAAGCGGGGGGAAAAGCTCATTTTCACTTAGCACACTTTTCTGTATACGCGCATAATACGGACTACACGGATAAAAACCGACACGTCAACGCATTTCCAAAGAATATAAATGTTTCAATCAAATGCGAGGCTGCCGAGGAGAATTGCAGGAGAGGTGGCGGGGTGTTGAGTCTGCATTTAAGCCACACTGATGGCTCCCAATCAGATGTTTTTATCTTTTTTTTATTTTTTTTTTTAAAGTGTCCCGGTGGGGATGTTTGCAAAGGACTGCAGGCGTCAGAGCACTCTATCAATGCATCACAGCTGCTTTACAATTCACTTTATCTCTCTGTCACTGTTCTCAACTCAATTTATCAGGGAGTTGGTTTGAGCTGTACATTCAAGGCGTGTTTCTGATACTGGGAGAAAACGGCTCGCCTCGGAGAGATATCTTAACAGCTTTCAAAAAGACGCATAAAGGAAGCCCCGCGACAGATTTATCTAATGCTATAAATTCTAACTGTTTCGTACGTATATATCCCCTGCCTTTTATGTCCCCATTTGAACGGTGTAATTGAACCAGTAAACAACATTTTAAATACCTGATCTGCACTGGAAAGACACCCCGGTGCATGTGAATCACAATGATGCATTTATGTGGTAGAACTGGGTGAACATGTGATATACACGTGTGTGCGTTCAGATACAGTTTATGCACATATATTTTTATTTATTTTATTTATTTTTGGTCCTGCTGCAGTCTTGATATTTGCCTTTGTTGTTGCTTCGTAGCACTGAAAGTAATCTGGATTCAGGTCCACAGAGTCAACCATCTATGGAAGTCTATCTGTGAGTGATTTACCGCTTGAGTGTACATGTCAGGATAGTCACGTCAGGGTTGCGTCAAACAAGATTAGAACGTGTAGCTTTTAATTGAGAATCGTCCCGCGATGGCGTTCTAGCAGATGCCCGGGCGAGCTTCTGTCGTAAACTGTAAAGGTACCTTTTATTATGTCGCTTGTGATTATTTCAGTGAGGTAAAAAAACAAAAAACACAAATGCCTAAAGTAAGACAGGCAGCTGATCGGACACGCCGCGCTTATCAGCAGTTTTCCCCCTCATAATGAAGTTTTTTTAAAAGTTAGCAGGTAACAGACGTAAACGTGCATTCGTTTTTTTTTTTGTTTTTTTTTCCCAGAACCGCAAACATGAAGACTGCGGTCAGTAAAACTGTATCACTGCCAGGGATTTTTGGCTACGATTACTGTCCTTTTTTGCACGTTTGGCAGCGCTCACTCTGCTGTGACATGGTCAACAAGGGTAAGCTTCAGTAAGCTTTTTTGTTAACAAATTACTGCTATGCTAAGACAAAATGCAAATAATCTAAATATGTTTGGCAGACAATGTTTTTTTTTTTAAATAAAGGATTTAATTTTGCATGATGCTGCCTGGCTCAGAATGAGGCTCAGTCATTAGCATGGTAAGGAAAAGGGTTTACACACAGACCATGTAAAATCAAATACGAGCCAGCATCGCAGCTTTCTCCATAATTATGAGGAAGAACCTCACATAAAAAGAGAGTTCTTGAACTTTTCACATGTTCCTAAGGCAATACCATAAATAAAATAAGATATAAAAAGCCTTTTTAGTTGGCTGCTTTTAAGGATGAACTGTGACAATGGCACAATGCCCAAAACAAAGATCATGAATAAAAAAAAAAAAAGAAAGAAACTTTTATGGTTGCATGTTGAGCTTATTAACTCAGTCAGAAAAGATTTGTATTTTTTTAAATCCTTAGCTTGTGCATAAAAAAAATAAAAATAAAATAAAGATGTTGGGTGGGAAGTCAGACAGTCAAAGCAGGTTACATCCTCTGTGTGCATCATCCAGACTCCTGACGAGTTCATTAATAATATAAAATGCATCAGTTGGCAATGCACCGAAGCCTCTTACTCACTTGAAAGAAATCAAAGCTCAGAGGATGTACTGGCATTTAACTGAACTGTATTTTACAGTCGAGCGGCGCAGTGAATTAGCAAACTCTTGAAAACAAATGTCTACCATCGGTTAATGCCGGCGAGAATCGAGGTTAAAATAAAGTGTGTCGCTGCATGAAATATGAAGGCAGCAGCTGGTTTTTAAAATACGCCCTACTATGTGGCTTTCAATTAACAGACATTTGACGAGGGTGATAACTAAAATCAAAGCATAAAATGAAATCTAGATATGAAATGTACGCTTGCATCTAAAGCAGCGATAATGTATTTTGCCACTAGACTTAAACTTCTTAAAAAAAAAAAATCAAGGCCCTTGAAACATGCTTTTATCTTAACTAGGACACCTCAGAGTAGTTTCACTCTGCGGGAAACAAAACTGACACATTTCTAACAGCAAAGAATTGTTCCTATTCATTGCATTCAATCACACCTTAAGCTAACAAAGCTGTTTCTTTCAGACATATGCAAGATCAAAAAAACATCTTTAGATTGTTGTTAAAATACACTGTTGTAACTACAGTTTTACAACCATGTAAACATGTAAAATATCTATGAAAACCATATATGTTTATATAAAACAGCAACCCCTTTACCAATAATGCTGCAATCCATAGAAACATAAAGGCCTTTTTTTGCAGGGAGAACATGTGAGCAGCTTTGTCAATACTTCAGTTTGCTTAATGGGACCACTGACATAACACTTTGCTGCTGTGGCTGATCGATCCGGGTCTGACATACATGTGCTGCATCAACAGGGGGGGGAGACCGAGGCCCGTGGAAACTTAAATTACACAGATATCTCTGTTGGCTTTTGATTGGAAATGGACCGCGTCGGGATAAAGGAGGATTAAACTAAAGTCTTCAGTTGGTAAATCAGAGGGCATTCAAGCACAAAGGATGTGTAAAAGTGTGTACAGTCCAGCGAGGTTTAAAGTCACTGGACAGACATGCAGTATTACACGTATTATATGTGTTTAATTACGACTCCACCATATTGACATGTATTACTGCCATATATGAACAAATGTCTGGATATATATATATTTTTTCCACTAATTGTAAGTTGCAGAGACGCGCATCCACAACATCCAATACTAACTGTCGTATCCTGTTCTGTTCCCTTGATGTAGATACAACCAACTGAGTTATAGAAACGTTTATTGGAATGGACATCAATCATTGCACAAGTCAGCTCTGGTAGATACTGTATACAGCTAATTACTCCGGAGAGATTGACTAGTCAATTCACCACAATTTCTACCCTTGCAGGGAAAAAAAAGCAGTGTTGGCTGTAAATAATATAGAATAAACTGAAGGAAATAAGAGTCAACTATAAGAAACAGGCAATGATCAGCCAAAAAATTAAAATAAATAAATAAACACACAAGGTGATTTATAATAGTAGTAAGTAACAACTCAACCTTCAACTGTGCAACAACTTCAACAACTTTCTACTTTCTATTAACATGCCCTGTAGGATATACACAGTAGACACAGACATCACTGTGCTCCAGCAATGGCTATGTTTACTTGGACTGCAGTATTCCAATTATACGTTGAATAAAAAATAAAAACTTGATCAAAACTACAAAACTTTTAATGTAAAATGTGTATATTAAATATATCTAAGTATACATATAAGTATGTATACTTGTTCAAAATGTCAACAGTCAAATATAAATATAGTCAGTAATAAGTTTGAATAAAAACTGGATGATGAAATTCTCTAAAAGTATTAGTGGGATTACATCAATCATTTAAAACAATAAATTGCAGTAACTCGTCAGCAATTCTTAATTAAAAATAAATAAATAATAATTAAATTGCAGAAAGCGGAAAATGGAAAACTCAGGATCGTGAATTCAGACGATATAATTTAGAGACGTTGTAATAATTCATTAAGATGAATCAATCAATAATTTCAAAAAAAACAAAAAAGATCAGAGTTGAAGTGACGACAAAAACTGGGATTCAAACCTTGTCACGAGAATATTTAAGATACTTAATCAATATATCTGAATAATGAACAGGGCAGTATGCTTTTCATCAAACAGGTTGAACAATGTCATGTTGTGTATATATATGTAGATAAATAATTAAAACATATCTGCAAGATGCAAAGTCTTCTTGTATATATATTTGCTGTATATATGCTTTTTACAGTAGTTTTTCATCTATGAAGGAAAAATCACAAATATATGAGAAAAAACAGATTTCCTGACGAGCTCGTTCAGTGAAATGAGAAAAGACACTTTTAAAACCAATTAAAACAAAATCAGTCAATCCGACGTGATTAACAACACAAACTTAACTGTTCCACCAAAAAAAAAAAACACACCGGTGTCAACTGCCAGGGTCTCATGGCATTTAAAAAAAATAAAAAATAAAAAAAAGGACTTGATTGCATAGATGCAATCTCCGCTCTGAGGCTCTCCGGCGATAACTACCATGAGGAGTAGCTGTCATGGCTGCTAGTATGACTCACACACGGTGCGAGAATGATGTCCTGGATGAATATCCTTTAGCCCCCACTGGGAGTGTGCTGGCTGTCCCGCTCTTCTGATGTCTTTGAGTGTCTTGGACCCAGAGGTCAGCGTCTCATTTTACACGGACAAAAATCTATTACAAAACCTATCTCTCTTCACTTGCATTAAAGCCACTGGGGAAGAGAAGCTTTTCTTCTAATTGTTTTTCCTTGGTGGCAGAGTTGGCCTGGTTATAAGTGAACCTGGTCCATAGAAGGAGTCTGATTGGTGGGTTGGCTCCATTTAAATCGCATCATTCGCAAATTCTATGTATATTAAAGCAGTATTCAAGGTGTCTTTCTTTCCATTTCTGGCTGTAAGTCTTCCTGTTTGCATCCATCCATCATTCATTAGACACGAATGAAACTATTCAAATGTTACAAACAGATAGAGTGCAATTTGAAAGACACGAATACAGCAGCAGATTTTGGCACATCATGCTTTTACAATGCAAGTACAGAGAAGATATCCCCCTAAGCAACGGTTTCATTGAACTTAATGGCTATATTATTGACTGATGCAAAAGAATGAGCCCAGGCTGACAGCTTATTTTGAAAGAGTACGCAACAGTGGCTGAACAGAGACAGAATAGAATAAAGTGTCACCTTATATACAAAATGCAAACCTGAGGAACATAAAAGGAAGACAAATCTCCTTATTTATTTTACTGTAATATGGGTGCAGTAGCATCACAGTGATTTCTGTTTAGTACCAATGTTGGGTGCATTGGGAGAAAGCATGCATGTTAAGTAGTTATTAAATATTGACATTATTAACAACAGGAGCCCAGTATACAGTATAAATGTGTTTGTAGGCCATTGAATCTGTTATTTACCTCTCCACAGAACAAAGAATCATATTTAAGACGATGTTGAAGTCTCTTTGAAATTGACAAAAAAAAAGCACAAGAAGCTCCCGCAGGTCGTTCACTTGTCCCTCTGAAATAGAAGGGTGCGAATGCTGCAAAGCCTCTAGTAATGTTTTACACTGAGGCAGCAGTATCCTCTCACAGCATCTCCTCCTCCGAACAACACAGAAACAACAGTGAATGATGTTTGTGGCAGTGATGATGGCAGCAGCTCTATACTTAGAAATGGCAAAATTTCTAAGTGTAGAGATGGGTGTATTTTTTTTATTTGTTTTTTTTTATACAGAAAATGACAGCATTCAAGTTGGACCATCTTGTTCTGAACACCATGTTATTAGAAAATATAGAAATATTACAAATATTAGAAAGTATAAAGTGTGCAAAAAGAAAAAGAAAAAAGTAGTTTGAGTGTTTGATGCACTTGCAAAACGGCATGTCACACACACACACACACACACACAAAAAAAGTTATCTCCTGCACAATGCATAACAGTTCTGTTGAAATTATGTATTATTTGGGGGGAAAAAAACAAAAAAAAAACATTACAGGTGGGGGGATTAAATCACATGATTGTTTATTGGCTCAACCTTATACAGTATAAAGGTTATATTCTATTTAAACATTGGTTATAAGCATTAATGCCAAGTTCACATCTCAAAGGAATTACTTATACAGTATATTAAAGGTAATAAGTACAATAAGTGTTTACAACTGACCAGAGTAGCCTCATCATACTCTGGTAACCTTTACAGTATATATATATATATATATTTATATATTTTACTGGCTTTTCTCATGGGAGAGTCGCCAGCTGCATTAAGACTGAATAAGAATAAGGACAGAAGAAGAAGAAGAAATATGATGGATGGAGGAGTGAACAGAAGCACCGTCCGTAGCGTTTCATTCACAAATAACATGAATGTCAAGATCTATTGTTATCTTGTACAAGTCACTTTAAAATCAGCAATGATGACGCTCCGTTACGTATTTTAAGTTTACTGTATTAATCTGAATCCAACTGATCATTTTTAATTATCTTCAACTGCTGGCGGTGGTGCGTTCACAGCCATTTGCCACCTGTGTTCACATGCCTCCGTAATTTGCGATCAAGTGGGAAATATGAGATTCCACGGTAAAAGAAAAAACATTTATCACAGGCTAATTTTAATGACTTACTATTATTATCATCATTATAATTAGAGGATGTTTATGATGTTCTTTCTTTTTTTTCCACCCATTTAGCAGGTTATATTTCTATACCTGATATGTGGCTTTATTAAAATTCCACTTTACGATGCTGCTGCCAAAGGATGAAAAAAAAAACACACAGCGAAATGATCAGAATCAAAAACTTTTTAGCATTCAAAATAATTAATTTCTTCATCGACTTTCAACATGTTCAACGTGCTGCTTCACAATGCCAAAACACACACACACACAAAGAAAGGGACCAAAAGACGGACGGAGTATAACTGTTGTGCTAAGGGATGCTTTCTAATTTAGATATCCGTTAATATTTTGCAACGACTTCTTTGCCGTCAGAGCACGGACTATTTTAGATAACGTCAATCAGTGGATAATTTATTTATTATTTTGTTTTTTGTTATGTTGTTGCCGTTTCTGTGAAGCTTGCATCGATGAGAAAGTAGTGCTCATATGCACAAATATTACCGTCATGCCCGTTTCTGCTCTCTGCCACCACGCAGATGTTGCATCACGGACTCGGGAACAGGCTGACGCAAATCGACATACGTCTAGTTGTGACACGTGCAAAATTTTAAACCGGTTGTCCCGTTTTTTTTTTATATCCTGTTCAAAGGCAACAAGAGACGGTGCTGCATGTCACCACAGTCATAAATGCAGTATGCATAAAATAACTGTTTGACAGATGGGTGCACTGAGATAATAATGTTTGAGTTTTAAACTTTGTAACTTAAAAAGGAAATAAACTGATTAATTGCAGAAATGTCTTTACACATTTTGTTCTGTATGTTCTATGAAACATGGATTAAAGTGCAGAGGTCACATTATGTCATCTGTTCGTATGTATGAGGTTTTTTTTTTCTTTTTGGAAGAACATCTTATCACAGTCTATCCAAATGAACAAACACGCAAGTAAACAAGTAGATGGATATATATAAAGACCTAAATAAATAATTGTTCTGTTTCTTCTTCTTCTTCTGTGCCCCCGGAGGACCTCAGACTGTGCCGTGTTGATGCAGGCGATACGGCTGAGATCGTTCTGGCATCGAAATGACTTCTTCCTTCTTCTTTTTTTTTTGTTTGATCCTTCTGTGATTGTAAGAATGGATTTATATATATATAATTCTGGTTTTGGAGATTTTTCAAGACATGTTGAATATTAGAAGAGCTTCTAAACTTAAAATCTCCCAAGATAAAGCAAACATTTTAAGATCCGTCAACAACTTTCATGGTTCTTCTTGAAAACAAAATGTTGAATTATTTGACAGTATGTGTTCCAATATGAGCACTGCTATCACAGCAAATACTGTTATCTAAAAAATAATAATATTAATAATAATAATCCCACTTTAGTGTATGATATACTACACCCTGATGATCACATTTACCATAAATATGAAAACATGTGATGTAACCATTTGGTCTCATTGTCATGAAGCGAAAATTAATCAGTTGGGAAAAGTCAATTGATCTCATAGAGAGTTTTTTTTTTTTTTTTTTTCATTTAATCTTTTGTTGAATTACCTAATTAATTAGACACAGAGATTGCTCTTGATAGATACCTGGGGATCTCTGGGAGATGCTAACAATGAGGAGGTATTAGTCACTCCTAGCAGCATGGAAACTAAATATCCCACTGTCATCACAGCCACTGCTATTAGCAGCACAAGCTCTCAGACAGGCACAGCAAGGATCATTCCCCCCTTTTTCTTTTTTTTTTTTTGCTATTAGCATTTGTGGATAAAAAGAGACTCATCTAGTAGTTTGCTGACATGAAGTGTGTAATTATCATTCCATGTATAACAGGCTGCTTATTTGCCCTAGTGACATCCTCAAAAGGGGAAGGTTGTGGTGCAGTGATCCATATCACCTTATCTCCCGTTTCCCCTTGGGGCGCCACATTCGGCATAGAGCGACAGGCTAATAAAGATGACAGACGTTTGTGCCACTGTTTAAAGGGGCAGACTGCATTTTTTTTTTCTCCAGTAGAAAAAGGTATGTATAAACATTGCTCAAGTGAGATATAATAAAATCATTTTTGATATTATTTTATATGGGATAGTTAAGTGTTCCCCGTGGAGGAAAGCTGGTCACATAGGGGATATATATAAATATATATATACAATAATGACAATGACCACATCACAAACCAAATATCCCCACAGTTTATCCTAGAAGATGGAAATCTATAATGCAAATGCTAAATTGTGTGCATATACGGTGTTGAGTAATTACTTGTGCTGCTGATTGCAGAAAAAAACTATATTATCATTCCAGTGCATATGGCTCTTGTGGGCCTACTCGAGACACAAATTGTTCTTTTGTTAAAAGGATGAAAATGTCACAGTTTGATAAGTGCAAACAAAAAGCAATGCAAATAGCATCAAAGGAATTCGATGGTCTATAGCAGCATTTGCCCAGATTACACATTTATGTCATATTTGCATATATTAATGCTTAAATGTCGATCAGAGACTCATTTCCCACTTTGTTATTTCCTAATTTGCGAGACAGTTGTGAGTGTTTAAGGCTTCCTGCTTTCAAAGGGCACATAAATATAAAGTTATTCCTTCTGAAGGACTCATGATCAGGGTTTGAACCTTCAAGATGAAGGCAGGGGAGTGTTAGCATCAGACGTGTTAATGATGCAACAGCAGCAAACTCTACTGCCAAGTAGGGCACACTAAGTAAATAACTCACTGAGCATTACCCCTAAAAACAGACTAAATAGTTGTCACACTAAATGTTCTCCATCTAGCAAATTCTGTGCAAAGGCGACTTAAAAAACAAAGAGAACAATGCAGTTTCTCACAGTTGCTTAAGTCAAGACTCGGTCGACTGCACACGCAGAATCAGGAAAAGTGTACATTTGTTTCCAGGAACAGGCAGGTTAATTCTCACAGGTGCTGAATTATCCTGTGGGTAGATCCAGGGGATGTTGGAAATACCGTTAACTAACACGCCGACGGGTGCCAGAGTCAGATCAGCACCCTGGACAGAGGCTGGGGAAGCCCTTCGGCACACACCTTGTAGCTGCACCGCGGCCTGCGGTGCTGCGAGTGATCTGCTCACGGTGCTTTTCTTTGTTGATAAAAGGCAGCGGCGATACATACAAGGATTAATGCGGTTTGCATGTTGAGGAAGGACAGCTGCCCTCGAAATGTTTCAAAATCAGAGGAAGTTTCTCCAGACACGAGCGTATAACGAGCTTGGACTGCTAAATAATGCTCTGAAGTCCTCAATGTGTTTAAGATGAACTGCTTCGATTGTCTAACAGCACTCGAATGTGTCAATTTGAAGCAGGTATAAACACTTAAGATGTCATACGACCAAGTTCATTTAAAGCAGACAGACAGATTTTTTTTTTTTTTTACCTACACAGTTACACTTGGGGATTTGCTGTGTACACACACTCAGCGAGCTCTCGTCTGTACTCACAGATTGCAGTTGCCCAGGCAACCCTGTCTTGAAGATTTTAAACTTGAATTTCTCTCCACAGTCAAGAAACAGGATTACTGACTAGAAAAACATCACTTTTCTGTCGAGTATCCAGTAATATATCTTTGCCATTACATTTTGAGGGAACTTGTGGCCAGAAAAAAAAAAGTCTACAGTAAATCCAGTGACACTCTGCCCTCAGGTAATGCATTCCTATATTTCTTGGCAGACTGTGACAACAGATAAGTCATTTGCATAAGTTAGCTGTTCCATTGTGCTTTGACACTGTCAACAGATTTAATGGGATTTGTCAAAATGTGGGCCACAAGTAAATCAGAAAAAAACAAACCCAAACAGAACCAGAGGCATTGTGAGAGTTGGGAGTGTTGGAATAAGATGAGGTGCACAGAGTTTGTGTGGGTAACAGAGTATCTCACTATTATCTCTGAATAAGTTTCTGGCTGTAATATCGACATTTTTACGGTTGTTGTCAGGGAAATGTTTTATGTGCGGAGCTATTTTCATATTTTCCAAATACAAACATCATGTACTTCTCAAATCAACTAACGCAGCTGGCTTGTGTCCAGGCACAGCTGGCAAACACTTAAGTACACATGTACGGCACTTCTGTGCTGTTAAGATAATGGCAATGTGTCGAGAGGGAAGAATAGTACATGCGGCATTTGGCTATGAGAGCTACTACTAAGTCACCGAGGACCTGTGGGCTGCTCGTGAGGTGTGATCGCTGGGCGTAAGTAGGTACATTACTTAAAATAAGATTTTAATCACATAACAGCCAAATAGAAAATGACACTTTATTTAAAAGATCAGTCAATCAGTCGCTTTCATTAAAATTGATCTTTTGATCGCTACATTCAGTAAAATATATACTCTTACTTGTTCTGCCAAAATAAAATGTCACCCATACACAGACATATTTATACTGTATACCTATATACAGATGCCCTGTGGTGAACAAAGCACCATGTTGCAACAGGATCTATGGAGGCAGATGGTTTTATTAAGATTTGACAAGCTTATCGATAGCAGTCAGCTGATAATTGAGATTTACAACTTTCTTCGGTTAGTGTCCTTTCTAGAGATTATAAACTATTGATTTTTGATTTTTTTTTTTTTTTTTTGCGGCTCTAACACAAATACCAACACAAACACATGGGAGGGGATGGAAATCCCACTTCACACATGTAGAAAAGCTTTTATTTGACAAGATAAACATAATCTATTATTCTAGCGCAGCACATGATCAATGAATGTATTAATGTATGAATAAATGTATGAATTCACCCAGTCACCTTCATCCAAAGCTACACTGTCCTTACCTGAAAAATGAAATATATTTGTATGGAAATTTGAATGAGAATTTGTTTTTTAACCTTCAGAAAAATAACAAAAGAACAGATCTAACCATCATCTCAAAACGTTGCGGGTTGTATTCGGTATTTTTTGGTTATTATTTTACATTATCTGTTAACAAAGAGGAAAAAGAAAAATGTCTCCGGCACATATGTTTCTCTTTAATTGGCAATATTTGTTTCTCGCTATCATGTAAATTGAGGATATTCTCATACTGCACATGGAGTAGTGTTCAATTCTGCAGAGAGCGGGATTATAAAAACTGCTGAGTTTGAGTCGTAATAATGAAAATGGACAAGAGGTGGACACAGCTGGATGATGAGAAGAGAACCAGCTCGGATAGCAGACATGCCAGTCGGTAAATTAAGGAAGTTTCTTAGAGAAGACGCTCGGTGAGAGAGAGCGAGAGGATCCCTGAAAAGTTCTGTCAGGAAAGGAAGGAGGAATCCTGTAATGGGCAGACTGAGAGAGGAGGAAGAGCAGGAGAGACGGTTGAGCCAGTGATTAAAATTAAGCACAGTGCAGCTCGTCACTCAACAGCCAAGCTAACAGATACCACCTGCTCCACCGTTGTCAGCATGGCGTACCTGGCCACCCACTGGGAGAGCTCTCCCATATGTGTGTATATATATATATACATTCATTAGAATGACATGAATGAAAATGAGCGCAGCATCTCGTGTGGATGTCTCTGAACAGTGTCTGAGCACAGCTACGTTGACGTCCGTCTCCTAAACAGCACAGCGCATTAGCACCACCCTATCAAATGATCCATCATTACTATTGGGTATGCTATTAAAGCATAGCAGACAGCTTGATGGTATTACATATCCGTAGTGCTTAATCTGTGGCCTGCCCAGCATTCACCGCTCGCTGCAGTGCAATATCAAACACACTTTCAATACAAGCTTTCATTTATTTGACTCTCTTCCATTCACTCCCTGTCGTTGTCTGTCTCTTAATCTTGTGCCATCTTGAGTAAGCGTAAATAGGGGTTATAATAATAATAATAATAATAATAATAATAATAATAAGGGATCACACATTGGTTATTAGTATCAGTGGTAAGAAAAGAGGAAAAAGAGAAAGAAAAAGGTCTTATAATGTTTATTTAACTTGTTTGATATTTCAACTTCGATCGGCTGCCGATCATGATCTTTCTCTTTTTCCTCTTTTCTTACCACTGATACTAATAACCAATGTGTGATCCCTTATTATTATTATTATTACTACCCCTATTTACGCTTGATCGGCTGATCGGCGATCGGAAAAACATGCCGATCAGGAAGCCGATCACGTGACGTACATTATTAGCGACGTTTCAAACTGGCAAACACGTGGAACAGTGGGCCAACAGGTGCATCTCGACAGCACAATGACTTCTCCTGTCTGGACAGTTGTTTATTTTATCTTTAACCAAGCCAGTTTTCAAGTAGCCCAAGTTTTTCTAATGTGAGTTAGTAGCCGTCTGCTTGGCTTGTCTAATGGTCTTTTATTTACATTTTGAATGGAAAGATTCATATTTTTATTTTGAAACATGGATATTGTTGATATTGGTGACATGGATATTGTTCTCAAAGGCTACAGTAAAATAAAGGCATTTTGTACATTTGAAGATTTTGACTGTTTTCATAGTTAATTATTTAAAATTTTAAATTCATTCTTTGATCGGCAATCGGCAGATCAAGTTTTTTGGTGATCGGTATCGGTGATCGGCCCAAAAAATGGTGATCGGAGCATCACTACTAATAACACAAATATGATGACGTGAGCAGATTCGCCAAATCTATGAGGGTGGGTGGTCATCCTGTGCCATCATGTGACTGACAACCTGACAGGTGAGAAACCTTTAGGGTTAATTCAACGGTAAAGAAAACTGCGGAAAAGTTTATTTGAAATAATACGGAAAGGTCAAGTCAAAAATCTTAATGAGAAAATACAAAAAAAATTATAATACAAAACCCATTGTGTCATTCATATTAAATCCATTACTTTTATCTCTTATGTTCCATATATATAATGTAGAGAATTTGTGAGGTTTGAAAGGTTCTCAACAGTAATCAGGTTTATCTTAAGTAGACCGTAAGACGTGCTAATTCTGACTGGATGTGTTATGCATTATAAAAAAATAAAAAAATTAAATCCTCAAACAGAATACGTCAGGATGTAGCAACCGCAAGTGAGCGCTTGCTGAAATATTCAGTTTATTTCAGCCCTCTGTCTGATTGGCCAAGCTTCGATTAGACATGAAGATTTCCCCAGGTGAGTATCAACCTCAGTTCCAGCTGAACAGGCGGTAAAATGAGAAGTCAACACTATTTAGTCAAATAAAAGACAGAGATTAAAGAAACTTTGGCAGCCGAGTGTCAGTAATTGATTTATAATTTATCAACAGTTGTGCAGAGCGGGGGCCCATCGGAGAGATGGAGCTGATTTCTCTTACATCTTCTCTTTGCTTTCCTTGTAAGGAAAAAAAGGATACAAGCAAAACAATGCATCCAATCCCTGCCTGATTAAATGAAATTGTCACAGCAATGAAAGTGATCAATGATACTAAAGGTGAACGGGTAAAGTGCCATAAATCTCCTTTTGCGTCCTACCTTGAAAAAAAAGGTCAGCATTTGCTAAAGACGAGCACAAAGACGCCGTTTTATTCCGCAATAATAAAAGTGAAAAAAGCAGAAGCTGCACTAAAGTCAGAGTTCCTGCCGAAGCAATAAATACTCGCTCATTAATAAACAGTGTTCCTGCTCAGAGTGGAGGTTGAACGCAAGGTTGAACGTCACCGTGATGTTGTATTGTGCTTTTTTTATTTACAACAATCAAATAGTGTTTCCATGTTTATACAGTAGGATGCTGAATCTTTGGTCAATGGACACTAAAAAGCACGTTGGGGCCAGTTGATTGGTCAATGACCCGAGTTGATGAAGAGCTTTAAAAAAAAATAAAAAATTAAGGGAGTGTAAAAGTATACAAACAAACAAACACACTTTAGAGTTTTTACAGTGGAGTCGAATACAGTTCAGAAATAAATCATTTTCCTCTCAAGCTTATTATTTTCATTCGATGGGAGTAAACTGGTTCAGTGAAATATTTGCACTCTGTAATAGGATTTTACTTATAGACTCTTTCTGCTACACAGCACATTAAAGTCAACTGTAGTTTTTGGCAGCATTTTTAAAATGTTTCCCCTTTCCCTTATCACCATCACTCATAGACAAATACTCACTAACTTAGGTGTACTCCAGCAAGGATTGCACTTCCATAAACTTTGGGGACTTACAGAGACAATAAAATAAATAAAAAGTCAAGCTCCAGAAATACGTTTCCCATAATGCAACTCATTAGAGCCTTTTGCCAGATGGCATCACGAAGGTTATTTTTCAGACTTTTCAGGGACAAAGAATACATTATATGAGTGTTTTCTCGGGCAGAATAGACAATAAAGTCGAGTTTATTCTTATGAACAAATGGATTTTTATCCTCACGTTTGTTCCCATCTGTGATACGATTATATAAATACCATCACGACCAAGACAAGACGCAGCAAAAAAATGCATTTTAAAAAAAGACCTCCTTGGTTAATAGGATATGGAAGAATGAGATATAATTTTTCAGGCGCATTATACAAACCCAATCACCTCTCAGCAGCTTCACTCACACCTTAGTGAAGAGTCAGCCGCTTTCACAGAGCAAAAACTCCACAAGCTCTTGAGAATGATTGGAGAGTTTTTGGCAAAAACAACGGTCAGACGAGGACGTGATTGAGGCAGCTGCCACTGCTTTCCAATTTCAAGTGCTCATCAGTGAGGTGAAACAATGCATCCTCTGTGCATTGAGATATGTCTTTATTGATATTAACTTTCATACAATACCTAAAAACCATTACATGTTTTATGGACCAAATAAACTCAATCTTGGACATACATTGATTTTTTTTTTTTTTTTTTTTTTTTTTTACAGTAATTTAATTATTGGTATAACTTGTGGCAGGTGTAGTAAACCAACTGGGATTTTACTGTTGAATCACCAGCTGTGAACTATTAAGAAATGATGGTGATGACCAGCAGACTGAGGCATCCAATTCCCCAGCTACAACTCCCATACAGCTGGCCAAAATAATAGCTCGTTTCCCAGCATTTGCAATTTGACAATCTTCTCTTCTAACGCAGTAATAAACCTGTGATATGGCTATTAGCGTCGAACCCCGCCCATCTCTCAGAGCATATTAACAGGACTGAAACATGAAGACTCACCCTGTACCAAACGATCTCTCGAAGCCGTCCGTCGGTTTTGAAGTTACACTTGAGAGTAACAGTCTCTCCCACAACAACAGGAGGCAGGGGCTCGATGGTAACTGTCAAATATCCTGGAAAAAAAAAAAAAGGGATGAAAAGAAAGACATTTTATTACACTGCACCGCAAGATTGAAAGTTTCAGATCTGATGTGGCTCATAGAGATTGATCGGTTTGAATCTGCGTAGCAGTTACTTCACAAGAACGTGTAATATTATCACGTTTTCATACTATAGGACATACATACTCCTCATATGTAATGATTTATATGGAATTTATCCTGCATGCCTTGCTGACTAAAGCATATAAAGACTTTCCAGCAGATATTTATCTGAAATTGTTTGGCCTTCGATGGATCAGTCAATAAACCTCTAAGAAAAACAAAGGCATTTGGATGGCATCGCAACTCCCACAAGTTTCTGTGAATAATTTCCTATTCATGGTGATGAAACTAGAAAGTATTTAATGAGCAACCAAGAAAAATATCTTGGGCTCCTGATTAAATGTACTTTAGAAGGTCACAATGTGTATAAAATAACATGTTTTTTTTCTTCTTTTATTTAGAAATTAGAGAGTCTACTGTCTAATTAGTGGCACGCAATACACAGCCTGGAGCTGCTCAATTGTCAAATAATTGAAAATACTTTATTTTTTTTTAATTAAGACTTATTCTGCTTGATAACAAGCATTAACAGACAATGACAAGAAAAAACTAAAAACAACACAATCACAAGCCACGGACATACTTTCACTAAACAAGATGAAAAAGTAAAGGAAAAGAAAGATCTGTGGTACCATGTCTGTGTGCATATAATTATGTATCTGTGCATTGTCTCAGTCTTGTTGTATGTATATGTGGTGTGTGTATGTATCTGTTGAGCCACTTGATGTGTATCCAGCGTCTGTGATATTTTTAAGACTCATAATGCACACATGCATTATGGCTCATAATGCATGTGTGCAGCCTACATATGTATTGATATTTTACTATATATATATATATACAGATTTTTTTTTATATTCTAATATTGCACTTGCACTATATTGTTTGCTCTGTTAAATGTCCATTAACATGCATTGTCTCTGTCAAATAAAAATAAATAAATAAATAAATAAATAAAGAGGAAGGCGGACTATTCGGCTCTGTAGTGAGACACAGATATAAAGTTCAGCTTCTCAAACAGAAGAGTCCCAGATGGATTATTGACCTTGCTATATTATATCTGCTCTTCAGCACTATACAAAAAGCCTTCAACGCAATGCCACACAAAGACCTGGAAGGGGGGCAACTACATGAAGGCAACTACATGAATGCATTCGAGTGGTAATATATATATATATATTACATATATTACATAAGGGAAAAGGATGTCTCCGGGTAGCAGAGTGAGCCAGCAGTGGTGTGTGGGCTGACTTCCACTGAAAAGACTGAAAGACAACCAACCCTCCGCACAGCATAATAGCATTTTTAACACATCCAGTATTTAATGAGGTAATTGTATTCTGTATTAAAATAAAAAAAATATGTCTATTACAGTACAAAATACAATATAAAAAAAGGCTAAATGGGACCTCATGACCAATAATTGTCCTGATTAAAAATAAATAAATAAATAAATAAAAATCAACCATGATGAGTTCATCAGTGTGTCAACAGCCTCCATATCTGATCACTGCAAAGATGGAAAGGAGAACCTTTGCAATGCTGTACTATCTAAAAGGCTTCTTTGTGTTTTTTCAGATGTATTATTTTTAGGGATTTTGATATTATTTATGACAGGTGAGATACAGACAGATATGCATGTCATAATGTATACCGATAGTTAGGTGACAATCATTCCCACTTCACCCACATGTACTGTAAGAATAATTATAATGGAAAAAACATTTCATATTTCATTTTTCTCTTTTAAAAGGATCCTTTCATTACATGCATCCATATAGATCTTTATTGCATATCTCATATTGCTCCTAGTGAGCTTCTCCTCCCACATAGATGCAGCAAAGTTCACACTGAGTAACAAAACACCTAACAGGTGAAGTAAAAAAAAAAACAACAACACTTATGTGCATCTAAAAAGTGCAATTCTCTGGTATTGAATTTCATAAAAAGAGAACCTTCAATATCAGTAAGTGCCTCACATATTCATCTGTTCAGTTGCCCTGTTTGGTCCTTACCCTGTACAAGGATTATTCAGTTGCCTGTCTGCAATAATGATGAAGTGTATGAAGTGCGCATATTTTTTCCCTTTTTTAAACAGTACAAAGAGCGTTTGTCCTTTGCAAGACCTTCCGTGTAAGAATCCACATGTCTACATAGTTGTTAATCTTCCACAATAAAAGGTTAACTCTAAAAACCTAAAGTACTGCTAAGTACTAAAAAAAAAATGGTATGCATTTCCAGAATTACACAGTGTCAAAGATAATAAGACTTCAAAAGGTAATCGCTGTATGTCCAAAAATGAAAATGAGCACATAGTGAACTACGCAAACTGAAAGAAAAAAGACATGACAGTGCAGAAATTCAAAACAGATAAGTCTCTTTGGGTATCTGCATCGCTAGACACAGATCAGCATGTCTGTTGTGTCAGTGCACCTAGATATGCTTATTAAAGAATCTTAATTTAATCAGCAGGCTGAAGAGATCTTCTCTCTAGAGTCAAATTGAATGGATAAACCTTTCCGGAGACTGCGTGTCATTAACACAGAGCTGATGCTCTTAGAGGAAATCCTAACCACTTACTATGAACCCACAGGAAGGAGCTGCCTGGCCTTCTAAACGTCTTTCTGTGGGTTTTCCAGAGAGATGGTTGTAATGTATATTTACCAGAAGAAAAAGTCAACTGACTCTGTGGAATAGTTTTGTTCACTCACCAGCACCTGATAAATCCCTTATCTTTATTAAAAGGACATTTCTAGTTATACGGTGCGTTATTTAAAACAACGCGAAGAACACGAGTGCACAAACCGAGTGGTCTTCTTGTGTGGTTGTTGCAGCGATCAATTCATCGACTACAGTATGCGGCACAAGACGAAAAAAATGTTAACGTGGCCGGTGACTGAAACAAAATGCTCCGGAGCATGCGAGGAGGGATGAGGAATCTTTAAAAGAGCAAATTACACGGGTTGTGCACTCATGCCGGGGAAGTTAACATTTGAAATAATCCCTACGAGAAACGGGGAGCGGTCGCAGGCTACACATACCGAGACACGAGGGCATAATTCCCACGCAATTCAATAACCATCAAATACCATCCGAATGGCTTCATAAATTAGACACATTTTATTTTCTCTGTTGAAAGTCTTCCAGCGAAGCAGTATCTCGTTATGCTTGATGCCCTTGTTAAAGCGCGGGGATAATAAGGGGCATATTCACGCCGCGAAAAAAAACAAAAAACGCCGGTGTTAATTCAACTCTGAGCGCGAGAAAATCTGCAGCGAACGAGTGTTTATTGCGAGTTGTGGCCAACGCGGATAATTCAACACTTGTGATCGTTTACACAGCTGCCGTATCATCTCTTGAGTGGACACACAAGGCTCCGATCAGACTTGTGTCAACTCACAATATTGAAAAAAAAAATTAAAAAAAATCAACATTTAATCTGCTTTGCAGGCTCTCACAAACAATATGGCAATATTGATATATAAAAACATACGGCGCATTTATTCTGCTGTTCAAACGATCGCGGCGTTGATCTCGTGGACAATCAATTGGACAACTGATCACATAAAAAGACTAAAACTGTTGTCTCGTATTGGACTTGATGCTGCAACCGACAGCTTTGAGGTGATAAAGACGTTTAAAATTGCTACAGACCGAAATCTGGAAATGTCATTTTACAGATTTTATTTTACTTTTTATTTGACGTTTTATGCAAACTACTTTAATCCTCAGGGGAGAGTGAGTCACCTTACAATTGATGAAAAGTAAAATACATAAATTATAGTATTTTAGTTCTGTAAAAATCTGGATGAAATGCAGGGTGCTCTTACAGTTTGTTAAAATCATAAAAAAAATATTTTAAAAAAGTGCTTCTTCATATATTGTTTTTATAGATGACATTTTCAGCCTTTTGACGTAATATGACTTTAAGTGTCAGGCTGGATATATCCACTAAGCTCCAACAAGTTATGTCTGGCACTGTGATGAACACCTTCGCTTTAGCTGAGCTTAAATTCAGCAGACAGAGAGACTTACATCCTGTTTTCATGCTAGCGCGGAACAATATCGATCCCCCCCACCACGTGTTATAAGCCCTGCATTCGAACGAAGCCCCGGTTATATTTATACAGCAGCAACAGCCACCGACCTATAAGATATAAGATGTAGATTTTAAACTTTTCAACCTTAAAAACCGACTACTTTATATTAAAAGGACATTGTTTATTATGTAGTATGAAGGTAACCATATAGTTCTAGAAAAAAAAATCTAGTTATCTCGAAACTGAAACCCATTTAGCCATGAAGCTGAATACTCGGATATCACTGTAAGAGCACGTAAGCAAGTGTGGAGTGGCCAGAGAGTGCACGACATTTAATTGGCTCATATTAGCTGGCTGTGGAGGCAGACAAGGCCTCAGGCTTGTCTTAATCCATCAGAGGCGCTGTTGGAACAACATCTAATGAGGGCTGCAAACTATGCTTTCTCCCATTAATAACAGCAATTTGCCAAGATGCAATGAGAAAACAAAACACAGCCAATGATGGACCGGCTCAAAATGTGCCTGTTATTGTGCTCTGTGATTTATGGTTATGGTCTACCTTTGCTTAGATGTCAGTTCAACTAAATGTGTGAAGGAAAAAAAATGGATGGCTGCCTCTCAGCTCGCTTCCTCATCTGTGGCTCTAAGCAGTGGAAACAAATGGTAGCGGATGTGTAGTGTCTAAAGCATAGTTAAGCATTATCACTTCCAGAAAAAAATAAAATAAATAAATATGAATGCTGTAACTCATGTTAAGTCATTTTTACTAAAACTAAGCCAGAATACCATAACTGCAATGTCCATATTGTTCTTAAGCAAAACACACATTTTGGCACATTTTGTAATTTTAACAGATATGATAATATGATATATCTGGTCCAGTAATGAAAACTGCAGTTAATAAGTGCACTTCTAAAGCCAGCAGCTGAACGAGTGATGTTCTGGGCACAGGAGACTCTTTGGATAAGTCACGGCCGACGTATTAATGTTTTACATGTTTTGGCAGCAATAACTTCTTCATTTGAAATCTTTGCATTTAATGGATGTTATGTTGGATCCCCTCTGAAGACTGTCCAGAAAAAAAAAAAAAAAGTTTGCCCGAGGCAAACAGGGGTATAGATTATGTAAATGGACTATGTTATATATATATATCTTATTCAAATTATTATCAATAAAATATTCACTAAGTGGGTCATTTAGAGGCTATTAAAGCTTTTAAAGGGAGAGACTGATATAGAAACACCTTAATTGCCTCATTCATTTCATGTCTTAGAACATGAAGATAATGGGACTTTTTTTTTATGAAGGTAAAAAAAAAGTCATCATATATTAAACTTGTAATCCCACGTAGGTTTAGTTAAACACTGATTAGATAATGCCACGGACAGTAATAGGACAGTAATAAGTATAATACAGCAAAGGGGAACTTTGCTGCCTTTTGTAGCTGCCTGATTGTTGTGCAGCTGATCCAGACTAAACCGCCAGAGAAATAATTGTTTTGAGGCTCATAAAATGACATGAAATCCTAAATAAACTGTATAGGATGTATTCTTTGTACTGGATGTAGAGTTAACACCTTTTATTTTGAAGTTAAATGTACTTTTGGTCTTATTTTGGCCTATATTTCTATTTGGTTTTGATGCAGTTGTGTAGTAGTGTTGCCATATTGGGCTCTGTTGTCAAGCTGCATCTACCTATGATGCAAAAAAAACAAACTAACAACTACTGAAGCATCGCTGTAAAAAAAAAAAAAAAACTTTTTCTTTTAATTTAATTTGCAGGATTTATTTTCTATCAGCAGGAAACACAAATATGTGCCATGTGCAAATTTTTTAATTTGATTTTGAATTAAATTCTTTTGTTTTCATGTTTATTTTGCTGCTTTATATATAAAGTGCAAAAAATAAAAAAGATTATTACCTGACAGCGAGCTGTGAGGGGTGTGTTCGCCAAAGTCATCTGAGGCAGTGATTGGTAACTACATGCAAACTGGGCTCAGAAAGCGTTACATGGAAGGACAATTTACAATTTGAAATGACTGGTTGCTGATGTATTCTGGCCAACAATACAATCTGCGCCCGTGGAGAAGGTCTTCTTTTGTAAACACAAAGCTGGGAGCTGATGCGTTTTTCAATCAGAGTGATTTACTGTTTAATGACATGCTTCAGCTTCAAGAGTGTCAGCACCCATCCGTTGTAATCCACCGCCCTCCCACGAGCCCGTACTGCTATAGTGGATAGCAATCACGAGGAACCCTATCAGCGGGGCCTCGTTCTGAAGGGCCTTAGGCGTTGGGAATTATCATGTCATTGGTGAGAAGAGTTGGAGCCAGAGCGGAAATGCAGCCAGCCTTCCCACATGGAGTTAGTCAGATGCAGTGGTGTGTATGCAGTTAGCTGTCCAACTAAAGCAGTGCATCTCTGATCCCTGTATATGCCGCTCTTTCTTTTCTATCCCTGTATTAGTCTACTGCCGCCATCAAAAAAAAAACACTTGTAAATGTAGGATTGGTGTTTCTTCCTTGTTTTTTTTACTTGATGTGAAGCTATTCATCTAAGAAAATGGATACATGCTGACAAGGAAACTAGCTTGTTTTTATTCTCTCAACCCATAAAAAAAAAAAACACTTTTGGAAGAAGATACAAGGCTTTTTGTATCACAGCAGGAACATGAGAGGAGGAGAGAACATAAAGACAGAGGATGACCGCTGCTGCAGCATGCAAGTAGCCTCTGGGGAGTCGGAGTACCAGACCTTCCACGGCCACGCCGTCAGGAAAAATGACACACACACACACACACACACACACACACACACACACACACACACAACTGTGTCTGGTGTAGATTGTATGTGTGGGGATAAATGTTCCTTTAGTTTGTGTGTGTGTGTGTGTGTGTGTGTCCTCTGGAGATGTGTAAAGCCTGATATAACCAGTGGGAGGAGATAGCCGCGCATTTGTTTATTCACTTTTCTAGAGTTGATGACAAACAGCAAAAACACCAAAATGTTAAACTCACAGGCTGATAAATATGAAAAAAAGGAAAAATCATGAACACAAAACTGAACATTTTTAAAACCAGTTTCCATAAACTACAGAAAAAGACTTGAATTTATTGCATTCAATGCATTTCTATGACGACCAACGCATCACGTGTTCCTTTGTCTTGCTAAATATACATTTGGTGTAATAACATATCCGGTACATTTGATGAGAACAAGGTTAACCTTATGACATGTCAGTCGAATAATAAGCTTTTTTTTTTGTTTTTTTTTGCAAGCTAAATGTAAATTGCCTTCTGGCTTCATTATTGCAGATGGAAATTATTATTTTTTTGTTGTTGTTCTGTTGCTGCCAATCTTAATAATTTACTGAGAAATAATCTAATTTCTGTTCAGGGGAGGGCTGCATACTTCTGTGATGCTAGTGGTAGGTATAGTCGTTAAAATGACACGATAAGATGTTTTTATAACAGGTTCCCCTTCAGCACTTGGGCCGTTTTATAGCCTTAGGGTAACACTTTTTAAGAAATGCAAATGTTATACTCGTGGAGTCAGATTGTTGTATCAGCCTCGTCTCCAGGAGCTGATGTTATTCTCACCAACAAGAGTCTCCGAACAGTTGAGGCGAACAACACCTGCTGCAGGGTGACACGCCGATGTATGGATCTGTCTAAGCTTTCATAAAGAAGGGACAGTCAGTGAGGTAAATATAGGAGGTAATAATAATAATAGCTGGCGGTAGATTGTTTGGTTATAAATATTTGGATTGTGGAGGGAACTCAATTGAAACAAACGTAAAGTGAGCGGATGATAACTGATTTTTGTATGACCTTCGTATGTTCGTCGGATTATAGCGAGCAACACTTAAGCATGAAGTAATCATCTAATATTCTAGTAAATCAGCTGCAGACGTTTAACAAAAGTGCAAAAGTGGTCAAAGTGTCTGCTCTGCTTACATGTTTATTTTGCCTGAAAAAAATTAAGCTGATGCCGGGCAGTAGAAATAGAAAATGTGTTTCCAAATCCAGCCTCAAACCCTCAAAAAGAGTCATTTTTTTTCAAATAGCATTTTACGATTCTATTCACTATTCTTCATCCCAATTTCCGTAAAAGCCTCTGGTACAGAGATTGTGGGTGTTTTACATGAAATAAACACATTTAGAAAAGAGTTCTCCAATTTTTAGTGACTTGCATGCACACACACACACACACACAGTCGACACAATCAAACACGTGATGACAGATGGTTTGATACACAGGTGGATAAATATTTGTTCAATAATACGTTTTCAAATTCATTATAAAAAGGTCCTCAATAGACCACATGGAGCTGTAACGCTGCTATACTCGCCCTCTGTGTGTTAATACAGTAGCACAGTTGCAGTTAAAGGTTTGAATGAAGAAAAAAAAGTGTCCAAACTTTTGACTGCTACAATACGTAGAAAATAAACTCATTTTGCCATATTAATTATAAGGCTTTAACGTACTCATGATGGTGTTGCCAAGGAAGCAAGTTGTCCCGGTGACCCAGAGGCTCACTACTAGAGTATCAATCACTGTTTGTGCATTCAGTCTGTAGACGCTTGCATCACTACAGGTCATAAGTAATGGCAGGAAATGAGAGAGGAGACGGGGCCAGTATGGAGAAATGGCCCTCCTGAATGTCAAACGGGTAGATTTGAGGAACGCATCCAGCATGCAGGGAACATAAACTGCAGAGTCAATTTATCATAGAGGAATTGTTGCCGTTAAGAAGGCCATTTCATGTTGTTTCAGTGACTATTCGCAGCGTCTTTGCACCACTGGTCTGCTCTTGTTTTTCTGCACTTCTGAAGCCTCGCTCAAACACTTCATAAACGCAACGATCTCCCAGCGGCGGCGACGGTTTTACTCAAAGCTTTCTACGGTAGCGTTGAGGCCAAAAAAAATAAATAAATAAATAAAAATGTGCCTTGATATTCCAAAAAAGAAAAGGAAAACTATCGACAACGTGAACTCAATTAAGATATCGACAACTGAATATATTAAGATTCCCTGCAGGTTTGTGACGGTGGCTCAGCTGATTTCTGGTATTGTATTTCATATTTCTATTAACTCTGGTGGCCTTTAAAAGGAGTCTCCCTGCTGTTATATCCTCATCTTTTTGCTTACGGCGAAGTATATATTTCCTTGTCCAAATGAGTCAGCGGTACATATGACAAAAAAAAAAAAAGAAGAAGAATCTATCTCCTTGCTGGCTTGAAGGAGTCATGTTGTGTATGATGCAATGAGAAATATGAATGCATAATCTTCAAATCTTATACAATCACCACACAGCTTAGAGGCAAGATGATCAGTTTGTCTTGTTTTTTTGTTTTTTTATTGTAAATTAAAGTAGTAGAGAGTGGACTAGAAAGAGAGAAAACATTTTTTTTTTTTTTTTTGATATGATCTCTCATCTCATCCTACTTGTGTGATAATTTACAATGTACAAGGTGTGACTTAAAAAAAAAAAAAAAAAAAATAGAAATTCAGTGGAGGCTACATAAATGCACCATATACTGCACTCATTACGGAAAAGTTTGAGTGTGGCACATAAAACACATAACAGCAAACGGGGGGCGTTAATGTGACATACAAATCGAAATACTGAGTCATCAAGCTTTTGTTGTCCGTGATATATTATTGAAGTTATAAAGGTTTATCATTCATTATAGTCAAGTTGGATTATTGCCGACGTATTCAGGCTAGACTGCTGAAAGCTAACCGGACTCTGAGACCGTCCACCTGTTAGCCCAGTGCCTCAGCACCAATCTGGCCCAGTACAGAGGGCGTAATCCACCGTTGGATATTACATCAAAAGGCCTCAAAGGCGAGTGGGGGTTTGTTCATCACTCAAGAGCCAAGCAAACTGGTAAGAGAGGGGGGGGGGGATAAAAAGAAAAAAAAAAGAAACTCATATGCCGATTTATCAGCACTGTGGTGAGGATTAAAGGACTGCCAGCCTCCTGCCTGCATCGCCAACCTACTGCCTGCATGCTTTGTTTCAGCAGCTTTTAAACCCCCTCTGTCTCTCAAGATGTGCTTCATCACTTCAATAGAACCATGCCTTTGTCTGACCAACATTGCAGGAAAAAAAAAAGAAAATCTTGCAACAGAGACAGCAAAGTCCTCTACTCATTGATACAATTCACCTCCATGAGGGTATAGATGTAAGCAAGGTAAGCAAAGCATCCTTTTTTTACCTTTCACAATTCAACCTTTACCGTCAAACAAAAGGAGAATAGGGACACACCCAAACCCAATTACAAGCTTTTGCTACAAACATCTCCACCCCCACCCACTTTCATTTTCTACCCCCACACCCCGATATAGCCATGCTGGCACTGCCATGCTTTTGTACTATGTGGAATTGCATCCCGTTTTTGTTTTTTTTGTACTAAAACCTGCATAAAGTAACTACAGCTCAGCACCAGAATCATTCATTGACGGGTGGGGTAGGGTGGTGAGCAGACCTGTATTAAAAACCACCAGAAGAGGAGACAGCTGTCCCAGCCCACGTTCTTATGTGATCTCTGCTTAGGGAGCAGGCTGGTATTCCAAAGCCCCATCTGAAAACAAATTAAAGAGGATTAGAGTCTGCCACTGCAGCTCCTCTACTCTTATGTTCTGGGGGAAATATAGTGTCCTGCTGACCAGAGCGGTGACCTTGACACCAACTTCCTGTCCTGTGCATAGGTGCACCCTAGCAAACATTAAGGCCAGCAGTACAGATTCAGCAAACCATGACAGCGCTGACGGTAGAGGGGTCAAAAAGGATTTACATGAATGTGTTAAAAGCTTTGATACGTTTGAAGCATATACGGTACAATGCAGTCTGTACGTATTCGGGCATTGAGACATTTTCTTCTTCTATGTTGGCGGTGTACTCCCACAAATTGGATTTTCAGTCAAACAATTGCAACAAGATTAAAGCGCTAAATCTCAGGTTTATTTCGAGGCTGTTTACATCAACTTTTGATGAACTGTGTAGGACGTGTACCCACCACAAAAGTATTGGCGGTAAAATGGAGTAAATGAGCATTAAGTCATGTGATCTTGTGACTTTTTCCAAATACCTGCAAAACCTGCAGACATGGCTTCATAAGACATATGATGAAATGACTTCAGATGTGCTCCGCTATACTTGTCCTGTACTGTTTAACTTCACCTTCTGTTTGAAGCAGCTTTTCTGCTGTAGGTCAATGCCAGTATCTCTTCAATGCTGCCTGCTGTCATCTTTTGACTGAAGCAAGGGCATTTTTTTTTTTTTTAACTGATTAGACAGACACTGGTTTGATCATCTTTCAACATTGTCCCCTTGTGGCTATAGTTATACCAAGCATTAATCAGTCTTCATTAACTCTGGTGTCACATGTATAATTCTACTGTCATTTTACCCGCCTTATATGTACCCCTCCCACTGCTCGCTAGTGGCAGGTAGGACAGTCAAAGGAGACACATTGTCTATCCTGCGGCTATTTCCCTTTAGTCATTTTCACATCTCGCTTGAAAACGTGAAGGCATAAAGTCAGCTGGGGGTGCAGGCGCAGCGAGACGGATGTTGAGATCTGTGGATCGGGGTCGGCACGTGTTGGATTTTTTTTTATGGCACCGGACGATGGATAAAAAAAAAAACGACAAAAGCAAAAGAAGATCAGTGCGAATTCCAGCAACACGATTATTAATAAACTGCAGTTGCCATGATGTCAAGCATATTGGAAGTTAACATGCCTGGAGGCGTGACTCATCCCGCGGAAATGTTGCCATTAACTGGAATGACCCATCTATCTCTAAGAGAACCTATTGTTGTTTAAGATCCTTAAGGGAGGAGGAGGAGGAGGAGGGGGGTGAAGACAGAAAGGAAATGGAGGAGAAATAACTATTATAGTCTCTCTCTGAAAGTGCAAGACTGAAGAGATTTTCACAAAATACACAAATTACTCCTCTAATCGTGCACTCCTGTATGCCTTGATGGGTTATTTCTTCCCACCATCTTTGAGGTGATGTATTTCTATAGTGGAATGAAAGAAGCATGGCAGAGTGAGGAAGAGAAAGCAGGAGAAACAGAGAGAGAGAGAGAGAGAGCACAACCTATCACTCGTCTTGAGCGAGGGGGAAGTAGGAAGCATTGGTATTCACAGCAGTCCCTCCATTTTGGATCTCGTTCGGTACTTGGCTGCAGCCAACTGCAGCTCTGACACATGCACATCTCCCCCTCACACTGTTAGTAAAAGAGCTACTGTGTTAATTGGGCTAAACTGTGTTAGGAACGGGAGGGGAAATCAATGCATGGCTGTGAACGGGCACGGATGAATCACATCGGTCAGGTTTATGAGATCAAAGGAGACGTATGGCGCGTGTGTTTCATAGCGTTTTATTTCCTGTACACATCTGGTGAACTGGCCAATATATTATATGTAGTGAAAAGCAACTGAATGGAAATCACTATGTTGACTATAATAGTACAAATCACACTTCGACAAGTGGTTTGCTCCTTTCCATGTGCTGTCTCACTGGTTGATAATAGCATGTCGGTTAAAAATGATCACAAAAATGAAATGAAAAACCAGTCATCATGTGGGTTAATGAGTCTGATGCCTACAGCATGCATTTAAGCCTTGGGTTACCTATATCTATAACCTTTTACTGATTGGAGAGCAGACAACTGATCTCCAGAAAAGCCTCGGTACCTTCATCTGTCAACCACTACAGAAGACGGATCAATAAGTCATATGAGAGCTATCCTAGGATCTTTAGCTCCCCTGTAACCACACGACCATCAGACACAGCTGTAGTATTATAGTACTGTTATTTGTGTGTGCTGTTCTACCTCTGTGGGTGCACACACACACTCACACACACACACACACACACACACACACACAGGTACAAATTAAATCAATGTTTTGTTAACTCACAACACTGTTGCCGTCATGAAGCCAATCAGTCCTAACCGGTAACAATTCACCGATATGTTAATCAGTATTTTCAAATGAAACAGGTACAGCCAGTGTTTGTTTATTATTATTAATGAATTAATGGGATTATTTGGGACTGTGGGACTATGTTGATTGTAAAAAGAAAAAAAAAAAAAACTTTTAAAACTTAAAACAGGCAGAGCGAGCGTCATATGTCTGGCACAATCATTTTGATCAAGAAACAAGGTGTGCTTTGGGAAGTAAGTAGAAATGATGAGCAAATTGATGCCTACCATGTGTCAAACTCTGTCGTGCGAAATGTTCTCTGTGAGCTGAATTTACTTTCATGCAGAAGATGGTGTTATATATATATATATATATATATATATATATCCTAATTTCCTATATAGTGATGAATAAACACAAAAGGTAAGTCTTGCTACAATTTTTAAAAGGCACAACATACAAAAAAAGACCCGGTGGCTGCAAAGCTTAGCCAATGCAATTTGGATCCCATAATTGTGTGATGGTGTGATAAAAAAAAAATGAAAATCATCACAGTCTGGACAGCCCAAACTGCGACTCTCCCACACTTCGCTGAGTATAGCTGTAAACTGGTCACTGGCTAGAAAATAGCTTAAAAAGTTTTCTTTACAACAACTTCAAAAGACAATATTATTCCTGACAGCTCCTTTCACGCCTCTGAGAAGGCAATAATTGTGTGTAGCGAGTGCGATGAGGGAATTTCAGCTGCAGAAGACAGGTACATGTGTCACAAAGATAGAGGCTGCTAAACGCTTGGATACTTTTTTTTTTTTTCTGGTTACTCTCCCACTATTTTATTTGACTTGTGTTTGTGCACGTAATTATTTATCCTTTTTCTTCTGTTGTAAATAACTGTATATATATATAACAAACAAAAAACATTATTAAGTCCCTCTAAATAACCAACCGACAAGCCCTCAAACAATTTCTGCAACCATGATAATTGCGAAGAAGGTCAGGATTGCAGCTTCCTGCTCAGTATTGCTGCTATGTGCGCCCGTCACTCACCGATGTGACAGACAGGCACTTCCCACCTGTGTAATTTATAACACACTGCATTTAGATATCACTGGAAGAACAGGGTTGTTTTTTTTTTTCCATGAAACGCCAGTACATTAATTCAGAGATGTGGTATTTATGTTAACAGTTTAATGGCTTGTGGCTTCCTGTTTTAATATAATATGTGGGACTGGGTTGGAAACTGCCAGTGCGTATGTGTGTACATAATTCGATTTCATCTACTGTATGACGCTGAATATGTGTTGCATATGAACATTAACTGTAGAGGCATATTTTTTTTTTTTTACTGTAAATGCTTATACAGTAAGTGTGATATTTTAATCACAAGCCAGTAGGGCTGGGAAGGATGGGTGTTGTGGAGGCAGAGTAGTGAAGGCATAAAGCTAAATGATGGAGATCCCTCCTGTCACCTGGGGTCCCTGCAGCATGTTCACTCAGGATGCTCATCTGTCTCAAACCTCCCACTTTAGCAAAGCAGTCTAAAAAAAGGAACACGAGTGGCATCCTTGGCAAAAAAAAAAAAAAAAAACCCTGAACATGTCCACAAGGTCATCTATCCCACCAGGGCCTTGGGTTATCATCATGGGGAACTTGAGCAATCAGGTGTGAACATCTGCAGTATACGGGAGCCTCTAATTCTGTAAGGCTCCGGGAGCAGATAGCAGAAAGGACTGCACTGAGGCTTAAAAAAAAAAAAAGCTGTGAGAACAATGCTAGTCAAGACCTTGATGTGGGAGCAGATGTATTTTAACAGATTCAGAATGGAAATCTATGCAGTAGAGCAAAAATGACCAAAATGCATTGCAGTTATTAACCTGCCATCCCCTTCTCCATTACCTAGTAGCAGAGAGTGTGCAGGGGCAGAGGGGTTGTTCAGTTGAATATGTTAGTGTAGTCTGCCTGACTCATTGATCCTTTATCTGACTGAGCTTTGTGCAAGTTAGAATCTCTGGCTTCAAACACGGCTGTGAAATATCAGTAGCATGACTGTGCTGCGTATTGATAAATCCATGACGCTGTCTGTGGTGCTGAAGTAGCACATGGATTTGTTGTATTCGTGCCTTTTTCTCTCAGTCCCGGTAACCTTAACCCCTCCCATAGCAAGTCACCCACTGATTCTATGAATGTAATGCTGAGTTTCTCTGTGGAAAATAATATACATGTATCCTTTTCAGTGCAAAGATTATATGATATAAATCAAATATTAAAGCGGTTCAATCCACAATTCTGCAGAAAGGAAAGATTTTATGTAAATCAAGGCCTAGCTGAGCTGCAATAAAGCACTGTCTCATTCCCTCTAATTGAGATGCTGGAGATACAATATATTTGCCACGAATAAGTCATGTCTCTGTCTCAAGACGTGGATATATTTTTACCTCGATACTGACAATTTAAAACACCTCATGTCGTAATTCGAAGCTACAAATGTTTGTGTTCTTCCATGCAGATTTTGCTTTATACCCAATATTATTGTATCACTGTGACTCAAGGTTTAAATGGAGACTTAGAAACGTGCCGTGGTCTATAAACGTTGCACGTTCCAAAAATAAAGCGATACTCTGTTAAAAATGTGCAACAGTGCGCATACTCGGTGATGGTTTCTGGGGTGCTGGAGAAGACAGAAACGCTGTCACGCGCAGCCTTTGTTCTCGACCCGTTTCTTCCCCCGAGTTGTTCTACTTGTCTGCAAAGTCACAGTTCACATACAGCTGTCACATTTCCAAGTCTCCTCTCATTTCACTTATTCATTAGATTTTCCACCTAATTATTATTCAGTGATGGCCCCGCTCTCCCAATGACAGGTGATATCCTGTGTCCCAAATATCAATTTTAATGTTGTTCGCGAGCTACAAACACATCACGGTGACTCATGGGTTTTAATAGATTATTTTGTGAGCTGTCAAGTCCGGGGCCTGTAATAATGTGACAACGGCTCATTGACTTTTAATAGGATGCAATTTGAGCTGAAACTCTGTGTTTAGAGCAGCAAAGTGGAGGAAGACAGCAGAGTGATGTCCCCCCCCCCCTTGATTCCCTTAACTTGTGATGTTTCCTTAGGTTTTAAATGTGGCGGTGGGAGGAGAGAAAGGAAAACAAGCGATTGAGCTGTAAATCTCAAGAATATACAGAGGGGGAGGCCCGACACAAAGACGGAGCAAATCTCGACTTTGTAATACAGGAGAGAGGCGTCAAAGTCGCTCAATGACAAGAAGACAGATGCAATAAATATTAACTTTGAGCGGCATGTGATGTTGGATGATGACACGCAGTTGTCCGCTATGGCTGTCGCTCAGTCACAGATTGAGTTTGTAAATGTTGGACATGGATGTGTGACCTATGGATGAACTGCAGGGTTTTTTTCTGCTTGGATGAAGAAGGAAATGACAAAGGGATTGTTGGTGTTGGGTGGAGAGGTGGTGGGAGCTGGAGAGGCGGTGGGATGAAAACAGGACCATTTTGACATTGCCTTTACTGACATTCATAACGCTCAAAGGACACCGTAAGCATCCAGCGTCCTCCTCCCCTGTCGTTTTATGACAAGCTCAGACACTCCACAATCTGGTGGCGCCCAGGTACCATCACTCCAGTCATTATCTCGCAAAACCCATTCCATTTGACCTCTGCAGTTGATACGCATTATTCACGATAGGGAAGAGCTGTAACATGCACCTCAGCTCTCTGGTGAAGGAGACACAGAAGCAAAGGCGTAAGTCAATGAGCGAGTGAATGACAGGAAAAAAAAAAAAAAAAAAAAGAGGACGGTGACGGAGAAAGAGGGAAGCCAAGACGGAGCCAAAGACCAAAGACAAGGAGACAATAAGTTTAAAGAGACAAAGCAATGAAGAGTTTAACAACTCAGGGGAGACATATCACATGCAGTGAGTGGTGCACCTCCATTAAATACTGTGGTCACCTTCAAACAAAAATAAAATGACCGCTGTGTGTCTCCACCCCATGGCCAACACCCCTCCTGCTTCCTCATTAGAGCGTAGTTATAGCTCTAATGAGCAGGGGGAAAAAAAGCCTCTGTTTTGTGGGCAAGATGAATGGATGCACAAGGCTACTTCACACCACTCTGCCTGATGACGTGGTGGTGTGTCTATCTCTGTGCTCGATGGGAGGGAGCCTTCTGGTGAGTCCTTCAGGACCAAAGGGCCCTAAGAGGCCCTAATTACATCATTCAGCTAATTATCCACAAAGCTGTTGTCATGGATAGCTATTTGGCTTGAGTGAAAGCCTCAGTAGAGAGATAGGGGCCAACCTCAAGGAAAGGTATCTATACTAGAATGAAAAGCAGATTTTTATTTTTTTTGGGCACGAACCAGATCGATCCACTGTGAGATGAAACGGTAATCTTATCTCTTTTTTTTTCCCCCATATAGACTTTTTGTTTATATTTTGGCAAAGCTTTGTAGTGCGATTCATCCAGTACCCTGTGAGTGGCATATCATATATAGAGGTCTAAAAGACCTCTGGCAGCCAGTGATATTAAGACCTGTCATTTTGCAATACCGTAGCTGATATCTAAACTATGCTATTCTCTCGGGCTGGTACAATAAAAGGCTTCATAGCCTTAGCAGGAAGCATTACTAGTTGTACATAATTCAGTTAGGTGTCAAACATTTAAAAAGGATGAATATAGCACAGCCTTGCTTATGAACAGTATTTTCATTTGGTATGATGATGCCATTTCTTCGTGCCGGTGTTGAGACTATCCTACAGAAAACACCCGGGACAGTTTATCAGTCCATTGCAGAGCAAAACAGACAAAAACCTTCATAATTATGAGCTATTTTGGAGCCTAGACTGCATGTGTTTGGACTGGAAAGCACGATTAGATCCATGTGAACACATGTAAATCCCTCATAGGAAAGACCAATGGATGGCTATTTGAATACAGGACACAGGACAGGGCACGCTGTGAGTTAATGTGGCTACCCACCGAGCAACAGTCCCACTCAACCGTAGCAGTTACAGTATACAGCCTGTCCTGATTCTTCACACTTTACATTTTACAAGTCACTGCAGAGATCACAGAGACGGAGATCGAAACCTGAAGAAAGCACAACACAAAGTAGAAACTAGAGAGAGGCTGCTTGAAGTCAGTGATGGATTAAGCTGTCTGATGCTGCTCATGACTCATATAGAATAATCATTGTTTAGACCAGGAGTCCATAGTGTATTACAATTGCATGCTGAAACATTACTAATACTGTAAGGCACTTTGGCAGATCTTGTGGTTATGTACTACATTAACAATAAGTCACAAAAAAACACATTAGCGAATAGTCAAGAGCACAGAGCATATATATATAACAGATTCAGATAACTCTGGACTATTGGCTGGCAGAGCCTAATGGACCCTTAGTGCATGCAAAGGATTACTTATAATTGGGATTCAAGTTGCATTTCAAGCTGTGAAAAGTAAACGTAATGAGAAACAGCAGGAGAGCTATGATAAAACAACATGCTCTAAAATGTTGTCAATTTGGCAGTGGAATTGATTAATTGAGTCATTTGACAAGCCTGTTCACATGTCCAAAAAAAATTTAAAAAAATAAATAAAAAAAAGCTACTTTTTTTTCGCCACGTCTCCGAGGAAATCACTCTTAACTAAAGCTAACAGGCTGGAACACTTTGAGAGTTAGTGGTGTGAGACCACACATAAATAGCTGCCAATCAGATCGCATCCTCGTGCAGGATCTATATCCTACGTCGGCGGAAGGAAGCATGGTTTACAGCGTACGCAGACGCTGACTGACAAGACTCGGTGGAGATGTGATAATTCCTAAAGGGTCAGCATGGCACTCAGATGACTCCCAGTCCCCACCCTGTGACAATCCAAAAAAAAATGGGTGACAGACACAGTGAAGACAGGGGTGCCAACACCAGCACAAAATCTGCCTTCTTGTGCACTTCATACCTATGTCAACCATGACAGCCGGTCCGTGTATACGGTCTAATGAGGTGACTCAACACCACCATGTGACACATTTCTGCCATTTTTTTTATTTTTTTTTTAAGAGCTTGACATTTATTTCTTTTTTTTTTTTTTTTTCATTGACTTTTAGAAAGTTAATAAATCACAGGATGTTTCAGATTGAAAAATTAAGCTCGTCTTCATGGATAATGATTATAAGTTTTCTGCCCAACTCCTATTTCGCCTGTAAGTTTAATTAGAGAACTTATCTTCAAAGCCTACATGGAAATTGATTACATAAGGCAACAGGAACATATTATGCATATAGGAACTGCTGACTAACCTGAGAATGAGATATCTGTCTGTCTACACAGTCCCCAGTATGACTGGTAACAGTAGAGTAAATGATGCAGTTTTCCACCCAGACTGTATTTTTTTTAACTTTTTTTTTAGATCATCAGTTGGGAATCTCACGTTCCAACTGACCCACATTGTTTGTGACCAACTTCCAATGATTTCCCAAACGCTAACCTGGATGTTTAGCGCTGGAGAAAGTGGTTTTAAGAAGGGTTCAATTCTCATTCTGGGTTTGTGTAATGGCTTGAAAAGTAGGCCACTTCCCTGTCCTGAAAACTTCTTCTATCTGTTTGATTCGAGTAGAGTTCAAGGTAGCCCTGTTGTGTCTGATGTTAAGGTAACTAAGCTGCCTTTCTAGTCCCAAGGAAACAAAATGTCAAGGCCCACTTTATCATATTATTCTAAACAACATCCATCAGACTCCACCAACCAGATAACAAGGGAACCTTTTAAAGGTGTCTATTTGTTTCCAACAGATGCTTATTATGCTATTTGAGACATACTATAGAGTTATTGATAATATACTTTAAAATAAAGTGTTGCAAAAAATATTTTCTCTCTGTGCCTTGTAATGCTTTTTTTTTTCTTGTCAGCTGTGCCAGCATGGGGGATAGTGGCAATGATACAGACAGAAGGCAGAGCAAGGAGAACAAAAACTCTGCGTTCAGTAGCTTGTAAATGTTGGAAAGGAACAAACCACGTATGTATATTTGATGTAGGACTACGACAGGAAGCATTCATCTACCCAATGAACCACACGATAACTGTCAAAAACTGATTGATCTTGTCTGTAAATGATGTTTAACAGGATATTGCTCATCATTTGGGGATAGTTATTTAAGTCATTTCCATTGAAATACATTAAAAAATAGCAAACACTATAGAAAAATGCATTTTATCTATCTCTTATGCTTTGTGCTATATAGCATCAGTTGGCCCTGGAAGTACATCTTTAATTCACTTAATTCACCTGCAATGCAAAACATCCTGCGATAAATCATTCGTGACAAAATATATCTTCAGGGTATCTGAACTACAATGGGGGTAATTTTAATTACGCCAATTTGCATTGTGCAAATCAGTTTTCAACGCACATTACATTATTTTCATGACATTTTAGCCGACAGACAGTGAAAGAAAAGGATCTGACAGTAGCCTGAAATCCACCACCGGTGATGATGACAAAAGCCGCTCCTTTTCATTGTTCTCGCTGTTTGGCAACATTTTGCAGCATGAAAATTGGATAATCTGTTATAAGATAGCATGCTGATAGCTGTTGCATCAAGCATCATTAAATCAACACAAATATGCAAATATGCACAGCTCAACAATTAAATAATCTGTACTACAGTGACAACGAGCAACCTACTTATTACCAAGTTTACGCCGAACTAAATCCATCGGTTGAAACAGGAGTCCAACAGATGCTGCGTGTCCTCATTGCCCATCATCACTTGACCATGGTGATACTTAATAATACATTTCCAATAATAATAATGTTCATCATGCAACAGTGATGTCATGCAAAGAACTAATAGATAAATACTTTGTGTGTGCAGGAGAAACGTCATTTTAAAGATGACGTCTGCTCATCCCAGCGTGACTGATGTATTACAATAATAACACAGAATGTGATTTTTGACATGGCTTATAGACATTGTATGCTTTTTTTCCTTTAAAGTCAAGATATGCCTCGCTTGTGGTGTTATTATTCCATCTCTAAGTGGAGTAAAGTGGCTCCTTCACCTCCCCATTCTCAACACCCCATTGGGAAGTATTTCACCGCGCTGGAGCTCAGCTCATTAATATATCTGTATCACGATAAGCTCCATTTGCCGATTCAAGTACGAGTTCTTGTGAGATGGATGACCACTGGTTCCATTAGTTTTATTATATTACCAAATGCATCTCCGGCGCTGACCTCAGTCGTGAAATGACTCTCGACTTCCAACGTCGGTGCTGAATGACTTCGTATTGTCCCTCTTAGCCGATATGTTCAATGCACTTCTTCAAGAGTTGCAGCAGATATTCAAGAGCGCAATGCAAATTTTTTAATAAGATGCTAAAATAAAACTCGCTTATTGACATATAAATATTTGTTAGCTCTCCTTCGCACGCACAAGCACATATTTGCTTACAAACATTCAAACCTAAAAAAAACCCTATATATTATATATATATATATACACATAGAGAGTGTACACACAGTCAAGCCTTACGCTCGCTGTCTGCATAACAAATTTTGTTTATGCCTTCAGCACTGGGTTGATAACACTTTAGTAAATATAGATTGTTTATGGGTTGTACATTATAGCCTCGGTTGTGTCTACGCCTCTACTGAGATACAAGAGCAGGATCCCACAAACAATGCCTGCTTAATGTGCCAGGATTAGAAAACAAAAACAAAATAAAACATCTATATTTATTTAGAAATGGAAAGTGTATCTTTGGGATGAACTTTTGTGGGATGAATGATGAATTTCACCGAGTTATTGGCTTCTGCTGTCAAGGTTACTTGTTTGACTGGGATAATTTTATTCAACTGGCAACAGCCACCAAGAGAGTTCATATCAAATATCTGCTCTCCTTATTATTCTAATGATCACTGTCAATCTTGATGGATTAGTGTATGCATTATCGACCTGAAAATATGAGAAAGAGACAGACTCAGCATGCATCACTGAAGGAACAGTTTGGTTTTATGGGCAAACCCATTAGGCGCGTTAATCAGGATAAAATGTCTATCTCATCTATTTTCAGTGGCTGACCGCAATAATGAGTCATTAAACATTGTGTTTCGGGAGAAATCCATCTCTATTTTGGCCCAAAGATATTCTCAGATTATTCACATTATCTCTTATTCCCAACCAAAGTATGGCATTAGATCAAATTTCACTGCATCTGCAGAGGAAGAAAGAAAAAAAAAAGATTAAATGAAATCAAATGAAATGTAATCAAAGTTTAATCAGGAGGTAAGTATTCATACTCAACCTCTAAGCTTATTCAAACATCTACTACAGAGGACATATTTTTGTACTGTGCCAAATCATCTATTTTGATGGGGGAAGAAAAAAAAAAGACTGTCTCCGTCTTATTTTATTTAAGGTTCAATGATATTTGCAGTCATCCGTGATGATATTGGCTATGTTTACATGTACACAGTATCCTGGAGACCATCACATTTCCTGTGTCAAGTCTTCTTTGGAACACACATTTTCTAATACTCCCATATAAACCTGAAAATAATGAGAAAACTGCTGTCTATGGATGTATTGTAGTCTGCTAAAGCTCTACTCTTATTATGGCTATGGAAGTGGCTGCTGTGCAGATGTGATGATTTGATGTTCCCATGGCGCTGTGCTGTATACTAACAATCCATCCATTCATACATTTTTTTTTATTGTAGAAACGTTATGTTACAACAGTATTTAAAAACACTATGGATAATATGAAATGTTTTGCATTCAATCTAACTTATTTTTAATTGTATGCTATAAAAAATAAAAAATATATGTAACAAAGAAATGAATGACAGCAACACACTGAACTGTATATTACCCAGAGACTGGAATAATTCAAACGGTGGGCGGGAATCTGAATTTAAAAAAAACCATCTGTCATCAAACAATGACAACAGAAAATTGGAAACAGAACAACTTCCACAAAAAGGTGGAGACTCGCCGTATCCATGCATGCAAAATAAAGTAAACACAACAACATATGTGACCACGCAGGACCCGAGAAGCATATCGATTAAGTTAATGAAAGGATTTCCTATTGGGCTGAGCTCATCAGATTTTCATGTCCTCACATACAATTGCCTAAGACGGTACAATAAGGCGTAATGATTCTGCACAGAGCTGTATGGCTTTAACTGGCTTCATTATAGCAGGTGGCTTAAAGCAAAGAAAGTAATAAAGTACTGAGCGCTTCAAATGAAAATACGAAGAAAGGAAATCAAACATGCACCTTTAAATCAATGTCCATTTACTGTATATCAAATTGATTTTTTCAAAATGGATTCGGGCTCGGATAATAAGACAGGTAAACGTGATACGTGACACAGCATGACGAATCATCCCTGAATGAATCTTTTGCAGTGTTTCACATTTTATTACAGGACCAGATCTACTAGATGATGTATCTTGCAGTAAAAAAAAAAAGATACTTGCTCAGCAATCCTCATGCTGTGAAACTGAGAATTAACATTTACCTTCAACGATTTGAGAAGGTTTTTCATGGTCTCGGTGTACATTTACAGAAATACTAAACTTTAATATATTGGAACTAAAAGTTTCAGGCTTTGGCTTCAACCTAAACGTGTACAATATGGCTTGTTCAGTATGATTATTAGATATATCAACACATTTCTTTCATTAGCCTTGTTAAATACATTAACATCTATTTCAACTAAAGTAAGCGACTCTGCATCTACAGGACGCACGACTGTGTGTGTGTGATACTTGATAACATGCATGTGATTAATGGGATGTGCCTTGGCATCATGGGAAACTCCACCCTGGGCTGTTTACCTGCTGAAACTCTCCTCAGGTAAATATTCTCCGTTGCGTGAGACTATGTGGATAATATAAATCTGATTTGCTTAAACTACACTCGCTGCCTGTGTGTGTGTGTATATATCTTTTGCTCTAAAATGAAAAATGCTTGATATTTGTGTCCGTGTGTTTAGAAACTACATGGGTTTGTATACTTATGCTTATGCACCGGCAAGATTGCATGGGTCTGCGTGTGAAAGGCTGCATAAAAAAGGCAATAATCTATAAAACAAGATTATTTGCATATGCTTTTGAATTAGGCTGCCAGACTCCTCCGCCTAGTGTTTAATCAAGCATTTAATCAATTCACCACATACAGCTGTGTAGAAACCCTTATTTCACTCACACCAAATGTTCAAATCCTACAACGTCTCCGAGCAAAGAGACATGCAACATGTTTCATATCCGCCGCGTGTTCAACATAGAAACGCATTTGATACATTTCATTACTTCCCCAACTGTTCGAACACATAATAACAAGGAAAACATAATAGAGCAGCAGTTATTGTATGCATAGCCTTGTTTACTAACCTGATAGTTAGAGGTAGATCCTTGTCGAGCCCTATTAATATATCTGAACTTAAAGAGACCCCCACAGAAATTACAGTATCCCTACAGCTGAACTTTGCTGTTTGTATAGTCAAGTGACAGTGAAGATGTCATGCACCAATAGCTGGGGGAAAAAATTCCCCCGTAAATCTCGTATTGATTACCTATTGCTGACTCTTAGCTGCAGAGCACTTGGCAAGCAGTTGATTTTGTCTGGTTGCTGTTCAAAGCAGAAATACATGTGGTGATGGAGGAGCATTTTAGGGGACGGGGGTGGGGTGGAGGGTGGGGTGGGGGGGCAAACCTAAGATGGCATTTTACAGTGAGGATTGAGTACAAAGCCAAGCAGGAGAGGTTTGGCTAGAGACCACAGTGTTCCCTGTACTCAGAGCACATCATTCCAACTAACACTTGTTCTAGGTTTCTAAAGAACACCCAACAGTAAAAACGTGTGCAGACTTTCAGATTATAAATACGACTTGCTTTTCAGATAACCAAACCGACACTGAACCCTTTTTTCTACTTTCATACTTTCAGGAAATTTCACTACAGTGCAATGCTGACAAAAATCTAATACATACATGTAGTGGAGAAGTAACGAGTCCTCAGCTAATAAATCATCAGACGAATCAAACAGTACTATAAGGAGAGCGTTTTCATTCTATATTGTCCCTTAAGTGACTGAACTGCAAGGGCGTTTACTACTCACTCAGGTCAGTCTGAGGAAGCCTACCCTTCTGAATATCAAATAGTCTGCAGCTTCGTCACCTGCCCTTTTCTCCGCCGGTGACTTCATACATCACAGTGTTGTCTAGAGCAGAGCCCTTGGAACATGGAATTTATATGAGATTACAGTTTTACAATCTCTTGAGTGTATTGTCAGCGGCAGAACAGCGCCGGGGAGAGACTAATTCCTATATTCAGATGGAATTGTCAACATAAATGTTTAATGTGTTAACTGCTATAAGATATTTGTGGCGTTTGAGCCGACAATGGCATATTTTATTGAACTAGTCTAACCACATTCTAGCTTTGTGCATGTAATACGGTAGCTCCGTGTTGCCAAAAAAAATCTCACAAAAAGAAAAAGCTTGTGATTAAGATTGGTCAGTGATAGCTTGCCTGAACCAAAACTTATATGGTCAGTGGCCTGTAAGGTATGATAGACACTGTTATACATTCAAGTAATTAAACTAACGATTGACATGGGTTCTGTCCAATGACGACCAAGACTCGCCGTCCCCTATCTGTTTCCATTCTGTGAAATATTGTTGTTATGTAAAATGTTGTGTTTTCTGAAACATTGTGGGGTTTTTTTAAACCTTTGTGAGATGTTTTCTGTTTTGTTGTTGTTGTTTTTTTGCACCTCAGGGCTACCGTAGAATTAAAGTACTTTGTAGCTTTCATTATGCCAGGTTACTGTAAGTCTGTGAGTAGCTTTAGAAGAGGCTACTATAGCAGTGCAGTGGCTTCTTGACTAATTATTTCTGCTTATTTGATAAGGATAATTCATCATTGACCAAAGCCTTTCTGGCTTAATATTTTCAGAAATATTATTAATATGCTCTGTCCATGTCAAATAAAGTAATACATAAAAAAAAAAATGTATGTTATATTTTTTTTATTTGATGTCAAAATAGAAATATTCATCAATGATCTATTGGTGATAGATAACGGACAAATATTGGGATTTATGAGAAAAAAAACCTTTTGTCTGTAATCACTGATATTTTTTTATGAAAGAAAAAAAGAAGCTCAAAAATTAAGTTTATTTCACTAATAATAAAGACAGTTTTCATTTCTTCAACAAATCATTTCTTTCTTTTGGGAGCTGGAGGAATTCAAATACAAAAACTGACCCTCGCAAATTGCGACTTTTAATAAATCCAGCAGAAAGCACAACCGTCCACATTCATCACATCTCATTCCACCGTTTGTGTAATCGTCCCTTCAACGAACGCGCAGAAAGGAAGACGGCACTTTTCACTAATTACACGCAAGGCCAAGGTGCACCTCAGATGACAAGCAAACCGTTTTTCGTGGCTGATGAGAGCCGTTTGATAAATTGCACGCTTAGTTTCTATGTGCACTAAAGGCTTAGTCAAATCTGGCTCAGAGTGGTTCTCTCTTAAGTACTGCAGGGAACACATCAACATGCAGCCGCAGCTTTGATGCACTCATTTCACAGGAAAAATAAAATAAAAAGTATTTATTACAATTAAATTCCTTCACTGTCCGATCATGGGAATTACAGTTTACCGTTTAGGCACGTTTAGTTTTGGGAAAGGTCATGATTGGTGGTTGAATATTAGAAATTAATGTCAAATGGACAAACAGTATAGAGTTGCAGGTAAACAACTAAACCTCCACAACCACATTTTGCTGATATGAATATAGGGCTGGTTGGTAGTGAGTCATAAAAAATATAAAGGATCAATCAAAACAAACTCTATACTGCCTTCCACAGTTTTATTAGGAATATCTGTAATTAGTACCATCGACCATCTCATTGTTTCTCACTTTCACTTTCACTTTCATTCCTGATGGACATATAGAGTCATACGCTCTTGGAAAACCTACAATAATATTCCACATATTCTAACATAAATCTATGTGAATGCCCTTTTTAAAAGACGTGTCATTGTGTGGCACATAGTTGGTCCGATGCTACTCCATTCGGTTCAGTTCCTCTGTGACTGGGCCAGCTCATTTCCCCCCCAAACGCTTTTTGTTAAGAAGCATACAAAAAACGTGAATAACAATTAGCCCTAAGCTTCTTTCCCCACAATAAATCCAGACCCAATATTGGTGGTAATTGTTGCTAGTATTATTATTATGAGCTTCTCATGTATTTAATATGCGATATAGCTGCGTCAGCGCCGTCAAAAGCAACTGACACGACAGATTTTGGTGAGATGTTGAGATTTGTTTTAACCGTTTAAATATGTGCACACTTTTTCAATCTAATGTAAGTATTTCTAAGCTTTTGGCACCGTGTTGTAGAGGCAGTACAAGCACTTATTAACCTCGGTGCAAAAATTAACCTCACTTTCGTGGAAGTAGCCGTTGAGTGAGAGTCTCATCGCATATGAAGGAACTCACAAAGCTGAGATGAAGTCACCTTAAGTCCACTCTTTATAATTATACCCACTTAATTTTTTTTTTTTTTTTTTTCATCTTAACACTTTATGTCCTTGACAACCTCTCAGTTTTTAATCTACTGTAGGATTTAACCTTCTATACCGGTGCTGTGAACGCGTGCTTTGGTCACATGTCGTAATCCTGTCATTGTCCACCTCTCATAATTCCTTTTCTCTCGGTGCTCTGAGATTAACACACCTTCTGCTGCGGCATCGTTCTCTGCTGATCTTGTTAGAAATGTTACACTAGTAACCAGTAACACAAAAAACAAATTTGTCTAGTTTAAGAGGAATTTTAGCATTTAAGAACAGACAAATTATCCCTCATTAAACATCATCACTATCACAGCCTTCATATATAGAATCTGTACTTAAATCAGTGGTGGAATAAAGGATCTCTTTTTATTCTCCTGATAAGTGGACTTACTCATAAGAATATTACTATAATAATATGTGACACTGCTAGACAGCAAGAAGAGTAGAGAAACAAACAAACAGTGATTCACCAGTAAAGGTGGGACACACCAACCTGTGTGTCTCCTTCCTTAACAGGTGCACTAAAAGTTATAATATCTTAACAATACCGCTATCTGCCTATGCAATAACTTTCTATACTGTTATAAAGTTCAATGCACAGAGGGAGATGGAAGCAAAGAGGCTCAGGTGTTATAAATAGACATACAACATACAACATATGTGTGTAATGGCAGGTAAAGCAGCGGGTTTCCTTCCTTTCCTTCTTCCTTCACCATCGGCTGTATTACTGAACTGCGGGGTTTTTCGTCATAAAGCCTCGTGTCGGTCTTTTAAACAGCGATTTCACCTGAGCAGGTGTTGAATGCATCTCCGCTCCTGCATATAATCATAAACAAAAAGAGGTACATGTGTCGTTTGAAGCCGGATCCTTTCTTGCCTCAATGTAGCATAATCCTCCTGTCATCTGATGTCTTTCCTCATGGGTGGAGCTTGAACAATAGGATTAATATTAACTACTGCTGCATAACCATCAGATGGAATAGTTAAAGAGTAGGAATTATCAATAGCCCAACCCTTCTACTGGCACTGATTCTGAGATTAATATCCCAGATAGCAGCCAGTGTGGTCCCATTATGAGAGTGGCCTGGATGGGATGGAAAGAGGGGATAGAAGGGATGAGGCATGCATCGACGGACTCTCTACAGTGTGACAGATGTTTGCTTCCTTCACAATACGCTTTAATTCGAGAAAAAAAAGGCATATTCCAATCTCATAGAATCTATCATGCCTGAAACAGATGGTTTACGTATATGTCAAACGCACGACGGTACTTATTTCTGTCGACTGTGAAGACGACGATGCTGTTGGAAACTGAAGCACTGACCTTTGTTCCTTCACTCAACCCAAACAACAGAGAAAGCCTCCGTCTAATCTCTCAGTGACTCAGCTGTCTAACATATACAGCACTTTCCTTTTAAAAAAAATAAATAAATAATTAAATAAAAATGTAACACAGGGTTACTTTTAATTACATAACATCTGTTTTGTTGTTGTGGCATCAGATGTCCGACATCTGATATCAAGGACATTTCACTGAATTTCATTGAAGTCAAAGTGCAGTGAATCTGTCTCATTTTTAGTGCCTCTATTATGCAAATATGAGACTCTGCATACATATTCATTGGGTTTGCATGAGGGGGGAAAGGGGGGTGGGGAGGATTGGATAAAAATGGGAAACAAAACTGATAATACACTCCATTGAATCTACAATCTGACTGCATTCTGAAAGTGTTTTCTATCCCTGAGTGTTACTATGACATGATGGAGGTCTCACTAGGATGTAGGCTAATGTTCACTCGGCTGTGACGAGGACTAATGTGAGCTTTTCTCTTATATTCAACTCCCCATTGGAAGAGGAATCCACATGGAGAAGCTGAACAGCTGAGTGGGTTTTCGTAAATCAAACTGCTGCAATGACAGGAAAGCATTTCAATTCAACTTTGCCTCTTGCTTTTTTTTTTTTTTTTTTTTTCAAAAACTAAAATTAGGGAAGGGAAATTAGATATGTTTGACAGCATCATAAAAACTGAAACCCTCTTCACAGCTATCCTTCTGTTTTTTTGCGTCCGTGTGTTTGGTATAATATGCACGATGACAGGAGTGCCAATCTGTAACTGCTTTGACAGGAAGGTTTAGAAAGCATTTCTTCCTCTCCCAGCATGAATAGAAAGTCCATTACTGATGTTCTGCTACCAACAGCCGACGTGGCTATGTTTAAAACGCTCGCCGTTGTGGACATTAAGTGTGTATTTCATTAACAGATCTGTTTAAAAAAAACATTCGTTCATCGGTACCAGTCTGGATCCTGTGGATTAGATTGAGTGATCCAGAATACAGAGGCCTTACTTAGCGAGCCTCGGGCAAAAATCTGCATGAGAATGATTATTTCCGTCATCAGCAACCTTCGCGCAGTCAAAAGAGTTTCGTTTTAGTTCGTGACGAAACCTCGGGAAGAGAGAGATTCCCAGTCTGGCAATCTACTTATTACACACTTCAAGTGCACAGCTCTCCAGGCTGTTTTCCTCCTGGTCCCTTTCTCTATTACCATCACACGCCGCTCTCTAAGTTTGATTAAGTACAGTCCGGCGGGGGTGTTTCAGCACAAACGTGATCCACGACAGAGGGCTGACTTCACTCTGCTGCGTCAGATACAAAGATTTGATTTTATTTTATTTTCCTTTTACGCAAGTCTTTCTTTTCCCTATTCTCACCTCGTGTTCATCATTTTTTATTACAAACTGGATATGTACAATCTAGATCTAGCGATAGGTTTAATAACAAAAAATAAAAAAAGGATGGATGAGTTTTACCGAGCTTGCTGGGCTTGGCCACCCATTATCTAAGGACAATGGAGGACAAGGGACACAGAAAAAAAAAAAACTTTCACAACTTTATATATATATCTCCAAAGCAATCATTGCTATAATACATTGCCAACCATAATCTCAAAATTTGTTCTTTCCTCCTTTTCAGAAAATAAAGTCATCTTAGATTAGACACCACACAAACTAAATTATAGATACATCGTTCAATACTGAGAAATATTCCCCTGTCAATGTAAATATTACTGACTGTGTATGTGATAGTGTTAATAAAGCTTGAATATTAAAGAGAGTAAGACTGGATTAATGAGAAATAAACTTTTTTTTTATGTATTAAAATGTAATATAAGCACATAATCTTAACTACCAAATTAAGAAGTGCTTAATGTTAAGGTGACCCAGTGGTCAACATAACCCATGATGTTTATACGTGGTGGTCTACATCGTGCTGAGTGGTTGTAAATATAACGGCATCTACAGCAGCAGTAAAAGCTAATGGTGAGTCATTGTAAAAGTGTGGCGGTTCTGTGTACGAGACATTTCTATTCACATAAAATGTGGACTGCTCGTTTTATTTTTTATTTTTTTTATTTAGCTAATGTGATGTAAATGGCTTGTGGTGGTTTGTGTCATTGGGGGGGTGCAAATAAACGTGTTGCTATAGTGTACATAATAGAATAAACCAGAATTAATCTAATTCTATATGAATTAGAAATAATAGGTCAACTACTCACATACTTCTACCTCGTCTTGATTCTGTTCCATAGTTTCATCGAGAAAGCCAAGCAACAAGTCAGTATAGCTTAGAATATATATATATTATACAGTATACAGTATGACCTTTCAGCAGATCACACTGTATAATGTATAATGTCACATTATACTTCAGGCATGTTTCATTACATTTGAATGGTGAGAATTTAAAAAAAAGCATTTTGTGCTAATGTGACTAAATAGAAAGAACAAGAACAAGGAAAAACATACTGAACTTTTTTTTTCCTCCAATTCTAAGACTTCCTTTCTTTCCACATTTTAACCAAAAAAAAAAAAAAAAAGCTGAGATAAAAGCAAATTACCTTTAAGGAAAACAAAGAGCTGCACTATAGCTGCAGTTAGGAGCTAATGTGGCAGACAAGCTTGTGCAATGAGAACAGAATCACACCATGAACCCTCATAACATACTTCAGAGGTTAATTCCCCCGAGCATACTAACAGTAAAAGCAACCAGCAACAGCGACGGGATCATAACAACAGCTACTCGGCAATATTTTTATTTCATTTTCATCTGATAAAAATTGCACTGCAGTAGAAAGAGTTACCAGGTAAAAAAAAGAAAAAGCCACACACTCACTTTCAAAGTTAAATGAACACTGCTGTATAAGTTCAGTGTAATCACCAGAGGAGCTAAATGAACCTTCATCTACACAGGCATAAATCCATATGGAGCGTAGTTTCTATCACTGCATGATTCGTGTCACGTGTTCGTGGAGATTAATTCTCTGAACTTGCATGACAAGTTCTGTGGCGGATCAAAGGTTTGCTGATAAATGTTATCATAAATGACAGATGTTATAGGAACGAACGCAGCGCCGTGTCCTATCATGGATTGATTCTGTCTGTGAAACTTCACTGAGACCTGCTCCTGTGACTAGAGATTGATGTCTTCATGGTGTCTTTTTTAGTGATAGAAAATCTCAGGATGCTGTCCCAGAGGGAAGAAAGTCTCTCTCTCTCTCTGCGCCTCATATGTAGGAAGTCAGAATGAATATATAAGGAAATAATCTGTTGTCATAAAATGCATAGCCCACACAATCCTCCCTTGCTCCCATCTGCACAGCTTCAGCCCATCCAGAGTGACGTCAATGTGCAGATTAGTGCTTTTTTTCCACCCCTCCTTTCCCATCTCTCTTTCCTTTTTTTTTTTTTTTTTTTTTTCACGCCTAATCTGGACCTTTTATGAAACCTCTTCGATGCTGCATTCACTGCCTATAAGATTCCTTTGAATCGGTTTAGACATAGAAAAAAAAAACCCCCAGAATAATGAAACTAAAAAGCCAAAGCAGTGATTTAGGATATTTAGAGTTACTATATACTAAGAGTATATAGGGAGGCTTAAAAGGAGGTCTTCAATTAAAAGAAAATGAATAAGCTCCCCAGACTGTTAGATTAAAGTACAGTTGTTTACATTTAAATATGTATGAAAAAAATTATCACGAGTGGAGAAAATATAGAGGGCTTACATAGATTAATATTACATGAGATGAAATTATCCAAACGAGTTGGACAAAATATTAAAAACACCTTTCTGTTTGAGACAATATAATTCAACAAAAATTGACCGTGAAGTTAAAAGTGAACTGAACTTGCTTATCTACGCTGATGTGTAGACAAAGTACAACATCTCCCATCTTAACGCTGATGTACTGTACGTACTGTATGCTAACACAGTAAACTACTGAGGTCACAGCGACGTTGAATAATCCTGCTCGCTCAGGTAGTCAAAAAACTGCAAGCAAAACCAAAAAAAAAACGTGCAAAGAAGTGTTACTCTGGGAAGCTTACATCCCCCTGTGATAATATAAACCGTGCATGCAGAGATAGCAGACGTCTAGTACACAAGCCTCTTTTTAAAGTCTTTAATAAGGAGGCTAATGTTAGGACACAGCGGCAGAGCAATTGTTATTACTCAGCAGCCGTGTTTGAACACGATAAGCAAAATCGCATAATCCACATTAGCATGAAGGAAACAGCGAGGCAAGAATACACCGAAAACTGCTGATGAGGCAGAAATTCCTGCTTATGCTGGCTGCTAATTTCAGAAAACAAAAATAAGGTTAAAATACTACATCAGTGATAAATAATGTTAATCGATAACATGTCTGGTATGGGAACATGGGCCAGTAATGTCGTAGTCATGACGTAGTCCGTCTTGGGAGAAGTTTCGGAGCAAAGCTTCTCTACTTTTTTTCCTATCTCTGAAAACCACCAGCTGCTGAGGGAATCAGTGTTGCTTCAAACTCCCACGCAAGCCAAAGACATCAGCAAGGAAGCCTACATCTGTGTAAAAAAAGGACTTCAGGGGTAGGAAGGGAAGTTACTGTACCGTTTGAACTTCCTTGCCCGAAGCATTAAGTTGTCTCTATAAATCACAGAGTTTATCATTTGATCATTTGGCGCATCGTTGCTTGCAAATGTATTTTAGCCAAATAGGGAAAGGAAATTTTTTTTTTTCCTTTATTTTCCCTTCCTTGACACTTTCCATGTAAGAGATTGTTGTGGTAGCAGATTTTGTTGCATTATTTGCATTGCGGGACACATACGATACTCCCGGCGGTCGAACCCTCGGGCCTGAGGCTTCCCGGCAACAAGTCGTCGTGGATGCAAACCCCATATATATGAAAGAGCAAGCTGTTAATATAATATGTTAATGGGATTTTCCAATGACTGTTTGACTGCAACAACACTACACTTTAGCTTGTCCAAAATGTCAAAAGAGATGGTTTCACACATTTACCTGAAAGGCAGATAGCTGGCATGTATGCTAATACTCAGAATATGTTATTCCCTCGTATGTGGCTTATCACTGTCACAGACATTTCAGGGTGTCACGCTATTGGGATGGATGCCTTTGAAGAAACTAAAAGCCAGAATTTCTTTCAAGATCAACAACTATACCTCAGTGTGAGAAGCAAATGTATGCATAGTTGAGACCTGCTGTAAGTTTCGTAGCTTAAGTGTCTGAAGCGTGTTAAATAATAGGTAAAAAAAAAAAAAAGTTAAAGGAACACCGCCTGAGGTCTTTGCTGCTGGGACACAACATCGGAGGTAAATGGGAGAAACGGAGATTAGCGTTCCTCGAAGAATTTTACAATTATATTTGCAAAAATTCAGAAAAACAATGTCCTGCTTACTGGAGATAAACCAGAAAAATAATAATAAAAAAAAAAAGAAATGCAACCAGCAAAAATAATAAATAACCCCATTGCTGGATACCATTTGAAGTTGGAAAGTAATGATTTTTTTCCCCCATTTTGTGATTTGGATGAACTGACCCTTTAATAACAAGGTGAAAAACATTTGTGTGTGTGCATGTGTGTGTGTGTGTGCATCTCATTTGGCAGAATAGGGTAGCTGTGCTCCAATTTATTAATTAATAACTAATTGTTGTTTTCCTTCGTTTTGCAACCCAGGTGTGTGTAGAGTCCAGCAGTCCTCTACTGCTCCATGTGGCTTTGTATTCCCTGATCTGCACTCACTTTTGCACGATCCAATCAAATCTAAATATATTTAATCAAATCCCTCTCGCAATCATATCCACAGCCCACATATTCCAATATCACTCGGAAATACGTCACAGTGCGGAAGCTAAAAGTGCTCTTCAGTCTGCGCAGTTACTGTAATGCCTCTTGACTTAATAATCAGATAATAAGCTTCAAAAGTTCCTCAAGTCCTGCAGGGACTGCGTGACCCCACAAAAAAAAAAGACCTTTTGAGGTCATTGTGGTTTTTCAGTGAAACGCTATTTCATTTTTAGCAGAGTGGTCTACATGTACAAAGCTGGCTGGAGCCCTTCAACAAAAGCTGTCATTTCTGGGTCACCAAACTGTTTCAGGTTTTTTAATATGGCTCTTTTATCATATTAAATGGAATTTCAAGTTCTAAAAAGATCCCGACTAAAAGGTGCACATAACAAAAAATTAGACTTTTGAAAGTGATCACTGAAGGAGACACACGCGGTATCTACGGTGACTGCTGTATGGAAAAAAAAAAAGTCCTGTTAAGTCCTCGCAAATACTGTAAGAAGTCAACCAGAGAGAGTCAATCGGAGCAGCTTTGTGTTGCTGTGCTGCGTGACGCTCGGTCCGAGTGAGCCACGTTCTCTTATTCTTTGATTAAGTTACTATCTGAAAGCAATTAAATGGTTTTTGGGTTGGTTTTTTCCCTACAAACTGTGCAGCCCCCACAGCGATCCGAACAGTGGACTGTCGCATCAGAGATATCAGCAGAATACATAATAGAGTTTAAAGATGAATGGGGTCCTATCAGCTGCAGATGATGATGGTGTAATATTAAATCACGCTACCTCACGTTGTACACAGTTTATTGAACCTCGGTTTAGAGGAATCAAACATAAACTAGAGTAGTTTACAATGTAGTTATGAGCATAACGATCTATACTTTTATAGCAATGTCCAGCTTAACTCTACTGCTGCTAATAGATAGTCCTGTAATAAAAAAATAAATAAAAATATTTAAACCATCACAATGACTGACCGAAACAGACAATAGCACGACAAAACAATGACGATGGCAGCTTCTAATCTGAGCATAATCATTTTATATAACTGCATGAAAGCTGCAGTGCTGATGCAAAACCCTGTGATTGCTAGATAGTGGCATAACTGCAACACATTTCACCGGGGCCAATATCTCACTTCTCACTTTCCTGTCAGTCAAGACCAGCCATCGGTGGCGGATAGACGCGGTGTACCGGAAACCATCGGATCCAACAGAGATCCAGTGCCTGTTGGGTCTGTCAGCGCCGCTATGATCTACAATCTACAAGCCGACTGTGTGGTTGGTTGGAGGCTACACGTCGGCTTCAGCAGGTGGAACAAAAACAAAAAGGGGTTAAATAAACTCTTGAAATCTTCATCTTTTAATTTCAACTCGTTTGCTTGGACTCTTTAACTCTTTAACAGCCACAGCCGTGTATTGGACAGTGCAGTTTAAGTCCGTTTTCCATAATTCTCTGTATCCCTTTGACCTTTGACACAGCGAACATGAGTCCATGAACGTTGATTATTTTACTCCTTATCCGTGTAATATTCCTGCAAATCACCACATCCCGCCTGGACCACTTCCTGATCTACATGAAATCAGAGCGCCTTGTACTTTGCTGCGTTGCTCTTTGAACCCACATGCAGCTGTTCAGACCTGAACCTTAAAAAACATCCTATAGGACATGCAGGGACTGCACATAAGACCGGTTTCCTTCATTCACCGCAACGCCGATTGGTAAAACATTAAAACAAGATATATAAATATAACCATCTGAGGACAGATGCACAATTGATTGCATTAGAGAGCAAATTGTAACTAGCAGTGAGAGTAAATAAATATGGATATTATTCATGTAGCTTTCAAGGAAAAGACACAGTATATTATTTATTATCATATTACTGTGTAAGACACATTCATTTATTCACAGATTGCGCTAAAAAGTGAAAAGGAAATGAGATATGGCGCTTTGATTTCTATTAGGTAAGACTGGTCTTAGAAAATATGACTGAAAATACCGAGCCAACTGCTCTTACAAGAGAGAGAAAAAAAAAAAGATTCAAAAGCTGCAATTTCATGTCCTATCAATTCAACTTCTGAGCGGTCTTATCTATTGTACAGTTCCTGATCTCTTAAAGAAATCTCTGAGGCTCCGTGAACCTGGTCTGTTCTTCCCCAAATGACACTGTAATATAGCCAATAATACCACCCGGTGCCAACTCATTGAACTTTTTTTTTCTTCTTTGTGGGTAAGGCGTGTGAGGACAAAAAATATATATATCAAGTTACCCTGAAGAAAATTTAAAATGTAAAAAAAAACGCATCGTTCTTATCTACCAAAATAACAAACGGGACGGCATTAGAACAAAAGAACTATTTCCATCTAATTTAACTTTTTAAAGTAAAGTAAAGTAAAGTAAAGTAAATTAAAGCAGCTTCTCGGAGACTCGTTGTCAATGTAAAGTTGCCCGTCTGACACATAACTTCCCCCATTAAATCACAATGTGTCGTGTTTACATTAAGTCTAATTAAACGAGATATGACGTCTGTAATTAGGGAGCTTTTAAATGTGCTGGTAGATGTTTCCCTCTGTTTCCAGTCTTTATGCTAAGCTACGCTAACTGGCAGCTTGTGCTTGCTTCATATTTACCATGCAGACACTTAAACGGTGTCAATCTTCACATCTAAAGCAAATTTTCCTAAACTGTGAAAAGAAGTCTTCATATCCAAAGTTAGCTGACACTAATTAGCTCAACTGCAAACATGTAGCGCTATGTTTCTGTCACTACACCAATTAAACCTCAGTGGGTTTTTCATTTTATTTTTTTAAAGTAGTCTCTTTTAATTTCACACTGCAGAGATTTCTGACAACAGCCCGATCTCACTGATATTTAATAATTGCACAAACATTTTATTGGATGCGATATATATTAACGTTTTTTGATGCATAACAACAAACTCTGAGGTATTTTCACACGTCTTCATTTGACCTTAATGGACTCTAGTTCAACTTACTCGATAATTACATCGGATGAGTTCAGAATCGGACTTGATTTTACAGCTGTACCTAATTGTGGATCGGATTTAATTCCTTTTATGCATGTTTTGACCTACACTCTGAGCACTCTGGTGAGATCAATCCTCATAACAATGTGTCTCCACTGATGCTAACAAAAGTCAATCAGGTGAAAAAAGGTGCTCCGGAGTCTGAAGACACATCTACTTCTTTTGAGAATAGACGTTAAACTGTGCAAGTACTTCAGAAAACAAAACAACACATGTACAATCCCTCACTGCAAATACAATAACGTGGAACAACAACACACTGCATCTGTGCTGTACTAAACGTTTTATAGCTTTTGTTTTAAATTGCATGTCTGGGAGAAAAGACAGTATCTCTGTCACTTACTGCACTAGATTGTCTGCACTCATCTACAGTAGATGTGTGCATGCATAAAACAAGTGTCTGGGGAAACATACAGTCACTGAATATGTAGCCTGCGCTTGAAACGGTGACTCTGTGACGTGCTTAACGGCCAAACGTGAATCCTTAAACCAGTGAACTTGAGCAGAGGCTAGCTTGTAGAGGCGAGGCCGCATTAAACAGAGGTGGGGGTGGGGGGGTCTTCCACAATTTCTAAAAAAAGGGAAGCACATCTGGCAGACAGTGATGGACTGCAACTTAGCCGAGAGAGTTTCACTCTAAAATGAAACGCTGTATGCGTCGTTTCTCAAAATTCTTGCCGACGTGAAGGAAAACGTTGGGCTGTGGCATCGCATTACGTGGGAGAGAGATGAGCATGAAGTAACTGACCACAGGTATTCTCGTCAGTGAACAAAAACACACATCTTAAGACACTGGTGTAGTCATTGAAATGTTTAAAACACACACACTCATAGAGAAACTGCACATCGGTATAAATTGAATATGATATCCAGAAGACAACGAGGCATCAATGTAAAGATGAAATCCTTACATGTATTCAGAAATGTATTTTGTTGAAACAGTCCTTTAAACAACAAAGCCAACAACCACCATGCAGCCTGTCTGCAAGTCAACTCATATCAATCCCACCCTCCCCTCCTCTTTGTTTGTTTACATGGTGATCATTGATAAGCACTGCAGGCAAACTCTCATCAGACACTGTGACACATGTAATGAAACCAATAACATCTCACCTATGACGTGTGCAGTTTGCCATCATAACCGAAAGGCTTATGTTAAGCCTAATTGACATAATGATTTCCTATATGGGTCGACAAGGGGCCAAAAACACTTAAAAAAAAACAACAATATCATTCAGCTGGCTGCACGGGTTAACAGGTTAGCGTGTGAAGCGTGTGTCTCTGATGTTGTTGGAGCAAGTTACTCATAAGGGTCCTTCAACCAACCACAGTGTTACCAAGCAGTCCAGCTCAATACACAGCAGCCTTGCTCTGTCTATACATCTCGGTAAGAGAATCAAGTGCTTCTTAGTGATGATGCTCAGAAAAATGCTACAGGGACGACTATGTGAAGCACAATCTCCAAAAAGTAAGAGAGAGAGACGCTTTGCATTCCTGTCAGCAAGTCCTTATCTGCTGCAAAGACTTGAATGTAGAGGCTTCCAGTGCAAAATATCCAGAGTCCCATCATCACTACCTCCCAAAATAAATAATAAATAATAATAAATAAATAAATAAATAAGGAAAAGACAACCTTGTAGTAGACAGCCCAATATATAATTAATCAAATGATGGAAATTAAAAATAAATTCATCTTTTTAACATATTTTAAATAACAGATGAGTGAAAACACGCGACAGTGATGCCACCCCTGTGCTGAAGGCAGACATCTGCATAAAAAAATTAAAAATATATATATATAAATATATATAAAAAGACGAGACTTTAATGTTCTTCTGGGTCACCAACTGAAAGAACTAATATGTGTTGAGTCCAGGTGCTACATGTGATGTGCCAAAAGCCGCGATGACCACAGAGCGCCGGAGCGGCGCGCTTCAAGCGTGCTTCACAAGTAGCTACTGTCATGCATGCTGGTCGTGACAGTCAATGCAGATGAATTAAGACTTAATACATAAGCAGGCCTCCCTTCAAGCCCATCTTTCTCTTTCTCGCATTCCCTTTAAGCACACGGACACCGCGCGTACCGAGCTCAACCGAATCCGTCCGTTGATTCGGGTTGGCGCGGAAAAAGGGGGCAAAGTTGGCCGTAGCCGAGCACCGATCGTTTCCATCCGGTTCTAATGGACACTTTAGTATGTCACCCTTTACATATGATATGAATCACTCAACTCATTGACAGTTATTGTTAAACACACACACACACACACCCCTCTCCTCTCCTCATTACCCACGCGTGGATCGGGAGGGTCAACGAGAGGATCCGACTGTGCGTAATTGTGGGAATGATGTGAAAAGGGTCAGACTTACCGAAGGCTAAATCCAGCAGATCTGCGCACAGGAGCAAGCACAGCGAGAAGACGGTCATCTTTCCCTTATTTTGCAATAAATCCCAAACTCCATCTGCGTCTACATGCTCTCCTGGTTTCGACTGTGTAATCCCCACCGATCCAGAGGTATGCGACTGAAAGGTGCCCCCAAACTATTCATGATGCAGCTCAAGTCTTTGAGTGGAGAAATCGGAGGAGAAGAAGAAGAAGTTGACTGTGAATACAGCATTCAGAGCGGCGGAGAGAAGAGAGGAGAGGAGAGGAGGAAAGGGAAAAAAACGAGCATAAGATCCCGAGACACACACACACACACTCACACACACACAAAGATTGACTGACTGCGATTACTCAACAAGCGAAATGTTGTTTTTGGGTTTTTTTTGTTCCTCCCAGTTTAAACAATAGAGAGCTGAGCTGAGCCGCGTAGCAGAGAAAGGCTCTGGAAAAAACAGAGAGGTTTGGATGAAAATGTGCTCCTCAATCTCCCTCCCTCCCCCACCTCCTCTCCCTCTATCTCTCTCCCTCTCTCTCCCTCTCTCTCTCTTTCTCCCTCCCTCCCTCTCCCTCCCTCTCTCCTCCCGCCCTCCAGACAGACGCACAGTCATTCCTGATCACTCGCTCTTTTATTTCACACAATTTTCCTTAATCCTACCCTGGATTCAGACTCCTCTAATTCTGTCCATTAATCCGATTTATTTTTTTATTATTATTATTATTTTTTATCTTTGCAAAAAAACGTGTTTGTGTGGTTTTTTTTTTAAAGATCCTTTTGCTCCTTATGTCATATAGACTGTATAACAATTGCAAATAAATACAGAAGATAAAGGGATAACAGAACATGCAGGGTATGATTTCATCATCAGAAGAGACTGAAAGGATGTTTGGTTGACACATTTCGTCCAGGTTAACTGTCTGTTCTGATAGTATGAACTACAATTGCAGGATTGTTGTTTGAATAATAATAATATCCAGAAGATCTGAACAACATAAATAAACATATTCGGTTGGAACAACATTAAACCCCATAAAGACTTATTTGAATTCGAACGGTGAACTTGTGGTTTTAAATTGGCCGTGATCCTTTGTCTCATTTAAGATCATCTATCATACAGAAGCCATGCGCTTTAAAGCATAATAATAATAATATTTGATAAAAACAGCAGTTAGCATTTCCCTGGTTGTTTGCATTTTGTCTCATTGTGGTCAGCTCTAAATCAAGACGGATGGGGCCACACAAACTGTCAAGACTCTTCAACCTTTGGCAGGTGCCTCGGTCAGCATACTGTTTTAATGTACTTACTTTTCTCTTTGTACCTTAGGCACAAATCAATACGCCTTAAATAGGTCCTTTTGTTTTTGTTTTTTTTTAATTTAGAAACCGGGGAATTGCCATGAAGATAGAACTGACTCCATCATGGAGATGATTATTCTGCCTCTTCTCATTGTTTTTGACTTCCCAGTTAACATTATGTAGACGACAGTGATGCCGACTGCCTCAGATACGTTTTTTTTTTTCAGTTCAAACGAAGTTAAGCAAGACCGATAACACTCCAAACCATCAAATGCAAAAACGTGCATTTAATTTGATGACATGGAATAAATACGGTTTTAAATGGAGCGTGCCATGTGACTGCATGGATTCTTTCGGCCATGCGTTTGGGTTTCCGGCATGTTTTGAGGATTATGCAAGCTGTGTCTTCTTTCTTTTATGTTGCCGTTTCATGTTTTATTTTTTTGATGTTCCTTTCCCATAGAGCCTACACACATAGCCACCATAACAACACTGTAGTCTACGGCACAGCACCTCAAATATGTTACTTCATCTGGGCGTCTGCCGGCAATTAACAATTGTGATGCTATCACTGGATCCGACAAGGACTAAAAATCTGGCTTAGTCTGACAAAAGGCTATTTTGTCTTAAAAAAATGTTTATTATAAGGATTATAAAACTGAGAAACGTCCCCTTCATCACACCTGATCCCCTTTGTTGGAGAGAATCACACAGAAGAAGCATCTGTCAGTAATTGGTGGTGGCCCTCAATTGCATAACAATATTGTGGTATGCAGAACTGACCCAGCTGATGTCATGAACACCATGACCAGGCCAGATGTAATGCCCGGGGAAGACACTCTTGGTTTAGGCCAAGCTGGTGAATTTGGGGTTTGTTTTCCCCCCTCAATATTGCACACTGTCCACGGTCTATAAGTTCAGTCCAGACTGTTTGTACATAATAATACCAGGTGCGCTTTTTTGAGGATGAAAGTTGGGAGAAATTGTCTTCAGTGTTTAGACTGTAGATTTAGATTTTTAGGGGATATTTTTAACCTCCTAAACGAAATCAATACCTCCAACAAAAAAAAGGAATCTACTGTCAAATTGTCTAAAACCAAACCAGTATTTCAAATATCAAATCCCTTGAGTTCAGTTAAGTTTGAATCCCATTATAATAGGCAGCAGGAATCCAGATAGTCAGTGACTGCGTTACCAGGATCAGCACCTTGGACAGCGACTGTGACACATTTTGCTGCAGATTTTTTCTAAATGATCCATCTGAGCTGCAAAGAAAATCACTAGAACGTATTGATAGTTTCGAACCTTTACACAGTTATCAGATCAGAAAAAATTGCAATTCACCATAATATTAATAACTGTAAGCCAAATCCAAAAGCATTATTTGTTTGCTCATTATCTCTGTTGGCTGTGTTGTAAAGCCAGATTGATTTCTGCCAATTTTTAACAAATACATATAATTCATTCTCACAGTACATGTATCCCCTCAGTACACATAACCTAAACTTTACAAAATGTGATGAGCTAAACAGTATAAATATAGTTATAATTCTTTATGTCTTTCTCCTCAGGGGCACACTGCCTGTAGCAAATTAGCCATGCAATGGGAAAGCACAGCTACAATCATTTTATAACAAAATGTTTAACGGTATTAGTAATGCTGGCTTAAGAACAGACCAAATAACAAGCTGATTGTACAAACCCTAAAAAAACTGTCTCCCCAAAGGACAGACACTGTGTTTACATACAACATATAACGCAGCTCGAAGCTCGTTGTGTAGAACAGCACACAAAAGCTTTAAACAGATCTCTCACTGGAACCATCTAAGCGAGATAACATGAATCAATTGGCTAAAGCGAGTTGTATACATAAACCAGTAATGTGACCTCTGTGTTTGTCTCCTAGTCAGGCACCTCTGAACTGCAGCATAGCAATCACAGAGGAATTCATGAGGGAACTGTTTAAAAAAGCCAACCATCCGGCTTCTAAGCACCAAGAACAGCTGCCCAGAGGATATTTATGAGAATCCGGGGGCATTTCGTTGGGGATGTGATGATGGCAAACATAAAGTCTTGCGCACCTTAGGCCAAATGGACACCGAGGACGAGACTGACTAATATCACAATGTGTTGCAGCTTCTATCCTGCAGTGACATCAGCTATAAGATTTGTTTTTTGTTTTTTTAGTCACCAAGAAATCAACTGTGGCATTGAAATAACTCTGAGTACTGTGCAAGACTTTATTATTGTAATCCTCCCTGATATGAGTCGATACTCATATGATGGGAAACCATCTCCTTGCTGTCTAGATTAACTGCTGACAATACCTGCATCTTCCAGCATAATTAGCAGTCATTCTGAACGGCCGAGCTGTTTATGCAGACTCTTTATGTCACCTGCCTGCCACAGTGATTTGAGGGAACGTCAGCGAATCGGAAAGCTTGCTCGTTCTCTTACATTCTTGCAAATGGCAAAACTAGTGTGTCGTCATAATAAAAGACTCCTTCCATTTAATTCTCAATCGTAATGCCTGACAATATGATAATGTAGAGTAATGCACGCTGATGTGGGCATTTTGGGCGAGGCAACGCATGCAATTAAGCGATTCACTGTCAGTCTCTCACTTGCCTGCATCCCAGTGCAGATCCAACATACTGCGTTAGCCAAACGACCATTGATAAGGGCCAACCAGAGCCAATGATGCTGGCCACCAATAAAACTATAGCCGAGGGTCAGCCGCACACAACCCAATTGCGTCCAATGGCAGACTGTCAGCTTTACCATGTGATGGCCCTGACAACTTCATTCCGGTGCAATGGCCTTGTGCATATGTGATACATTCACTCATCTGCGATGAATGTACATCTGAGGCATTAAGTGTGTAGAGGTCCCTTTAAAAGGAAACTGCGCCTGCATGGATGAGCATCAGACGTCACTGCTTAACAATGCATGTCAATATTCTCTATGTATTGCTCAAATTATTGCTCAAGGTGAATTACTATCCAAATGTGAGACGTTAGAACTGCCTCTATGATCACCTGATATGTTGATCTGAACATAAACTTGTCTTGTCGTCAGTGTAAATGACCTGCTTGCTATTAACAAGCGTGCGATTTTGACCAGTTTCATTGCTCAGATACAGTAAGATTGATTTTAATCATCGTCATTACTCCGTCCAAATGGCTTCCATGTCTCATGTTAGGAATATTTAATAAGAAAATCACATCTGAAAAATCTTTTACGCCTCAATTAGTGGAATGTGACAGCCTGAGCACTGTAAGGTATTAAGGAAGAAAGATTATGATCATCAATATTGCTTTCCTAACCATTACAAAAATTGTAGTCACTCAGTCTGATCATTTAAGTGTCCACGGGCTAGTAAAAATTAAAAAAAAGGGTAAAGATTAAACATAGAGGGAAAGTTTAGCTTACTTTTACACGACATTTTCACAAAAAACAGAGGTGATTATCATACAGTGATTAAAAGGGCGTATTGTTAGAGGTTTTAACAGGTGTCCAAGTCAATTATGTTGTGTTTGCACTTTTTTTTTAACAAGGCAGACTTGTTTAAATCTACTATGTGACTATATTACATTACTAATGTATATGCATGTGTAATAAATCTGTAACAAATGACTACTGTCTGTTCATGAACACATTACCGAGCATTTGAAGTTAAGAAAAAAACTACAACAACTGCTTTCAAAGAAATTAATAGCAAACTCTGTATAAAACCTGGATAAAAGGCCAGACTCAAGGCAGGGATTTTTTTTTTTAACATTGCATTTTTTTTTATGTCATCTCAGACCCGCAGCTTTGAGGCTCTTACATGTTGCAAATGCTCATTTTCAAAGAGATTACAACACGTATCTGTCAGAAGCAGAATTGCATGGATATTATGCATGGGGGGGTGGGGTGGGGGGGGGGGTACTCAGAAGTCTGCCAGTGGGGAACACATTGCAGTGTGCCTGAACCATCACCAGAGATTAGCGGTGACTTCTTAAAATGGGACAAGACCAGGCTTGCGGGGTTGACCAGGTTGGAACCAGCTGTAGACGTGCTTCAGCTGCACAATTTTGCATCATTTGCAGTGCATAGATAGGGGAGAAATAAAACATCTATGTCAGCTACAAGTATTTCCTGAAGCGATTGGCCTCATATGACTCACTGAAAAGAGTGATACCCTGTAGTGGCTTTGTGAATACTTGTGGCCATTAATATAATAATGCCACACACACACACACACAAAACACAAACCCCAGTACACACAAATAAGTACTTTTGGTATGAATCTTCAAATAGAGTTTACAAAAAAAGCAATTCATTTTAATTATATGTGTATGTACATGCTGTAAAACGTGTATATATATTTATTAAATAGTTCACAAAACCTGCTATTGGCTTAACTGATCAATGTTTTCCTACCACACAGAGTACTGCACTCGGGTTAAATGGCTGTTCCTCATAAGAAAACACTGGAAGCATGCATGCAGACTCTCTGTTGTTTGATGATATGCCATGCAGTGCTGTAGTAAAACACTTATACGCATGTTGTGTTGCCTTTACTTTATTCACTCTGTTTTAGCAGCTACTAACACAACAATATGACAATAAAATAAAAATAAAAATAAAAATCTTATATTCAGATCAGTAGTTTTAAAACAATAATGAACTGCACACGTGTCGTCAATAAGCGCTGACATGCTTCATTCTGTGCAGCGACAGACGGTTGGCAGGCATACTTTGAAGAAAAAAAAAATAATAATTCTCACGCCGAAACTGTTCCCAATGAGCTTTGTGGATTATCACGAGTAACTGTGTCACGATTTAAATTGCCTTTATATATCGACACTTGCCGGGAGGAACGTAAGTGTAACAAATCTGACGGCGTTTTTTGGCCATGCTCTGTGTTTCAGGGAGCAGACAACCACCCATTAATGAAGTGAAGAAGATTATTTTGATTGGAAATCAAACCCTGACAGTTACTGACATCAAAGCTGGAGAAATATAATTGTCTTCCAGATGTGGTTTTGTTGTCCGTTTGTCTTCGATTATAAAAAAAAAGATACCGTTCTGTTTTGTATTCCAGAAAGACGAACCCTCCCCCGCTGACACATGAGCATATCAGTTATGACTGAAAAATGATAATTGTCCAGTGGCAGTCATCCCAGACTCAGACATCACCAAATTCTGATCAACTGAACCTTGGGCCCGTAGCCATCTGCCACCGAATATCATCCAAATCCACTGATTAACTTTTTGAGATATCTTGCTCATAGACAGGCAACAACAGATGAGTCAAAATACATCCTCATTTTTGTTGATGAAGGTAAATATCTTCAGTACAATATTTTAGCCTTATCAACACAGCCTGACAGCCATCTATTCCAAATGTCATCTGGATCAATTCGCCAACAACATGACTGCCTCGGCATCCGGGTCATCTTAAAAAAAATAAAAAAAATAAAAAATCATATTGCTTGTGTCAAGTTGGTGATGAAAGGATAAAGAGAGAATTTTTTAATTCAGTTTCATCAAAGCAATACTGTAACCACTTTGCTTGCTTATGCCTAAAAGCATGTGATTATACTCCCACCCCCCGTCTTTCTTTCTTTCTTTCTTTCTCTCATGCAGGCATACAGCAATCATAGAAGGAGAAATTTACTTTTCTTCAAACGAGTAAGTATTCACGGTATATGTGATGTGTGTACAGATTCAGATATATTAGTATGGATGTATTTATAAGCATAGAGTCCATAGAGTGTTATGTTATGGTCACGGAATAGAGATACGTTCCCTTTTTACTGGACCAGTTTGAACCGTTAATGCTGTTTAGTCTGGTCCTCCTTAACACAATTCCTTAAAAAACAACATAATCAAATGTCAGTATATGTATATGTATGTTTGTTTTTGTTTTTTTTCAATTTGAGGTGAACCACTATGCCACATTCCATTACTCACTTAATGGATAAGTTGACTTTTATGCATTGGTGCAAAGGCAATTTGGATAAGGCAAACTGCATTTAGAAGCCATTCGAGTTCATGCTCGAAATGCACGCTTATGGTTTTTCTACAGTAAACTTATTTTCTCCTCAATAAACTCCCACTTTGAGGATTAGAAGTTACACAAACAGTCCACAGCCAATATCTCTAAATGGGGGAAGACCCTCACCCCCACCCACCCCCACCCACTGACTCATTACTTGGTAATGCCTTTAGTCAGCTTTGATTGCTTGCCTCCATCTCAGTCTCTCAACCCCTTCCTCTTACCCTGCGTTCAGGAAGGGCATCTCTAACCTACATGTATGGAAGATATGACACCACCTAGTCCAAAATGCCTCAGCTTTCCTTTCACTGTAAACAGCAGATAAGTTGAACGTGTAAAACACTGCAAAATTCTGCTGCACTGACAAAATGAGATAATATTAAGCCATACATAATGAGCCTAAAGCTTATTTTTCCACATTAAATGGACACATACTGTGCTCATGCTGTGGCAGGATATATGAAATTTCAATCAAAGCAGAAACGAAACTCATATTACACACTTAGCATGTAACCATATTAACGTATTCATTATAGTTTAATTGCTTATAAAGAAAGAAAGAACAGTATCCTGAATTGCGTTTAATAGAGCCAGGAAACGCCCTCACAGAAACAAAAACTGCAAATATGTCTCCAATAGAATTATGCAAATACATGGATTTTATAATATATATATATACACACTATGTTTCCATTCTACCTGTCTTTTAGATAAAGTATGACAACAGGTGTAATAGTCCAGATTCAGATACATTAACCTGTTAACTGTTTTCACTTCACTTTGGCTGCTGAAAGGTTGAAAAATTAAAGATTACCTGAGTGAACTCTATTAAATATTAAGTAATCAGTATTTTCTCTTGAACTTGATAAGCATTAATCTAAGAAAAATAATGCAGTAACATTCAAACACCATGAATCATAGTGTGGTTGCAGATATGGCTTCAATTAGTTAAATATCACTGCACAAAGAAGGCGGTTCACATACACTGAAACATATCTGCTTTCTCGCCATTAGATGCATAAGAATATGCATATAAGAATATTTGGAAAAACGGTAGTATAAACCTTAAAAACCTTAAAAACACATGCAGCAGTATATAGTGATAATTGTTGCCTGTTGTGACATCATTCTGCTCTTTCTGTCAAGACTGTCTATTCCAATCACAGGGGAGTTTTAGATTGACCTTACCTCGGGGTTGTTAATTAACACATTTTTTCCCAGGCAGCTGTGCAACATTCATCATATAATTCTCCCAAATTGATTGTAAAAAAAATAATCTGAGTGTATGAGAGCATCCCCCTCTTTAAGCAGACAAGGCCTTAGGTAATCAGTTGAGGAATAATCAACACTGCTCAATTTGATATCTGAATGTTCACTCTGGAAAAAGAAAAATGTGGAAACATGAACAATGTGAGGAAAAGTATTCAAGTTTATTTATTGTTTATTCTCCTTCACTCGGTGCCTCCTGAGTTTAAGACGTTCTAATTCAAAGTGCTCTAACCACGGCCGCAAGAAGTGGACACCTAAGGAAGATGGATTACTCCTTCCTCGGGAACTATTGTAATTAGCCAGTGTCTTCCGGGGCTCATGTTCAAATGCCAAGACGTAAAGCTCGATGGACTGTAGAGGGGGGGAAGATGGCCAAAAGAGGGATCCACAAAACAGGCAGATACACAGACGATGCTAATTGCCCATTATGAAAGCTTTTTTTTGGATGCCATTGGAGTAGTTTATTTTGAGGTCAGTTATTCAAATCGACTCAGGTTTCCTCTCTTGTGCGTTACAGAAATAAAATACTATAAAGGATTGGAGCAATATTTGTTTGTGGGGCTCTAAGTGGACGTCCTGATGTTGCAGGCCTTGATAGTTTTATTATGTGTACCCATTGGACAGAACAGACTGAACATGGGGGAAGTAAAAAGTCTCAAAACTGATCATTTCGTTTTTCAGTCAGTCAGTAAACTCTGAATCTCTGAAACACAAATGAACCAGAATACAAATACAAAGTTAGCATTCAGAAACGTACCTATTTCTCTCTGCAGAAGCTATTTGCGATTGCTTACAACAATGTGGAAGAGTATTTTTGTTCCTTCTTTTTAATATCCACATATAACCTCCCCTTTGCCATCCTTCATCACAGAGTAGCGGATGCGGCGATCCATGCGCTGTAAGCAGATTCACGATAGGTCGCAGCAATAAATGATAGTGTTTTCTGACACACTCCGTTTTTTTGATTTCACTCTGGTGAATATGAATAGCACTCTGTGAGATACGATGGCTAATTGGCTGATCCGTCTCGACATTAAAAGCATTTCATAGCACACTTAGTGTCTTTTCAACGATATTCAATGTGCCATTACGAGAATTCAATTGAAGGTAGAAAAAGTAATGGAACTGCAGAGAAATGATTAGTCATCAAGTACTCCAAACCATAACAAGAGCTCTGTGCGTGTGACAATAAGTATAATGTTTCTCTAAGTCATTTGCTTCCTATTGTGGAATGTGTGTGTGAAGATGCTCATGTAACACCCACATCTTTTCACAGGGATCGCTTGAAGTGAGAGTCCAATGAAGTGCAGGACAAATTAATATTTATACAAAGTAAGTTGAGTGTACAGTGCGTTACTATAATAATACTGGTCAGACAAGAGCTTCTGTAACACATGTTCAGGAGGAATACGTGCGTTTAAAAGGTGTGAAATGAAACCTTAACCTTGAGTATTTACTGAGTGGCTCTTCGGTTCGTTTGCTCAAGTCTGCAGTTCTCACTCATTTTGCCCCAAGGCCACGTTGATGCTGAAGATGGTGGTATAGAGCCTCAGAGACCTGGAGACAGTCACGCTACTCTTTCATCCGTTTGTGCGTTTCGTGCACAGATTCTTATCTACCTGGTTCCCCGCTCACGCAAGACACATCGAAGACTAAACTGCTGAATGTTCACCAGAAGAAAACAGAGAGGTCGCCATCTATCTGTTGATATCTTTTATATATATATTATATATATCTTTGTTATAATATCCAGGAGGAGGCTGCTGTGAGACTGTGTTTGTGAGGGCAATGAGGTATAAGTTCATTACATGCATCTCAACAAAGACTGAAGCTTAACTAGCAGGTTTCAAGAGCAGGACCACACCGCAACCTCAAACACACCTAAACCACACCGCAACCACACCTAAACTACACCTAAACTACACCGCAACCACACCTAAACTACACCGCAACCACACCTAAACTACACCACAACCTCAACCACACCTAAACCACAACCTCAACCACACATAAACCACAACCTCAACCACACCTAAACTACACCGCAACCACACCTAAACTACACCTTAACCACAACCTCAACCACACCTAAACCACACATAAACCACAACCTCAACCACACCTAATCTACACCGCAACCACACTGCAACCACACCTAAACTACACCTAAACCACAACCTCAACCACACCTAAACTACACTTTAACCACAGCGCAACCACACCTAAACTACACCGCAACCACACCTAAACCACACCACAACCTCACCTAAACTACACCTAAACTACATCTAAACTACACTTAAACTACACCACAACCACACCTAAACCACACCGCAACCACACCTAAACTACACCCAACCACACCTAAACCACGCCTCTTTCGTCATTCCTATAAATACCAGCCTAACGCAGGTAGTCTCCAGGCTAGTTTATGACAGTCATTTCAGCACCACCAGATATTAACAGGTTTCTGTCAGATTTTCGCCTACTCGCATGTTTGCATTATTGAAACAACTTATTTAAGAAAAGAGTGAACTCACCTCGGACCAGGAGCCGCAGGTCAACCCGTCTGATCCAGATGAAGATGTGTTTGAAACCGGCAGACTCTGCTGGTCTCCTCCAGCCATGACAGAGCCGTCAGCCCGCAGCGTCCCGGCGCACATACCGGCCTCACGGGCACCTCACGGGCACCTGACGGACACCTCCACTCAACCTCTCGTAACTACATCCCTCCGACTCCCGGAAGTTCGCCTTTTCTTCTCCGTCATGGAGCGTTGACAACAGTAGCCGCTGCAGGCGTAGCTACAGGAACAGGTGGCTTCAACCTCAGCTGCCTCCGCGTCGTCACATCCGAGACTGAAAGGAAAGACGGCAGCGACGGTAAAAGCCAGACCGCTCATCTCTACTCAGCAGAGTCTCCCGCGCTTCCGGCTTCCTCACCTGAACCAACCACCGCCGGAATCGTCATGCGCGACGTCACAGAGCCCGGGCCTTCTACGGACACACCTGCATCAGGTATTTCCCCCCATGTGCATGATCCCTCTTTGTCTCCTCCTTGTCATCTCCAGCTGGCTCTCACTAGTAATATCTACAGTTATCAGCACTAAGTTGCTACTTACTAACACAACTAATATAACGTCACCTCAGTAACACCTGCCGTTACAGGTACCGAGTTGCAGGTTACTGTACAGTTAATCTAACGTCATATCTGCCATTATATGCACAAAGTTGCAAGTCCTTTTTATACCTAATCTTACATGACTTCAGTAATGCGAGTGAGCGACATCAGTCATCACCACTTCTGTAACATTCGTCATTTTGTTTGTCGTAACGTCAGCTTCTTCTCCGAACTCACAACCAGCGATCCGTAGCCATTCACTTACTCATTTTACATCCAGGAAAGAAGCTTTTGCATCTTGGTTACACAGGACAAATTGCACCTGCTTGTGTACGTTTTCCATAATAGTATATGTGTAGGTGTGACAGCACGCATGTGTGTGTGTGTTTGTCTGCACACACACACACACACAAGTCTCTGTGTGCAAAGGTACGTGGGTGTGATATGGATTAGTTTGAGTGAATACGGCTGTGCACAGTGTAGCTAAACCGTTAAATGGGATTAATTCAAGGTGGGCTCGTGAAATGAAAGATGCCGTTTACCTTGTTTCCACTCAGGTTTGCTGCTTTTAATAAGCTCCTCTGTTAAAAGTTATGTATTTGTATTGGTACGTTATGTTTGTTTAAATATGGTTTACAGTTTTATGGGCGTGCGCACATGTGTGTGTGTGTGTGTGTTTTTGCACTTATGTATGGAGTTGTGGATCAAGGATAAACTCTGTATCTACCGTTTAACATTTTTTTACATACATACCTTATTTTTTTTCATTTGATAGATTGTTAAGTCAGCAGTGATCTTCACATCTGCAGAGATGAAACTTAACTCGTTTCTTACAATATCAAGTGAATATGAATGAAATGCCTTTTTTATAGAGAGAATTTGAGGAAAGTGGGATGTGATATTTGTCATTTCCTCTGTTATTCTTTCCCTTTCACTTCCCTTCATATCAGAATATGGATGAACAACCACGGAGCTACAGTATACTCGGAAGTAAATTGTCAACAGTTTCATTGTGTGTTTTGTCAGAGATTCAACGTATGCATGTCTCCACTGCAGGAGCTCATATTAGTGCTCTAGCTGCAGTATAGTGATACACCCTTGCTACATTTGTTTGCAGTAAAGTTGCATCCCCACAAAAAACTGTTCATATCCCTGAAATCTCTGTATTACTGCAACTTCTGAGTGTGACAGCTCAACCCCAGATGATGGGGAACATTGATGTATGTGATCAGTCATTTCCCAGTGTAATTTATTGGCAGCCGATTTTTGCAGAGGTTAAGTAATTAATTTCATCCGCTGAAGTTTGACTTCATCTCTGGTGACTGACTTGGCTCTACAGAGGAATTTTAGATGAAGTGACACATGCACCAACAACCTAACCTCGTAACTGTGAGAATAGCTTAGTAAAAAAGATGAACGTATCAGACTTTTACTGCGCCATCTGGAGCAGATGATGAAGCGCCTTAACATCGTGTAAATATTACCAGGAATAAACATAACTGTGCATTAATTGTTAATGGAAGGATAAAAAACAGGTTTAGTAGTTTCTTACCCTGCAGAATGGGGGTGTCTTCTATACACTCACTGCATGTGGCCAGCGTACTGTCGCTTGAAAAGTAAGACGTACAAGTACTGAGGAAGCTCGTCACCCGGTTATTTGCAGACTACAGTGGCTCATGCTGGTGTGTCATGGACCCCGCATTGATACTTTGACATTCACATAAAGGACAGGCTCGGTAAAGCCAGTTATCTCTCAGTCCAGTGACAGCGGTGGTCATGTGGCCGAGAGGAGATGGGGACGTGTCCTTCAGCTGTGTTTGTGATTCGCTCTTCAGGACAGGACAGCAAAGATGGAGACTCCTCTGGGAACGAGCGTCTTCATTACCAAAAGCCTCGCCGGTGGTGAAGAACATAGATTACCTTGGTATTTAAATAGAAACTGAGATATAGTCAACCATCTGATCACAGCAAAAGCAGGTCGGATACAAACTACTATGTATTTGTTTGTTTATTCATATAAATTCATCACCAGCCCTTTCTCCTCTCAGTCTGTGTCCCTTCTTGTCTACAATTTTGGTATGGAGTAACACAGCCATCAACTGAATTGCTATCATTTTGTCTCTATAAACACAAATTCACGATTGAATTGTCTGTTCCTACTAAATAACTTTGGCTACTAAATAAATCCCGGCAAAGATGTTTTTAGAATAACCTGAGTGGAGTGGGGGGTGGGGGTGGGGGTGGTGGTGCGGGTGGGGTATCCAGAGGCAGTGTTGGTAATAACAACTGACTGGTGCATATCCACGACGGGCAAAAAAAAAATGTCAAGGAGCAGCCAGCAGGAAATGACAATGGTTGAAATAACTCCCAAGTTTTAATTAATAAATTCATGTTCTGTCCCTTAAATCACCTGAAATTAACATGATGAGTAAAAAAAGTAAATACATGATTTGCACACTGAGAAAGAGGGAAATTACTGCTCCTCAATAAGGATTATGCAGCAAACACAACCACAATCAGGCAGGAGGCTAAAGGAATTAGTTGCCTCGAGCTTCCTACCCTAACCCATATAATAAATGCTATGATCCATGCATCATGGATTCTATATTGTGACCTTTTTATATTCCTATTGTCATAACTAGGAAGCTCGGATTCATATAGGCGTACAAATGTTTGGAATATCTTGAGCATCACATTCAATGTGTGAGCTCTTCAGGCACTGCATGCATAATCAAGAAAAGAGTAATGAAAAAAAAATGGAGAAAAAAAAAGCACTTTCCTTGTGCCTCATCCAAAAAATGATGCAAATGCTCCAGCGTGGGAAGGTGTGAAAGTAATTCTAGTCAATTCAGATGCCGCAGACCGTTCTGTGTCATCAAAATAGTCGTTTTAGTCGATATGATCCTGTTACGGCACGAAATCCTGCGATGGAGTAACAGTGATGCAAATGAAAATGAAAAAGAAGTGTTCTGGTCTCAGGAATGTGTGTGTTTAGTCACACGACTGTTATTGAATACTAAATGGTATGCAGTGGTGCCGTGCAGTTCAGTGTTTTGCATTGTCCGTTTGCATTGAATGTGGCACCTTGGTGTTATTGTACGACAGGTAATTTGTATTAGTTGTACAACGTCATGTGTCCCCAATTATATGCTTTCATCTTATGCTAACAACAGGACAAAAAAAACTAAAAACTAAAATCTGTTTTTTTGCCCGTTTTTTGAGGTTACTGCTACAGAAACAGGAAGCATCTTCATTTTTTATGACAAAACATGTTTTCCAGTTGGCTGCCAATCACTATCCTCTATCATTATTACAGTACATCAAGCCGCTCCTGCCTTATGAATTATAAAGCACCAGCAGGACCCTGACGTCCATTTTTATTTAGTTTTTTTAAATCTACAGCACGACCAGTGCAAGTCGCTAAAGGTGGTAAATATTTAGAATATCACCACAATACCTTTTAATGCCACCGAGTGCTTGACATGCACTCGGTGGCTTGAATACTCAGTCTACAGGTCAAAGTACTAAGCAGAAGGAAAAAAAAAAACATAAATCAGACTCCTGTAAATTTCATTTATTGCAGGCATTTGACACATTTATGTGGTTTATATGAATAATTGTAGTGTCATTACTCTAAAAGGCTACAATGACATACAAAAGTCCTAAACCACCCCGCCAGCTCAATTCACACAATACATACTTTATTGCATCCTAAATCAGACGTACTGTATATTTTTAGAAAATGTGCATACCAGTATATATATTCTGACAAATCCAGTGTTATTGGAACACGTGTACAAACGCAGCCCGGAGTTGTGTGCGTTTTTTATTCTCTGGCTCAAAGATCGGGATCCGGTGGCGTAAGAGGTGATGTTTGAGCTTAGAGAAGTGAGGACGTGGGGAGTTCCTCCTGTGTCCAGTGTCACAGTGTAGAACAGGAGATAATGTCAGCACTGTCGGGATTAATCTGCCTCAGCTAAGGGCAGAGATTAAGGCCATCCATGAAAGTGGGACAACGTGGCATCAGTGCTCAGCTGGATGGAATTGAGCCTCAGCAGCTTGAACAGCGCCGCCCTGTGTGCTTGGAGAAAAAGGGTACATCCATCCTTTATCACCTCCGCTACTGCTGTTTCCACTGACTCAATGGTACTCATACACCAAACCTTTTAAATTAGAGTTAATTACAATCAGAGTCATAAATAAGACATATTGAGAACGGTTAATGACTACAGAACTAGCTGATAATCTGTGCATAATAAACACTTTCTGCTGCCCGCGCCGAGTGAAGAGACACACCTTCATTACACTCGTGCATGTCGAGATAGCCCCGGTCTTTGAAATTGATGCTGCTAGAGAGCACCTGGAAATCAACTGTTTTTAATTATAGAGCTAGCAGAGGCTAAAATCAGTAGCAGCCGTCATTAGAGGAGGCGAGCCACAAAGCCTCAAACAGCGCAAGTGACACATTTATTAGTTCTTGCTAACGGATTGGAATCAGATCTAGCTTGAAGCCCTGACTTAGCGGCTCCTTAATCATCTCCGTTATTGTGAATTTGTGTCTGATTATCTGAGCAACTGCATACATCACAGTTGGGTCACTGCATGTAGATATGAAACAGTATTGCTATACAGGCATTTCCTAATATATATATATTTTTTAATGTAATATATAAGATCTGGTTGTGCATGTTTTGTAAAAAAAAAAAGAATAGTGACTTTTCTTTAAAAAGCACAGAAACTCTGTTTTATACAAAATCACAGGCAGTCATTCCTGTATTCACCTTACTCTGACTGGATGCATCGCAAAAAAAAACACAAAAAAAACCCTCCAGAACAAACCAACCTCAAGAAAAACAGCTGCAGCACTACAAAACCACAATTGCTTTGAAAATGACCCATTCAAAAAGAAGAAGTGTGTAAGAAGTGATTGTTGCTCTGAATTGAAGTATTTGGTTGTTGTTGTTGTTGGGTTTTTTTTACCCAGGCTGCACGTAGACCACAAACTCAACCACAGCCCTAAATAACCTGATGCATAAGTTCTTTCTAAAATACATCTATTTTTGGTATAATTTCAATCGGGCAGTTTTATTAGAATCAACTAACAATGTGTGTGTCTGTGCACATTTGCATTAGGTGTAAATAGGTGTTTGTGCGAACATGCCACAATAAATGATAATTACCCATATATATATATTTTTTTTTTGTAATGTTATTGTGAGCTGGGAAATAAACATAATTGACATTGAACTATATACAAAGATTCATCGTGTTGGCAGGGAAATGTTGCAAAGCAGTTTGATGAAAGAAACCACTCAGAGAGATTTAAAACAGAGATTTATCAAAGTGTGCAGCTTGGTCACTATAAAAAAAAAAAAAAAGTCTTTGATTCCATAATGACATGCAATATATTAGTAAAGGCACTTTTTAATATAGCATTCATGCATCATAAGTTATTCATCGTAGCATTCAGTTTCCTTGTTAGATCACCTACCAGTTTGGCTGGTAAAATAATAGATTATGTGGTTATGATATTACTGCTGCTATGCACCGCAATAATATGTACGTAGGTGAAATTTATAGAAACGATTTTACAAGTCAACAGAACAAAAACAAACAAAGACAGAAACGGTTGCCATGGTTTCTAGAGACAATAGTGTCTCAGCCAACATTTGGACTAATTCTACATCGTTTTGAACTGATTCCTTTTATAGACCAATCGTATCAAACTGCAAGGTGTTGAGCTAATAGGTGCACGGCTATAAAACTGTGTGTTCGGTGGAAGTACCAGAACTGGTACACAGATGGGATAACCACAGGAAGCCAGACGAGCGATTCTGTTCATGACACATTTGAACATTAACGGCATTCAAACAGTCTGTTTTTCTATTTCCAAAGGAGAGCGGTCAGTCCACTTTCCTAAAGTGTTTCATTGGTTGTGACGGCAGTTAATGGGAAATGAGACAGGTCATGGCGTAAAAGGCATGCGGTAGCATGTGGTACGGCTGAAATGATCCATTATTAGTCATGTGGATATGACATTATTTTCATTTTCTATATGTTCCGGTGGTTTTTTCCTTTTTAAGATCCCTGCGGACATAAATGGCAATAGCAGTAATTTCCTGCCTGGTGAAAGCATTAACAGGTGCATATGTCAAGCTGCCATAATACTTCTTTTAAAGGTTCAGTTTACACAAATAATATTAGAAAAAGAAAAATGTATTAACCCATTGTGGTATCAATGTAGTTTTAAATAATGTATTCAGTGTCTAATATCAGAAATTGTTATAATACAAAGCAATATAAGATGGACAAAACTATATATATATATATATATATATATATATATATATATATATATATATATTTTCTCATACTTCGGCAATATTTGATACTGTTGATCACAAAGAGTCTTATTGATAGAGGCTAGAAACATTTAAAAGCTTCCCGTCAGACAGAAGAAACGGGCAATATATCGTCTTATGTAACACTTTTTTTTAATCTAAAACACTTAAATCGTAGTTTGTAATGTAAATGAAATATATCACACTGTTAGGGACTTCATGCCTTCTTAATGTTCACGGAAGATTAAATAACACGAAGCTTTTCAAAAATGTCTCACGGCAACACATTTAGCCAACATTAGTGAGTGCTAACACACGGCTACACCGTCGCCTACGTGAGTTGTGAATTAATTGTGACATAAAACATAAATATCCTCTCTAGATTTGCATCATCCAACATATGATGTAGTTACAATACACAACACAACTTCATGATTAGGTTATGGCAGTTAGGTGGTGTTGAAGTTGCAACACGTGTCCATTCAAAAACTTGATTGACACCTTTTTTTTTTTTAAGTTGGGTTATCAGAGTTAAAAACACATGTAATAACTTAAATATGACACTTACCTGTTATGGTGTCATTTCTTCTTCTTCTTTTGAAACTAGCTGAAAGGGTTGTGACATGTTGTAAAATGAGCATCTTGCAACTGAATTACAGTTGTTCTGCTTGCAAGCTTTTTCATCACCATCCAGATGGAGGTTCTGTGTGCAACCTAGATGGCTGATGGACTGTGTAACCATATGTCTTGATAAAATGTGACAAATGATACAATTAATTTCTGAAACACAACAATACAATCATTTTAACGGGGTAACCCCCTAATTAGATGTGGTTAGTACATGCCTCCTCCGTCTTTTTTTTTTTTTTTATAAAACTTTATTACTCTTACAATCCCTCAAGAAAAAAAAATTGAGAATATTTATTATTATTATTATTATTATGTTTTTTTTTTTTTTTTTATTAGGACGAATCAAATTATTTTTGGAGGATTATAAGAATTTATTTAAAACTTAATGGCTTTGCTCTACAGAGTGATTATGAACTGACTTTTGAAGGATCCAGAATAATTATATCCAGTAAAACGGCTGCATAATAAACTTTAGATTAAAGATTAAAATAGAATGAAATGATTATGTACTATGAGCTGATGAGTCTATGTTTGTGTGATGATTTGTGGTTATTTCTTTGTGTACAACTTTAAATACGAGAGACAATTGCAACAAGCGATGTGAAGAGAAGCCGAGCGGCTGTACAAATGGTATTGATTAGTGTATTGATTGATTTTTTTAAAACTACACATTAAATGCATCTGTTTGACTTGTTGAAACAACCAAACAAAGCAAAGTGATCAAATGTCATCACTCTAGATGCCTCCTGCGTCTTATCACACAAACTGTTTTCCAAAGACAAACAGACAGAATTCCCCCGAGTCAAACAACTACAACAACAACAACAAAAGGGAAAAAAAACAAAAAAAACAAAATAAATGTGTCACTTATCTTTACTCACAGAGAATTCAAACTTCATGCCAAATGTCTCTGGCTTACAGGCGGAGGGTCTAACATGCTTTTGCCAGATGTTAATGGTATTCCTGCCAGCATCCAGGGTAATCTATCCATTTCCAGATGGATTTCCTCATTTCATTAGTTCCTGATTTGGTCATAAGCCACCTTGAGCAACCTCCAAATTACCAAGACAACTGATATGTTGATGGAAAAAAAAAAAACAACTATTTATAGTGTGAATGCTTTCTGACATGCAAGATTACACTTTTCATATGTTCATTTTAATGAAAAATACAGTACACAGAATCAGCCTTTAACAAGCCATACCGTTTATGCCTTGTTATTTTTAGTTCGGTATCCGACATACGGCTCTATGGTAACACAGTAAGAAATCCTTTCACCTTCACATGAGTTAAAGTGATCTATAGCAGAATGATCCATGGGGCTCACCGGCATCTCAGATAAGCAATCCATGTTCTTTTATTGAGGCTTTTTTTTTTTTTTTTTTTTTTACACTCTGTAGAGGTTTGAGTCTATATTGCCAGTCCAGACCTTTATGAGTAATGACCTGTTACATTGGTGATGGTACAATGGGAGAGTAGTGGGATAAACTAGCTCTGGGCAGTAATTACACAGGTCTGGTGTCCTGACTGAGCTGAAATGGGCTACGATCACTCTAAAAAAAAAAACTAGAAAACAATGAAAAAAAAAATGAAAAAAAGACCTGGTGGAGGCTTGGCTTGTGAGCTTGAAATGAAACTGTTAAATGCAAAAGGAAATCAATACGTCGGTGACGCTAGAAAGCTGGAAAAACGAACTCCAGGATCAATTAGAAGACGACTCCGTAGAAAACATAAAGATGGTTTTCACTCATGTCTGTCATGTCTCACCCCTTTCGCCAAATAATAAAATGAAGTGGAGAAACTCACTGATTGAAACTCGCTCCTTGTTTATTTCAGCTTGTCGAAATCAACTCAATCAAACTACATTAACGCTGCAAACGTTGTACTTCGCGCTGCTGCTGCTGCCGCTGCCGCCGCTGCCGCCGCTGCCGCCGCTGCCGCCGCTGCCGCCGCTGCTGTTGGGTTTTGTGAATAAAGGCGTCAGTCTTTCTCTCTTAACGCTTCAGTGAGTTCAACATGCAGAAGAGCCATTAAGTTGTCATCAACACACCAACCTTTTAGAACAGTCCCCGCTGCTGCAAATGTGGTATTACAGATTGAAGTACAAGAGGTATGAAACAGTCAGTTAGAGCTGTGACTCGTGGTAGGTTGTACCGGCTACTGATATTCAGGCTATTAGAGAACAGAATATACTGGGAAATCACAGAAGTCTCCTTTTAAACATTAATATGTGTCACTGTCTTACTATATTGTCAGCGCATTCGGTGCCGTAGGCGAGCTTCATCTCTGGCATCACTGATTTCGTCATCCATTTAATCCATTTATTGCCATTAATTTACAGCAAACTTAGTTTTGCGTTCATACAGGCTGCAGCTTTGGTAACATCACAGATTGCTGCAGATCGCCGGTCGCTGGGATCGTTTGTGTTTGCTTGCCAGTGAAGCAAACACAAACGATCCCGTGGTCAAAGTCACGTGAATAAACACAAATGATCCCGTGGTCAAACAGGCATTCGGTGTGTTTGCTGGCTTCACCGCTATGTTTCCTCTGGCAGCCAATCTCTCCGGTGGTTCACTCTCAACAGTTGCCATGGTAGCCGACGGACTCCACAAATCTGCCGTTGTGAACAGCGTTGTTTAGACAGGACGGGAAAGCTGCTGCGGTGCTTGATCCCTGTGGTATTGACCGAAGCGTGTCGGATACATTTTTATTAAGACCCGAAGGGAACTGTGTCAACTTGTGGAGATGGGGTATAATATAGCCTCGCTTCTGTCCCCAATCAACTGGTCTTACGTAGGTCTGGTGTGTGTTTCGGAAAGTAGGCGAAGTTGATCATCACCTACGCATATCTTCGTTGGTAGAGATGGTAAAGGGTGTGTAACGCCATGCATGCAGATTTCTCTGGGCTTAAAATGTGTTGCAACTAACTGGGATAACTTTACATATTGTACCTTTAAAGTTAGGTGACCTTCGTCATCATGGCTACAGAAACAAACGCAGGGTTAAAGTTACGGGACGATTGTATATTTTATATATCTTTTGATTCAGTGTCAGAGTGGAGTGTGAAAAAGAAACTTATCCACTTTTTTTTTTTTCTAAACTAGTCTAAAATTATGGTTATTGTATAGATTGGATTGTTCAGCGTGTTAAAATCCTTTCAGAAATACCAGCAGGCAAAGATATAAGGTATGAATCCGGTGAAAAAGTGTATTGAATTTCTGAAAGGAGCCTGTTTGTCTGCAATGTCTCAAAACCTTGAAGACGCAGACGTATTTGAACATTGTAAGAGCCAAGCAAGTATTTCAGACATTCAGATCTCAAGTGTGCTACTGTCTCTTTAAGCTGTAGTCTGTAAAATTATTTGGTGTTTTCTGTCCTTGTGGTTACAATACAGTGACAGAGCCGTATGCGTCTAAATCTGAAATATTATGTTTGTTGCTTTAATTAATAATTATTAAAGTGTTCACACATAGATTTTGACAAACTTCAAGTGTTTGTGTTTATTCTCTATAGATTTTAAAATTATTTGTAATGCACAACATGATAGGATCTGAAAGAAAACAACAACAACAACAACAGCGGATATAAAGTTTGCCAAGACCTTCACAGCTTCTTGATTCAACGATGCAACGAACAGAAGGCATTTTCCGTTTCTTTTAAAGTTTAAAGAAAGAAGATCAATTACTATGTTTTTTGATTTCCTGGAAATAGATAAAATACCAATTTATTGTTGAACAAAATTCAGATTTGCTAATCAGCACCTCAAAAGAGCAAATGACCAAATGTGCCAATCACAGACATTTTGTGAATTCTGAATTAAACATCACTTGCTTTTTATCTAAATCTCAACAAATTTTATACCGATCGCATTATCCAATAACCTTTTTCTACAACACAGCAGACATACTTTTTCTTCGTGCTCCATTTCTTTTGTTTTTGGTTTTTTGATGTATTTCTTATTAGTGGAGGTTTTCTAAAGCATGCAAACAAACGCATGTAGTCGTCTAAATAACTGGAGCATGGCGATTGACCTCTTACTTTCGCTCTGTCGCTGTCAGCTTGACATTTCTTTCGAGCGCTGACAAGAGAACGGAGAAATAAACAAATAAAATACTACGAAGCCACGATAACACAACTATGGATGCAGATTTGAAGATGTTTAATTTATCCGTCCAGATGGGTTGGGTTCGAGCTTCAGCGCTAAATCATGACAGGAGGAAGTTTTTGAACTGGAAGAACGTCACTTCTTCTATTTGATCTCACTGTTAAGCAGGCTAACATTATGTTCTTTAGTATATCATTTTATTGGTTAGTCGGAGAAATAATAATTTAATTGGTGGCTGTCACTAAAGACATAAATTATGATGCTCTCCCTCCCATCACATGAGCTGTTGACTTAAAGGGTAAGAGGGAAATGAATATTGATGCAACTCCGATATGCATTAACTAAACTGCATTTGTGTAATGAGGCACACGTATTCAAATCGAGGTCGACGCTTGCCGAAAGTGCATAAAATTGATGAGAAAACGCCCATAAAGTACATATTTTACAATAGACAATACAAATACATAAAGTTAATGCAAATGTTCACTTTCAACATTATCTAGTCTAGTTCAAGTACAAATCCCTCATTTGTGAATTTACATTGCAAACCTCCTCCCCGTCGCTCCCGTTGATTTATGTCCTACTCAGATCGTCGTTGCCAACCGCAGACAGTGTAAGAGGCTAAGAATCCCATGGTAGATGCAGCATTATCATCAATTACATGCTAATCGCAAATGGGAATGCATTATCTCTGGATGATTTGTGTCAGTAATTAGATGGCAGGAGGCAGGATGGCTCTAGATGTTTGATATGGTCGAACCCACAAGACATTCAGTCATTGTCTCTAGCAGGTGAACTGGGAAATGTTTCTAATAGTAGCAGCTATTCCAGTTAAGTCTAGCTCAGTCTACCTCTCTCCTGTTATGTGACTGCACATTTGGTCTGAGGGCTGTTATTGTCAAACCATTATCTCTCACAGATGGGGGAAAAATAAAAAAGAAATAGGTTGTACCTCATAAATTCTTCAAATAGAAAGGTAGCTACACGTGTTGCGTGAGCGTCGATAAAGCACCTGGAAAAACAAACTCATCTGCATGAAGTAAAAAGCAGTGCAATGCGTAGCGCGTCCCACCGACGGTCCAATCGAACGCTGCGTCCAGGAGAGGAAGCATTAGAGGAAGATGCCCAGTGCATCTTGTGCTCTCAGCATGGACACTCGGCACAAACAATAAGCTTTCTGTGACATTTAGTCTGAGCTGATGGGCGACAGAGAAAAACCGACTGAAGTCATGATCCAGTTCTGTTCTGCTGATCAGTCGACAACAGTCGGCCGTGTTTATAGCCGGCTTTGGATGGAACTGCACAGTCAACATTAACTCAGCAACACAACATGGTGCTGAAAACCCCTTTATGATGCCCATTTCTAATGTATTGTAGCTCATCCACAATCCAAGCATCCATTAAGATGTCTCGTATATACAAAAGTTATCACGGTCATAGTGATTTTTATGCATTCTGAGTCAAAGGTTATAAAGTTGTATGAACTTAATGTTTTGTTTTATATTTTTTTTCTTTATCTATAATGAATGAAGTGTTTGGTTTTTACTGCGAGGACTTTATGACAGCTGTTAATGTGTCCGTAGATTTTAACCTGTAACAACATAATGCGTTGTTGGAATATGCAACGAAACCACTTCAGTGTTGATGTGAAGCCTCTGAGAATTACCGGCAGATTATTATCCAGCGTTTGACAGTAAATAACAGAGAAGAACAAATATTTAAATGAGCTCACGTGTTTTCATTTATTCAACGTTGGATTCTTGTATAAAATCAACTGTAAAGCAAAACTGTAACATATATAATATATATATAACCGTACGGAGAACCGAGTGAAACATCTAAATAATTTGTGATTTCATTTGTGATGTAATTTCATGTTTAGCTGATTTAAACATCTGCTCTGTTTTGATGAGATCTGTGAGTGAGAGTAAAGTTCTGCTGGTATTAATGCAGCTGAAGATGAGTTTTTCATTTTTTGTTTGTAATATATATATATCAATCCTCTGACTGCTATAAGACTAAAAACATCACAGGGAGTAAAAGTAAAAAAAAAGACTGTGATTGTCAGATAAAATACTAAAACATTGAATCTGGAGCAGATATTTTGTTTGTATGTCTATGTTGTTTTCTTCTTCTAAACTGTTGACGTATTAACTGCAAACCAGAAGAAACTATACTTGATATAACTATACACATATCACATCACATCACAGAGGCCTGTCTAGACCAGCCTGATGATTATTGGAAGAAACGGTTAAAATGGGGAGTTATTCACTAGTGCTAATACATGCCGCTAAAGTCCAAATTAAACAGAAAAATAAAAACAATAAACAATCCATACTGCAATATCTAATATCTTAATTCCAATAATTAAAAAAAATTAGATGAGTATCAAGATATCTTGCTTTTACTTTGAAATTGACAGTTTAATACTACATTGTATTGTTGCACGTGTTGGAAATTGCTGAACTTCTACATTGTTTCTGCTTTTTTTAAATTCATTTCTGTTTATCCACCAAGCTGAGGGCTGCTGTCGGTGACAGGATGTTGTCAGCTAACCGGCCTGCATTTTTACAGAGAAATTCTCAATTTTTAATCTAGCATAGGGGTTATTGGCACCTGCCCTTGTCACTCATCTTCCACATGATGCACTGACTAATCTAGCGTACCCTTCCCTACCTGCAAATGTGTTTAGTGAAGGGCAGATAAGACCTGTCACATATGAAATCTATTTCTCTCCCTACCTCACCTTACTGGTAATGTCCTGACTGATGTAATAGCCACAGCTGATGTTGAGACATGAATAGGGGAAGGGAAGTTAATGGGACATACCAATCTCATTGCATACCTTGAACGGACTGATTTTTAGAACTGCGATGCCAAGTTGGAGGTATATATTTGCATATATCTCGCGGATGGCTGGTCGGATTTTACATTGTTATTTGGGCAGTCAGCTATAAATGTGACTATATTTAAACTCTTAAAATGTACCTTTTGTGTTATTACATGTTGAGTTTGTAAAATGTGTAGTTGAACTGTTGATCACAGTCGAATTGTGTCTTAAATAACACGAATTGAATTAATCCACTGGATTAATTTTGGCCAGCCGACGCTAAACGTATATATATATTTAAGACGTATAATTTACATTTAACTTTTCTTGCATCTTTCTATTATTATTTCTCTGAACTTTATTTAGGAATGAAGAATCACTGCTAATTGCTGACCTTTTAAAATGATCAATTTATTATATGTAATTTAATCATTATACGTATTATTATTTTTTTTTTTACGATTAAGATAATTTAAAAAGAGAGTATGGAGGACACTTCACAATCAGCAGTGGGAATTGGCGGGTTTGTCAATTCCAGAAATAATTATAATTAATACAGAAAGCAATTTATGTATCCTCCATACTTTTTGGTTTTGCACGACATCATCAGTGATCAGTATCATCAGTATTTAGTATTCTTAATTATAAAAATAACCCAGAACCCAGGCTGATACGGTTGCTTTATTGGTAGGAGGTTGAAATATATGGAAAAAAATAAATAAAATCATATTGCAATATTTCTGCGCTTGCAAGGTGAATCACACAACACATCCTCTCATATTTTTTTACTGAACAATACTCACAGCCCCAAGTTAATGTGATTTAATGTGAAGCACTGAATACATAAATACAAATAAACCCTCAAGTCAGTAAATAATCATTTATTTGTATAGATCAAGCTATATTTACCGCGGGGTCTTTCTCTAAATCCACGACGTCAAGTTTGTAAACCAAAATGTAAAAAACAAAAAAACACAAATCAGCATTTTATTTGTGTTATTTATCAGGTGGCTGTGAACGGATTTGGCGAGAAAATGTCCTCAGCTCTTCGACAGCTTTTCCTCGCTTTGTGTCTCAGCTAACGGACAACAAAGCCTCACAAAAACAAATAAAAGTCTTACGCACAAACATTTGGCACCATCGTCAAACGCATATCCAGCCATTCAGAGTCTAATCATGGACGGACAAACAGAAATACCAACCTGAAACATGTGAGACATTGTTGCAGCAAAAAAATATATCTATTTATATCAAAATAAACCTCTTATAAATGAAAAGAATAAGGTCTGCAGGACAGTTATATTCCTTCTGACGTTTATAACACATTCTTCAGGTTCTTCCTCTACATGCAGACATTTGGACCTGAAATCCACAAGTGGAACCATAAACTGTCATTTCAATTCTAAAATATCTCCTGAAGCTCCTCTGATTTATTTATTTATTTTTAAGTTGCAGATGGAAAATAAGACCCCTGTCCTAGTTTTTGTGTCTTTTGTTGCCGTGACATGTTTATGCATTCAAACGCAGCATCAGGTTTCATTTTCAGATATTACGGATGTCAAATATTTCATACAATGGATATATACACGCTGACTTTAGATCGCACGCTGTTTAAAGGAAATAAAATCAAGGATTAAAAAAGGAAGCGTTTAGTTTCACAGGTGATTCTTTTGCAGCCTTATTTTCACCGAGAGAAACTGAGAATCCACTTTTAAGTGAAGAAAATAGATCTGACAGAGCTCCAGGACTATAATCCCCATCATTAGCCCTAAATCTTAAGCAATTAGTAAATGTATACAGCTCAGGGATTCTGCAGGATGCTTGATGTCTAGTTTTTTTTTGGCCAGTATGGGCCAGATAATGAATGCAGTGAATTTGCTTAAATGTGTGTGTGTGTGGTAATGAGGAGGAAGAGGAGGTAGCCTTTCTACTGCATGAGAGGTTTTCTACTGCAAACCTATAAAAAAAAAAACAGATGAAAGCTCGTTATAAAAGGACGGAGCAGTTTTCCTTGTTGTTCTTAAAAAGGTCACTGTTCAGAAGAGAAAGTTCACGTTCTGCTCCAATTTAAACGTTTGAATATGTGTGTGAACATATGACATGGACATTTTATCAATTATAACACTCGTATGCATTCTACTTTACCTGAAGCTTCCCATAAAAAAAAAAAAACTAGTGCAGAGGATGACCTCCAGGTTAACCTTTTTTAAATGCAGTGTAATTCTGCTCCGCTCTGACTTTGTGACGTTGTTAATATTTTCCAAAGTGCCGCCATAACTAAGAAAAATGTATTTTATCGCCTAAGTCTCGCATTCATTTGATCCCTAAAAAAAGCAATTATGGCCCACATTTGGTGTGAAGCCACGTTGTCCTGGCAGGGTGCTGAATGCTCAGATAGACACGGCTCTGTCAGTTAGAGGCAAAGACTGACAGGTGCTTCCAGTGATGCATTATGCTGCCATAATTTCCAACAGAAACTAATACACTTTTGAAATACACTTTTGATTTTTAACCAAAAGGAAGAAATTAACTCATCGTTTTACTGTCACATTTTAGAAATATTACCTTTTTTAAAAAATTTATTTTTTTATTTATTTTTTTATTTATTTATTATAACTTGAATTGTTTATTATTAGTATGTCGACATTTAGTCCACAATGACGTTCATATATTCAGGTGTCAAATGAGGCCCAAAGTTAAAATGTCAAAGGTCAAAAGTCTGATTTTAAATTTTGAAATGCAAAACTGGTTTTAAAAAATATGTTGTAAAATCCTGAAAAATTTGTTCACATGATAAAATCATAAGCATCAAGTATATTCCTCTGCTGTAGTTTTTGTAGGGATCATCTCTGTCTAACCTGTAGAGAAGGTGAGTCGGTGCTCAACAAACACGAAGCAAAAAGAGAGCTTAGTGTAACACACGCTGACAGCAATGAAATAGCAGGGGAGTGTGCTATCTTACCCACCCACCTAAATAATATTATTCCCACCCAACTGGGGAGGAGTTGAGTGAGTGTCCTACGGGCGGACGACGCTGAACTAAAACGCAGGGCTTTGAGATCATATCGCTTCCCGAGCGACGTTTGCTCTCAGCTCTGCTCGGAGGTGGTTGGCGTGTGCTGTTAAGTCAATCGCCGGCTTTGCGGTGAGCATATTGATTTTTGCAAAATCAATCCCCTTTTCCCACCTTCTTCACCCACTGCTAGACTTTGGTCATTTAGGGCTGCAGATGGCACAGAAATGCTCATTTCAGTTTGATGTTATTTTCCTTATGAAAAAATTTATAAAATAAACATAAAGGCATGTATATGTGTATATATGGAGAATGTTAATTTAGAGTAAGTGACATAGTGTACATAAACTGTCAGGCAATCAATTGAGTGACAGGGTTGCCATAGGGACTGTCAATAGTGTCATAAATATGAGTGCAAATGCGTACTTAATTTAATAAATGTGCATGAATAATAATAATAAAAATTATATAAAACCACTGTTTGTCTGAAGAAAGGCGATTCAGATGGAAAGTCTGAAACTTTCTGTTGAATATTAGTGAAGTGGGTTTGTTTTCTAAGGGTTAGGGTTAGGGTCAGATGTCTGCCTTATGCTTGTGCTCCATATCTTAAAGAGGTTATGACCTTTTCGGAAGGGCCTGAGAACCACCGCGTAGTGAAAAACATAATCAATAACGTGCTGTGCAGCCGTAAGACCTGCAGCTTGTCAAACTATCAGAGACACACTGATGTAGACAGATTTATTATATCATGATGTAGTCATTACCATAAAAATAACTGATTGTAAAAATAAAAAAATGCTGCTCAGAGATACTGTACCGTGCTTTTTTTTTTTTAAAGATGAGATGAACAATAATATCTAGTTATTGTCTAAATAAATTGAATTTCTTCCTGGCTGAATGCAGTGTTCTCACCGGTCTCTTTGATTTTTTATTTTTTATTTTTTTGACAGCGTAGTCTAGCGAGTCATGTCTCTTAACACAAATATACTTACAATTTAGATAACGGATAACGTTTATATGAAATGATTACCACTTTGAGTCTATATCCAAAAGGAAAAATGTTCATTTCAACCTGCGAAAGTCCTTTTATAATCTGAAAATATTAATAATAATAATCTAATGTATTTTCCTTTCCACAGACGTCCACATTGTATTATAATAATAAACGCTGTAAATGGCATCATGTCAGTTGGAGGCTAATTTTACTCCAGCGACATTGTTGACAAACACACGTGTTATTGTCATGCCATCACCTGAGCTCACCCAACCGTCTGCTTATTATCGCTTTTTTCCCCCCGGTGGGCACACGGCGGCAAATACTCTGACGAGACGTCGCGACGTATAATCTGTTTACAAAGTCACAATGTGTGCGACAATATTTATCTAAGAGACGACACAGGGGGTAATATCTCTCTATGCTGCCCGGTCCTGATTGTCGTCATTCCCACCTGGTCTTCCTTTTGTCTCTTTCCATCCTGATCCCGTTTCACTCACAAGCTATTATTTCCCATGATGCTTTTTTATAAAGTTAGTCTGGTACATGAAGTCTGCACAAGACGGGCAACATTTTTAAACATGCACTCAGCAGTTTTCTGAACTATAATCTGCGAGAGGAACTGCACCTTGTTTCTGGACACATTTTTATTTCATATATGAAACTTCATTCAAGGGCAGCCATACCACCCTGAACATGCCCGATCTCGTCTGATCTCGGAAGCTAAGCAGCGTCGGGCCTGGTTAGTACTTGGATGGGAGACCGCCTGGGAATACCAGGTGCTGTACCCCCTTCCCATGGGCTCACCACCCATGGGAGGGGTCTCAGGGGGGGAACCCCTTAGAAAGGTGGCAGTCGGAGACGGGGACCCTGGCGGTCCGACCCCCGGTTGCAGAAGTGGCTCTGGCAGAAGTGGCTGGGGAGAGGGAAGTCTGGGCTTCCCTGCTGAAGATGCTGCCCCCGCGACCCGACAAACGGATAAAGCGGAAGAAAACAAACGAACGAAACTTCATTCACTTCCATTACTTTCATCATTTTATACGCTGTGGTGAGAAACACCAATGGATATCTCATAATAAAGCTATGAAATACCTGCATGGTTACAGTACATGGCAACACAGGTACATCAAATATAAAACTGATATATTCCTCTCGATTCCTGTCCCGTCTTGATCCCAACAACACATAATGTAACAGCTATTCAGGATACACAGGATTTTTAGGTGACCTCTAGGTACTGTATACCAAAAAAAACCAAAAAAAACCAAAAAAACCCCACGATGAGTAAAATCTCTACGGCTTTGAGACATCAGACACAAAAGCAAATATAATATCTGCCGGTTACTGTTTATTATCCCTCTAAGCCCACCGAGTCAAGTTCAAACAAATTTACTGTCTCTACTTTGTCATTTGGTTCCAAAGCTTCTCCGACTTCTACATAATTAATATCGACATGTTTACACCCAAATATACAGTATATCCAGACAACAACCCAGCAGGCCTTACAGAAGCCACCCTGCACTGTCGACTACTGCAACTACTGCTGCTGGAGTATTTTAAGAGACGCTTCTCGTGCTGCTTGGAGAGCAGGATGCACTCATCTGCTGTGCTCTTGTTTCACCTCTACAAATCATACTTGCAGTCAAAGTGTTGAACCAACCAGTATTTTATTTGGCTGTAGGTCAGTTTAACGGTGCTCTTGCTTAAGGAAGCAGCCTGTGAGGACTGCGGCTCGAGCCCCTCTGGTCCATTATGGTGGGAAGAGAGTTTGTCTTTCTTTTCTTCTCGTGGTTATGACTTTTCTTATGGTTTATGGAGATCTCTATTCTTCTCCAGCCTCTGTTTCATTTTGCTCACAACTACAACGGCTTCCCAAAAAAGAACTCGTTGTTGGCAACCTGAAAACAAAAACAAAAACGTGTTGGAGCTCCTAGACCTCTGACTTCAGTGGTGTAGTCAATATCCTGCACAGGAGTGTACGAAGGAAAGAAATTCAGCCTTGGACTCATCCACTGGGGCCGGTTCCCAGGGGGGAGGGACGTTGAATGACAGGCACACAGAGAGCGGCCAGTAAGAGACAGACAGAAGTGAATTGTTGACGGCCCATCGGTCCACCGATGCGGCTGCCCACTGGGATTTGTCTGGGTGTGCGCGATGTCCAGCACATTACTGATCCTGCATCTTAACCAAAAATAAATAAATAAAAATTGTTTCTGCACAGTATCCTCGTCCATTTTTTTTATTTTTTTTTAACGTTTAGGAAAAACCATCATCTTTAAGTCCTCCATATTAATGAATTCACTCTCTCCCGTTTAGCACATCCTCGATGACAAACGTCTTTCTCCGGGAAAATGTGACGATGTGCAAATATGAAAGTGTTTTAAGCTGTGAAGATATAATAGATTCAAAAAGCCAATAAACTCGACAGTCCGTATTTTACACCTACAGTAGCGTGCAGCATAAAGATGATGTTCTATACACACACTGCATCATCATATCACCCTCGTACACATGATGTCCTGGTCCTCACGTCTTATTTTTGTCCTTTACTCATAAACTGGTTGCATGCAGCATACTCTGCCAGGCATTCATGGCACCCATGAAATTGGCTTCTCCTACATCGATCACACGTTTGATGCAATCTCACGGCTTTCTTTATCTGTTTGTTGCCCACAGGCGTCTCTCCCACTGTTCACGAAATACATCAACTTGGCTTTCAGTGTTCTGTGTAGGCTCTATATGTGTTGTGACCTCTTGTTGCTTTATTATAGTTTACCCCTGCTGTCATGGCAACATCATCATTGTCAGTAGTGAGTCCGACTGTAGCCTTTTAAGGCCAAACGCCCACGACAAGATTTTTCATCTGAAGTCATGTCCCATTAGTTAAATGCAGTTTACACCTTGATGTATGTGTACCAGAGAGAGGGTCTTCTAACATATATTACATATGATGGTGTTCATACTTATAGCATCCTTACAATATGTAGTCATTTAAATGAAAAAAAATAATAATAAAGTGAAATAAAAAGAAGGAAAAGAGTGCAGCTGCTTAAAGAGATAAAGAGGAAGAGTGTGAATAGGCTGGATATCATTTAAATCAATAATCAAATTCAATATTAATATAAAATGCATTGTGTTTTGTAACTTTTATTATTGGATATTTCTTTGGGGGTAAATTTAAACATGACAGGGGTGCTATTGGTCATAATTGAATCTATATGTATAAGCAAAGAGATTATGAATGCTTCATGTTGTGTTTTGTCATGACCATTGTTGAGATTTTGAAGCAATGAACACATCACAGCAGCAAAAATAAAAGGTGCATGGTGGTGATGCATTATAATTGAGGTGCAGTGGGTGGGGTGGGGGGGCGGGGTCTCAGGGGGCTGTAAAAAGTCTGAGCACACCGTGAGCTTTTTTTTTTTTTCTATTCACCTTAATGCTTAATTAATTAACACTTTTGTCCCTTGAGGAGTCCTTGCTCAAACTATTAATTCTGAATGTGTGTTCTCCCATCAGCAACCTTGATTATCAAAGCGATCATAAAACCAAAAAGAACATTTGCTGATAAATAATAAATGCAGCCAGAGAGAGAGAGAGAGGGAGAGAGGGAGATAGAGAGACATAGATCGTCTTAATTGTGCGCTGCAGATGTTGCTTAACGTCTCGACTGAATGTCCAAATATAGGTTTGTAATTTTAATGTATGTATGCAAGCCCGTTGTTTTCTCTTACACACACTTCTGTGTAGGATGTTTTCACAGAACCTCTTTCTATTTCCTTTCAATTGGTTGGAAAAAAACAGCCACAGCAGGCATCACGCTGCTGTTTGTTTGTGAAGGATTGTGGTTGACCACTGTGTAGCTCCATCGGACCAATCACGGACGAAGTAAGTTTGCTCAAGGGCACCTTGATCTAGTAGTGATAGTAATCCCGAAAGCTTTGGTTTAATCAAAGTTCTGTTTTTTTTGTCTGCACAGATCTGTTTTACTTCCCGGGCTGTTGAATTATTCTAATGTCCACAGATATCAAGTCACATTGAAAATGCCTGTTTAGCCATAGGCAGGATTTTATGCTTACATGCACTCCTGGGCGCAAGGGGGGGGGGGATTCAAAGGGAGCACAGTGGCTGCTGCAGTGAGGGGAGGGGAGGGTACATGGGAGAAGGTGTGTGTGAAATATAGGGCAGTAGGTAAGGTATTGCTTAATTGACCAAATTATCCTGTGTTGTACTCTACAGACGTCACTTGATGTTTTCGATACGGCTGAACGGTCGAATGTCATCGTCTCTGTCGGGAGAAATCTTCAAAGTGTGGCTGTTCTTTCTTTCTTTTTTAACCATTACACTGCCAAATGTTGACATCCTTTTCATATTTGTGTCATGTGTCACAATCCATTCGGATGTAGTGACGCTGACGGCACATCTAGTCTCGCCTGCTGACTTGAGTGCTTTATTGAGCTATGCTCAGTACAGGCTTTGGATCTAAAATGTGAAGCAAGTGTGCGCAGTAAGGCAACCATGAGCAGCGTAAGCTGTCTTCCTCTCTGTCTCCCTTTATTTCTCCCTCCCTCTCCATCTCTCTCTCCCTCTCTCTCTATCTCTGTTGTTGTGATGATCCACTGCAGTGGAGAAAAGGACTTTGATCCACTGGCTTGACAGCATCCTGCCAAATTCCATCTCCCCCACGCAAAAATGCACAGATCCTGCCTTCCAGCAATGGGGCCCACTTATTTGTAATCTCATAGATTACTGTCCCGAGGCTTAAGTGTAATGAGCCACAAAACATCCAGGAAAAAAAAAACATGTTATTTTTCACTCTAAAGAAGTCTCACAATAAACCGGGACATACAATAGGTCTAACTTTATTTTAAAGCATACATAAATGCACAGCAGAGGAGAATTAATCAGTGGATATTCTTTTCTTCTGCATTAGTTTTTTATTTTATTTTATTCTTTTCTCTCTTGAGATGTATTGAATAAAATAGATTGGAGGAGCCGGTCAGCGAATCCTTTTGAAGACCTTGAATTAAACAGGCCAGTGCTACAAAGACTCAGACTCACACTTAGAACAACTTTAATGTCCTCCAAGAGGCAAGGTATGTATAATGAAACTGCCTCCCTCAGATGTTGAGTTGCTGTATATATTTTAACCGGAAAGTGATTTTAATTAAAGTAATTAAACAAAAAAAAGTTTTTGACAGGACAACAAAGGATACACCAAGATGGAGTCAAGAGAGGACAAACTACTAGAGGTGGATTTGGAAACCACAGCGAGGCGGCTAGTGTGCAGGAAGTCAAATAAAAGCTAACGAGAGAAGTTTTTCTTTTAATGCGCAGAAGAAAGTAAGGGGTAGTAAAGAAATTTGAGTCTAGTTTTAGAGAATATAATACTATGGCAGGAGAGTGCAATCTTTTATTGATTAATGTGTTATATTTGCATCGCCGTAGGAGAAATAACAATGTTGACTTTTTTTTTTTTTTTTTTAAGTGATTATTTAACATCAGAGACCTAAGCAGCGCGCTGAATTCCCAACCTCCAACTCATAAGGACATAATTCCATTTATTTATTTATTTTTCATTTTTTATTTATTTATTTATTTCACTTGAATGAAAAAATTTCATAAACTAGAAGTTAACTTTTTTTTTTTTTTTTTTTTTCCCTCTGTCCTTTTTTAAGTGTCTTAAGTGTGTCCTATGGGGAAAAAATGTCTCAATAATAATAATAAAAATAAATAAAACACACAATGCTTTTTTTCCCCCCTTGTGCATGCTCTCTAGCTTTGTAAAGCGGGGTGATTTAGGAAAATGAAGAAAAAAAATATCATTGAATAAACAATATTTTCAGTATTCCACAATATGTTGTTTTATTATATTTTTTTTTTAGTCATACAAATGCTGACGTTTCACTAAGCTGGTCCAGCTTCAGTCTGATTTCACTTTCTTCCATTACTGCTTAAACATCGTGATGCAATATTCTAACACAACACCAAACAGTAAATAACGGTTACTTACTCTAGACGTCTCTCACATTGCCTCTAGACAAACTTCTTTAGTGTGTGTGTGTGTGTGTGTGTGTGTGTGTGTGTGTGTGTGTGTGTGCCTGTATGCCTGTATACTCGGTATGAGGATGTGTTTCCTCCTTGTGCATCAGTTCCAGTTCGCCCCAAATTCAGAAATTCAGCTGTTTTGGTCTCAAACGATGTCATGTTTCCATTTCACCATTAATTACATTTTGTAACAATATCATAATTGTTACACAAAAAAAGGGTCTGCTTAAGGTTAAGTTTTATAGCTAAGCTTACACTATAGCTATATAAGCAGTTTTTGTTGATGATTAAATCACAAACTCTGTTGAAAAATCTGAATTGTCTCACTTTCCATAAGTTCAAAGCCGTTCTCCACCAGTTATGCCTCCTCTACTCTGACGGGGAAAAACTTTTACTGTATTTCACTTTTTTGTGCATTTGCATTCAAAGTAGAAACGGAAGAAATTAATGTTTTCCGTTATGGGTTGAGAAAGTTGCCTAAATAAACTATACAAACATGATGATTTTAGAGTATATGATTCATTACTGTAGATGAGCACAAGCTTAAATAACTACAGTAAAGTGCATGTTAATGCAGCAGCAGTATTAATCCAAAAACTGCATGGTGTGTAGTTTTACCTTTTTTGATATGGTAAAATAAATTATGCTGATAATACGTATATAGTAAGGCTTTGAACGCATGATTTTTACTATATTCACAGTGTTGTAGTAGTACTCTTACTGAAGCATGTATGTGCACCGGAGGTGGCATAAATGTCCATGGAGGCATGAAATGAACATGTCAGGTGACATGAATTGAGTACAGCCTGATTCAACTCCTGATTCACTTTTCAGCACACGCTGTCATAATGAACCCTGTAGAGAAAACCACTTCAATTTCCATCTGGCGCAAATCAACACGATTCTAACACAAAAAGAGAGACAGACGGGCGGAGTTACTGATGTTTGAAATCACTGACGGCGGTACCGCTACGTCTGCCTCTCTATCAGCGTCTCCCTTTTTCTCACCAATAATTATATATATACTCAGTACTACTTACAAATCTAAGAGGAAGATGTAGTTCATCTAACTATTAAATGTCCTGTCAAATCTAATGCTCCATAGCAACACTGTCCAGACCCTAGACCCCAGGCTCAGTCGGTAGGACTGACGTTAATAAATGGCCAGCCTCAGTGGCAGAGCTTTACTGCAATAACCCATCTGTCAGTTCTCAATCCTGCTCTGGATGTGCCCACCCTTACCCCCTTTGCACCTCTGTGACGGATGACTTGTGCAGCACTTCCCATGCAGAGCTGCAGAAAGGAGAGCTTTTTTACCGCTCAGGAGTGAAAGGTAGCTTGTGACCACCATTAGAAGCACCGGGTTTTCTGTGACCTCGTGTCACCTCTGGAAAATTCACCTCTGCAAGCTAAGAAGCACGTAATCGACTTTGACCTCAGAGGTTGGGGAAAAAGTTGGCGAGAACAAATTCAAAAGTTGTCGGACAACAGTATAGGGCATAGTTCCAACAAAGCACACACACTGAAACTCATTTAAGTTCGGAAGCAGTAAGCTTATTTACAAAAAAGACATTAAGTAATCCCTGTCTCTTATTAATTTGTATCAGAAACCATAAGGAAATGCTTCATCGTGCAATTTACCTCACCTTACACAAGCCTCTGATAAGAATGCGCTGACATTTTGATAAGTGGCTTTTTTTTCTCTATTAGAGAAAATGAGCTGGAAAATGAGTTTTGAAAGCCAGCAGACTGAGAACCTGCCAAAGTAATCACTGAGTCATCGGTATTGATCAACAACCCTATCAATCCCCGCTACATCTATTATGGTCATTTTGTGCAACAGGGGCAGCAGAGATCATGTCCTATAATTCGAATCTATATTATATATATCCTTTTGTGAGGCAGCCGCTGTTTGGCGCAACATATGCAGAGTCACAGGTGCTGATCGGTCGACATGGTCAAGGTGCGAGGTATTAGGGAGGGGGTATAAGAGACACGGTGTATTAGGGGAAAGCATGATGAGTGTGACCCTTCCAGCAGAGACACAAAGCGACAACAAGTACTTGGCACCAGTCCTCACACTGATTGACTTGTCTCCACAGTGGGTGAGATAAGTCTCTGTCAACGTTCTGCGCACTGTGCCAACACTGGACCATTAACGTTGTTGTTCTTTTTTTTTTTTTTCTTTTTTTTTTTTTCCCCGCACAGCATTAAAATGCAATCAACGTGACTTATTGTGGTCAGTTGTGCATTAAGACAGGATCACCACCAACTTTTCAGGCCATTTACTTGATGCTGAACTCCAATTACAGTGAAGGTCATTGAAATACTCCATTTGTTTGGAGGTCTATACCTGTTGTAGACATGGCCAGGAGTTAAGAGTCAGATCAAATGAATGATTTCACTGGACTTTGTATTGATATTTTGAAATATTGTCTTAAAAGTTTAATTGGTCAGAGATATCTTGATTTATTTGACAAAAATGGGGAAAAAATATTTTAAATTGTGGGTCCATAATTTCACAAATGATACTGACTTGATTCTTGACTCTTCCTTGATTTTCTTTAACTTTAAAGTCCCAACTTACTCGTTTTATTGTCAAACAGAAAATCGTTCATTTGTTTTGTTATATAAATCATATATATATATGATTTATAATGAAGTCACGAGATATAATAATCTAGTAGTTAATTCAGGTCAAAGTCTTGAATATCTTATTTCCACTATATGATATTCCCAGGTGTTTTCTTTACCCAGACACTACAATCATTGCAAAATATTAACTGGTATTTTTTAAATTTAGGTAACATGTTTACTTATTTCCCACCAGTTTAGCCTCAAGTCATGTTTTATTGAATGAGGCTAGTCATTTTCATATTCCTGACAATATGAACCAATAATGAACTGAGAATGGCGAACATATTAAAATCGCTCTTTATTTATAAAAATAGCCTAAGGTTCTACATACACTGCACCCAGTGTTTGTTTAACATTTTTCCTTCTGTGGTATTATAAAACAGAGTAATTGTACTGTACTTGGAGCACATGGCTACTGTGTATATTTGAAAGATATGAAACAGAGCTAATATTACACAGACGCATATAATGTCAATGTTAACACACACACATATATATATATTTAAAAGGTTAATTATGTAAATATGTATTGTCCAGTATAGATTTACAACATGTCTCGTATCTTATTTCCTTGTTTTCTTTATTTTTTTTGTATTTTTCATTCATTTATTCATTCACGTATTGTCATGAAGCATCAGTTGAGTTAATTATAAATATCAAAAGGCTCAAACTTCCACTGGCACACGTTGGATGAGCTTTGATGTAATCTATATCTGCAGATCTCTTTAACTGGCCTCACAGTAAGATGTGCTTAAGGGTCTCTGTAGAGATTGTGAAAGGTGCCACAGAATTTCAGAATCAATAGTACCGTGTATTCTATTCCTCGGTGGTTCAGACTCATTGATCCGCCAACCAAACATACTGGATCAAGCTTGTCATCCCCAGAGGAACTGAACTCAAATGGATTCCTTGAAGTTATCTTTGTAATTACCAGATAAAACATTACTCTGATGCACAGATTTGGTTCTGTATTACTGTATCTTTTGTATTGTGTACGTGTTTGTGAACATTGTTTCGACCATCTGATCATTAATAACACAAAATATGTCAGTCCCATATCTATCTATCTATCTATCTATCTATCTATCTATCTATCTATCTATCTATCTATCTATCTATCTATCTATCTATCTATCTATCTATCTATCTATCTATCTATCTATCTATCTATCTATCTATCTATCTATCTATCTATCTATCTATCTATCTATCTATACATCTATCTATCTATACATCTATCTATCTATCTATCTATACATCTATCTATCTATACATCTATCTATACATCTATCTATACATATCTCTATCTATACATCTATACATATCTCTATCTATACATCTATCTATACATCTATCTATACATATCTCTATCTATACATCTATACATATCTCTATCTATACATCTATACATCTCTCTATACCTCTATCTTTTTATATATCTCTCTATATACCTCTATCTTTCTATACATCTATCTATACCTCTATCTTTCTATACATCTCTCTATACCTCTATCTATCTATCTTTCTATATCTCTATGTTCTTCCAAACTACAAATAAAATCTTCAACTACTCCCAGCAGTGAAAAAAATCAACAGGCTAAATAATTATTTATTGTAGCTGTTATATTCTGAGGACTTTACCTCATGTATCTGTTTCCAAGAAATGAGGATTGCTGCATCGTAACTTTTCAATAGGGTTATCTGAAATAATTTTGTACTGCCATTTCACCTCTTATTGGGATGCCTCACACACACACACACACCCACACCCACATACACACACACACACCTTGTCTTAGATGACACAGCGTGCTGCTCTCTCCTCTCTGCCTACACTGTTGATTCATTGGCTGTTGGATTGAGAGGCTTCACTTGCAATTTGGGAAAATAATGTAATCTCAGGATGGGCAGAATTGTTGAACCCTCTCCGAGATTACTCTCTCCTGTCTGCCTCAGTGATTACTGATCACAGGCAAAAGAAAGAAATGAAAGTCTTCCCTCTGCTGTATGTTTCTATTTTCTTTCTCACCTCATCCATCCGGCGAGAGTTATTTTCGATTCGGTTTTTGTGAATTGGCACTCTCTACTACTCCTCTTTTCGCTCTCTTTTTTTTTTCCATTGTTTGCTGTGTGGCAGTGTTTTAAACTAGTTGTGTTCTGCCTTGTCTGATTTGCAATAAACGTATTTATGAGTAAAATTGTGGCAAACGCAGAGAGACATAAACGTGTTTCTGAATTATGTTACATACAAAGAGTAGAATTGGTTCATCCTGGTTATTAAAACATCATGGTTTCAAGTCAATAGAAGACTCAAGTACCTACCTATATATATAGTATATCATGTGATCAGAACAGGCTTTATAAGAAAGATGTAGTCTCATTTTCCACTTTTCACAGTAATCTCCACCAATCTTTTCCTATCTTTTATTGAGCCACAAGAACCGAAAAGGGACCAGCGTCTAATTCACTTTGGTAGAAAAAGTCCCAGAAAGAATAAGTGCATATGAAGATGTTGTCGGATTTGAGTGTTGAGTTTGAGATTTGGATAGGGGGAGAGAAAGCGTCTCATCAAGATATCTAGAAGAGTCTTTCCAAAAGTTAATGGTCCAATTAAAATGTCCATCTCAGTGATAAATTCTTTTGAAGCCAGGCCCTGAACTCCAAATCGCAGAGGCTCTTCTTTAACAGAAGGAAGAGAGTGCACATCCCCATTCACGCCCACTGTTAAATGATCTCATCTGTTGGGACTTCCTGTGATGAATGGTAAGAGTAAAGGAAGGATGAGAGGGGAGTGGAGGCTGAATGGCTGCCTCGCATCGGCGTAGACCAAAGAAAGAAGAGAAAGTGTGGCCATTACTATTTCTGACGTGGCGAGATGGATGTCACCCTTATTTGTCATCAGATTAGGGAAGCTAGGCGAGGTGTAGCTCGCAGCCAGTAAATCACATGGGCGAGAATCAAATGACTGAGAGCACTGACTGCTCCTTTGAGCCCAACGTTTAAGCCTGAAGAAAAAGACATGTAACACATAGGTAGAGAGAGAAGAGAAGAGAACGTGTGCACTGATGCATGCAACAAGTTGCCGCTGCAACAGTGCAGTCTTTGAATAAAGTTTAGGGTTTTGTGTGACACAATCTGACATACTGATATCATCCAGGTTGTGACAAGGATTAGTCGCATCGCATCATGTGACATTCGGTGAATTTACACGATTCTTGTTCTCGTAGAAAAGGCACCTTACGGTAAGTCCACAAGAAAGCTGAAGTGGCTCGACATGTGAAGCGTCTTTGGGTAAACTTGGCCTGGCTTGTCTTGTTTCTCTCTGGAGTTAATTCCCTTCATCTTGATGGTTCATGCTTTTAGCAGTGCAACACTTTTGCCTCCAACATGTCCTTGTCCTTGTCCTGGTCCTCTTTGTGGGCCAATTGTCTCCCATTTGGTGAGTTTCCTGGAGCACTGGGGTTGAGTCTCTGTCACTTTCACATCGTTCTCTTTTAAGCCGGGGATCTTTTTCTGGCTCTGCAGAAAATCCACTGAATAATCTTTTTCTTGTGTAAAATGTCTTTGTTGTCGTTTTTGATTATGTTGTGTTGACTTGAGGTCTATAGTATGGTCCTTACTATTTCTCAGCCTGCCACTCCAGTGTCACTTTCAGATCTCCTAACCTACATACAGTCACGTTATAGCCGAATGTATTGAGTCCCGTATAAATCATCCATCAGCCTGAACTGTTCTTCATTTAAATCCGATAAGAAGTAAAGTGTTAATTAACCGCGTCCAGCTGGTGCATTAGATCAATTTATTAAAGGTCTACGAGAGGCTTGAGTCAGTCAGGCCAACTTTTTCTGTGTGACAGCGTCTGTTTCAGCTGAGTTTGTCACACCGGGTGGCTGATTTAGCATTAAACCGGCTGGTGTGGGGGGCCGTATAGACCCACTCCCCCTCAGTCCTCTATTACTCTGCCCCACACTGGGCAACACGTGGTTGCTTCTCATTTGTGCACAATTAATGTCGCCCCTGTCCCCTGTTCACTTGATGTTATTTCAGCCAGCAGTCTGGTCTTGACTATTTCAGTGGTTTTTATTGAAATAAATAGGTAGCTTTGTCTTTGTCACACAGGACTAGTGAAACACCGATTTTTTTTACAAATGAAAAGAATAATGGCTTCATTATTTGTTTGGCTTTCTGACATACCTAAATTAAATTGATCCGATTGTTCAATATTACTGTTTCCACCTGTATTTGTCCTGTTTCGGTGTGACCTCAGAGTTAAACTAATTTCTAAATGATTCGTACAACCTGATCTCATAGAAATGACATAAAATGACCTCTTAATTCACCTCATATCGAAGTTGTTAAGATTACTTCTCCGGTCGTGTGTGTGTGTGTACCATGACAAAGAAACCTAATTCACTTTCCATTGCCGATGTTTCCATGGTACCAGCACATCATTTTTAACACATTATGTGGGCCTCGCCATGTAATTCAGTGTTTTAGAGGTTGTATTTCTGGATTTGTGAGTGTCGAAACATCACCGCGAACACTTTTCTCTGCTCTTGATTGGAATAAAATCCAGCACTGCTTATCACTGTCATCTAAAAGACTCCCCATAGTTACTGATTGGGCCGGTTTCCAGGGTTCGGTAAATTCTCAGTAGATATTTGTCATCGCCAAAAAAAACAACAACCAGGGTTTCGTTTTCCAACGCCGCTGATATTAACCACGCTGCCACTGAAGATTCAAGGGAATTCACAGATTCATAAATATCCATTTGTGTTTCATACTTACTTACTAATTTCATTAATGGTAATGAATTTGCATTATCAGTTCGGTCATTACTGTTTTTTTTAACTGAGAATGATTCAGCTACTCTGTTAATACTGAAGCCAGTAATGATCGTGAACATTTATGAGAAAAAAAAAAAAAAGAAACATCAATGAAACTGAGCTTTTATTTCATCATGGTTAATTCAAGTTGCATATTATTAGCATTAAAAAAACGGCTAGTCTGTTAATAGCTGAAATCAAATGAAAGTTATTAAATTAATATTTTTAGACATTGGATTGCTGTTTAAACGCTGAAGCTACATATATGTATCCACAACGCAAAATCCTTCCAACCTACAAATCCCACATGTGTCCTCAAATCAAACTCTGCTCCGTCTGCCTTTGTCCATATGGGGTATTAGTAAAAAAGTCATTTCCCCTGCTCAGTCATGGCTCCTGCCTGGGAGGTGTATTTTTTTCTTTTCCCTACAGCTGTTAAATTGTATCCAGTTTTTTTCCCTACCAGTACATGACCTTAAAGCCTGAGGCAGTTATACACTAAGCAACGACAAATGTGAGGTAATTTGTTACTAACAGTATTTTATATATATATATAACTAATGTTTTTTTTTCCTTTACAGTACCAATCATTATACCAATTAAAAGTAGCCCAGTGCACAGTAAATATCCACATGGATGAATGAATTAGACGACACAGTGTTTTTTATTTACACATTGCATGAATACAGAAACTACTGACACAGCTAATTTTTCTCTCTCTGAATGTAACTTTAGTTTTCAACATATTTCCGCTATACCCTCTAAGAGATATATACAGTATTTCACTGACACATGATATGCACTTTGGAATCAGGCATAAATAAATGAAAATGTGATATCCCGGGGCTAGAAATGTGAGGTTGACTTTCCAGAATTGTACAAGTGACCATCATATATACCAAAATGCTGGTGCAGTTCAGTTAAATATCCTATTTAAATGCATGGGCTGCGGTAGATGAAAATGGTATAGAGTTAAGTTGAGGTATGCAAGAAATGAGGGGATCTTGGGTGAGCTCAGAATCTGAATACTGCTTTGACTTATGGATAACTTCACGTCGGATAACTTCATTTTCTGTGACAATTGCTCCTTTCTTTTGCCACCTGTGAATTTCAAATAAAACCAACTGTTCTGTCTTCTAAGGTCACTGCTCCGTAACAGGAAGTGATCTATAAGCGTTATGTTATTATGTATCAATAACAAAATAACCAAATAAAGTGCTAATTGCCTACGATTCAGCCTCGGTTCAGTGATTCAGTGGTTTTTTTGTCTCACATTGTTTAATGTTAGATGGCAACAGAGCTACATTAAGAACGACTAATTAAACCAATAATGTTTTTGCTGCACTAAGCAGTATTCTGGATGACTTTAGTTAACATGCGTTTGACCTACTTCTCTAAATGGCTTTAACTAATGACTTATCTTTGACTCCCCTCAATCAGACGAACATATGATACGATATATAAATCAGCCAATAATTAGTCTCTCTTAAAACTGCTTTCAATCAATACTTACTTTATGCTGCTTTTTTTTTTTTTTACATAGGTCATAAAAATCACACAATAGTTGCTTTGTACCAGAGCCCTGACAGAATAAATGCTTTGTTGGGCCATTTTTGATATTCATGAATATGCTCACTCACTGTGGCATTACAATTATAATTACATATGTCTAATCCTCATTATCTATTGCTTAAAGTCACTGTCCATGAGTTCTTTTGAATATAGTCTTGAACTAAGCCTCAAAAATGCATTACCAAAGGTGACTTATGAAGCAGGTGTTTTGCGATGATGCATATTTGAGTCACATTTGCATTCCGACTTCTTCACACGAAGAGGCCTTTGTGATGTGATTGTTTGTTAGAGTGAAGTTACTCCATCAAAACGGGCTTTCTTTTTTTGAAACCGGTGCACTATTTGACACCGAGAAGTGACGCGTGGCAGGCGAGGAAGATATGGGATATGTCATTTATTCATAACTGATTTAAATTTGATTTTTTTTAATTTTTTTTTTATTCTTGGCTGCAGTGTAAAAATCACAGTGTAGAATATTAGATAAAAAACAACAACAAAACAATATGATGTTAAACAGTTTTATACAACAAGGTTTCAACTACAGTAGAATATAGACCATGTCCATAAATTGTAATTTTTATTCAGGTTTACACTTTTTTTCAAATAAATATTTTCTGTGTCGTTAGAACTAAATATGATGATGCTGATGCTTTTTATGAAAAGCTTTTAGCGATCCACTCCGAACACGGTTTCCATAAAATTATGATTTGCACTGATTTCTCCCATTGTGATTTCGACTTCTCTACAAAATGTTGTATCGCAGAAATTTAAAATAAGTAAATAAAATAAATTTTAACATGTATTTCAGTATCGCAGGTAAAGGGGAGAGACTGAATCTGAATCTCATTTGACTTATTTTTTTTAAAGTTGTTGCCATCTGTAGAAAGCAGATTCAATTATTTTTCTCACTGATTGCATAAGACGAAACATTCGCCGTCATATTAAGTTATTTGAGAAGGGCAATTTATCAGTTAGTTAAATACGATCCTGGATGTTTTCAGAGAATCAGCAGATGTTTGGTGATGAAACTGGCAGCCATCCATATTTACTGCAAAGATAGTATGACTATTGACAAATAGGAAATATGTGTGTGTGTGTGTGTGTGTGGGTCTTCTAGTTTATATAATCAGCAGCTCTCACTCTTAAATACATAAAGAAGGCTTCTGTGTCTACTTCATGTTTCAAGATGAATTCACAGCTTCTCAAATGTGCAATATTTTGACCTTCAGTCTTATTATGGTGAAATTACATTTTTAGCTCCTTGCTGTGAAAACATTGTATGTTTGCTGAATGCACGAGTGAATACGGGAAATTACAAAACGGCTGGGATTAATAAGGAATAAGAGAAGAAATATTATGGAGGTCAACCATTCACATGTGTCTGCTTCTAATTGAAGGTCTGTTTATACATTTTAGAGCGTTCATAAACAGAGTAGGTAAATATGCCTCGGTTTTTAGCCTTGCCCTAGTTTCCGCGCTCCCGTAAATTTCAACAGTAACCACGGAAACGTCCGACCAAAGTCAGAATTTGTGCGGCGAGTTTGTGTTTTACTGTCTGTTGGACAGGCGCTGAGCGGGCCCGGTGTGTATTGTACCCTCGGGGGAAAATATGCCGCCGACCCAGGATGCCTGATGAGTTTGTGTCTCCCTGCTACCTACGCTGACTCTAAAGCAGATGCTCATCATTTGTTTTAGTCAAGCACCACTGTTGGAGAAGGTCAAGGAGGGTGAGTGGGTCCACGCTTCGTGCAAAGTCTGTATCCACACTATTAAACCCTGCACTGTAGAGACTAATCACCACCACAGTGCGCCGCGTGTCATGTCTGCGCTGCCTCGTTTTGCCACTCCCCAGATATACAAACAGCCCTTAGATCTGTCAGACTCTGGTAATGTGACAATGAATGTTGGGGACTTTATCCTATCTTGGGATTTAATGAGTTTCTTGATATCACCCAGGGAGACGGAGACTTATCAAATGGCTTTAATGAGATCCTTAATTGAGGAACAGTTGTATCACTCACTAATAGGACATAGACAAAAAATGTCTGCGCTCCAATGTCATTTGAAACGAGGATAGGTGAGAGGAGTCACAGCAGCTGAAAACAAGCTGCTGCGAGACACCAATATGGCAGAAATAAATCCAGCTCTACCCGTCCTTGGCAAAGGTGCACGTAAAGCGCAATTAATGGAAAAATATGAAGTGCTCTAATTAAGAAAAAAAAAAAGGTAATAAGTGATCCTAGATTATCAACCTCTATCAATGACGAGAAATGTGCAACAACATCTACAGGTTCTGCAGCACAGCCTGTAATTGACACAAAACAAAATTACACTCTTAACAATTGAGACAAAGTACGTGAGCTAATTGGAGCAGAAATCAAATAGAAATGTCTGCTCGTTGGGCCCGAATTGATATTTTATGTCGCACCAGGCTGGAAAGTTTTCAACAAAATGTAGGTTTAAGAAAAAAAAAGTGGAAAAAGTGATATCTGGAGAAGCTCAGCACCCAGCAGGGCAATCATTGTGTTATTGGTATTGATTAACAGCCCAGTCAAACTACTAGGGATGTTTTATGATCGTTGTGGCGCCATAGAGTGGTAAAAATCTGGCTTATTGCACCTGTAACAGCTTCTTATTATCACCTGCGCCAGGCGTTAACATCTCCACATCGCCACATAGGAGGCGCTATAAGATCTGAGCTTTTGATGTATGTATTTGTGCAGGATGAATAAAGCACCTTGAGCTCAGATAACTTGACCGGCATGATCGAATAGCGTCAGAAAATGGAATAAGCAGCAACGCCATCTCCCGTGAATGACGTTTCTATTGATGTAAATGATGTAAATGTTTTAATAGTTTGTGTTTTTCTTCTTCTTCTTGTACTTGGATGTCTCCCTGGATGCAGATAATCATGCTTCAAAAAGTGCACAACGGAGGCCGACTAGAACTCGGAGGATGTCGGCAGCGGTGCAAAAAAAGAAAGAAGAAAAAAGAAAATCAGTTTACAAAAGAAATAATAATAATATGGTTGGTGTTGGATGCGAAGCGTTGTGTTTACCTGTGTTAAAGGATATTACAGAGCCATCACCACAAAGAGGCCGTGCTCGGATATGGCTGAAGAGAGAGAGAGAGAGTGCTTATGCCAGCAAAACAGACGAGACCAAAAGTAAAGGCGAGCTGTGAAGAGCACCCTGACTTTTGATGTAGATATTCTTCAGTTGGCTGCCATCAAAATCATGCATCAATCATACATAGCACAGATGTAGACTGTGATGAATAGACCCTTGACAAGATGTGGCGATGAAAATAAGCTCGACAAAGAACTTGAATGATTGTGACAGGCAAAAGGAGAGAAAAAAGAAAAAGAAAAAGTTTTTGTTTTCCAGCTGCAGTCTGAATGTCTCACATTCATGCTTTACACTTCATATATTCTGTTTGTTGAAAAAAGTTACGCCAGAGCTCATTTGCAGCGGAGCTACTGTGCAATCAATGCTTTTTTTTTTTTTTTTCCTTTGTCTCAATATTGAGCATCCATTTGCATAACACCACTGGGATACCATAAGATGATTTCACATAGCAAAAAACCCAATTCCAATGGCTCAGTCATGTTGTTCGCTTATGCAGTCATAATGGTCATCCGACTGTGTAATTGGACATTTTAAACTGTTAAGCAAGTTAGCGGCGAGGCAAAACACACACACACACACACAGTAGAGAAGAGCGGCGCATTAAAGTTGAATGACAGCTGAATGCGGAGGAAATATGGCCGTCACTGTCCGCCACTTAACTGCGCCGTCCGTTTTTTAAAATCCTCAGCGAATGCAGATTATGTCAACATGTCCATTAAACAGAACGGACGTGTGATGAATAATATTACTGTCACGCGCTTTAACCCTTCACATATGAACTACAATGACTGTCAAATGACCTAAATTTGAATTTCTTATGAAATCATTCCTCGAGATTTTTTTATCTCTGTGTCCTTTTGGGAGATATCTGCTAAGGAGATTAGTGACTGAGAATCAGTTAGAGTTAACTATGACATGAGAATGACAGTTCATTTAGATGGTGAAAATGGCTGGTGGGATTTCTGCAGGAGTGCCACCAAGCTGGCTTAATGCTGTTTGTGATAGCAGCTGACAGGAAGTCTTTTGGGGAAAAAGCATTTGGGTCTCTGACCTTTCCTTTTGACAGAGGTCACAGTTTTTTTTTTTGTTTTTTTTTTCAATACATACATCTCCAGCTTGGCCGTCACCACAGTGGGACATTTTTCAAAACCCTAAATGGAGGGAATAATAATAATAATATAAAAAAAAATTATAAAATCTCACATTATGTGGATTTTAAATACTCTGCAATGAATGGCAGCACTTAATAGTTGAAGACTATGCTGCTGTTACGTCGATGCATTATACTTCAAGGCTTTCGATTATGCCTGTTCACAGAAAGGTGATGGCAGGTCAGGTTTTTTTTTCACACAAAATACTTTATTCGTCAATTGAATACACTTTAGTATCAAGAATGCTTCATTTTTTATTTTTTTTTTATTTTTTTTGGAAAAGCCAGAGAGAAAATGTGTTGACTCGGATGCAGAATGAGGATATAAAGTCGTGATCCAGAAAGATCAGTCTTCCAGCACTCCAGACGCGTGATGTGGTTAGTGTTTAATAACCATCTCCACTACAGACATAACACCATTACTGCAAACACATTACAGCACTTCCTGAGCATGGATCATGTAGCAGGCTCCTATGTCTTGTGTGTGTGTTACAGTGGTCAATACTTTTTTGGCAGCACAGCTTTTCCAAGCGTTTGAATTTGAGGGCAGATCCTGCTTTAGTGAGCTGAAGGACCAACAACTGCTGGGTAGAAGGCCAGAACATTCAAATAAACACAAATATCGGAAACTCTCAATCAAACACCGAAATATAATGGAAACACAGCGTTTATTTCCTCCTGCCATCCTTTACGCTCCACCTATTATCACTTCTCTCCTTGGTCTCTGTCAATCCCGTGACAACCGTACTGTGGTGTAATCAGTGGGAACTAGTGAAGATAAAAGCCTAATCAGTCAACCGTGTTCCACTCTCATTCACCCAGCTGAATATATTATATAAATCATATACATTTGAACTATTCTCATTTCAGTGGTTCAATATTTAATTTTTTTTTTTTTTTTTTGGGGGGGGGTGCTTTATGATGGAGAACATGGGCATACTTTGAAATCATTGTTAACACACTCGCACAACATACGAGATAAAAAAAAAAAAAAAAACGTTATTACATGACCCGTGAACTTTGACGTCACGCGGCCCAAAGAAAGTTAAAAAGAAAGATTAATGCATCGCAGTCTCATTTTCATTCCCTTTTTTCCTAAGACACATTATGCCACAGAATAATTGCTACTAGATGGTCGTCCCCGGCTTATGTTTCTCTTCATTTCAACAGCATGTCCATAATTAGACTTTATTTAAAATTAGCTCCAGTCTGTCCATATAAATGGTGTAACAGAGAAAAGTATGAATTCAGCTTTCTGTGTGCTCCGGCGGAGCAGCTGGTCTGGCAGATATTAGCTTCTTTAGTGGGCTGACCACTTCACCAAGTCTGATAATATAACCCTGAAAATTGGATATGGTCACTGAGGGACAAGCGGACTGAGGAAATCAGAATTACTCCTCATTTGTATGTGATTTACATTTTTTTTTTTTTTTCCATTGGTCTTTAAAAGGCCGGCGCCGGTCTCAATAAGAAGATTAAAAGCAAATATAGTTTTGTCAAACCAGGCGCTCGGGTGAGAGCTATTCACTTTCACGTCAGCTTTAAGTGTAAGATTCGCTGTCAGGCCTCGTTGCTACTCTTAGCTTATTAAAGGATTTAAGTGTCTTTTTTTGGGGCCCAGGATCTTTTTAGCCAACCACACTCCGTCTTTATTTTTCAAATGGATGCTAAAGTGTGAGTTGCGGGAACGAAGAAAGGATTTTTTTTCACCACTGTGCAGAAGTTGTACTATAAAATCAGATACATTTGACAAGATAAATATATAATAATCCCACGTGACACCTTCATTCAGACCAATCAGCCAGTATAAATGATCGACAAGTTTAATTTCCACTTAAGATAACTTTCTATTTTTTTATTAAAATAGCTTTTTATGTGTATTATAATGTGAACTGTCGTGCTTATCAGTCTTTAAGTGTTGGCTTTGGGTTTTATTGGAGTAGAGACAATGACCGGGTTAAAAAGTTGAGAAAGATGTCACAACAGGCTTCTGGATAGATGTCAACATAAGCCACAACAGCTTAGGACAGCTGTGCTATACTAACTCCTTGCAGGGAAGTGTGTGTGTGTGTGTGTGTGTGTGTGTGTGTGTGTGTGTGTGTGTGTGTGTGTGTGTGTGCGTGCGCGTGCCACTGAGACATGCGCCCTGGGAGGCCGTTAAGGACTGCACTATACTGTCATTTGGTTTGACAACTGACCCACGTCCCTCAAGTCCCATGCAGTCACCGCAATGACAATTTCACACCGTGAGCTTTTCTCTCCGTACCTGCCTCGCAGAATCCTAATGAGTTGACAAATACCGAGACTGACCTCTGGAAACGCTGCAGCGAGCACGCCGTCCGCAGCGTTTCCATTAACCACGGCTTGTTTGGTTAAAAAGAAACGACTCTGCATGTATGAACTTGTTTTTCTACTGTTGTCAAGTGAAATGATTTTGTTTCTGAGAATTATTATTATTATTATTTTCTTATATGTCAATGTACCCAAAACCAGACCTTCACAAATACAACTCCTTTTGTCATAAGTCAACATATTCCTCTCACAACTGTTCATTAAGTAAAAGGTGAAGAAAAATACAAAAAAAAAGATAAAAACAAACACTTTCTTTTCTTAAGGATGTCTCTGTGTGTCATGATGGCAAAGCATCTCCTCCACAGTTTTTAACCGTGGGTATATCTCCATGCATTATGCCTCAAAGACTCTTAAGAAGCAGCCGAGAAAGCTGAATAATCAGTTTGGCTAATTGCTTGATCGTGGCGTGATGCGCTCTCACTTTGCTGTGTGCGCGTTAATTGTCTGTGAGACTGGGAGAAGGTGCCTTTTTATGTATGTAACAGTTGCGCAACAGCGGAGGGAAAAATAGCATCATATTGACATTACATGGTCTGTGTTTCCTCTGTCAGCCTCAACAGGGCTTAATTGGCCTCACTTCAGAGGGACAATGATCCTAAACCAAAGTTGCCTTTAGAAGATTAGAAATTGTGCGCTTGCAATCCAGCAGACGTAATTGGGTGCTTAAAAAGTTAATAACTTTTGAATAAAAGTGCTTGTCAGCTTTTTAGCACATCACATGTAATCTGTGACCAGGGCTCCAGAAGCTTGCATGCTAATGACGACTATAGGGATTTAATTAAACGATTCCCCACCACCACCGCCACCACCACCGCCGCCTTCGAGTATATTTAACTTTACGTTTCAAATGCATTCCAACTTAATTTCTCAGTCGGAGTGATTTGAATAATTTCTTTTTGCATAAACCACTTTGAATTTAATTAAGGTGCCTGTTTGTCTTCCAAAAGAATCAACAGATGCCCTGGTCTTAGTTCAAATTGTGTTGTTGCAAGCCAGCGAGAGCAAACAAAAAAGAGCTTTGGCTTTTTGTGGATTACAAAGTTTGTTGCTAAGAAGGTGTGCATGCACGCTTCATAAAATATAAATCCTTAACTTTTTGGCATTACATTTTCTTCCTCAGCAATAAATACATAATTGCATATTTTAGTACTCGAGACAAGGGAAATCCAATGTTTCTGAGTGTATTACGCTGCCAGGAGAGCGTGCATTCAGATGACAGACTGCCCCTAGGTTAAGTTCCAGTGAGGAATAATTGAGTAATGAAAACCTAAATCAGATTTCTCAAAAATGAAAAATGGATTTTTTTTTTTCTCACAAGGCATAGTGTTGTGGGAGCTGTAAGCATATATCATATCAATTCAATGTATTTGTAAGGTGCTTTTAACAAACGGGGTCATTGTAAAAATCCTTTACAGACCAACAAAGCGCATGAATATAAACACAGAGAGGAAACGGAATAAAAGATCTCAGTATATTTAGAGATGTGTGTGTGTGTGTGTGTGTGTGTGTGTGTAATACCGAAACAATCCACAGAGGAATACAAGAAAAACCGCAGAGAAGGAAGCTTCAGGGTAGCAGTGACTCCCGCAGTGAGGAAGGTAAAACAGTAAGCTGGACTAAATCAAGGGTGTAGTGTACATGATCCCACTTCCTGCTCAGTGTCCAATGGAATCAGTCTCCCCAGAAGGCCTGTTAACACACACACCTAATAGGCCTCCACGTTACTACCACGACAATGAACCGACAAACACAAAACCAGAGCAAAGCTACCCCAGAACAAATCAGGCCAGCGCTTTGTTCTGTATTCATCAGCCTGATAAACAGTAATAATCACAGTAATGATGTCTGTTCAAGGGCGCCGGGGAGCTAGGGAGGTGGATAAGGGGCACGTGTAGTGGGTGGGGTGGGAGGGGGGGTGCAGGGAGGAGACGGGTGTCGTTAATCTGAGAGGCTTGTGTGGAGTTTAGACGGATAGGGAGGGGTGCCGTGGCTGTTCACACTGAGATAAGGCTGCCTCCCTGCCACTGGTTACCACAGCTTCAGCCCCTTCCCAGCAAGACTGGCCTAGATGCGCCCTTCCTAGGCCAGGGATTTTGCCTGCATGCGATAAGATGCTCCTGAGCATTGCAAAATAGCACAGGTATTAGGCTGCCCTCATCTTCACAAAAGGAATGCTGCAGAATAGCATGAAGGGATGAAGAGGGGTGAACCTAGACAGAAGCCAGCTCCTATTCTGGGTGAACAGATAAGTGGTTCTCTGACAAGGTGTTCGGAGAATGGGAAGGATGGCCAGTGGCACCCCTGCTGGGCCAGATGAAGTCAAGCTCACCATGTAGTCCCATCATCCACAGCCCACTCTGTACCCAGAAAGCACCAGATTACTGTTATGAATAGATCACAGTATTATTCCTCATTTAGGTCTGATATTTGTTAATCTTTATACGTTTTAGCCTGTCTGATGCGTCCTCGATAGTCACGGCAAATTGCAACTGAATAGTTTCGCAAATTTAAGCGGAAGGAGAGATATTGTTATATTCTGGCGTTACATTATTATATAAAACAGTAGTCATTATTTTTTGATTGTCCCCCGTCAGATTTGAGCGAATGAATGAATGAAAAGCTCTGTATGCAAGCCGCGAAGAGGCACGAGACAATAAAGCAGATGGATGAACGGCAGAGATGAGAAAAACGTATCTGATTTATATATTTGATTTTTCTGTGTGTGTGTGTGTGTGTCCCAGGTATTGTTCACATTGTGGGGACATAATTCTGTTTACACACATATGCTGTGAGGACTTGCCTCCTTTATGGGGAAAAAAAGCAAGTCCCAATAATGAAAAAAATGTCATGTTAGGGTAAAGAAGCGGTTTAAAGTTAAGGTGCATTTACTGCTATGTTAAGGTTAATTAGTGGTTATGGTTACGTCTCCAGGAAATGAATTTCAAGTCAGTTTAATGTCCTCTGAAATGATGGAAACATGACTCTGTGTGTGTGTGTGTATTTGTGTATCTGATGTTTGATTACATAATTGGCCACACAAATAGACACAGACATACCACAATCAGCCAGGCGCCATCAGGCAATAAATAAACTGCATGATGACGAAAAAACATCAGTAGAGAAAGGCATTGTCTGGGTGAAATTTAGACAAATAAATATTTTTAGGTAAAGTTTCTGTTGGGGAAAAGGCTACATCGGTTATGTAGTTTTATTAATCAGCATCCCAGGACACAGATTCCTGCACGAGTAAAAAAAGAAATGAACAGATGTCCTTATCTGCTCTACACTGAGTCCAGGCAGAGTTTAATTACAATGTGCACGTCTGCACACGTGAACCTGCCTGACTGAAGGAAACCGTATGTGACTGCCAGCGCGTTACTTTTTTTCCCCCCTCAGAAGTAACTTTGTGTTTTAATTAATAAATGTCAGCTCAGGACGCCACCAGCACAACCGTGGACACTTTTCAGACAGAGGAGAGTGTTTTATTTAATAATGTGCTATTCGACATCAACGACATCATGTGTCTGTAATTATTCCCCATCTGTTTTATAAGCTGCAGACACCAAAACTCAAAACCCTTTACTCCACCACATTTTTTTTCTTATCGTATTTTTTTTATATATTTTTTTTTCTGTCACCCTTGACATCACCAAATACCACCTGCCATGAAAATGTTGCTTTAAGTCGAGGGCGAAACTGCCAAAACACTTCAGTCAAGTCGTTGCAATTATTGACCAGTGTTCTGTGGTGAGCACTTACTCCAAAATAAACTCCAAAAAAATAAAAAATAAAAGCCCACCAGCCAACAGTCAAGTATCTTGATGTTCATATCTGAACTTTTAAAAAACAAAAGGTGAAATTCTGTTTGGGATGTTTCATAACAAGAAAAACAGAGAAACGGTTGTTTATGACTCAGTGAATATATGTCATCTTCTAAATTTGACCAATGTTCAGGTTTTGTCGTATAATAAAAGATTTATGTGTGAGATTAAAATGATTAAAATGATTGTGTTGATACAGAGAAAAAAAGCAAATGAACAAAATGACTTGCAGATTATACAAATGTTCAACATGTTGTACAAATAAGGAAGGAGATCTTTTTTGTTTTGTTTTTGTTTGTTTGTTTGTTTTAACTTCTACAGTATGATACCTGACTAAAGCCATTCGGTATAATGTATCATTCATCGACTGCATATTTTATCACACTGAAGCTTTCCAAACGTCTAACTGGCAGAGACATTTTCAGCGCGGTGATCAGATGGAAAGCAGCAGACTCAAAAATGCCTCAAGCACCTGTTTGTTTTTTTATACTCATATTTTTTGGCAATATGAAGCTTATTTTATTGGAACGCCACGGCGCCGGGTAAATTTAAATTGCCGTCATACAATATTAATTGCAGTGTCCCAGCAAAATTGAAAATTTCAAGGATTATGAAAGATGCTTTTGCCATGAACCAAAATGTATTATGTTTGTTTTTTGTTTTGTTTTTTGAAAATTAAAAAAAAAAACCTATAATTATTTTTGGGCTTATTTATTTATTTATTTAATACACAAGAGGTTGAAGGTAAATGCAGGGTATGCACAGATCTCTGAAGAAAACGACAACAAATCAAGAGTCTATTGAGTCTCATCACTGACAAAGACATCTGTAGAGAGTACATTTGACAGCCTCGTGTCAGCTCTCTTCACATCATCTGTGGAGAATACAACAATACGTCTTGGCAAGTCAATTTTATTTATATAGAGCCAAAATCACAACAAAAGTCGTCTCGTGACACTTTACACACAGAGCAGGTTTAGACCGTACTCTTGTGCTTTTTTCTCTTTTATCGGGAAGAAACCTCAAACAGAACCAGACTCTAGGTGGGCGGCCATCTGTTTTGACCATCTGCCAACATACAGGTTGTACATACGTAACAGTCACACACTTTTCCTATTCTCACGGCTCCGTAATACCACAACATACAGTGTATTTCCCCCCCTCGTATCTCAGCACAAGAAAGTAAATATTGGAGGATGATTATGCAAAACCCCAGATTATAGTATGTATAGGGAAAAAACAACAACACTGTGATTATGACAGAATGGTTAGTTAGTGAGAAAGTTAATACTTTCTGCAAGTGTTTCCTGCGTTGACATTGGAGGCAAATTGTGAGGTGCAGAATCATCCAGTATTGATGCAACGATACCCTTTACACAGCATGGTACTCTACACATATTGATCATAGCGGACATCTGTGACTAGCATCTATCACCGCAACTCACAGCTATTTGTGCTGCTTGCTCATATAATCCAAAGAAAGACCACAGCTCCCGTCATAAACACGGGCTCCTCCCTTCATATTATCAAACGTCATGATGAATTTGACCCAGTAACTTTAGTGTTGGCAACTCATCGTACATTATTACGTTCTAGTAATCTGTTCCCCTCAACGAGTAAAGGTACAAACTGAACAAGCCGTAAGTACGCTAAACTGACATTTTGTTTTATACGTGATATTTGTTGTAACTGATTCATGGCTGCAATCATTGTAAGACGGAGAACAGAAAGATTCCCATCGCTCCTGATCTCTGTCTCCTCTGCAGGGGGGGAAAAAAAAAAGGGGGCCTGGTGACTTTGCGGTTCACCACGAGGCAATTTATTTACAGCCCTCCACTTGTGGCTGTGTAAATATTCTTCACGAGAGAGGAGGCTGTCACCAAAGCACCGCACTTCATCAAAAACAACCCTTTCTTGTCAAGGGCTAATGTGAAGGTGTATATCACACCAGGCGTCCGCCCTCTTCAGTAGTGAGACGCGGGGATTGTGGCTTTGTTAACGAGTAATGGGGCTCCCAGAGGAACTCTATACCTCCAGTGAATGCAAGTCTCTTTCAGTTAGGATGTCCGCGAAGTCTTTCCTGGCAGTAGCTACAGGAAGCACTGGGATTGTTGTTGTACAATAGCTTACAAGGGGGAACGAGTATTTATTGAGGTAGACTTGAGGATTCTTGCTGCTTATTACATCATACAGATTGTTCATGTCAGCAGCCCCACCCCCCAAAGGCGGGTCACACTGTGTGTCTAGAAATGAAATTTCTTAGCAGTTATAGAATGACACATTTGCCTCCCTACAACAGTTGTCATAACTGTAATGGGGAATAAGGGAAATAGCCATTCATAATTCTTCCGTGTTGTCTGCGACTAGCCTGAAGTTTTCAGCGTGACCTCCTTAAGGAGCTGTTATTGGATTAGACTGTCACACCACCCGAATGATGCGTGTGATCAAACCCTTTTTATTCTCCTCGGCGATCTTTATTACACACAATCTTTTGGTGGGTGGTGTGGTGGTGGTGGTGGGGTGACTCATAAAGAGCTGTTATGAATCATTTACAGACGGATGCTTAGCCTACAGTCAGAAATGGACAGTACGATATGAGACGGAGGCATCTAATTCGATTTCATTATGTGACTATTGTGCCATTATCAGGTCGCTCTCGTCAGGTTGTGAACCATTTAGCGCGGCTTTGAAAGCAATTTTTTCTCTCTCTATAGTCTCTAAATGGAGACCTAGATGAGGCCTGTGGTCTATTTAGAGGGACCTCCTGGGGGCTAATGAGCTCACAACTCAAGGATGCATAATTTAACCATATGCCTCATTCCATGACTCTACATGCTACAATATTTGAAATATTTATAGGTTGTTTAAGCTGGTACATTCATAAATCAGTTTACATCTCCGAGAGGTGAAAGAAGTTAGAAATGTATTGACTTAGCAACATAACTTTTTTTTTTTTTTTTTTCATATCCATAGACATGATTGTGGTGCTAATTGATACTTAGCTTAACACTTATCGGCTTAAACAGCTGTTGACACACAAACACACACACAATTAAATTAGTGGATTTGCAATTGACATTAGATCTGGAGTGAGTTGTGCATGGCTTCTCATTCAAGTACAACTGAAAACATTAATTTGCACTTATAACGACGTGCATTTATAACCTCTCCGCTTCCGTCGCACAATCAATAATCGCGCTCAAACAGTCCACTCTGTTATTCCCCCTCTTTCTGAACAACGTGAGATATTTCTTGCGTATTGTAATAATGTGACTGACCTTTCTTGGCAAAACATTGCGCGGTAAAGAAGGACGATACCTCTTATCACACAACCCTCTTTTTTGTTTTTAATAGCATCATCAAGAGGATAATGGCACCTTTTCATGCTGATGATGCAAATGCGACATAGCAGGAGGAACAAAATGATAATTGCCCCCGTGAGATATGCATCATATTATCCCGAAAACACGAGAAGACTCTTTCTTATTCGCATATTTCTAAAGAGTGTTGTTGTTGATGTGATAACAAAGACCGGAAATTACAAGGACATCGACTCTAATTAAAGTGTCTTAGCTCATAATTTTAACTTCATTCATGGTCTCTTTTAAGAGTTCAGCAGCCATACTGGTCATTACCTGATACAGTACATCCATAATGAGCTGACTGTATGTGTACTCCATTAACTCAGAGCATCTTATTTCTACCCTGTGGCCACTATTTGTAGTAGTCTACCTGCACTTTATCATGTATCAAAGCTCTCTAATCATTAATTACTTTTTAACATTTAAACACCTCCTTCTCATGGCCATGAAAAGTCTCATTTATTCCATGCACATAATTAATAGCATGGTATAATAATATATACATTTCTAACTCTGGGTCACTTTCAGAGTAGATCAATGACAGATTTTTTATTTCCCGAATGTCAGAGTTCACTCTATCAGATCAGCAATCTGCTCAGCCACTAAATACCTGCACTCATTACGTTTGGACTTATGGCCCTTCCCATCTTGATGATATTACACAATGTACACCCATCAAATCCTGGTGATTCCCGTCTGGATGGGGCTCAGCTGCTAACAGCTGCTTAGAGACAGTTTCAGCTGCAGTGCTACTTTGCCATGGGCAATACCACATATCGAAGGCAAATGCAACTTTCTGGGCAAACCTATTGATGCCCCTAGTTAAGATGAAACAAGGCATAGTTGTCTGTTATACCAATAGCCAGGGTCACGTATTCCCGTTTCCAAGACAGCAACCATGAGAGCGAGGCATTACGTCTTTCTCCACGTTTCTGAGTCTAAAGGAATCATGTTTTTGCCAACTAACATTACGTAAAAAAAAAAAATAAAAAAAAAAAGACAAATCAGTCAGCCATGCCTCATGTTTAACCTTATCTAGAAATCCTACATCTTCATCCTTTTAAAGCCAATGCATCTGCATAATGAGCCAAAAGGTACAGCTAACTCAGCCTTTTTCCCCCCAGCTGAAATAACTAACGCTATGTCTAGACACGGACTGTGTGGTGAAGGCAGAATGTTAACTGAGCAGCACTTTGAGACCTCCGTCAGTGTCTATATGCATTCAGGCACAGTATTAAGTGTAGGTCATTCACATTTTACCCACAGCTCAGAGCCCAACACACAATCGCTGCGGTTATGCACATAAAAAACAACAGAGAATACACTTGAAGTCTATACATTTCCTCCTGATCTATGGCATTCCTTCCAATCATGCTCTAGTGGATCCTCCGTTGCTGTCCTCGTCTCGTCTGGACTTTAGCAGTGTTTTCCAGCCTGTCCTGAGGCTAGATCCTTCACAACTAAAGGAAAACATCCTCAGGTTTAGTTAACCTCAATGAATGTGACCGACTGTATTAATGGTCAGTGAACAGGCTGTAGTTAGTCATCATTTGTCTGTACATGTTATGTCTTTGTTTTCCCAGACTAAGCATTGGCAACACAGCTTAAACTTTATCCTTCTGACAATCAATAACTGCAAATCAAAAACATATCACAAGTATCTTCAGTCAGTTATATCTTTGATTGTGATTGCTCTTGACCACTGAGGAACGTAGCTTTCATGAGACGGTGTTTTGTACTCCCTTACACTATGTCCTTTGCACATCTCTCTGGCATTAGAAAACAAACGGGTCCACTTTCACTCGACTGACGATACTAAAACATAATACGTGTCCAAACGTTCGGCATGTCACAGACTATCAATGCAATCGTCAGTGTTACGGAGAACAAAATGTCTTCCTATTTCCCTCTCTTATGCTGCTCCCAATCCTGTAGTTCAGGGTCACAGAGGAGACAGACGGAGTGCATTCTGGTGGTGTTAACGGGAACTGCAGTAGTTGCTCGCCAGCTTGTACGTTTGGGACATCAGATTTTCACCAGACAACTGTAATACGATATGTGAATCTGCAGGCCAACGTGGTATATCCATTGAGCAGCTGGGTGATCCAGGAAGCAGCGTGTTTGTTTGAACATCTGTCGTACTGTCTGCGTGTCCACTCATATGCACCAGATTTTACATTGTGGCTTCAATTGAAGATTCGGAGGGGAATAAGCCTGAATGAAAAGGACTGTGTGCTTCTTTACCTGGTACAGATGTCTGAACTCAGCCCATATGTGAATCACAGACTCTTTGTAATAGCCTGCCTCTGTCAAGAGAGAGGATGTACCTGTCAAATCATTTAAATTACTACAACCGTTGTTGAGATGGAAAACGCCTGGATCAGCGCTTTGACGTTACGGATCTTCCGAGGCCCTGAAAGTATGACTCGCTGAGTTTCGGGTGTCTTTGCAAAACAGAACGATGCTCTGTGAAATGTATCTGTCCTAACTGATGGAATCGGATCAAAATCAACCAACGGAAGTTGAGTCTTGGCTGTATTTTCATAAACACTCACATATATATATACTGCACACCAATATGCAAACATAAGCCTGTTTTGCAACACTTGTGGTCAGTGCACATGCTGAATGCTGCAAAAAAAAAAGACTTAATTTGTGTTATTGCCATCAATATGCAATGGCCAGGGTTGCATTTGGACACATTTTTCATTTCATACAAGAAAGTGACCTTGTAATACACATTGGAAGTTCTATTATATCACATACTAGCAACATCTTTCTGACAGAGAACCTAGAAATTACAGAGAGAGTCATAATCTTGTATTTTAATTGAATTTATATACAGTATATCTCACCCTTCCATGTTCTCTATAGTTAATGGCCTCTTGTAGATCCGTGACTGTTCATAAATCAGAAGTTCAGCTCTGTCGCTATTACAAATTGAGTGATCTAACAAATGCTGCTGTATCCATGAATCTTCTGAGCTGAACGTATGTGAAGAGAGAGATGGGGGGGGGGGGGGAACACAAACAGCAGAGCCTACAGTATTTCATGTCATTATTCCACGTCAGTTTCCCCAGACACGGAATAAAACAGGGTCTGATTGTTGGAAAAACAGAAAGGCTTCATTACGGCGTTTACAACAGCCTGGTTCAGTTGGAAACATATTTGTGACAAAGCATCTTATGTAAAGGAACACACATATGACCATCATGTGTCGCTATGAATTTTGGCTGTAACACATTGTTAAATCCTCTTATAATTACATTTCTTTCAATTCTTTGGTCTTGACAAAAATTACGCAATAATATTAACAATGATACGTATTATTATTAATGGCCTGAGCATAAGACAGAGAAAGACAGAAAACTGTATGAATGTATGGCTACGCCTTTCTGTTTTACTTGGAGATTTGTGGTCCATTCGTGTAAATGATCCAAAACGAACATTGTTCTCAAGCAAACTTCTGTTCCACAATTACAATCAGGATTACCCAACGTTGCACATAACAAAAGTTTAGAAACATTCGCTGCTGCATCGTAGGTAGGCATGCATACAGGACCGTGTTTGGTACCTCTGTTTTCCACAGTCGAGGATAAAGTTTTAATGATTGGTGTAAAATAATGGCATATCTAGCTTCAGATCTAGCTTCAGATCTAGCTTTAGAGTGGTGCACCTGCAGGGAAAACCCTATTGCACCTTTTAAAGAAGTGCTAGTGCCAAAGCTGCGAAAGAGACATATGAGGCTGTGGACATCCAATTGATTTTCAGTCAACACATCCCTCACGTAGTCTTTTATGTGTTAAATTATTTAAGCGCTGCAGCTTGAGGGAAGTGAGTTTATATCCTCCCAGAGGAACGGGTAACTTACCTGTGTCACTAAGTATTTCGCATCATGCATTTCACACGGATTCGACCGTATTAGTTCAATGGCTTCTCCGGATCGACCTTTTTCAACCCATGGGTTGAAAAAGGTCTCCAGTAGGTGCCTCAGGGTCCTGCACATTATTATCGCAGTGAAAGTCTCTGTCATTACCATCATGTATTAGTAAATGGTCCATTCCATCCTACCTCTTCAAGCAACGTTTTTATCATCGCACAATAGACCTCCCCCCTGCAGAGTCCTTGGTAAATGACCATATTCATTATTCATCAAGGATTAGTGTCATAATCGATTTTTCTCCAAACGGTCCCTATTCCGCAATGTGTTCTTAATCCTATCCCCGAGAGATGCTGAACTTTGTCACATCTAATTAGGTTGCACGAGTCAGTTACGCTGAGACAGCTTTTACAACTTCTTTATTACACGCCGGATAATTGGTGGCCGCTTCTCAGATTTTAGATCAGCGTTTTCTATGCATTTAACAGCATGATCACGGATTGTTGGACATATATGACATATGTAGCACTCGCAAAACTCACAAACTTTTTATGTTTTTGATTCAGTTATCGGTGATTCAGAGCCTTTTTTAGGCACTGAGTCGTCTGTGCATCTTTTTTTTTTCGGATCTTGCCCTGTGTCTCCAACCTGGCCCTCTGGTGATGACCGTCATGTTCTCCATTCCCAGCTGCGAGACGGACCTGTGGTGCATGGCGACATCTGTATCTGCCAATGGACGTGCTAAGCCTGTCAGCTCCGTAGCGCTCAGCCTGTCAGTCAGCTTTGCCACGAACAGCCTGGGACCACAGCTGTCATAATGATCCAACGATAGAAAAGAACAATCTGGTGATCTGACTCAAACTATGGGAGTGCTTGAAACAGTAGTCAGATTGTCTTTTCTTTTTTTCCCCAACTGATATAGAACAGATACAAACAATCTCTTTCCCTTTAATGTCTTTACTGTTTACTGTTATCTCCCCATCTCTATTTATTATGATGATGATGGTGATGATGATGTTGATGTCGATAATTAGTATTGCACAACAGACAATTTAAGGAATTAAATCTGCACAACCCTGACAATGCCTCCGTGCTGATTAGTTCACTCCTAGGCATTGATTAGCTGGATGTTCAAGGGTATAAACTAAAATAAATCATGTTTGCAAATATGCAAATAGATCAGATTTACATTTCCAAAAACCCTTAAACACATCCCTAAAGGATTATTTCTTTATTTTCCTATATATATATATATATATATATATATATATATATATATATATGCTATTTATTTATTTATTTTATTTTATTTTTTTTTGTTCTTCTGGCCCTAAAATTTACTTGGACGTAAATATTTTATAATCTTAGTCCTGTAACAGTTTTTTTTTTCTCAATAAGTAAAAACTGCTGTCAAACAAAAGCAACAAAACGTCAAAAACACTTTGCTATAATAAATCGCTCTGCTTAAACCATTAACGACCATATTTCCCTAAGGCGGGTCCTTGACAGTTATTCATTACAAACAATACTGGTCCATTGGGTCTATCACCTTTTTTTTTTTCAATTACAGTTAAATGGAGTTGTAGTAGTTTCCCTGTAATTAAATGCAGCACTTAGTCAATTGGTTCTGTTTAAGAGAGAAATATTAAAACCCTCCAAGTCTTCACTGGCCTAAGAGGGAGCTACTGGTTACAGGGCATCTATTTAGTACCAGAATATATAAACCAGACCCAGGGGTACCTCTGTGACTCCTTCTACTTTTTTGATCTTCTGCCATTTAGAGACAACTATAAAAAGGTCAGTGTGTCAGGCTTTCTGGGAGGGCAGTTGCGGTGGTGGTAAGAGCCGGTGTATGAATAGAGCTTACAAGAATAGCCAATTATATTTTAACAAGACTGCTCTAGACTGCTGATACTTCATTGATGTATACAGGTCTTAAAGCCTTGAATCCCCCGGGAAGATTGGAAAGGTATAACGAGCCAGTTATTCAGACAAGATAAGTTCTGCCAGCCACTCTTAGACACTGTCACTGCGGATAAAACATGAAGACTCATCTTGTCTGATAGCTTTAATTTGTATATATGATCATGATCTGTTTCTCAGCGCGATAGCGACGAATATTAGAGCGTGTAAAGGTGCATAAAGATCCATCAAATTATACTATAAAATATGAAAAATATAAAGACAGCAGCAAATTAATGCTTGATCATGAGAGCCACAGCAAATAAAGGGATGTTTGATATAAAGGAAGAAATATGGAGTGATTCTGTGATTATGTTTTTTAATCAGATCAAATCAGTTTCTGACATTAAATTGGATTTAATTGCATTTACCTGCATATTATCAGCTGCAGCTTACTTAGATAAACTACATATAGTTATATGATATAAGGTGTGGTAATTGATATTTCGACTTGACAACCATCTAGTTTTGGAGTTATTGTGTTAGGCGGCGTTTACATGTTTTCATTAAGTTGATGGTGTTAGTTTTTATGTGACTGACTCTGCTCGTTGTAAACAAATGAGAAAATTCTCGCAAAAAAAAAAAGGGGCATTAAAATGACAGTTCACATTTTTCTCCGATGTTTAGTGTTTCAACAAATTCAGCACGGACTGTAATGAGGCTCCGGGGTTGTCGTCGCCTCCTGTTACCCCAGCAGAGTTTCAACAAGGGCGTTGTGAAGACAATGCTGTCATATGGCTGTGAACACAACGTTGTCTGCATTCAGATCGCGGTCTCACTCCTTCTCTCTCTCCCCCTCGCTCAATGAATAATGCAAGGCTAGCTAGTCAGGTGATAAATTCTCAAGTGTAAATCCACAAAGCAGCATCAGTGAAGTGACTGTATTTTGACAGCATGTCGTTAGATGGAGTGGGTTCATACCAATCTGCAGAGAGCTCGAAACAGGAAAACACTTTAACTTTAGCTCCACTAAAAAACTGCTTTTGACGTTCTGGAGGATAAATGATCAGGGATGCTTTGTTTCCAATTTGGTCCTTCTCCCACTGATCAGATGAAAATATAATGAAATTTCACTCACTGATAATGTGATCATAGTGGGGCACACTTGGTGGGTTTGGATCACTGACAACCAACTACCAGTATCAGTCACGGCCAGTTACATCAGCTGCTGGATTCAGACATAATCCGCTGGCAGTCGCTCAGATGATGATGATGATGATGATGGGCCACAACATGAAGCACCAACAGTAACAAGTGTCCTCTCTGTCAATCAATTACATTTAACACGCTTATCTCCATTTATCATTTATTAACTATATATATATATATTTAAATACATGCTTGAATCTGTACTGCTGCATGTAGCACTGTATATTGCAGCTTGTTAATCCTATTAATACAGTGTAATCACTGTGCAAAAGTAGACAAAGGTGGCTTTGTAAGACTTTATCCGCCTGATCTCACATAATATTTACAGACGTGACTGTTTGCAAGCTGAAAAAAAAAATATATATATCCCCTATCTGTTTTCCCCTTAAAAGAATAACTGCACAATTTGGTCGTAGTATTATAATGTATTAGAATAATAATGTATTAGCATTATTCTAAGTTTGTTAACAGATTTTCATACCCACCTTTCGTCATTACATACCAGACTGTGTGTGTCCAGATTGTAAGAAAAGACAGAGGGATAAAAAAAAAAAAAAGTAAAATAAAGCAGATTTTTACAAATGTATTTATGTATAGCCAAAAATCCCAAATTTGACTCAGGCAGGCTTTATGATCTGATCAAAATGCAGCACTTTCTATGTTCAGACCCCTGAGTCAGAGAAGGTAAAACAAAAGATGAGGCTTAGACGAAGGCTACAGGCAGCTAACTCCCAAAAAGTCCTCCAAATAAAACTCAGTATTCATGTGTGATAAAAAAATAAATAAAAAAATAATCCAACCTAATCGAAGGCAGTATTGTTTTGATCACGCCTTCATTAACAAAACGATGGAGATGTCATGTTACAATTCTTTCTTTCTCGGGATGATTTTATTACATTTTCGTTTGTTTTCCATTTAAAACCCGATGATAATTACATGGACAAGAGATCATCACAAATCCTTTCTCCAGGTCCTCCACATCTTCATTAAAACAGAGAGAAACAAATCAAAAGTTATTTGCTCCTTGAATTAACATGTGGCATTTACTTTGAATACAGATCAGTCATTTTTATTTATTTATTTATTTTTAAGTACTTGACATGTGTGAAAATCAAACAGCACAAAAATCTGATAATTACCTTAAAAAAATAATTCAAATGCAATTACTTATTAGGGCAAATTCTACAGTACAGAGAAGTATTATTTCCAAAAGTAGAAATCATCTAAAAAAAAAAATATATATCTTCACCTCTTTGCATGTGGCTTGTTTAGACTTGTTACCTATTGATTGTAACAGACGTCTAAATTGAATTTAACTGAATTTCCCATCGAATGCATTATATTACTGTGACTTAGGCTAGAATTTATATATAAATAAATAAATAAATAAATGCTACAACTAGGATGTGTGCCCATTGTGTAGGCTATTTGAATATGTATAACAAAGAAGGAGAGCACAAAAAAACAAACACAGAGCAAAAACCTCAGCGGCGCACAGGTGCATGTGAGCATATGTGTACATATGTTATGGAAGCGAGGTGCAATTGATGTTTTCCCTATTTCACCACAGGCTCTTCTCTCTCTCTTTACGCTTCATTTGCTGGAACCGTTCTAACCACAAACACTGCGAGAGACGTTAATCCGTTGGTTTGATTTGGGTCTACTCCAAACTAGTACGCACCCAAGTGATTTCTAATTATCATCAGCATAACACATAGAGAGGTGAGTTGACTGTGGTGCATTGGTAGCGCTCTCATTAAGTCCTGGAACAGAAAAAAAAAAGCACACACACAGCTTACATGCAGTCTTGTTGAAAGAGCAATTAAGTCTCGATGCCACTGCAGACTGTACTCTTTCCCACTAGTTTACATCATTAGGGCTCAAAGGTGCTTCACTCTGCCTGTGGGAACCGACTCCCAACTACTCGGAGCCATTGCATAAATGAAAAGGATGTTTTGAATGCTCTTTGATTGCTCGCACAGTTCCCGAAAACAGGTGCAAGGCACAAAAGCTTAACAGAAAAATACGCTTAACTGTCAAACGTGCCATTAGGATTTGGAGTGTCAGCTGCTCACCTTTTCACGGGGTGATCTGTAGGGTGAAACACCGGTGGAAACGAATGCACTCCCAACAATACATGTGTTGTTGTGAACGCATTTATATCACTTATATATATACTTAACTGAACTTAAATTGAAGGATTTCATTTTCTAGCGTGAGAAATAAAATGTCCTATACTATACCATACTATACCATACTATACCAAACCCAGATGGCATCGCCGGTGTCAAGGCGACTTATTGTCATCTACATCTACCCTGTCTGAAACAGAAATACATCAGATTCACATTCCTTTCATCTTTAATTTGTCGCTTCCTTCGTGTCCCTGAAGGAGACGGGAACAGCTCCAACGTCCCCTAATCTATATACACAATAAGACTTTTGTTATGTGTATTCCCTTTGTAACACCTATACACTTCTCTCTTATGGTGCTACTGTATACGGAGGTGCTCATTCAAAACATTTGTTTTTTTGTTTGTTTTTTTGACCAATAATCTGTGTATTATCCAACCCAAGGAGCCGGAGAGTGACAAGGAGGAAACAATGTCTGACAAGGACACACCTGCTGAATCTAAATGAAGACCAGGTCTAAATCTAGGTCTACATACACACCTGCCAAACCTCACTCCTGATTTCAATCTGCCTCCTGTCCAATCCCATAATTCCCAGCCTCGTTTTTTTTTTTTTTTTTTTCCTCCTCCGTTCTCATTCATAGTTCTGAAGTGGGATTGTTTGTTCTGCCTCTTTTATGCTCATTGTTTGTCTAATTGTTGTAAATATACTCTTACAATTGGCAACCCTTCTCTTTAATCCTTACTTTAATGTGTGTATGACACTCTAAGGGAACTTATACACTGTAGGCTGGCTTTGTTTTTGATTAGTGATCAGATATTATTGTAAATGATGGTGACAGCGACGACGTGAATTTAACAGGGTCACAAGTTGAGGCGTGGAAATTAATTCTTCATGTATACAGATAACTTTCATGGGATTGTGTGACATCAAACAGACAGAAACACTGTGTGTGTGTGTGTGTGTGTGTGTGTGCGTGTGTGCGTGTGTGTGTGTGTGTGTGTGGAGATGGCGAGCAATCACTTGAAATCAAAAAGATCAGCAAACACACTGTGGTGCAAGGCAAGGTCAGTGCAGAATTATTAGAGTGGACTACGTCTGAACCTTGAGATGAAGGGAAATTTAGATAGCAGATCAATCTTTCAACCTCAACTGACTAACAAGGTAACAGCACCTACTGTGAAGACGCCATAGTAGTATATTTTAGTATTACATTTTCCTTTCCGAGGGGTACTGTGAGTTTTCTGTTTGGTCTGTTTGTGACATTTTTGAGTTTGTGATTTCACTTATACATGCCGTATATTCAGGGTTACAGGTTTAGAGAGCTACGCTAATGAGAGGTCGCCGTTTCAAAGCAACTTGCCGATTTGAATTGTCGAGTGAACGCATCACGTCGTAACAACCGCAGTGACTTTACAAAATAAAATACTGAGAAACTAAAGTAGAATTTTGTGAGCATTTTCCATCTAAAATCATCATAACTGCTATAAAACTCTCGAAAACCATACCAACCAAAATTTGGCATCGTGGACAAGACTCGCACCTTCTAACATCCCATTGGGCCACGCCCATGTTCGGCCCAAAATGGCTCCACAGCGCCCCCTGGAACATTTCTAAACCCCTCCCCATAGGGGTTTTTATGGAGTTGGAACATGAAAATCGGTACACATGTGTAGACTAAGGAGATGGACAAACGGACTATTCCCAACAGGAACTCGGCCATTTTCAATTTAATTTACCCTCATTGAAAACCAATGGAAAATAAAACCGCAAGCGGTGTTGTAGTCCCTCGCTCATGCCGCCCGCCGCTGCCCGACGTGTTGCAGAGGTGCTGCAACGCTTGAAAAATAAATGCGGCTGTGAGAAATGCAGGAATCTGTAGGATTTCAATAGGTTTTCAATGGGCAAAAAAGCCATTGGTTTTCAATGGGTAAAAATGCCATTGGTTTTAAATGGGCAAAATTTACATTGGTTTTCAATGGGGAAAATTCCAATGGTTTTCAATGAGGGAAAATAAAATTGAAAATGGCAGACTCCCTGTTGGGAAAAGTAAATTTGCGCAAGAGACTTTTTTGTTCATCTCCTTAGTCTACACATGTGTACCGAGTTTCATGTTCCAACTCCATAAAAACCCTTATGGGGAGGGGTTTTTGAAAATTTCAAGGGGGCGCTGTGGAGCCATTTTTTGTCATACATGGGCGTGGCTCAACGGGATGTTAGAAGGTGCGCGCCTTTGCCACGCTAGCAAATTTGGTGATCCAACGTGTTTCTTAAATTTGGTTTTATGCCGGCAAACTGTGAAACGTGTATTTTTGGCCAAAGGAATTGATAGACGCAATTTTTCTCGAGATCTAGCGGCCACGCCCTTTGAGCTACGGATGCGCAGAGCACAACTTAAGATCAGCTGGCGCGCCCCCCTCAACGCTGAGTTCCGCGAGGTCACCTGTTCCTGCCATGTCGTATCAACTTTTTGAGCATGGCTAGGGGGTGCAAATGCCCTCCGAAGAGTTGCATGAATAATAAACAGCTTAATTTTAATAGGTCCCTCACTGCATTCACTGTGTGAGAGCGAGGGACTAATTTTCCCCGTGTGCAGTCAGATCAAGGAGAACAGAGGACTGTAATACCAAGGGGCTTTAAAATATAGTTTTAGATTTTGACTAAGGATAATCAGTATTGTATGTAAATAAAACCTGAATCAGCTCCTCTCTTTTGGGAACCTTTCAGATCCGGACCGGCTGACTTACTCATCATTTCAAGATCCTGACTCCAGCGTCTCACCACAACACATCTGACTCCCCACGGAGAAAGCAAATAAGTCTTTATCAACTTTGCTTAAAGCGTGGCATATTTCATAATTGGTAACTTCAGTTGTCAATTCATAACACAGCTGTTGTACCGTTGATTTGACTCAGGTAACAGTCATCTCATCTGTGTATTAGTTCAAGATCCTCACAAAATCCTGAACTAAGATTAATAATCCTAAATCCACTGTTTCCCTATTATAACACATATTTGTAACAAATAACAAATCATAATTTCCCCTTAAAATCAGGTGTACTGTATGATTTAAAAAAAAAAACCACATGCACAGGAAATGCGAACGCATTACATGCAACAACATCTTCTTATACAGAGAAAGAAACAATTCACGAAGCATACAGTACAGTTGGCAGATCTATATTTCATCCAGACATCCAGTGACTCTGCTGTGTGTACCGAGGCTGCATGGAATATCTTTCATGGGGGTTGCTTAACATCAAACAGGTAGAAATGCATGTCTGGTTGGCTAACAATCCCTTGAAATAAAAAAAATAAAAAAATCTAAGATCCTCAACAAACATGGTGCAAGGTAAGGTCAGTGAAGAAATATTAGCATGTACTAAATCTGAACCTTGAGATGAAGGGAAATTAAGATAACAGATAAATCCTGCAACCTCAACCAACTTCACCTTGTAAGCGTCAGAAAAAAAAAAAAACGCAAACAACAAAGAGATGTATCATAGCACTTTAATACTGCAAAATAACAAGGTCATATAGCACCCACGGTGAAGATTCCAGTATGTTTGATTTGCCTTTCAAAGACACAGTGAGTCATTAAAGGGCAACAGCTTTTATTGTAAGCCCTGTTACCCTGTTTACCAAAGAAACCAGAATTTCTTCATTTGACCTGTACAATTATGCATCATCCTTTTGTATCACAGTTGCAGGGAAATGTACTGTACAGTAAAATGACACGTTAGCACATTACATGGACAATACACCCTCGTAGAAGAAAAGGACACCACAAGGCACAATCAGACCTTTAAATATATATATATATATATATATATATATATATATATATATATATATATATATATATCCTCTGAGCATTCACTCACTTTATGTACTGAGGCAGGCATGAAAATATAAGTGATCACGGTTGTGTAACAAGGTGCGGTTTAAATCCAGTCAACCACACAGTTTACCATGATGGGTTTATATTGAGCAAAATGAAAAACAGATTAGGAAGATTGTAGAATATGGACATATTATTGCTGCGGCTGAAATGTGCGATAGAGTGAAAAAAATAAAAATAAAAAGCTGCGTTGACAGACAGTGTAAGATAAGTGCAAATAATGTTTTAGCACTAATGTATATCATATTGTTGTCATAGGATGAGCAGGAATACAGAGACATCCATAGACGTGGGTGGTGATGGTGGGTTTTTATGTGTGTGTGTGTGTGTGTGTGAGTATCCCATACAATCACTGGGAATATGGTAAATATATGAGAGTATTGGAGTATAGTTTCAATGCATTGTTACTCATTGTGTGCATTTGTGATGTAAAAAAATTAAAAATAAAATCAGAGTTGTATTCGTTTTCTGTCTGATCACTGTGAAATTGTGTTTATAATTAGTTTACTTATGAGTTCATCAATAGTTATATTAAAAACAGACTATTGCTGGTTTATTTATTATTATTATTAATTCTAGTTATAGCGGGATGTATGGCAGCTTTATTATGTGGTCATTTTAAAGACTCGGTACAGAACAGTTTATACAGCCATAAAACAGCAGCCTCAAATACTGTGACTGATAGCAGATAAAACCCCATCTGCATGGACTAATTGAAAAGTGAAACATATTAATTCTCCTAATGGCTATTTAAGTGATGTGTAACATGCGCGTTAGCCTCATATGTGCAGCGTAGGTGCGATTTCTACTTGTGCAATGACATTTCTTTTTTTCTTTTTTCAAATTTAAAGTGAAGAGTAAAGTTTTCTTATTTCAATTACAGAACAAAAGAACAGACGAGAAGCAATGCTCCATTTCCACGGTGAATTCACACTCCGCGGGGCTAATAATGTTAAAGGTCTACAGCCTGCAGATGTACCACAATGAGTATGTGATAAGATATCTAACATAAAATATTGCTTCTAGTAAATCAGCAGTCTTGGAGCCAGAACGGCCTGCAGGGTAATAGCCTATTTCCTTTTTTTCTTAGGCACCCGGTAGCCTTATCCACAAGTTCATAATTTGTGGCATAACCTGGATGTGAAACTGGCACAAAAGCTGCACAAAGCAAAGCATCTCTTGTACTGATCTGCTGGTAGTGGCTGGGTTAAATAGGGTGGTTAAATGAAAAGGCTTTATAGTTATAGTTAATAGTTAAATAACTTATTTAGAGGCAGTTAAAGTATTTACATTAAGGACAACTGGCAACCAAGTGTTTATTATTAATAATGAAGGTCCTTAAAGGCGTTCTTAACTCAAACCACTTCCCAGCATTAACATTAAAGTATTTATTTTAACACAAAACTATCTTTGTTTTCATGATCGATCATGGTCATGATATTAAATAGTCAGAATTGACTCTCAGCTGGAAATGGGAAAACAAAGCGTTGATCTCTAATGTGTCGTCGACCATCCATTCACCTCCCAACATGTACTTAGTCGCTCTCATTTCGGGCCACTTTCCTTCACCCTCAACACGTTGTTTATGTCCATATATCAAACCTTGACCATGGTGTAGACACATCACGAGACGTATTTATTTTTCAACGTTTTTTTTCGAAAGGCGCAGACAAATGATGTCTTCCTACTGATAGGGGCGTCGGATCAGAAAAAAAACAACAACACACTTAGGCGTCATCCGAAAAGGCCATTTACAAACAGCGTATTTTGGCATGTAATTTGCAGGTCTGTGCTGCCAGCCCGGTTTAAAAACGCCATTTGATTTCCTAACCCTAGAAAAATGGAAAAGTGAGCAGGCAGTTCAGCACATTGTTAGTGCTGTTGTCACTTTAGAAAACATAGAGCATAGAGTATCCTAGTTTCTCATAATAAATGATGATATCCTTCTTTACCTCCCTTAATCTCATCATCAAAAAGAACTCCAAGACTAAATTTTCAACTCTAATCATGACAGATGAAATATATTCTTACTCCAGCTTGTTCAGCATATGAAATTCATATCTACAGTATTGGCTTCCTGCCTGCGGAGAGCCTTAAATAATGTTTTTGAAATGCTTTAACTGCGCCCCCCCTCTCTCGCTGAGCTTTTCATCTTACACGAGTGTTAAACCTTAGACGAAGCTTGTACACAGTCTGTCTCCAGCATTCATACTGTGTGAGATTACCTTCTACCGCATGCCACCTGGTTTGTTGATATCACAATGAAAGCCCCTTTAGGGCTATGGAGTATATTCTATTTTGCCACCTAATTTCTTGAATGTGTGCTGGGATCCCCGCGGCTGTATAGTAATACTGAGGCACAAGCACAGTAAACTGTTTAGTTAAACTTGCTACACATGCCAACGGGGTAATCCTGTATTTATGATAAAACAAACAAATATGTATATATATATATATATATATATATCCTGCAGAGTCTGGCAAATACAGGAACACTTCAGACTCTGACAGCAACATAATCACATCAATATTCATGGGTTTATTCGCCTGCACGGCCAATTTTGATGACGTCTGCGATGACGACCTCTGTTTTGGAAACAAATAGTATCAAATAGTTTTCCTCGGATATGCTCGATTTTTGCATTTATTGCGTTAATATCGCCAAAACGAAAAATGAAAAAAAACAATGACCTAATTGCATTTTTGTGGATAAATTCTTATGGCATAAATATTGTTTTCATATCCAATATCCCAATGTGCCAAACAGTAAACCGGCATCATGAGCATCAGTTTAAACTCCGGACAAAAACAAACTACATGTAATGGACATGTAGTCATGAATGCAGCTTGTTTATCCCAAGCGTGACCTTCTTTTCCACAGTGTTCACAGTGCACAATGGCTGAGGAGTAACGTTGAGAGGTGCAGCAGGTGGAGGCACTCCTCAAGAAACAAAAAAAAAAGGGGACTGAAGAAATTTTACAAATCTAAATGAATTACAAATTAGACTCATTTGCAGCTGTTATCCAATTCAAAAATTTGTTTTGAAGTACAGTACATATCTGAAATATATAATTCAATGTTTATTTAAACTTGTTTCTTGTAAAAACAAAACAAAACAAAAAAATGTTTTTCGAGCTTGTAAATGGATGGATGAATGAATGTGATCCAGTGAGGTACAGCAGAAATATAGTGTTCGTGTTAGAAGAGACTGCACATATTTGCTTGGCCACCGCAGCAGCTTCCCCAGATGACATTGTGTTGTATTCTGGCATACAGAGCTGAGCCAGGTTGAACTTTTTTTTTTTTTTTTTGCCAGAGGACCTGGTGGTGTTTTGCCCGTGCCCTCTGCCTTGGCAACCCTGCTGCTTTGCTGGAGCAGCCTCATTCATACAAATGAGGGGGCTGCATTTTTTGTCATGCAGGGCTAAAGACAGTCTGCAGCCTCGGCGACTGTTAACATTACTGAACACTGATTCTGTTCTGATTCAGTGAGTCATTATGAACTATTTATTAAACTAAGCCTGAAACCTTCATTATAATATTAAAGGACAGGTTCACAGTTTTTCCAAGTCTGTCTTAAAATAGTAGTTAGTGAGGCACTAAAACGACTTTAACTTTAATCTAGATATATCATATAATCTTTAGGTTATCTTAAGATAATCTTTTTACATACATTGAAACCCTCGAATAGTTCAATGTTCATTCAAGCACCTGTATATCACATCACCCTGAACACATATTTAACCACAACACTAATATACTTATTATATTATATAATATACTTATTTGAACAGTTACAGATGATTAAGACCTATTGCTAATGTCCAAATCTATTTTTTTTTTCCCCCTATCCTTTAATTTTCCATGTGCTAGCCGACCGCTGTGACAGTGTTGGATTTCAGGATCTCTCTCTCGGAGAAGTGATGGGTTTAAAAATAGAAACTGTCATCACTGGTTACTGTGAATGTCCACCCTATAAAACAGACAGCTACTAAGCTGCCAAGCTTCCTGCAAAGCCAAACACCCTCTCCACTTTTTATCAAGAGCGGGAGTGCATTTTGAATAAATATCATACCTGCCACCGCTGATATTGATTTTCTATACCTTTGGAAAAACTACGGATCTTAACTGCACGTTCAGTCCTCAGTCAGACGCCCGGTGGAAAAAGTAAATTGCTCACTCGTGCTGCCTTTTTTTTTTAAGATGAGAAATCAGTCTTGATAAGCTGGTGTCAGAGCTTTTTTTTTTTATACTTCACTCTGGACTGACTAATGCAATCAAAACAACTATACAGCTCAGTGAAAAACCCCTATAACACAATCCAGGGGATAGTAGATGCATAGTAAACGCATGACAAGATGGTTATATGACTTCCTCTTGCATTCTAGCACTGTCTTGGGAACAGTAATATTATACAAAGCGTGGTTATTTACCATAATACAATGAAAATGTGTTTTAATAGCCTCCATCTGTCATGCTGAAGAGAACAGCACTAAAAGGTACTGTACATCTCTCCCCCCAGGGAGGGAGGGAGGGAGGGGAGGGAGAAAAAGCGAGATGGAGAGGGTGTTGTTGAAGTCAGAAAAATAAAAACAAGAAATTTAAAAGAAAAGACGAAACAACACCTGGTTGGAGACACGGCGATCATTAAAAAAACCAAAGTGATAATGAATATTTCTGCAAATCCCTAGATGATGTGTAGGTTATGTAGGATGATGTAGGATGATGTAGGTGATGCAGGGGATGCAGGGGATGCAGGTGATGTAGGTGATGTAGGTGATGCAGGGTGTTGCAGGTGATGTAGGTGATGTAGGTGATGTGGGTGATGCAGGGTGATGCAGGGGATGCAGGGGATGCAGGTGATGTAGGTGATGCAGGGGATGCAGGTGATGTAGGTGATGCAGGGGATGTAGATGATGTAGGTGATGCAGGGGATGTAGATGATGTAGGTGATGCAGGGGATGTAGGTGATGCAGGGGATGCAGGGTGATGCAGGTGATGTAGGTGATGCAGGGGATGTAGATGATGTAGGTGATGCAGGGGATGTAGATGATGTAGGTGATGCAGGGGATGTAGGTGATGCAGGGGATGCAGGGTGATGCAGGTGATGCAGGGGATGCAGGGGATGCAGGGTGATGCGGGTGATGCAGGTGATGCAGGGGATGCAGGGGATGCAGGGGATGCAGGGGATGTAGGTGATGCAGGGTAATGCGCGTGATGCAGGTGATGCAGGGGATGCAGGGGATGTAGGTGATGCAGGGTAATGCGCGTGATGCAGGTGATGCAGGGGATGCAGGGGATGCAGGGTGATGCGGGTGATGCAGGTGATGTAGGTGATGCAGGGTGATGCAGGTGATGCAGGTGATGCAGGTGATGCGGGTAATGCGGGTGATGCAGGGTGATGCGGGTGATGCAGGGGATGCGTTGTTTTAGATGCTGAAAATGATTCATGTTGTATTTCAGCCTGGTGACAACGCCACATTCAACACGTTATTTACCTCTGAAATGCTCTCTGGATGCTATCCAAATTCAACAGGGATACGGAAGGAGAAACGCTGGACCTGAATGCTAATATTCTCATTTTGTTTGAATAGTCAGAAAGATGTTGGCATAAAAGTGACTTGAATCACTGAGAGACATAAAAAGAAATTTTTATCTGCCGCACAGAGGTCCCACTGAGATAGTAGCGGAGAGTTATAGCAGTAGATATATGAATTGAAGGTCACCCTTTAAAAGCCCAAACAGTCGTAGAAAATACAACACTGTAAGACAGAAGGAAGTGCGGAGCGTGTAAAGCTGGCATGTTTATACATACAACGGTAAATAAGAAGTGAGGGTAGGAGTATAGCGCTCCGAGACATTATATAAATGTATTTTGAGGAAATTGCCTATAAAACTCAGCTGCACTTCAGCTGTTATGATTTTACAGACTGCAAAAAAAAAAAAAAAAAAAAGGATAATGTTATAGCCAAAGAAAGGCGCAGCAATAAGAAGGCATTACAAAGATACCGCAGAGCACATTTATTTATTTTTTCCAGTACCTCTATACAGATACGATGGACAAAGAGATAAATATTGTGGAAGATGATAACTATTCAACACAGGTACGGTGTCATGCCACTAAGCAGACCCTGCTCCTTGGGGGCAAGTTGAATAATGTACAGTGATCAAAATTTCATCAATCTTTTGCATGATTTAAAAAGTAGTAAATAAAACATATCTGCGAGCAGCACTGACAGCATAGTAAAAGACACAGAGCAACAAGAGACTGATGGGTCGAAGCGTTGGAAAGCCACCGAGGGAGTTTAGCTCTTAGATCTAAAAGTTTGCTGAACTGGAAAACAATATCCTCTATTGAAATAAAGATTTTTTTTTTTTTTTTTTGGTGAGATTGACTTTGCTAGGGGAGACAAGTGCATCTGACACCGAGATGTGACCCAGCCCTTCTCTTGCAGGAGGCTGTGCATCAGTTGTTGACAGACATCAGCTCCGAGCATTGATGGAGGGAGATAATAACACCCGAGGCCGGTGTGGGCCTTATCCTTTCAGTCTCCGTATGCAAATCATTAGCTACTGCCTTTTTTTTTTTTTTTTTTGTTAAGCAAGGTTTGTACAGCGTGCTCTTCTTCCTTTATCGTTCGTACTGCCAAGCACACGGAAATGAAAAGCAATGCAAATATGCCTGGCTCTTAGGAGTCTGCAGATAAAGCAGGGAGACCTTCAAACCGCAACGCTTCATCCGCTTCAGTTTAGCCTTGACCGAGTCATGCAAATTATACCTGAGACGTAGGGAGAGTGACGCCGCAAGCTGCACAGGCGCAAAGCTGGGGCTCGAGATAGGCAAATCTCTCCCGGAGCAGGGTTAATTGGCAGAAAATATCTATAGAAAGGTTTAGAAAAAGAGGTTTGTGAAGACCCACCAGGAAAAAAAAGCACACATATTTATGCCTCATACTGTTTGAGACTTGACAGTGAAACGCTTGCGCAGCATTTTCGACCTCTCATTTTGTCATCTTGCTTCTAGGCAAGGATGTGTGTTCTAGTGCTGACCCAGGTCCTGTACGAGGCGCGATTCAGCACTCGCTTTATCAGATCAGCATTACATTCTCAATTCTCACTGGAGTTTTATGGACCCTTTTAGGAGCTTCCTGTGGTGCTGTGATCCTTATTGGGTTTATGGATGCTTGGGTACTCTCCCAAGATAACATCTATGAGCCAAAAAACAAAAACAACAACAAAAAAAAGAGAGAGAGAGAGAGCTTGCGGCAAAACTGAAAAGAGTACAAGTAAACAAAGCCTAGATTATACACATCCACAGAGGATGAGCAGGCATATTAATGGAAGCAAATACATGTTGTAGTTTTTTTTCCCTGCCGCTCAATTTTACTGTAATGCAATATATAACTGAATCAATGCATGTCTTGGGAAGATATATTTAAAAAAAAAAAAAAAAAGTGTTTTAAAGTAAAATTGAATAGGAAGCTCATGTTGATTTACATGCAGCTACAGTATGTTTGGAGGCCTTGGCATTTCCATGTAGTTTAAAAATATCTAAATGTTGCTATACACACCTGAGCTGCCGCTCGCCAGCTCCTCATTTACAGATTAATTTAGCATTGACCTTTTCTGCTAATTTTCCGTAGGCGACTGCTGAGGCTAAATTCAGTCACACTCCCTCCTCGCCCCCCCATCACCCCCCCCCCTCTCCGCAGCCCTTTATATGACATTGTCAGCACCGGAGGGAAGCCTTTATGTGGCCTGAACTGCTCCATGTGGAGTTAGAAGGACGGCTTTCAGGTCAAAGGGCAACGGTACACATTGACCTGATGATCGGTCATGAGGAAATAGCACACCGCCTCATTTCCTACAATGATGGATAACGGATCGGTATTCCCGGTGGACTTCTTTGACACACGTTGAAAGGGTGCAGGATAAAGAAACACAGCAAGGGAGAAAGAGAGGGAGACAGGTAAAGAAAGTCAAAGAGGAGGAGGAGGAGGAAGGGCGGAAGAGGCAAATAGGAAACGGTACTGTAGGGGTTCCCCGGTGTGTTTTCAGCCGCAGTTTGAGCTAGCTCATAACAACCCTGCCTGTCTCCCTGAAGTGCAGTGTGCCAGCGACATCATAAGCTGCTGGCACTCCTACCTAGGATGAAGATGAGGAGGCATAAAGGATGTGACAAAACCAAATCTCAATGGTGATCATTTAACAAAGAACTTTTGCTCAAAAACTGCACTCCTGCAAGCTGCACTTTGCCTGTAATTGACAAAAAACTGCCAATTTTCAGGAGCAACTTTTCTTTTTCTCGCCTTTCTCGCCCTGTTATTCGCCTTTGTACTTTAAAAAAAAGAAAATAATTGGTCAATCAATGTTTTTGTGACATTCAATCAGCTATAAAAGTGATGCCCTGTTTACTTTAAGCCGGCACTGCTCTTATTGTGATGTGTACAGTAGAGAGTATAGAGAGCAGAACAACATCAGATTTTTCTCCTTATTCCTACTCTGTATTTTTTTTTAAAACACTGATTTCCAGCAGATGTAGAGGTAAGCTCATTGTAATTTAAATAACCAAACACCAAAAAAAAAAAAAAGATAATCCTAATGAGACAAAAAAAAACTGGATTTTCTGTTGCTGAGTCATATTGAAATAGCAAACGTGTAAAATCATTAGCATAACACTGCTCCAGTTATACTGTAATATGTCTAAACCTTTCACATCAACAGCGTTCTCAATCTTAAAATAAAGGGACACACTCAAACTCATGTTCAAGGATGTTTTTAATTTAGCATAAGCTTGTTAGACATCGTTTAGACATTTAATATTAAAGGACTGTACCAAAAAAAGAAACAAGCACCGTGTTTCCCAACAATGCTTAAAGGATAATTATGACAAAGTTAGACATTTTGAGAAATACTCTAATTTGCTTTCTTTGCTGAGAGTTTGATATAAAGATTCGTTAAATATATCCGCTAAACCAAAAACATTAAGACAATACAGCCGAAAAAGAAAAAAAAAGTCGTGCAACGTGATTTCATTCTGATGTAGCTTCAAATCTTCAAGTCTTCATATTTAACTCAAACAAGCAAAAAATGTCTCAAAATGTCTAAATTTGATCAAAAATTCAATTAAACTTTTAATTGCTGAGATCCGGTGAAAACGCTGCAATGAAACGGTGAGCTGTCAGTCAAACCAGTGCAGACATTAACTTTGTGAGTACATTAAATGATAGAAACCAAAAACCTGCAAAAAAATAAACTGGTATTATCCTTCAACATCACAGGCAGCTACATCTGTTTTACTTTGATCTAAAACACCAACACTGTTACGGATGGGAATATTGGTTTAACTACAGTAGTACAGTAACAGGTCTAATTAGTAGTACAGTATAGACCAGTCTATATATTCATGTGCATGGATAATCCTTAGCACACATGTAGGGTAAGCAGGTGAATGTATGAGTCAGTGTCCGTCAAATGTCAGCGTACGTTTGAGATTAAATCTCAGCTTTTGGAGAATAAACGAGGGAACCGGTTAAAAAAAAAAAAGAAGAAACATGCAGGGATCCTCTGGTTTAACGACCACGAAGGTGCTGTTGCTCCAGCAGCATTGAATCTCGAACGGATTACAGTATACATGTATGATACTGAGATTTACATTTAGATGATATCATCCGAGGATAGTTGACATCATCATATTTTTTTTTGTTTGTTTTGTTTTTTTGAATGATTCAGGCAGGACGTTAAAATGCTTTGAATCAAAGTTGTAAAAGGGGAAGAAAAATGGAAAATAAACCTCAATGTGCTTCAAGGCGGGGGGGGGCATGAACTTTATGCTTCATCTGTGATGAAGGGATAAGATGTGAATCCATGCGCGCTGGAGAAAAGGCTTATTGAAAAATCCACAAAGCCATGTTCAGAGTCGGATGTCTGATCGCCAACAAAAATGGAGATGTGAGATGTTTCATCCAACAGTGATGATGATGACAACTTGTTTATTTGAATACTCAAAGCAAAGTCATCATAAAATATGAATGCGTGCATTAAAACTCCACAACACAACATTTTAGTAAAAACTACGGTACCGAGAACAAGACGGGACGAGGTTAAAATGACTTCAAGTTGGCCTTCTTAATGTCACAGATAAACATACATCAATGTACAGCTCGTTTTAATAGAAAATGAATCATCTCTCTTTAGGTAGGATCCCTCTGTTGATACGTAGCCAGCAGCAGTTTGGATGGTTGCAGCATTTATTTCATCACTCGTTTCATAGAGTTTAGCGTTTGATGTGTAACTGGCGCTTCCAGCTATTTGCGAGTTGTGTATTAACAAGGTTGTGTACACTATTGTTTTATATTGGCTGGATAGACGACTAATGAAATATATCTGGCGTTTTACAGTATTTGGACAAGTTAATACCTTAAAATGTGACGCCGAGAAGTTTCTTTTTTTCTCAGATTAAACTGTAATAATAACTGGATTTCTATAGTGCAAATACAGAATCTGTAATATGACTTTCTCACCTAACCTTTGATTTGGCAGCCTGTACTAATATGATCTCAACAAATCCCTGGTAAGCTCTCGGAAGCAAGTCATTTTTTTTTTATAATCAGAAATCATTTTTTGCAACAGTTGCAGCAAAACAGGAAAAATGTTTTTTTTCTTTCTTATTTTTCTTTTTTTTTTTTTTAAGAGACGAAATTCAATTTTGAGACACAATAGTAGGTATCGTACATTCACATTGTATGGGATGAGAAAACGGCTGGCAAACCTAATAAAGTAGTGCTAATGTGCTTTGTGATGTGGTGGTAGTCCCCAGCTTTCAGCTCTAAACAGATGGGATCTCTCCCACAGGATCGGATAAAAGATGTCCATCTCTAACTCTGCAGAGCGTGGCAGATCCAACAAAGGCTGCCTCTCAAAGGCATGCTGTCCATGGGTGCTCACAAACAAGTCCTTCGCGTGAAATAAATGTGGCGGAGCGCACACGCAGCAATGATGAGGTTAAATCGAGGCATATTAATCATAACTAAGGCAGGAAGAGGAACCAGATCAAAAAACAACCCACGAGGAACTAATCTGTAGCGGCCTCTGCCACCACACTGGGAGGATGATGACACACAATCATGAACATTCAAAGACTTCTTCTATGGGCTGACAGTACCTCTCGTGAACAGCACGTAGCTTCTTTATTCGCTAAATCATAAGATGTCAAGCGCCGTAATAGCGGCAACACCTTCTCATCACATATTCAAATCCCCTTGAATTTACGGAACATGTGATTCAAGGCTAAGCTGGGTAGACATCTATAAATACGCATCACTTTACCGAATGTTTTCATACTGTCAGTGGGAGCTGCCATACCATAAGAATATTCTCTAAACCCTCCCCGCTTGTCCTAGTACCTGCTGGCGCTCCTTCCTTCAGTCTACGGAAGCCTTTGCCTCCAGAGATAACAGCTGCAGAAATCACCCTGTCTCGGCGTCCTCCGTCCCTCTCACAAGGACGCCCCCGAACCCACATTTCTGGGTCATCACTGAGCTCATATATAGATCCATCTTCCACGCTGTGTTCCAAAGACTCCAGGGAGGAGTCCGATGCCTCGTCGCCCAGCGCCGTTAAAGGCCGTCCAGGCAGGCCTGACGTGGAGCGTAGCTTGTACTGCAGCAGCACGCCGCGTCCTTTGCCTCGCCCTTCTCCGTGGTAGGAGCTGGACTGTTGCAGGGATTCCTGGGAGGAGGTGTCGCTGCGGTCCTCGCCTCCACATGCAGAATCTGGACCGTCCCCGATCGAATCCCTCTTCAGGAGTTCAGGAGAAAGGCTGCTGGTCGTAGCCACCAGGAAGTCCACGGAGCCACAGTGGGCATTTAGAGAGATCATCCCCTTTCCTGTATCAGTGACATCAGTTAAAAGAGATTATCATGCACAGTTTGAACGAACTAAAAAGGACTGAAATCGTTTGTCATCAACAGTCGTGGTGTTATGACTGTAGCTACATGTTGCTGTGTATTTACACATTATTCAGTCTGAAATAAGACGGTCATGAAATGAGGTTCGCGCAAGTGGGGAAAACTAACGACCTCATTCACTTGGCGTAATAAACAAAACATCGGCAGGCAGTTTTTAAATTACCCCAGCAAGAATATATATAAAGTATGATTTGTGTGGTGGCTGCCCCTGGAATATTTGCACTTGCTCCCACAGCTGTGAAGAAAAATGTGAAGTGTGACCTCAATAATGGGCAGTGCAGAGTAATTTTCTATCATGAAAATAACCTCGTTGCATTTCTTTTTTGACCTCTCGAGAGTCTGTTCAATCACAGTCAGAAACCTCCCCTCTGATCCATACCTGTTATTTTGGGAATGCCCTCCAGTTTGGGGACTGGAAGAGTGATAATTAAGCCTTGAGCCGTACCAACCCATAGCAGCCCCTGGCAAATTAGGAGACTTGTGACTCGCATGTTCTTCTGACCTGCAATATAGAAAACATTTAGAGACAATTGACAGTGAGTTACAGAGTGACACATAGCTCAAAACTACAACAGATTACGGTGCCCTTATATCTCTGATGACAGCATTTACAGAGTGGATGTTTTATATTCCAGAGAGTGAATTATGAACCTCTATTGATCGTATTATTACCTGAAGCTCGTCCAAAAACGTTTGTATTTTTTTGGCAATAATCTGGGTGAATCTAGAAAGAAGTCACAATACTTTTATTTCTTTTTTTTTAGCTGTGGGTAGAGTTTTAAGCTCTATGATCAAATCTGTATTTGACGAGCTTAACACATGCACAGCACGGCCACCTGGGGGTCTATGTAACATAAGATTATGAAATATTGGTACACATTTTAGATTCAATTGGTTTCATAGAGTCCCTTCATACTGTGTGTATATATATATATACAATTTATTAATTTATCAATACTTTGAAGTACACTGTTTGAACAGAGATCAATGATTTTCAATGGGGGAAAAAGGCATGTTATTTAAACACAGTATAATTATTATAGTAGCTATTAAAGTCTTAAAAGACACATTAGACTGATATGAATTATGTGCATGCATGAATAGTGTTGTATGTATTTGTACCATAGGTTCGTTTGTATTTGTTCGCTGTTAATGTGACAGATGAAGTAATTCAGAAAGAATCTCTGAGGATTACGTAGCGACTTTCTCTGGATATACTTTTCTCTTTTCTCTTTCTTTTTTCTTTAAATATGATCCGCATACATTTTCCGTTGTGTCTGTTCCATTTGCAGAAATATTATTGTAGCACCGCATTAGTGACGGAGAAAAGGATAATTGCACACTCTTATTATACATGCACATCCTTTGTTTCCAGTTAACAAAGGAGTGAAAAACATTGTTTGTTGCAGATTTATTTTTTGCATTTCTTCTGTGGTCCCTCAGCTCTTGGCTCCCATTGTGGCCTAGTTATCTATAGAACCATTTATCATAATATCCATGGTAATCATAATTGAATTACACAAGCAGTCGTGTCATCACAACTAAGAGAATGCTTTTGTACATGCGTAGCCGTATTTATTTACATGTTTCTTCTGTGTCATGCTCAGATTATTATGATTTGCATTGAGAGGCTCAACGGTGTCATTAATTCATTCATTTCACTATGTAGAGATGAATCAGTCCTATAGAAGGAAGCTGGTGTTGTGGAGGCAGAAACCTTTAGGGGGGAGATCTTGGAGGGGCACAGCAATGAGCTAGATGCTGACAAAAAAAGGCCTTTATCTCAGCCTCAGGTCTGCCACCTGCTCATATTGCCCCAGAGTCTATTTGTACTTTGGTTAGAGAGCTTAAGTGAGAGAGTGATGCTCATGAACACCCACTCTTGGGTTACCATGAAATCTGAAGTTAAGTCTGAAGAGGTGGGCGCCAAAGCATTGTCTTTAAGAACAGCGCTAAAGACGGATGATGACAAAGACACTTGAGATTAAGGAGGTATAGCTTAACCTCGAGCAATCTTGCACCTCCAATTTTTGTGCAGCGACGCACACACAACGCAGTGTGTAGTGGGTTTATCGTGGGAGCCGGTATTTGCCTTAAAAAAAGAAAAAAAAAAAAAGATGTCTCCAAAGATAAATGTTTTCCCGCGATATGTCACCGAATATTAGTTTTTCACCCTAAGGATAGAACTATTAAAGGCATTAGTAGAGACGAGATCAGCAGTTTCCTCTGCCTCAGAAACTTCTCTGTTGTTTACTGCAACTGGAATTCCCTGTTGAGTATAAATCACATTAAGAGGAGAGGATTATGGGGTATATCATTACTGCATGTCCCGGCATAAGTCAAGGAGAAAGGAAACAGAGGTTCATTGATAGCGAGAAACTATCAGTATTTCGTGAGCAGTATCTGTGGTTGTAGAGTGTCGGGGGGGGGATTCCTCTTTTCTCCTGTGAGCTCAACAAATCACAACTTAAGTCAAAAGATCCTCTTCCTTTTGTGGACCCTGAAGACATGAAGCGAGCATTTTTCACTTTTCACCCCTGTAACTTCCCCAAAGGCCAAGCCTTGAAGCTGCCACCCTCCCTCAAATCTGCTGCATATTTCAAGCGGAAGCGCTGGCGCTGGGTGAAAATGACCTTTTGGGTCACCAGTTGTCTCCAGAAACCATAGGAGGAGTCTGCTCTCCTTAAAGTCTCCTCTCAAACAAAAGGGGGGTAAAAAAAAAAATGGGACTTTGATCTAAAACAGAAAAGTTTGGTGCCTGAAACACATGCCTGTTTTTCCATTCTTAGCTCTTTACTCAACTCACAAGAGGAAACCTATATTTTTTTTTTTCTGATGAGACTGAGTGCTAGCACAGCTTTGAGTATTGCTCTAAATACATCAATCACAGTGCCGGTGTGACTCAACGCAAAAGGACAACATTTTCTAAATCTAGATGCATTTATACCACTCCCTGAAGCTCAAAATGATCTTCACAGAACGATGGCGGCCCGCCGAACACGTTGGAGGCAAGCTCTCTTTGAGTCTGTGTACGCCATTAGCTAGTTTAAGGTATGCTTCACTGCTGTCTAATTTGTTTACCATAGTTCTTCCATCAAAACAAAAAAAAAAAGGCAAAAAAAACACCCACATTTGCTGATAAATATTTCATCCATCATGACGGAAGGCGCACAGGAAGTAATGGGCTATCTGTGGCATCCTAAACGGACTGCAGTGAGAAGTGAAATGTGGGGTGGGGGTGTGAGAGGATGTTAAAGCAGAGCGGATGAGATGAAACGGGGAGTGAGAGGAGAAAGTGGGACAAATGGAAAGCAACATATTAACTCAAAGGGGAGGAAAACAGAGGAAAGGAGGTAAAAATGGGCATGATACTACAGAGGCATGTACGTTTAAAGAAAGACAAGAGCGTTTCCATGGGAATTCTGTGTGGAAATCTTTAAGGTTGCCATTTTTTATTAATCCCAGTTTCTCACCCCATGGCTCTTTTATGGCTTTGTGAAGCCCTGAGGTGGATACTTATTCAGGTGAGTCCCCAAAGTGCAAGACCCAAGGAGCAAGTTGGACAAGACGAGAATATCATTTTGGGATGGAGCGCGTCATCAGTGTTGTAACCGGTTGCCCTTCCCGATACAATACGGGTAAACAAATTGCAAATGAAATATAAAATTTTTTTGTACAATTTGGAAGCAGCACACAATAAACTGTCACAGAGAAAAACGACTGTATACAGTTTGATGTTGTTTACGCGTTTCAGTGGGTGCACCGCACTGCAGGATAAGAGCTGGTGTCTATATATGAGAGTCAAGGCCAAGATGTGTTCATACCGGTGTTGAGCAATGTTGAACGTGTCGAAATGTTGATTTCCTGCAGAAGTTCCAGTGTTTCGGTGTGAAAGAGACGAATAGAGGAACCCTCGGAAAACGCCATCCACACCCCTCCGCCGGCACGTGCCATGTGTGCGACGCTGACCATCGGGTCTGGATGGACCTCAAACTTCTGTAATACAAACAATAACACTATTAGAAACAGAGGCAACAAGTAAACACAGTCGTCTCCATCATCAACAATGACATTATTCCTACTTAGATTGACATTATTTGGGAGACTTTGTTTACGATGTTCTTATGTTTCAAATACATGGGCCAGACGTGACCATCAAACAGGCCGGGGGCGTCTGGCACCGCGTAGTTCCTATCGCACCTCCTTTATTTTGCATTCTTTATATAGGATGGAAATAAAGTAACGTTGGTTCAGCACGTCGATTAAAGGTTCGTAGGTGTAAAGCAGGAAGCCCTCCACAATAAGGATGTGAGTCTCCTCCTACTCATGGTCGGACTTTGGAACGATTTCCGTATCCATGGTGTTATTAACGCCATGAGACTTTTCAAAACTTCACCGGGTTCTCCAAACATGCGTAGATCTTACTCATCATGGCATCCACGTCCAGAGCGGTAATGACAACATACTGCTTAAAGCCATCTTCAACTTCAATCTGATCTTGGGGCTTGAAGAAGAAGTCATCTTGATGTAGCACACAAACAGTTGGGCAGGTTCTTGATCAATCTATCTGCGACGGTGGTTTTCCCTCCATTGGTTACGCCCCCCCGATGCCGATGATGTACTTCATGATTTCTGGATGGATTTTGGTTGGGATGGAGGCTTCAAAACGTCAATAAACCGGTTCCAGTCAATCTTTCTGTTAGGAGTTTAACAACATCACAACCATTTTGCCCTTCTCATTATTCATTATTTCAACAATATCATTCACAAAAGGAATAACTTTTGTGACCGTCAAATTCAAAGTTGATTTACTGCAGTGTTCATTTATATTAAAACATTGCCAGAAAACTGTCATGATCAGGTCAATAGAGGCCACATGAAGCTAACAAGCAGCGGCTGCTCCATATTTGCTTTTCTGTAAATAAAGTCTAATCTTGTTATTTACAGAGTCCCTGACGCACGTGGGCTTTTTTGTGTGTGTGTTGTTTTTTTTTTTGTTTTTTTTTTTTGCATCATTCCCCTGGTTTCTATCTTTTTAGGAGCACAATAGAAGAAGAGAGTTGCAGGCACACAGTCTTAATGAGTAGCTTGAAATAAATGCAATGAGCCTTATCATGGCAACACATTCTACCCCTGCGGTCCAAGGCGTGACAAGGGTTGGTTTGGGCATCATCTTGAAACTCCTATCACTGTCAACGCATGAGTTGCACGAGGCCGGGCAATTAGTCAGTGAGAGGAAGGGAGCGAAGATGAGAATGCACACCACCACCACCACCACCAACCCAAGTGCACCGGCGGACAGGGATTACCACCTGTTTGTGTGCCCTTGCCAGCGGGTCCTTCCTTTGTTTGAAATTAGGGAAAAAGGGAAGAAGCCTTTGATGTGTTTTCTCTTTTAATTGACTCCTCAGCATGTGGTTGGGTACCTTCTCCGCCCAGGAAAGGATATGCGCTGCATCTATTTCGTTTGTTCAAGTGCAACCATCTAAAAAAAAAAATTGATATCCATAATAATAATTTTAAAAAAAAAGTCACATCTCACCTTTAATAACCTATTGCGATTCAAATGAGTTGACAAGTTTGTAAAGAAATACACAATCCTACTGTAGTGTATATGCTGCATAATTATCACATTAATGATTATCAAGTGCAGTGGCTCTAAGCAAAACTTTCAGCTAATCGCTGTCGGACATCCTGTCATTGTTAAATGCCATCTTGCCTGCCATATGTTTGAAACCAGCTGGAAGGCATTCTGTGATATTATATATATACACACAATACTGCAGTGTCATTGGACGGGAATGCATGAGATAAAGTACATACACATTTATATAAATAATGTATTTATCACTTGTAGGAAAACTATATTGCATATAAATAGCAATTAACATTTAAGCCAATACTGCAACATATAATTTCCCAAATCATCGGTATGGAAACCAAACATGTTGAACGAACACGGCGCCGTGTCAAATACAGGGTAAGTACAAGCCACACACAACCGCTGCCCCCCGACCACTGAGTATTAGCCTGGTGAATCCAGCATTGCTTACAGAGATGAGGTGGTCAGTGAAGCTTGACAGCAGTAATGTGCCCTTTACACTCAACTCAGCAGTGTCACACTAACAGCAACATCCCTCCTATAAACCTTCACCAGCAGTAGGGAATAACAGCAAACACTACAGCTGGTGTGAACAGCTCATTAGTCCTTCATTACGCCAGGTGACAAGGTGTCTTTGTCCTTAGCTGAAGGCTTCAGTCCACTTCTCCACTGTGAGCTATGAGGGAGGGCGAATCGAGTGATGATGTGAGTGATAGGAAGAAGCAGGTAGAAAAAGAAATAGCAATGCAAAGAAGAAGAGGAGGAAGAGATCAGGTCTGCCGATCAGTATCGATCAAAGCCTGTACATCCATGCATACTTTTTTTAAGGTTTGGCTACATGAAGTTGAAGTTTTGCATATCTCTGTAATAATGCAGAGATCAAAAAAATAAAAATAAAATAAAAGACCAGATGTATCATTGGCGAGAATCATAGAATAAGTGACGGGATCTTTGCTCCATTCAAGAGGTCGGTCTTCTTCTTTGGTCTAGAGTGAAATATCTTTAAAAATATGGATGGATTTACGTGAAATGACTTCGTTTATTCACACCTTCTTGGCCCCGTAGGCATGAATTCGAATGACTTTTTGTTTATAGAGAAAAATGTGTCCAATACTTCGGTATTTAACACCGAAACAGCTGTACTTTGTGATAAATGCTTGATGCCAAACTAAAATGTTGAACTTGGTAAACAAACACACCTGCTAAACTTCACGGGATATCTGCATTTCAAGACGAAATCCTTCTAAATCCATTCCTTCAACCACACTTGTCTCTTTGCTCACAGTCATTGTATTGTTGAAGTTTTGTCAGCATAATATTTTCTTGTATCCCCACCGGGATGGAGTATACATAATCAAATTGCACAGAGCTGAGAGTGCATACAATTTTGTAACCGTTTTTTTATTTGAATAACGCTGTGTCGTCAAGCCGTTGACTGTGAGGACTCTTAAAATGACTCGATGTCGTGCAGTAGGCTGCATGAATAAGCGGCGTCAAACCAGGAAGGCTGCAGCGTCCAGTCAAGTTATGAATAAATGATTCAAAAATACGCAAATCTGACAACAACCGATGTAAATATGAGTCCATGACCCCTCTACTACAAGTCATGTCGCTTGCTACAGCTGCCAAGTTCTGCTTTTCGTGGATACCGGATACGCACCACAGCCCGCGTGAAGTCAGCCCTCATGAGTCCACATTAGCGAGGAAGACAAGGTTAGCAAAAAGGTAACCAGTGCTGACCTGTTAAACTCTGTGGAAGACACAGTGAACCAGAACTGTGGCTCCTCTGCGTGGCCACTCAACTGATTAAACCTCCGTGTCTCTGGAGGATTGGGTTGAGGAGACACCCCTACCTCCGCTCACTACTGATTGTGTGACTCATAACTGGGAATGGAAATGTGGCTCTTTTACATTGAAAATGGAGATCATTTATCTGCTGTAGTCAATCACACGTTTTGTTTTTTTTTTTTTGGTTTGGCTGTTCAGATTCTCACCGTTCCCGCGTTCACATCTGGGAGCTTTAATTAAATGGTAATGGCTTGCAATTCGGCATCAGAATACCATATTAACGTTGGCTAAAAGAGCTTGTTTTCTGCCATTCGTTATTTTCCTACCACGGCTGGAGAAGTCGCCACCTCTAATGGCGCACGGTGCAGATGAGCACCGCGGAGAATGACTACACAAAAATGTAAAAGCATGACAAGAGAAAACACCCAGGTTGATTTTTCTCGAGATAATGATGTGCATTCCCGGTACCATAACTCAGAGCTCAGAGCGCTACAAGAAAATGAAGCTTATTTGTGTGTGACAGCTCCAACAAACATTGTAAGAATCTACAAAGGGTTTGATTCGTTGTCCGCGCGGCAGCTCCAGGCAGTAAATCTTGATGACATCACAGATTAGGATGCTGGCTCTCTGAGGCTGTGTGCATAAATCTTTTTCAGAAAATGAAATGGAGAGGAAATATTCCCCAAATGCTGCAAAAGAACAACAATATATATATATATATATATATAAAAACACCTTGTTGAGTAGTTTCACTGATGAATCCATCTATGAAAGCATTCAAACTGAGAATATTTTTTCAGACGGGGAGGGTGGAGTTAACCTTGTAGGTGGCAGAAATCTAACATTCAGTATTTGTTTGAAGACAAAAGTGTTTCGGTTTCTAAATGTTTTAAGATTGATAGATCCGCTCCCACGGGGCTCCTAAATGCTTGAATTACATTGTACTTGATTTGCAAAGTGCACAACGAGACACGACAACCTGAATTATTTCCATCTAGGAGTGAAAACTCTTCTTGGTTTTATAGTAACAAGGACATCAGTGTTATGATTAGTTTAAATTAGTTTACCTGCGTGGTGAAGCTGGAGACGTCCATGACTGTGACGTAGTTCCCGCAGCTCGCCCACACCGAGTCATCCAGCACCAACAACATCCGCACTGGTTCGGAGCCCAGGTTTACACATCTGCAGGAGTCAGGGTCCCAAAGATCATCTAGAAAAACATCAATGACAAGGATTAAATACTCAAAACTGCAACCAATAAACAACTAGGATGCGAGGAAACCCTTAATATTATAGACTATTATCACAGCTATAGCCTGTAATTATATTATTAAAAGAGCACTCCGACAATTACGCAGTAGACCCCCATTACACTATCAAATTCACAATAGATAATTTAATATATATATATATATATATATATATATATATATATATATATATGAATCATTGCAGTAGAACCAGAGATATATTTTTTTTATCATTTGACACATTTTCCTCTCTTGTCAAAACCTGACACCCACATTTCCCACAATGCAACTGGACTGCCAACAATTTATTCAGACATTCAACTGTGTTGTGACAGTAGAGGCTAATGTGGCCTTGAGTCGCTACCAAGCGGTGATGACGTCTGGAAGCTTTACTTCTTTCAAAATCAAGATTTTTTGTTTTGTTTTTTGTTTTTTTTTCATTTTCAGAAACAGATTTCGTTTAAAAAATCTGTGGAGTTGCCCTTTAATTAACTCCACACATATTCCACCTCCGTTTGAACACTGTGTTGCATTAAGCGGCACAATTAAACACAATTCTTCCCATTTGTACCGCAGCAAGTTGCCTTGTTGTTTACTTTAAAAAGATACAAAATGCATTAAAGCTTTTGAACGTTGTTGACCGATTATTAAAGCATCAACAGGTTGTTTTTTTTCTGTCACTCTAAAAACATTTTTTTTTTCCTTTTAAAAACAAGTGAGAATATGAACTGCAGGTTGACTACATAAAAAGACTGTGGACGTCTTCCATTTGAAACGCCAACACTGTGCAGTACAGTGTTTGCCACCCACATGATAATAAGTGCACTTTAATCCATATTTCAACTTCTTTATCATCATTTCTTTTATCTTTCTTGCTCTCACTTCATCACTGTGAAAATGATGCAGACCTTTTTTTCTTTTTTTTTTTCTTTGAGTTTTAATAAGGGGGCACACATTACCACAGAAGCACCTTATGAAGTGAATTACATGAGCATTTTCCCTTTGCAAAGCGCTAATGAAGCAACATTAGAGAAACCAGTGCATCCAGCCATTTAATTAACGTTTTGAGTTGTTTATTTCTGCCTTTCGTAGCAGAATAGCTTTACAATGCCTTTTGACTCCCACAGGTTAATTGCTTGGCATGTTATAAAGGTCATTTTTCTACCTTTAAAAATTCACTCAAGCCTGTTACGCTAAGCAAGGCGACGCTCGTTCCCACTCTTCAACATGGGGCGGAGAACAGGCTCCTCTGCATCATACTGCAAAATATGTTTTATTGCAATTTTGACGTGATGTCTGATGTGCTCATGTTGGTGAGGAAAGCTGGAGCGCGTTATTTTCTAAGCAACAATGTGCTGCGTGTATTCATACGCCTTTTGATACAAGTCTCAAGTGAAGCCTTGGCATTTCCGGGCTGCTGCAGACTTGTTTTTTTAGACAGTAACGCACTAGTCAAGGGCATAAATCTTTAACAGATGTGCCGAATCCACCAAACATTCCCTGGCACCCTCCAGAGCTTTTCTCTTGTCCTTTTTTTTTTTTTTTTTTCATATACAGAGCATGAATAGTAATATTTAATCGGCATGTAGCAGCTTGGTGTAATTAATCATCCTTTCTGCTTGGGAGGAGAGAAGAGCACAGGAGGAAGGCAGGCACACTGACATATTGTGGCCAGGTAGGAGGAACCCAGTGATAGAGCTATTGTGCTCCCACTGGCAGCAAAGACCTCAAACCACTGCTGAGATGGTGTTAAGCCCCCCCGGCCTTGTGCAATTCCTGACTAAACGTGGCATGCCATCTACCACATGCTATCGTGTTATTTTCATACAGTCGGTGTGAAAATCACGAGGAATAGTAAAAAGAAATGGAATCTGAAAATTAACATAATGTTACAAACACTCTCATTCTGAAGAATCGCATCACATGAAAACACATAACACCAATATTTACACAGCGGGCCAAAACATTTATATTACTACAGAGCGGTTTCATAAATATATAATGCAAGGAAATGAATTTGTACTAATTAATTTGCTGTAGGAGAAAAGAGACACCGTTCTTCTAAAATATATTTTAGAAGCGTTCGGTGTGTTTTGATGACGGTGAAGAGCCAAACACATCCGTCCTAAATCTGCCGTAAGTGTTCAACTGGGTTGAAATCTGGTGACTGCGAAGGCCTTAACATATGATTATTATAATTTCATACTCATGCATTCATCATAGGATGAAGGTGATCACTCAGAATGACTTTTAATTGATTAGCAGTGACCCTTTTCCTTTAACATAATTAAAAAGGTAAATGAAATATATATCTCTAATAACCTTTAATCAGTTACTAACCAACAAACATCTTAAAATTTTAATTTATTGCTAAATTTGCTTTTCTAATTGCATTTGTATTGCTTTGGTTAAAAAAAAAGTTCATATAAACATATATATATATTAACAAATATGTTTATCTAAGGTTTTGGTTTCATTTTTTATTATATTTTGATAAGATAAATGGGAGAAAAAAAAATCGGCAATTGCAAATGATTACATCCCAAACAGACACAGTGATAGGCACCGCTGTGACAGACACTAAACTGCAGCAATCACTCTGGAAACAAAGCAACCTTGGAAGCACCTTACCGCTGTTATTTCTTCCATAAACCATCATGTTCCCATTCCGCAGGCCTGCAAACAGGAAGCGCGAGGAGTGCTTCAGGCAGAGCACGGGGCAGCCCTCTGGGTTATGGAGGGTCAATAGGCACTGCGCTGCAGTGTCCACACTGCCGTAGACCAATATGCTAGAAGAACAAAAGCAGCACAAGCCAACATGATAAATGAATGTCATTTGAAATGACAGAGTGCCTCGCTTTCATGCAGTTTGATTTAACAGTGCACTTTGGAGCAAAGCGTTGTGTATGTGCAACCACTCTGTCTTTCTCATGTTCAAAATGCCATCTTGAACTTTGTTGCATCTTATTGTCCTCTCCAAGAATGACAAATGCACATCGCTGTTAGTTTCTCCTCGTCTGAGAAGAAGAAAATGTTAAGTAGCATCGGAGCTGACAGTCGTTTCGTGTACGCTGAAATGCTGAAATTGTATTTTGTTTTACTATATGTCTTTTCTCTCCCCCCCCCCCAGAGAGACATTTATAATGGAAGAGAATAAGTCAGCATAAACAAACTGCTGACACATGTCTTCTGGTTGTAGGTTCTTATACAAACAACTAAACATTACTGTAAATGAAAAAATAGAGAATACTGGTAATATAATCTAAAAATTCAAAATAATTTCTCGAATCATTCACTGTGACAGGAGATGAAATCTATCATCTATTACACACAGTAGGGATCAGAAGGTTTATTAGATTGTGAAAGTGAAACAGTGATCTTAGCAGCGGTGCCAGTATCGATGCCGTGTTGGGCATCAACTCTGATTTCTTGCTTTGATGAAATATTGACAAAGCAAATCTATACTGATAAAAAAAAAACTCCCAGGGGACCGCAAACAGCAGATAATACAGGAAGATGTGGAAGGTACTGAGGGAATAGCATCTGTGCTTCATTTTCAACCTTTCCTCTAATTATACACCAACACAAAAGATTGTTTCTCTTTTTTGTCCCGAGCATCTGTTGCCCTCTGCGGCGGCGGCATCTCACCGTCCATCGTCTAATCCAACACAAATGTTGGCCCCCATCCCCGAGAGGGCCTTGTGAACTCCGGTCTCTGCGTCCTCAGTCGGAGAAGGTTCTGGCACATATTCCAAACATCGGACGGCGGAGCTTATTTGTAAGCTCTTTACAGCCCTCGGCGTGGGCCTGTTGAGGGAAAATATCTCTATCTGTCCCTGAGAGTCTTCTCCTCCACCTCCAGCCACCTGTTAGGAGGGAAAAATAGTTGAAAAAGGTCAAGACCCCCATGTTAAGGTGCACCAATGCCACAGATAATAAACTGTTGAACCATTAAATAAAGGCACAGGATAAACAGACCAATCTCTCTCTTAGATTCTGCTTCCAGTGTGTGTTTGCTGCTTTAATCAAACCGTGGAGGCCACAGAATAATGTGCCTTTGGTTAAACATTCTCTACCTGACAGCAATTTAGATTTGAAAAAAAGTTCAGATCATCCTTTCAGACCTTTTTTTCTTTCTTTTTTTTTTTTTGAATATCACTTTTTAAAACACATTATGTAACAGGAGTCGCAATGTCATCTCCAGAACATTCTTGAAACTCTGCGAGACACGAACAGAAGTGGCTCTGAGTCGCTTCACCACTGACTGATCTATTGCTGGAGTCAGTTCATAAGAAAAAAAAAAAAAGAAAAGAAAATTAAATCATTTTTCAATTAATTCAAACTGGCATCTGATATTAACACGTCCAAGGTTACCCTGAACACTTAAAGACGCCGTGTTTGTCCCAAAGAAGTAAACACAAGCAGAGTTGTTGAAAGCTGAGAACTTTTAGTGGCTCAATTTGGAGAAAAGTCTCCACCAATCAACGCCTGTAGACGTCTGTAGAGGCTTGATTTATACCACATTTATATTGGCTGGCCTTTGTGTGAGGCTGTCAATGCCAGCGCTGAGGAAAATGAGGACTGCAGGAGCCTTCCAACCTGTCTCTGATGCAATTCCAATTAAGGTGCCTCCGTTCCCGAACAATTAAAATGTCGCCGTGGGTTTTCAATATGATTTTTATTCATTACTCATGTATGAGGTTGGACGTCCAGAAAAAAAATAAAAAAATAAAAAAATCCACAATGTCCTCCGTGGAAAAGAAACACAGCTGCTTGCTGCTAGACACCGAATATTTATTCTCTGTATGAATCACATCGTGTGAATGTGACATGAGCTAAATTTAGTCTTTAGCTCCTCTCCTCCATGCTCACCCTTATTTGCATGCAATCATTTGTTTGATTTGTATCAGTGTGCAGAATCTGGACAGGAGTGATCCTGTGGGCTCTTGAGAATAAGCCAGAACAAATAATGGTCTGTTGCACAGGGTGAAAAGAAGATAGGGAAGACTTATCTTGCAGCGAGGAGCCCAAAAAAAAAATAGATAAATAAATAAATCTTCAAGTGACTCTGTGTAACCAGAGCCAGAGGCAAGACCCCTCCTCGCCCAGGCTCCTCCACAATTCATACATTCACGTGTCCATCTGTACCTCCCATAAATCCCTGTCTCCACTATTTCATTGAACACAGTCGCCTCTTCTCTTCAATTCAACCCTCCCCCTCTCCCCGATATCTAGTGCAAATACTGTGTCCGGACAAAGTCATCACTACTTATTTGAAGAAACAGATATCTGGAGTGGTGCCCTGGACAGATTCTTCCTCTCTCAGCTTGGGAGAAGCAAAAAACTTCCCAAACAGTAAAAGCTTTGCCAGCCTTAATTAGATGGGGCTGGACGCAGTGCGAGCGCGTGGGAGAAACGGTCACGATGACACACGCAATGCTCACTTGTATTCGCTTCATTAAGATGGCAAAGACATGGGTCAACAGATTGTCGTGGTCTCAAATGGATGCATATCAAATTCGCCATCACTGACACTCGCTATGAATCCTAACTTCTTGATATATAAGGTAAAGAAAAATGAGCAGCGTAAAGGCGGAAAAAAACGCAAACTTTTATCTAAAATTGAGAAGTAGGAAAAGTGGGACATGGAAGGTGAAGACAAACAGGGAAAACACTGGGGTATCAGGCTGATTAGACACAATGTCATTACTCTGATCAAAGCACATAGAAATCCCCATAGCCCATCTCTCTTTAACATGATTAGTGTCATCCCTTATTTGACAAGCCTGCCAGGGAGGTAGCACCAACTGGGGGTGGAACGCTCAGTCACTAATTATTCAGGTCTTCTCTATTTTTTTTTTTTTTAGTGGATCCTAGTATGTTTTTGCTTTGGTTACATATTGTACCGTACAGTATGCAACATGGTCAAATATTGGAAGATGGTTCAAGATGTGTTTAGTTTGCAAGGTTGGTTTGGACCGAGGAATGTATGCCAAGAAAATTGTGAATCTTAAGTGAAAGCCTTGTAATTTAAGACTTCCTTACAGACAGCAAAAGACCAATAGTCCTTGGGTCCTTCTGGGAAGACATTTTTTAGGTTATTTGAAATGCAATGACACAGTTCATCCAGAATATCAACTGTGACTACCTCCAAATACAAAGTTTCATCCAGAAAATTTCTGTCCAAACTTCTTCTTTTTTTTTTTTTTCTTTCGTCTTTTGAAGCAAACTTCTTTAAAATGATCACCATTAAAGACTACGAGCAGGTAGAGATGTGGACTTCAGACTTGTACTCGAACCAGATTATGCTGTACAAATGTGGACTTGAAATCTGACTCCAGGCCAACTGGACTTGACTTAGGTCTCAAGTTTTAACCTGGCGATATCCTGGAACAATGCATTTTTATAGCAATTTTTTTAGCTACGTACAAAACACATCTTTGATAGGAAATGCTCAAATTCAGTGTCAGTATTAAGAATCTTCAGACTTTCTCTCTATATATGACTTTGCCTTTGCACATCTAGGCTCCAAATAACACGTGAGCAATATAAACCTGTTAATGCATTGCACTTTGGTCCAGCTTTTACTCTCTTTATTGCATGTAATTCTCATTCATGACCAGTGTAACGCACACACAGCATGTGGGCAACTCGCAGTGTTCCTTTGTTCCTCCAAATGGTGTGAGAGAGGACAAGGTCAGGGCCATGTAAGTCATCTATAATAGCATGTTCTTAAAGAAGCTGAAGCAAGACTCATTCAAACACTGATATCACGGTGGCCTAAATGCCAGATCCAACATATCTCCTCTCCCTCATCTGAAGGAGCATCCAGTCGTCTTTAGAAAAAGCTCCACAAAAGAATTTACAGTCACTTGGCCGTATTGTGTCTCTTGGAGCGGCTACACTTGATTCAAGATTATTAACAGATTCTCTGCATCTTTTTTTAAATTCACTCATGTTCAGGTTTTGTGATGTGATATTCTGACAGCACAATTTTCTCCACCGCTCGTCATGAAGCACTCTGCAGCAGTAACCTACCACTAGCCTTTATATTCTACTTTTATACTGTCCCATTCTTAGCCATGAGATTTTATTCCCTTTTTTTTCTTCTTTTAAATAAATGAGAACAGAATGTACAAAAGGGCATTTAAATGGTCAAGGCGAATACATGTTCTTTTGCCATATCATTGATTTTAGTCATTTGGCATACAGTGTGCATGTGTGTTTATGTATGCATGGATATTACTTACCCAGAGGTAGCCTTGAGGTAAAGAGGTGCTTGCTGCAGAGAAGCCCAACAATGCACAGTGAACAGGATTGTGGAGGGCGGCTTCAAGCTGCGAAAGGGACAGACAAAATGAACGTTGAATTAATTGTGATCATGGCTCAAACCTGCCATCTTCCCTGTTTTGTTTTTTTCAGGTTACATGTAGAATTTCTTCATAGTGCCTCCAATTCATGTCATCAGCAAAAACTTCATTTCACGTGGGAGTTGACAGCTTTCCACCCACATTCATGAAATGTGAACGTGGGCGTTTTTTCTAGGAAACGGTCAGGATGTGATTAAATAGTTTAAATAGTAATTTGGATCTCATTTCTAAATTCATGTTTTGATAGCTATGTAGTCATTTTACATGGTGATTGGTAAAAAAACAACAGGCTTACCCTGCAATGCTGTAATGTTCCTATTAAATTATACTTAATTTTTTTGCTACAATGCCAAGATCGTAAGACCAACGCTTCAAATAATGCTTCATTATGAGTTAGTATTGGACCATGATGTCCACTCACTTACTCCGTTTACCCTGTATATGTAATGTTTTGTTCAAAGAACGTTACAACACAGCAAATAACAATTCGACAACAGGAGACGGATGGGCGGTTAAAAATGTTTCCATTTCCTGCTTACTTCAAAATGCATAAAGATTGAGTTTATGATTGCACGGTTGGTGCAGACGCACACACAGAGCAGTCACTTAAAAGAGACAAGGGGTTCGTATAACCGGGATGTGACATTTACCTTTTTGAATTGAAATTGGTCAAAAACCCGGAAACGCACACAAGAGGTTTGAAGATTGGAGTCTTGAACCCGAGGCAGCTGTCTGACTATTTATTATCAATAAAGAGAGCCGGCGTCTCACGCAAATGCAACATAATAATTATAAAAACATCCCGGACATATAGCAGATTTGTTTGCCTGAAAACACAGTGATGGACGTTGACATTTACAGTATAGACCATTTAGCTGATTGGCATCAAAACCCCCTGTAGTGAAAGCTGCTCTTCTAACCAGCTGAGGGTGGGCCACGTGACAGATGGAACAGCTAATTGCGTGTTGTCGGGCTGATGGGGGGGGTGTGGGAGTGGGTGAGACGTGGAGATAGGGGAGGGGGGGGGGCCGGAGAGGGGAGAGGGTCAGCGATGAGTGCCGCACGTCTTTAACTGTCGTCCTCCACGGCGGCAAGCATCAATCACGAGTAATTTATAGTCTCCCGTGTCCAGGATCCTCCCCCTTTTTCTCTCTTGTTGGGTGTGTTTGTAAACACTAAACACGCACAAAAAAAAAAAAAAAGGATACTGGCCGCTGATCTCTGCATCCGCGCCCGCCCTGTGCCTGCCTCCATCTATTCAGATTCACTATGCAGATGCACGGCACGTCCTCTCCATCAATCTCTCAGTCCCACTTTCCCATTTTTTTTTTTTTTTTTATGCTTGCTCTGTTTCGTCTGTCTCTATCTTTTTTTTTTCTCACCCTCTCCCCTTCTGCCAGACCTCCATCAAGTGCAGTGTAATGTTTTTTGATAGGTAATTAAGTGGCAGCCATAATAGCTACCCATATGGAAGCCATGTGGTTAAGATAGAGAGAGTGGCTGTGGACCAGAGGGACCGGCTGCACTATAGCGGACGCTGCTGGTAGTTCGGTGGCGGTGGATTTTTATCAGCCACCTGAGACTGACACGTACGGCCAATCTTCACAGGCATAGATTGCTTTGTATGTTAGCGCTCTCCAGAGTGAGCCTGACAATGCTAGTGGGATATATCCACTCCAATCAGAACAGTCCAATCACAACTTAGTGTTGGGAGGCAGGGATGTGCAACTGGGATCATTCAGACAAAAGAGTTGACGTGTAAATGAAGAGTTTCTTAATGAGAAATATGAGAAAACTGACACCAATTGTAAAAAGATTACTGGTATAAAAAGGAAATCTATTATCGTATTATGTGTGTTATGATTCAAATATTCAACTCCACACAATTATGAAATAATAATAGTATTAAACATATTTTGCATCAATCTGGAATAAAACTTTGGATGAGAGGGTACACAAGGACGCCGTGGTGAGGATAGATTGTGTTCACATTAAAGTGCAGACAGTGACTATGATCAATACAGTAAACCGCCGGTCCACTTATTGAACTTCTTTAAACAGCCAATGGAAAGAGGCCAGGTGAGCATAACAACAAAGCCTCCGAGATCATTTCTACCTGTGAATGTGCAAATCATAATCGACAGACACAGAGGAAACGGGGATCTTCGACGATGACCATATCAGTGGCGATCCCCATGCTAATCAAGTATCAGCGAGGCACCATTTAAAAATCAATGAGATTCAAGCTTTCTTGAACTCAATTGTCAGTCTCGTTTATTATAACACAGATTGCATGTGTGTGTGTGTGTGTGTGTGTGTATGAAGCAATTCCCAGGGGTGGAGGCAAGGTTGAGAGACGAAGGTGAGCCTGTAAGCCGATTGTGGGAGGTTTGATGGAAGACTTCAGGGAGTGTGGGGAGGAAAAGGCAGGAAAACAGGCAGGTTAGCTAATTAAAGTGAGATTTGTTGATGTGATGAGAGGGCGGCCTCCCAGCTGCTGGTTACCAATGACCCAATGGTCGACAGAGAGCCCGCCCCACCCATTACCCCAAGAGGGCGCCAGCCCATATGTTAGTTCCAGGTGGCAATAGCTTGCAGAGAAGCTGTGTATACTGACACCTTTTCCAGGTGAATGAATGGATGAGACCATTTATAGTAACTGTCTTTGATGTACTGTGAAATTCTCGTTCTAGTTACACACTGCTACATCTCTTGGCTCTTTATGTCAACACATGTAAGCAGTGGTGGCTATTGGTAGTTGTCTAATATGACAGAGTTTTAATGATTCATACTCTTGGCTGTCAGACTGTCAGTACAGTGTCCCCTTAAGTCAGAATGACTAACTTTTACTTACCAAAGATACACAGATGCACTCATGCTTACAGCAGTATTCCTGTGTAAGCACTGTAAAAACTGCACACAACATCAGGAAAGAATTTCTATCCAAAAAGGGCTCTATGCATCATATTCATCGGGGCCCATAATGTTATCAATGACAAGACACGCTGCAGCCAGCATTGCATTGTTTGTTGTTTGGCCTCCAACATGCTTATGTAATGGATTCTCTTTATTGGAAAGAATGCTCTACTATATAGTTATGTTATGAAACACTGCATTAAGTCAAACTCCTGAGTATACATTTCTGGACTGTTCAAAAAGAAAAGAAAACTATGCAAATACTATATATTTAACCAGATAGCTCGCTGAATATCAAATAACAAATATTATCTCTATAAAAAGGCAGGCGTACAGAGAACCGGGTGCTTGTATATTAGACTCAGGGAAAAAAAATATGCCTGTATTTTTTTTATTTATTTATTTATTTTTAATTCCATAGTCACAGTGCCTTCCCCCAATTCCACATACCAACAATCTTTTACACGCACTAACAAGCACTAATAGAAAACTTCCACTGTTTATTAACTGGTAATTGACTGGCGCTGGTGCTCCCTCCCCACTGCAACCCCACCGCCTAAGGCTACAGACAGGACAGCCGCAGAGTGAATCGCCAGTCAACCTGAAATTACTTACATCCAGAGCACTGCTACAGGTAATGCACACTAAACAAGCTACTAACGTGAGAGATATATCGCAAAGTTGCAGCTCGGGTTATCAAGAAGGCAAGCTCCGATGAAGAGTGGCACTATACTTCATTGCTGAAATATAAGAAGAAGCTGCGAGCGTTAAGTACGTTTGGTCTTTTGAGTCAATATGATTGTGCAACTCAGACATCTACCAAGCACTAAAGCTTGAGTGACTGATTTCTAACATTACACTGAAATAGCTTCAGACAACTGTCAATTAAATAGATCCATATTGTGCATTTGAACATGCAAAGACGAAAGTAGGACATTTCCTTCTTTGATTGTTTGCAGGTATTATTTTTCTCATAAGCTTAATATTCTCAGGACATAAGCAACCAAAATAAATAAATAAAATAAAATAAAATAAAATAAAATAAAATAAAATAAAATAAAATAAAATAAAATAAAATAAAATAAAATAAAATAAAATAAAATAAAATAAAATAAAATAAAATAAAATAAAATAAAATAAAATACACATCTGACATGCTGTTCCAGAAATAAAGACTGAGACAAATGTTGAAGAAAAAAAAAAAAAAAAAAATCAGCACAACTGGAAAAAAAACAAAAAAAACCCCACATCTGTTGGAAAAACAGATGGTGAGATCTGAACTGAACAAGAGAGAAGTTGACTGTTTGCTGTGAGTATGACTGAGGGGGAGGACCATGTGTGGAGAGTGAAAGCAAACAATTTGCAATGTCAAATTACAGGGATTACTGGTTCTATAGACTGCGGCAGGAATGAGTCCTCAAACCCAGACACGGGTTAGCATTTCTGTGCTTTTGGTTAGATGACTAAAACGAGGTTGATGGTTAACACAGTCTGATAAATGATGACTGCATTTAGGCTTCAAAATTCATAAAAGTGATGTTCATTAGTGAAGATTATCTTGCTGAACAAAATGTGTCAAGTATCATAAACCTTTTTTTTTTCCTGCCACAGAGCTTATTTTCTGCAGTAATCCAAAATCCAATGGAAAAAATCCCATTGGCTTCTTCCTGTAGATAACCAGGTGATGGTTCTAAAAAATACAAAAACACAAGTACCCTAAAAATGAAACCTTACTGGCAAACTAAAGCGTGCTTCAGTGACACACCTATGTATTTCCTTTCACTCGTAAACTATTTCATTCTGCTTATCGGCAGATGGCAAAGAGGTCAATACGCCCTCTGTGATGCGCTTGTAAAAGCAGAAGGTAAATTATCATGACTAAGGCTGTGTTTGAACTCCCTTGACTACTCATTTACTGTTCCCCATAAAATAAACACTCGGTAGTGTGCTCCACAGTAGTGGTTTCCAACCTCAGGGTCAAGCCACACAAATTGATCACTAGATAAATTTGAGGGTTTCCTGAGGTAAGTCAGAAAAAAAAACATATTTCTAATCCTAAAATATATTATATTTTCCTCAGATGTCTATTTTTTTGTCTAATGAATTAGGAGATAATGGCTCTTCTCATTTTCATTTTAGTCAGAAAAACAATGAAAGGCAATTAAAAACATTACCACATGTGGGTCTGACTCAGTTTTATCTGTTTTCCAGCAGGTTTCTTGCCGTCCTACACAGTGACGACGAAGAGTAATAAAACGAAACTTAGACGCTCAAATACAGAATATGGAAATATATGAAGCACTTGGTAGCAAACAGGGAAAGATTGAGATGACATGATGATTAAACCTGTGAAGTAATGTTTTCCTTTACGCTATATGACTTTTCTATATGTAATTTACAAGCAGGAAACTGTGTCTGAAAATGAAGCAGAGTTTAAGTATTAAGTTACTTAAAAATGCATTCTCTCATATGACCAGTAGGGGGCGACTCCACTGGTTGTAAAAAGTCTAAGAGAAAACAAAACTGTACTTTCTCACCGTGACTTTATGGTTCTCAATTGCTAGTTTCAAGTCTTCTTCTTCAATAAAGCATTATATTCACTTTGTAAATTTTGGTTATGTTTAGAGTAAAATAGACCATAAACCAGAGTACGCTTTATGGTGTGGCTACCACGGCAACAAACCTACGTTACGTATCACAGATTAGAACCGGAGTATAGGCGTAGCTGTCGCCATTGTGTGTTAATCATAAGATTATGGTCACTTAAAAAAGTCGGCTGTTCGTAACTGTACTCTATGTACTGTGCTAACCAGCTAGCTTTATGGTCGATTCCACCCTCTTGTCCAAATGTTATAAATAGATGGTGACAACCAAAAAGCAGAACGGTGGCTACTTACATTATTTTTTTTTTGCAGATTTTCACATATTTTAGAATGTAAAATGATTTTTCAAATACCACATCCTCAAGATATACCATATTAACAACAGACAGTTAGCTACATAAGCTATCATACTCACATACAGTATATAGACATTCACATACACACTTATGACCCAATCATACCGTGACAGCGAAACGTTGTTTGCTCATTATCTGCTTTCCAATACATCATACTCAACCTCATACAAAAGGACAACAGGATCAAAGATGGAACTTGCTGTTCATGTTATGATTTCATGAGCTGGATGTCACATCGTGATTTAAATTCAACCGGCATCTCCACGCAGAGATCAAAGGGCCAACCACCTGCTGTGCTCGCAGGCCTGCGTTACGCTCAGAATATTCAAAGTCATTTCAAGACAATAAGATTAAACCATCTGCACGAGAGGGCTGAGTAGACAGCTTGATGTTTAACTCTTTAATAGGCCTGTATCAGGTCCTTTAGAGGTGCTTAGGACTTGCGGCAAAAGCGCGTGGCTATCAAGTTATTAATAAAACCCGACTCAGGACATTTCCTTCAATTTAATAACCGCTGTCTGTACAGTACCGATCCCCCTGTCTCCCCTGGCTATGCCACAGATCATATCAGCAATAAGTGGAGTGAAGTTGGAGTGCTTTTGCATATCGCCGCTCAGAGCCACAGCCTGACACTGGTAGGACATCACAAACTCATATTCATGACTCAACTGAGATTTTCTTACTGGTGTCCTTCACCGGCTCGTAGCTGAGCGGTTGCAACACGTCCCAGCAAATGTGATGCAAATTCGTTATGTTGCTTTGCTCCCTGTTCAAACACACACACACACACATAAACACACTGCTGACTCCCGCAGCCATGGCAGTTCCAACTCGGGATGAAAGCAGTGTACTGCCCCTGCATTAATGGGTTCAAAAGAGGACTACAGGCCAAAACTTCTCTGTGTAGTCAATCGCGTCCTCCATCTTCCGTAACCTTCTGCCAGAGACAGGAGACATCCGCACAGAGCCTAGACAAGCTTTGGATGAGCGATTTTACCCACCTCAAAGACAGAAACTGACACAACTGTTTGTCAACGTGGGATCCTAGATGAAACCCTGGGCACAAGAGTGGACTAGGCTTTCCATAATCCTTAATATCAGATGGCAGGAAGCACAGAACAAAGAGGCCTCTGGTGCCAGCTCAGTCCTCAGGCCATGTGGCGGTTGCAACTACGTCTGCCAAGGAAGCTCTGCACATCAAGATGCACCTTCTGAATTTGATTCGGCCCCTATAATCTTTGAATTTTTTGAATTTTTAGTTACTGCCAACTTTATTTTATAGCCGTCTTGTTTCGAGTTTGTTTTTAATGACAGGACTGAAAAGGGAAAGACGCGTTAACATTAGTCGCAACGTACTAAAAAGTGAGTAAAAAAACACTTTCCAAATCACATAAAAAGCTAAATGTAAGTTTCACATTTGTAGCTACTTTTAAAAATAAAAGACAACATGTCCTTAAATGTCTTAACACTGGACGACAACAACAATAAACTAAGCAGCATTCAGAGCAACAGTAGCAGGAAGACTAATTAACGGAGCAGAGAATAAGAAGAGAACATGTCACTGCAACAGACTGGATTGGTTTGGTACAATAGGAAATCAAAGAGCACTGGGCTATCTTCACTTTTCTTTTAAATTGATACAGTTTTTGCCTATCGTCCCTCTCCGCATTGATGTATTATCACAGAGGAAGAAATGTGACCGAATTACCACATTTAGCAGATCTGCAGGATTTCCCTTCTGGGTGCATAATTTGTTCGTGCATGCTATCTTAACAGAGTGAGCAGAAACCCTTGGCCAGAGAAGGAGGACTCTACTCTAAGGCATTGCTAAAGTGTCTATGATTCCCTGTAATTAGTATGTTAACTGTCACGGCAACAGATCAGGCCCTTATGCAAATGACCTCACTGTCAAGCGGTGGGTGTGTCTACTCTCTACTATGTATAATATAGATGTACCTATAGGGACAACACTGCCCTCTATTGAAAAGGAGAGTAATTGAAATTAGTTTGGAAGCCTGGCCTATACTTGTACAATGCAATTACCATGTAAATTATAATAAGACAACTATACATACATACATACATCCAGTAAATGAATTTCTTTAGGACACACTAACTGAAACTGAAAGCCCAAAACACCTTGATCCTGTCATTGCAACAGCAAATTAAAAAAAAAAAAATCCCAAACCCCTTTTTTTTTTTCACCGTCCCTGTTCCAGCTGTTTAGTAAAAATTAATTAAAAAGCTTAGAGAGGATGTAATGATGACGTGACCGTATTAGCATGCTGGTGGTAACACTGCCTCTTGGGTATTTGCACTATTTATTTTCAATGTTCCTGTTCATTTCAATACAGCCAAACCAGTCTTGCTGTACTGGCCAACAAGTGGCAGGAAGACAAGGCTGCTGCTGGCAAGCGCGACAGACATTCATAATATAACTCCTCTAGGCTCCCATGCTGTTAAAGTCACCTATTATTAAAACCGCCTTTCATCAGAACATTTGCTATGATACAAACTATAATTCACACATAAGAAAAATGGACTAATAAAAATCACACCTACAGAACCGTATCCTGTTTGTGACTTGCCCACCAACCGCAGCTACGTTTCTGCTTCTGTGACCCTTGCATCTTTCTTTGCTGCTTCAATAGGACTTAAATGGACTGCAAAGAAAAAGTGCAGTGCAGCTGGCAGTCGCTGCTTTTGGCTTGAAAATATATATATATTCTAACCATTACTTAAGTTCAATAAACTCGACTGCTGATGCTGCTCAGCTCTGGCAGAAAAAGAGACCTAGATCTACAAAGAAGAACGTCTGACCTCTGCACACTCCTGAAACATTAGCCGAGACGTCGAGGACTGTCGCAACTCTTTTCAGAGTTGTTCTCCGAAAATGCCAAAGTTTGACTTCTGCCCTGACCTCAACGAGAGGTCCTCTTTGATCGGGAGTGTTAAGCAGTCAGAGCTTGTGCGCTGTCACTGCCCCCCATCCTCCCCCCCTCCGCTCCCCGTATTTGCGACAGTGACACGTTTAGTGTGTTTGGATTTGGGTTTTGCTGAGCCGAGCCGGCACTGACCAAGAAGGGGCCAAGGCGTATCAGCTTCAGCGACAGGTCTGCTGTGATCCGGCTTCACACAGAGAAATTAGATTGACACTTCCTGCTGCATTCTCATATTCTGCATGCCGAAAGCTTATCTGCCCCCTTTGAACTCGGAGAGATGAGCAGCAGTGATCTGTTTTTTAGTGGAGAGAGAGAGAGAGAGAACTGTGGTTCGTGTGTCGTATTATAAAAAATGGAAGCAAAGTTTACCGCACTTTTCAGTGCATGTGAGAGATCAATAAATACAGTAAAAAAATCAGAGTGGTCCTTGCTTAAAACCTTCAGTGCTCTTTTAAAGAACTTGGGAGTGTATATGCATTTAATACTGCAGTTGGCATCTGTTCATTTTAAAAGTAGATGCCGCACTGGGTTCTGCTTCATGTCCTAAAAAACATCAGCATGATATTTGGTAAATATGCTAGTACAATGAAAATGTAGTCTCAAAAAATACAAGTCAAACATTATGCAGAATGTCATGTTCGGTTCATGAATACACATTGCTTTGTGCTTTGAATTTAGCCCTCTACATTAAGAAACTTCTGTGTATCCACTGATGACTAGCTGCAAAAAACAAAAAAAGCCTAAAAAGAAAATACAGTGAACAGCACATTCAGAATTGTTGGTCAATTTCACAACTTCCTCTGCTGACCCCGAGAGCTGCAGAGATGGCTACATCCTGTAGATTATTTTACATTTCTCATAAGCAATACACAGAGAAAAAGAAAAAAAACGAGTCGGCGTGCGCTCTCTAAAGAGTCTGAAGCACTCGCACATTCATGCTGTTTGTGTTTTTCTGTTTGCCAGGAGGATATTACTGCAGAGGTACGAGGGGAGTTGTTACACTCTAGTGGATCTGTGGTTAGAATGAGCTTTTTAATCCACACTGTGGCTCCTATTCATGACAATTCAGAGAGGTGGCTGATATATTCCACGCCGACGGCAAACAGGTAGCAAACAACCTTCGAGAAAAACAGAGGGAGAAGCATCGCATGTGACTTGATGACTTTACTTACTAAAAAAAAAAAGATTGAGAGGAAATAAATCATAAATTACATTGTCCTTCTCTATTTTAATCCATATTTCATGTTCCTTCATCGTGGCTATAAGAACTTATATGGTCTAAATCAGCTATATAAACGTAGCCATGAACGCAGTGTATTCCTGCTGCCAGGTGAGTGGGGCTCATTTTGTATACACGCAGTCACTTTCATGCGGCTCGCTGAATGCACAGTGCTGCTCTCTTATCACTCCATCAGCGGGGAAGATGGATGACACAGCGAGTGAGAGGGACATGCACAACATGACCCAAAAGTAGCAGCGCGTCTAGTAAACAAGCACAGACCCCTGTGACCTGGTGCGGTGTGATTACGCAGATGACAAAGACAGAGATCACCTATAACATGTTTAATGGATTTTAAAAAACTGAGTCACGCCCTCCCTCCCTTCCCCGTAATGAAAAGAGGTACATCGCTAAATAAATAAATAAATAAATAATATAGATGATCCATGCAAACTAGTGAAGTATTAAGGGGTGAGATGTGAGCGGGGTTTGCGGTTTTCTGAGCTGAGACACAGAAACTAATCCTCAAAAAAAAAAGAGTGAGAGTGAGAGAGAGAGAAAGGAAGCTAACCCTGATGCAGCCCAAACCCTTTTCCAGTTTGTCATTCCGCACTTCAAAGCATACATGATGAAATCCCCCAAGGTATTAAAAAAGCTCTGGCATAGCAGCCATCCGCAGCCCTGTCCTAGCCTAATGCCTCATAAACGGAGTCTGGAAACATGTCCCTTTACTATTTCAAAAAAGTCTTTGGATCTTTAAGAACCTTTTAGAGAGATATGAAGGGTATGAGAATCATTAGGCGGGCCAAAGGATTCCTGTCCCCCCGTAAAACAGCGTATACACACACACACACACACACACAGAATGCACATGGGCCACAACGGTTAAATCAGGACAGCAACCAGGCATCAATCTTCTTCAAAGATTTCGCTGAAAGAGCTTTTATAGAGAAATACAGTGCACAAGGAAATATATGTGTCCTAGATAGAGACAAGCACATAATTTAAGCCATTCAGTTCCCAATGCACTGTGACGCCATTGAATGCCACTTGTTATACAGCTTGCTGAGCTGTCAGATTATTGGGCTTCATAAATACATCCATTTATATTGGCCTCCATGCTTTCAGGCTAACGCAGCCTGCTGGACAGGACTGAAAGAACGGTTCAGGTTCCAGATAATAAAAACAAATCGATGCCGGGTGCCAGGATGACACTTCCTAGTTCATAACCCCACAAGTTTTCTATTTATTAAAATAATCTGCAAATATTCACTTTTTTTCTCCCCCCCCTAATGTTTGTCAAATGACAAATATCAAATGTCATAATGTGTTGGAAGAGACCGCTGATCTGTCATTTCTAAAGCCATCCGTCCTTTTCACACTGACATCAACTTGCTAGTTTTTTTCCTTTTCCATTTAACAGCTGGTTCTCTTATATAAAAAGCTTTTTTCGGCTGTTAGCCTTTTTTTTTTTTTTGCTACGGTATCTCCTATTAATCCCTTAACCCAACCACCTCAAACCCTCCCATTGGACCAACTGCCAAACCTGCTCTGTATCATCTTTCAAAAAAACGGCAGCGAAACGGAGCGTGCGCCGACTCTTTAAACAACAAGGACCTATCAGAATGTGGCTTGTCCATTAACCATGATAACACCTGATTCTCTAGGTGTGTGTGTAACTGTGTGTGTGTGTGTGAGAGTGAAAGAGAGAAAGACAAGGGGAAAATGAAAGAGATAAATTGAGAGGAGTCGGTCTGCCCCCGCTGTTCTCACTCAGCAGACTTGTGATAAGGTTTATCTCCGGTGCCTAACGAGTTCGCCCAGTAGCCCCTCTCCAGCTCCCACCGAGTGGACCGGAGTGCACTGAGCAGCACGCGGCCAGCAGCGAGTTGAGCTCCCTCAGGTGAACTGTGCGTGTTGTTCATGCTACGCTGCTTTAGAACTTTATTTTCTGTAGGAAATAGCTTTGGCCCCTTCGGCCACATCTCTTTTAATCTGGGATTTCTTGCTTTTTTTTTTTTTTTTTTTACCTCCTTTTTTCTTCATCCTTTTCTACTGACTGTAACTCAGACTGCCAAGAGAAGCTGTAAGAGCTGGAGAAAGAGATGCTGCGGAGCTTTGGCACAGAGAGGCGTGTGTGTGTGTGTCCCAGAGGCAGTGGCTGAGGCAAAGATGGAGACACAGAGAGGGATAGGGGGGGGCTGCTGCTGAGTTAAGCCCCTAATCACAGTCTGCTCTGCATGAAGGACTTAAAGTCACTCCATTTAATGCTACCTTTTCTTTAGTGGAGAAGAAATACTACTGCTTACCTCTTCAGCTTTCTGAAACCTACACCCTCATTCTTATCACATGATGCATTAAAGTGCATAGCTAGAGTATATATAGTCAAAAAGGGGAAACATACATGGACATAAATATATATGCAAACTCAGCAGTGCGAGCATAAGTGTCCATGTTTCATATTACTCTTAATAACATGAGCGACCATGACAGACCTATATACGTGCTCAATTTGATAATAATAATAATAATAATAAATAATACAACCACATTGGTTGACTGACACGGCTGCTGTGCCCTTCACTGGCATGCTCAGGTGCTTCATTTGTTTGTGCGGGAAGTGGAGAATATGAGCAGATCCTCAGAGATTTGGGGGTGGAGGAGTGGGGGGGTCCCGCTGGCTCAAAACATATTAATTGACTTGGCTCCACTTCCAGCCAGGTGTAACACACTTTTGCCGAATACCTCTGGAACGTCTCGGTGAGACCTTTCGGGAAATCCCTGCGCTACCGTGTCAGGTGTACACTTTCTGCACTTTCAGCTCACCTAACCCTCGACTATGGTTTTGGTGTATAGGTCTTAATCTAATGCTGGAACATTGATTTATGCTTGGGTGTCCCGCAGCCATTAAGATAATTGCATGATCACTTTATAACATCCTCCCCTGGTATTCCGAGGTAATTTGGCTTCCCCATCGCCCACCTTGCTCTCAGTGAGACCTGTAACCGCGTTATAGCGATAGAAAAATGTGGTTGGAAATATCACCTTTCAGTCGCTGAAAAATTGATTTCATACCATTTCCACTGACTTTAACACCCTTTTAGTCTATCTTTCACCTGTGCTGACCATGTGATCTATTGGAGTCTTCTAGGCCTTAAGAGCTTGTATTGATTGAAATTCTTCAGCATCTTGAAAGAAGGCTCTCATGTCACCTTGTATTTCCAATAGTCCGGGTGTTTTTGAGTGAGATCATCCCCGAGTCGATGTATTTTTAGCTGTTAGGGCAAGGCAAGTGCAACTTTGATTGCATTCAATTGGGAAATGACTGTGTTAAATATCTCTTCCGACAAAATCTTTATGAAAGTAAAGATCCCGCGACCACTATGGGCTAATGGCTGCTTAAGAGGAGAAGTTAGCGTCAGCGGAAGTCAAACTGCTTTGACAGATTGATCCCGAGGGAAGACTTTTCCTTTCTCCGAGTATAAACACGGCCAGTTTAGAAACATTAAAACACATCGAAATCTTTGCGGTTCGAGTATAATCGGTGAGCTCCAGAAGACGTAATAGATTCAAACTTTAAACTGAGATGATTCTGTTTTTTACTGTAAAAAAGGGACATATTAGCTTGTATATGTGTGAATGTACTCCATGTCACAGTACTGATTTCTTCTTCTTTTCTTTTTATACAGAGGATGGTGTGAAGGACCCACAGGTCTAGTGCAGGCTGCTCTCATCAGCTTATCACTGAGTCCCAAACCAGGTGGGGTTTAAAGGAAAAGATGATAGAGGAAGTCCTGGAGCAGGAGAAAGTCATAGCCATGTCCTGGGGGGGGTTAGAGAAGAAAAACAGACACCTTGTGCCCACATGGCAAGACACAGATGTATTAGAGTCATTGAATAAAGCTGTGGAAGCACTGCGAGATCTCACTGACACCCTTCAAACGCAGTCGAAAGTCGTCTCCTACAGTCAGAGGAGTGAAATATGAAAGAAAAAACCTACTGGGGTACCTTAATGACAAATACAATGATGCTGTCTCTGCATCACACCACAGCCTGGCCCGGCTGTGCAGGTGCATTAAAACAGTGGATCGGTCTTATGATAATATATTTTTTTCATGTATATTGCTATCTTTCTGCTCTTCTTCAGTATCTTTGAAAAGCCTCATTTATTTCTTCAAACAACGCCGGTCCTTATTTATCCAACGGGGGAAAACAATCCATATATCTATAAAAATAAATAAAAATAGACAGATTTTCTAGATTAAAAATATTCTAGTTAGTGTTTAGATGTTTTATTACCATTAAATCTTGCTGTTTTGGAAGCTTTAAATGATGAATGAGGTTATCCACGCTGCCTCTGTGAGTGCATGAAGGCTGTTTGTGCCTCCGCAGTCTGCATGTATGGGTGCATATTTGTTTTTGTTTTTTAATGTAGACTAACAAAGAAGTTGGTGCTTTGCAAGTGTTACACCGATACTATTAACACACACACACTATGAAATTCAATTAGCTTCCTTTTAAAACTGTGCTAATCTGATTTCTACTGCTTTAACCCTACGGTGACCCTTCTCTCTGCATGCAGCAGTAGACTTACCTTTCTCTCCGGTGACTTTGTGGGAAACACGGGCATGTGAGAGGCAAGCAGCGGGCACCAAAACGGGGCCGTGGTCTTCCCTTCATCTTCCCCACATAACCATCCTTGTGAATTCTCCTCTCCTGAAAATAAAAATAATAATAATAATAAAATACTATACTATACTTCATGTCGAAATCGCATAAAAAAACATAATCAGAAAGACATTGCCCTCCCTCAGGTGTGTAACATGAACAGTGTTATTAGCATGTAAACATTATAATCAGCTGGAGGCTTATTCTCTGCTGTAGGAGGGTGTAGGAGGTTGAGGCCAGATACTGTCAACACGGGGGCCTCAACAGTGATTAAACCGGCACTTAATCAACAGTGAGAGTCAGTCCCAGCAGGAAGAATGCAACTGCTGGATTTTGAGTTATAATAATGGATCTGCCTTATCAGCGCTCGTAGCTCTGAGCTTTACAACAGGTGTACCCCCCGACAAGGTGCTGGGCCAATCTGCCAAAGTGCTCTCATTATGTCATTTTGTAATCATCAATTTCAATTTACAGAAAAATAAATCGTGCGTGAAATTTAACAGCTCGCTAAAATCTGCTTTTCACGCTTTGTTTGCGTACGTTACCTTGGACTAAGCTGCACGTTAACCTGGATGTTTCCTCAAAGTCATGATCACAGGTGCAGCAGTTTATAAAGTGGACAGCAGAGTTAGTTTAATACGAGCATCTAAGGGCCAAATGGTTGTAAAAATGCACTTATCTGTTCTCGGTCACACAGATGGATTAATATGAATGTCTCATAATACACACACACACACACACATACATATATATATAGATATATAAACTAAGATAATCATCTATTTCCTGACTTGGAGAGGAGCAAAATCCTTGAGTTCATCTGAATTGACAAAACATGTTTATACAGAGCGAGAAGCAACAAGAGTGTTCAAGGACATGAATGAACAACGTTGGCTAAGTTGTGTTGTTGTTGTTGTGTTTCATTTCTTTTAATGATTTCTGTCTGTTTTGCTGCTGGGCTTTTGAGTTTTAATTCACATCCTTTTGTATTTGTACTCTCAGCACGGAGATTTTAACTGCACACGGCTGCACAACACAAACGTCTATACTATGTTATATTACAAAGTTAATCATACCGAAAGCAAAGATTAAATGATCTCAAATATTTATAAAAAAAATAAATGTTAATTTACATTTTCATAATGCGTTCTTTGAAGAGGCAATTAGGTCCACACACTGAGATATTGCATCATAACTACCACATATGCAGCTAATGCGACTGCATTGGGACCCGCAACAGTTTGTGGCCCCGGTTTATCTTCCTATATATTATATCATAAGATCTCAAACATCTTTGAGTCTTCAGCATATATGCAGCCGCTGTAAGATAAGCTGTATTTATATTACTCATCTGATCCATGGCTTCACATACTTGATGTCATCCATTCACCAAATAAATAACAATACAACAACCTGAGCCTTGGGCCTTGCTATTATGAGCCCTCTTCACGCAACACAACGGTCTGTTTTCCTAGTTATCATGTGCAGTAATGTTTCGCTGTTGCTGATCAGGATATTTTTTATTTTTTATTTTTAGGCTGCAGACGACACAGAGGCGCAAGGTCACTTATTCAAAGACTTTAATTGAGGGCAGATTGCTGCAGGTGGGGCAGCAGGTCCAGTGATTTCCTTTACCCCTGAGTAATCATCAACTTTCTTCAGCTAATTGTTAAATTTGCATACATAATGCTCCGTTTGGATATGCTGACTTCTCTAACATAAAAAAACAGATAGATACATACACACACACACACAGAAAGATAGAGACTGTGATGTGTAATAAATTGACAGAGGGAGAAAATAGTTGTGGTAGAGCACAAATTATCCTTAACCTTCAGTCTTTGCCATTTGGTAATGATGATGAATAACTGAACAAATGATAAGCACAGACCTAAATTGAAAATGGCATTAAATTGGGACACTCAGGCCACTCACCTCAACACACACACACACACACACACACACACATACACACACAGCTGCACTATATCACACACACATTTATTTGCATTGATTGAACCTCCAAACACAGGGAAACATAACGATCAAGAGTTGTTCTCCTCTAGTTCAGAAGTTATTAATCGACTTTTCAAAATAAAGTCAGATTTTTATTTTTTTTTTGTAAACTAAAATAATAGGAAATAAACAATAACAATAGCTTCAAATAGTCTTCATAGAGTCAGTCTAAAATTTAAAAAAAAACTGTATTTCAAACGTTTTGTTCCATGTATTTTGTGTTTTTCTCCCCCTGGAGCATTGCCTTGTAAATTATGCCTCATATCAAATTCACATCATGTTAAGATTTACCATAAATAGGACTTTACTGACTAAGGAAAAAAAATAAAAACATTCATGTCAACCTCTTAATGGTAATTACAAGTAGGGGCTGAGACATGCGACTTACTGTGGCTGCCAATATGTACCAATTAGTGTCAAAAGGCGGAAGTGTGTCGACGCAGGCAGCAAACTGCAGCGAAGCCGCTAATGTCAGCAGTCTGATATAATAAAATCAAAATATATATATTATAATATTTTAATATAATATATTATATTAATATATATTACTACTAATACATGAGACAAATGTATTTTGTGATTTTGGGCTATACATCCAGCTGGTTATTTTGCATGTGTGCGTGATCAATTAGTTAAAACGTAAACTCTGCTTTGCATATGGATCCAACATGATGGTGTACGGTGAAACGTAGCACGACAGCAGCAACTTCTTACCACGAACAGCCGGAAAAAACAACAACACATAAATAGATAGAAAACAAGAACAGATAAATGGTGGTTCAACAAAGGTCAAGGTGTCAGAGAGACGTCATTTTCCAGGTGACCCTTTCGTCTCAATTGGAGTTAGATGGAGAGGAGAGCGGAGAAAGCTTCCACCTTACTGGGCAGCGAGGGCACTAATCTGAACCAGATAAATCAAGAAGAAACTTCAGCTCGTACTCGTATAGCTGGAGATGCATCCAACTTCTGTTTCCAGTTCCGAGTCAAATTAGAATATCGGATCGATCCCGGATCTGCAGCTGCTGCATAGATGTATTGACTTCTGACAGTTAGATCAGTGTAGTGATTCCCAACCAGGGGTGCTTGTACCCCTGTGGGAGCTTCTGCAGCAGTAGCCACAGGGTACGTGGGAAGACTGCGGAGTAGCTCAGCCAGTATGAAAAAAAAAAAGGAAATTATGATTGTTTATTTTTTTTACCTTCATAATGGGAAAATAAACACACCTAGAACATTACAGACTGCTGTGAGGCAATAAAAAAAAAATCAATAACAATATTCATCTGTTTTAATAAATGTATAAAGGGTGACGTCTCTAAAGAGGTGCATCAGATAAATAAATTTAAAAAATTAAAAAAAAACACTGGATTATGGAGCAATTATAAAAACCTCACAAAATGTATTAGTTCTCATTATAAATGATCATAATATTAATACTGTAATACTACAAACAGTTAGTTCCACTGTGCTGCTGTTCATTTATTAACAGTGTTAATTAAAAGCACACTAATGATGAGATTCCCCCGTGGTAAAAGGTTAAGGTCACCTACTGTGTGCTCGATCCCAGCTACTATACAATAACCATGTGTAACAACATCATTTGTAAAGGTGTGCGGTTGGAATACCAAACAGACAGATTTAGGTTCTCGGTTTCTTTATTCCAATCATGCTTTTGTTTTCAAGCCCTCTGCTGATGAAGATTAATTTGCAGAGCATGGCGCTCTATCAACCCCAGTGACACAAAGGGCAAAGATATGGACTAATTAAATACACGAGTGCAATTGATATTTCCCATGGATCAATGCAAGTGTGGGGATCTGTTAATTAAATCCGTGATAATGTTTACTCATCATAAACATTTTCCCATGTTTGAGTACAGAGAGAGATGGGGGAAGATAATCTTTGATGTCTGACAGATTCATTATAGGGCTAAAAAAAATAAAAAATAAAAAAATCCTGCCAGAAACAAAAATAATAAATAATAATAAAAGTTTTTTAAGTTTTCTGTTAAATGTTATCAAAGAAAATCAGTAGACATACCTGAACAGCACAAAACAAAAAGAGTTACACATAAGGTCGAGCTAATGTTATTTGAACAGATGCACAATATAAAAAAAAAATCATAAAAAAAAAAAAAAATCAGTCACCATAGCAACCAAGAAATCTGAAATCCTTGGGCGAATGAAAGTGAAGCCCCTGCAGTCTTCCCTAAAGCCCATGCAGTACGGTGTATTCTGCGCTCCACACCCCGCCCGACTTTTTTTTTGTCTCCTGTGCGGTATACATACGCATGGCACAGGTTATCACACAGTGGATTAAGAAGGCGTGTCAAAGTGTGTGCCTGCACCTCCGAGCCGCACTCCACTCATCTATTGATCCGCGCGCAAAGGGGGGAAAAAAGCGAAAGACCGGCACACTTAGCAGTGTAACCGCAGGCAACAGCCCCCCTGCCTGCCCTCTGTTCCCTGCAGTGGGACTGATTGCTTGTCTCAATCATCCTTTCACCCCTCGCTCCACACACACACACCTACACACACACACACACACACACACACACACACACACAGAGTAGGTATAGCTATTTCAGTGAGGCCATTCATTCACATAATGCATTCCCTAACCCCCTAAACCGAGCCTTAACCATCACAAACAAAATGCTGAGTCTCAACTCTTACCCTGAACTGAACTTTCAATTCTAACATTGATCCTAAAACCTTAAAAAAGTCCTTTAGAGGTGTGTCAGAAAGTGGCCAAAATGCCCTCACTACTAAAACATCTTCACTTCCCCGAGTATCAACACTCAGATCGGTTCTCATAATGACACACACACACTCCCAACACACCCTTAACATCTCACTTTGCTTTTTCCCCTCGTTCATTCCTCAGCTTCTGTCTCCGACATCTCGGGCAGCGATCTCTCATGAATTTGACGCCTCTTGTTCTTCTTGTGAGGGCCATCAAAGTCTGAAGGCTTAACCCTGTCTGAAAGCGCTGGGACTGCACGGTTGGAAGCAATTAATTCTGCAGTGAGAAAGCCCATTAATTAGGCAACGCTTCTGGCTATTTCACGAAGACCCTTCAGAAACAGTAGGGCCACTTGGAGAGGCATAAAAGATGCAGTGGCACACCAGGTTATTAATGGACCCCGGGGCTCCTGGCGAAAGCACCACCGTGGGCTGATTCTCATTTTCTATTTCAAAGTCTTATAACTACACCACATGCACTCGCAAAGTGACAAATGCTGTTTACTGGAAACATGTCTTATCAGGCTCGGCTGCCGTATTATATCATGTAAAGCTTCAATAGCGGAGCAGCATCAGCATTCTGCTAAAGTACAACGATCTCCAGGTGAAAACCAACCAATCATCAGGCTGCAAAAATTAAAAAAATCACAGCATTAACAAGGCAGTGTTAATGGGTAATTCACTGATGGGGCAGGACTGTAGAAATGTCCCTAAAAGGCACCGATATTCACACACGCGGCGCAGAGAATGCCAGAATACTGCTGTGTTTCCTCTGAATGGAGGCAACAGGATAAACACTGGTGTGAGGATGAGTCCGGGAAAATGAGTTTTGTGATGTCTAATCACTCACTAAATCATGCATGAGAACATTAGCTATTTGTGGGGTCCACCATTCGGGGACATTTCAGAGCGCAGCACCCATTTGAAACTAAACAAGCCCACGGTCGGCTGCGTTTGAAATGCTGATTCAACTGTAGGTCTTTTTCCCGAACACACACACACACAGGGCAGGGCCTGCCTCTGCCTGCAATGACGAGGAAGCCTCTGTGACAGTACGCCATCCGTGAAATTAAATCAACAACTCCCTTATTGTAATTACATTTGCTTAAATGGGGAAGGCAAAGTGTGGGTGTAATACAATTAACATGTAATTGTCATCCTGACCAGGTTGGAGCTGATCTATTTCCCCAAAGGATTCAATGAAATACCACCACGCCGCCCCTGTTGTCTACCATCAGCTTTCAGATGAATCACATGATGATCACAGCGCTGTTTGTGATATGGATGCTACTACAATCAACATGGGGTCATCCCATAAGGGACAAGCAGCTATAAAATAATGGAAAGATAGTTAAACTTTTAGGCAAGTCACTCACTTTATACATGTGGAAAATGTTTTGTCATTCAGTCCAAGTAACTAAGCTGCTATTTGTGTTTTTCTACCATCTTCCTTCCTTCCTTCTTTATCAGCTAATCACGATAAAACACTTCCATTAACCTCAGCTCGCGAGGCTACGTGAGGCTGCAGATGGAGAGGACTGACACTGTGTGGGCCGTCAACTATCAATATACTGTATGCAAAAAATTCATATTAACCAATCGAGAGGAAGTTCATGTGAAAGAGCCCCGAATGATTGTTGTGGAATAAAAAAAAAAAAAAGTACAGCTGGTTTCTTTCTTTGGTTGTCTCTGCGTGTGTGGTTGTGGTTAGTTAGGACTGCAGGAATTTAAAAAAAAAATGATATAAATACATGATATGTGATGATATATGAGAGTTAATTCTATTGCTTCATAGTTAGATAAAGTTCAAAACCAGCCGAATAACTGTCGAGGAGCTTTAAAGTTTCGTGTCAAAGTGCAAAACAATTAGAAATTCTGTATATATATATATATATCCCAAATCTGTTTCTTGAGCTTATCATATAGAAAACATCTCTGTAATGCCTCCCTTCTCCTTTTATTCAGGTTTTACATCATCATCACGGCATTGTCACCTGTCTTGGATAGCAAAAGTACCTAAAATGTAAAATTCTTGCTGTTTATTTAATTCTCCTCAATTCATGTTTGAGGTTTAGGGAGACCTCAATTTATGTTCTCCATACGCATTATAAAAAGGTATGAGGCCCCTCATCCGTATGACAGCTATGAATAACACATGCACGATTTGGTTTTGAATATCACCCGTGTCCATACAGTAGCCCACAGGGGGAGAAGCGCTGCATGTTATGACTATGCCGTTGTCCTCATCAGTACGCCTGCTGTGTTGCTGATAAAGTTGTGAGCCACGAGGAAAAGCTGAGCGTCCTGCTCGTCGCTGCAGCTGCAGCCAGATGTTTCCGATGCCACTGCAAGCTCTGCAGGAGAGTCTACAGACTGCACTGTATGATTCATACACATCTATACACCAACTGTGGCGTGCAAAGGAAGAAAAAAAAATCTCAAAATAACCGGAAGCAAAGTCTCTTCTGTGAAACACAAAACACTTCTTCCTCTTGACCTTCGCCAGATCTCATCGATCATCTCAGGGCTATGCCTACAAAGCACTGACAGCACATCTCAGGGTAATCAAACATTTTACTGGCTAAGATGTTTGATTGAATGTCCCATAATCTACTTTTTTAAAAAAACTTCAAATAAAATCCTTGAATATTTCTGTGTAATCACAGCAATGTCCTTTGGGATATAAGAAGCCACGGCAATATAATCGGAGCTACGCACAAGTACAAGACATACTGCATGCACAGCAAACCCAGAATAAAGTGTGTGTGACAAGGAAGAAGCGCTCAAGGCTACTCGGGACGTAGCAAAGGATGGGGGGGAAAGAGGACAATGGCGGTGAGTGGGTTGAATATGCGTGCCATCATGGCCAAATAAGTAGATTAATGTCCTCATTGAAGTACCGTGGTTTTTGCTACTGGATGACAGCATGCATTGAGAAAGGACCTCCTGTAATGAAGCGTGTTCAGACTGCAGAGTGGGCTTAGACCTGGGCAGAGCGAAGCAACGGTTGGAGGAAAGAAGTTAGGAAAGTAAAAAAAAGAACTGTGCTGCTCCCTGCTGGGCAGGGTCTAACCATTTATCCTCTCAATGTTGAATGAATGTTGACCACTGCTGAGTCTCCACAATGACATGTCCAAACAATGACAAAAAAAGGGAGGGAACTTAGCCTTACAAATGATTGGTAGTAGAGATTGATTTTTTTTTTTTTTTTTTTTCAAGCACAGTAAGCAGCCAACATATTTGCTGAATGACAAGTCTCGGGTTTCACAATAGCTGGATGACATCTTGGAGGAGACATAAACTTCAGATGACCCGCAGTGGTTTCTCTATATTCACTAGTTTTAGCCAATAGAGAGTGAAACAAACACTGATGATGTGTCTGATCCTCTGACTGGAAACATTGTTATTTGATTTCATCGCGTTACATCATCCTGTTTAAACAGAAATGACATCGTAATCCTATCTGTGTGTGTGTGTGTGTGTGTGTGTGTGTGTGTGTACGCCTCTATGAGTGAAAGGGGGTGTGTGCTTACGTTGTGCAATCTTAGCCAAGTGCAGACGGTTCACCCAGGAGATCTTACTGAGAGGGTTGGGAGTGTTGAAGACCACCATGAAACTGACAGGACGTCCCGACCTGGAGGAGAACACACACACACACACACACACAGGTATACAAGTTCAGGTGCATGAACACGAGGAGCTTTTGAATGCAGAAGACGAACTCTTATTGATACATACAATGGATTTTCTGTCCATGCCGCAAGCAGTAGCATTCCCATAGAGCTGGTAGCTGATAGGAGTATATCAGATATGTTGTGAAAAAATCTGGAAACATGATGACTGACAGTTATCCATCACCTCTTACGTTATCCGGAGGCGTTTGGCAACAGAGCAGGAAATAGTAGGATTATGATGAAAGAATAAGGAAAAAGTGAATTTGGTGACATATTTTGTGCTATATAAAAACACAAGAGAGAGAGAGAGAGATAGAGAGACAGAGAGAGAGAGAGAGGAAACAAAAAAATGACATTTTTCATTTCATGGGACTTTGAGTTTCGGAGACTATTTACTGTCAGAACAGCTGCTTGCATGCTCGTAGTTTTACAGCGGTTCAGTCCGGTAAGTTAAGGCTTTATGATTTTAGCCTTCATTCAGGGCAGCCTGTGATGATACAACCAGCCTGGTCACAGTGAATTGATAGTAGGCGGGGAGACAACTCTTAAAAAGGCTACTAATGTGTGGGCTCCACTAGGATCAGGGACTGCCAGTACCGACTCTACTGGGCTTTTTGGTGCCAATTCAAACTCAGACACAGTTGGACAGCAGATTGTTTGTGTGTGTCTGTGTGTGTGTGTGTGTGTGTGTGTGTGTGTGTAAGCAAAAAAAAACAACTCAGAGAGAGCAAAAGAATGAGAGAAAACAATGACGATGTGAGTGTACAGGTTATATCCTCTCAAATTTGGGAAACATTATATTAAAAAAAACATATGACACTTTTTAAATATTCTACTGAAAACACCCGCTGCAGTCTGGTAATGACGCTTGTGTAAACAGTAGCTGTGCTTGGTGACAAATGGGAGCTGCGTGTTAAACAAACCACATTCAAGCATATACCGCTAAACTATGAGCATTTAAAACACATCACTTTTTTTTTTTAACTCAGCGTGCATCTTAACTAGATATTATTTACATATGACGGATTTATTGGCTCGAGAAAAAAAAAAGAAGAGATTTTAATCATAATAAGCTTTTATTCCCTGGTTAAATAAAGTAAAGACCTGCAGACAGGGGAGCGTTTGATGTTTTTGGTGGAGTATCCCTTTAAGCTCTTAATACACAATATCCTGATAAACTAGAACAAACCCTGATTGAAAAGTGATGAAGGTGTTTAAAAAATTAAATGAGCAAAAAAATGAATAATTTAACAAAAGTTCACAAGAGATGGATGCCGCGCCTCATGCACAACACTGACTAATCTATGTATATGTTATTCCCATTATGCAGCCATAATTTAAAATTTAACAAAGTTCCTGTCTCGTGTTTCAAAGTAAATCACGCGACTATAGTTTGCTTTAGGACTTGTAATATGACAGATCACACATATTTATGCTGGATATTTGCATTTTGCCCGCGTCTCCGTGTATGTAATTTAGATGCTTTTTTTTGGTTGTCAAGTCGTAAATATGTTTGTCAGTGCTCCACATTTACATCCAGATGAGTGTGTAATCGCATATTTCCCATGTTAGAACTGGAAAGGTGCAGAATATTTACCATAAATCCCCATCAAAAAAAAAAAATCTTTTAAAAACAAAAACAATTCGAGACGACTGACATGTGAAAATAAGTGAAAACAACAATCAAACAATCATTATACTGCTGTGAATGTGTTTTGCTGTATGGCCCGAGTTATTGCATTGAAGAAGTGGAACCACTGAAAGAGATTTGCTCAGCTGAAACTGTATATGCAAACTTAATTTAATAATTAACTCATACTGAACTGCTGAATTATAAAAAAGAAAATTGATTGATTAAAATTTCAACAAAGACTGCAGAGCCGTTTATGAGTTTGTGCGACAAGCAAGTGGACAAAAAAACCCATCTCCAACCAGGCGTTCAGAACGGGTTGAAAAGCCCTGGTTTTTGACTTGCAGGTGACCTTTTCTACATACGTTAGCCTACCAAAAGCCACCAGGTGACGTCTCCTTCATCCCTCCTCCTTGTCTCGTCACAAGTTCAAGAGAGTTGAACTTGAATTGTATCCAGCTACTAGTATTATGCTACTGTTGATAATAAACCAATAAGTATTAGCCAAGATGTTTGCACAGCCCGATCCTAGTCAGACACACAGGAGAAACATACGAACTAATCTAGCTGTAGAGTTCAACCTTAACGTCCTTAAACGTCTACTCAGTCACAGTTTATTAGACCACTCGCTAAATTTAAATATTTGGCAGTCTGTCCTATCAATTAAAATAAATTAACTGCTTAATGCTGAGCAGTATAAGTAGAGACTGGCAGCATCAGCCCCTGAATCTGCAATGACTCAGCCGGTGTGTTGACAGGGGCACTCTGTTGTCTGAATTGATCAGGCTTTATTGGAACTACAAGTACGCTTCCTGGCCACGGATGAGTCTTTCTAAAGCACTAAGCAGCGCACAAAAAAATAATGGCCTTGTCTTATTCACCTGTACAACCATGTAATGCTGAGGAGATGAAAGAGAAAAGGGAACTGAAAGGTAGGAAAAGATACGCACATATAAGAAAGACAGTCGCACATCTAGTCATCATTAGAAGGTAACTGAGTGGAGAACAGAGCAAAGCCTGAAATTTCTGCTTCTGTCACACCTGCCGCTGCCCGCTGCAAATTAATTTTTATTTCATAGAGCATGGAAGAAAAAGGCACACACACACACACACACACACACACATACATACAGAGAAAGAAAGACGCTGTAGAATAAAGTAAGATCTCAAACTTCCTTGACATGTCGGGAAAAAAAATATAAAAAAATAAAAATAGAGCTTTCACAAAGAGGTGTAATTCATACCATTCGCTGCTTGAATATAGCAGAGGCAATTTGCCGAAGACAGAACGGGAGACAGGCTGTGATGAAAATACAACTACTCACTTGGTTGGATTTCTTCAGTAACACTTCATACCCACACGGCCTCAAACATGCTAACTACCTCCTGCCCGCTGATTGACGGCCCGCACTGCAGGTGTGGTGCGCTGCCAGAATGGAGAACTAGACTCATGGCATGCTGGGCAGAGGGGGGGAGGACGAGGAGAGCTGAGAGGTAAGGAGAGTCAAAAAAAAAAAAAGGGGAGGAGGAGCGCGGCCCCGCTGATTTATGGGAGCGGGTCATTGCCGAAGCACACGTGTGACACTAATGCACAAGGACGGGACAGATGTAGGAGTGAGTGGTGAGTGACAGCCTGTCACGCGCCCATCCTTCAGTTCACCTCCACAGAAACAAGCGAGAGAAAGTTTGCCGTGCAAACAGTGAGATGAGTTAAAAGGAGATGATTTAGTGTTTGTTCATCTGACATGTGACGTGTGTGTACAGTACAGTTAGTACACTGGCTGGTTGTGACGCGTGTGTCAAATGTGCATGAATAACGGAAAAAAAAAACGGGCGTTCGATTATTCCCTGAAAAGTAGAGTCGTCTAAAGGCTAAAGGCTCAAATGGTTGCATCAAATCCGTCCTCTCCTCTCTTGATCTAACAAATGTTAGACTACTGACTGAGTCACTAACAGCACTTTAGCGAGATAATGAACATGTGTTCAACCTGGTACGACCTTTCATACTGTTTATCACCGGCAAATATCTGGTTGTCAAAGTTTCTACGACCCCCAGGTTGGGATCGTACATGCAGTGTTTCTACTGGAGACGGCTGCCAGACGGCGGTGACCTGGTGTTGATCTTACAGAATTATTTTCCTGAATTATTAGCTCGCATTATGAAAAGTTAATGCCAGAAACTCACATTAATACTGTTCAAGTCATCTTTGAGAGGGTTAAATGTCTACTTGGGGTTATACTCACCCCCATCGTGATTATACAGGAACATTCACTTCTTCACCTTTATTTCATTTGGACTTTTTTTAAATTTTTTATTATTATTATTTTTAAGTCTAAAATTGTGTGACGAGGGTCCAACCAGCACCAGCCTTCAACCTCATGATGTGCAACAGTAACCAGAGATAAATCATTTTTAGGAAGCTTTCCATATAAAAATGAATCTAGAGCAAACGGTGTGTATAGATAAGATAACGTACCTCTGCGCTGAATGAACTAAGGAAAAAATTTCCCCAATTTGTTTTGACTTCTCAAACAGCAACACAAACTTCGACAGAAGAAAATGTTCCATTTATGCTCCCGAAATCACGACGCGACTGATAACTGAATGAAAGAAAAGTGAACTGTAGTTATTCTCGCAAGCCTGAATGAGGAAAAAAAAACCAGCAAGCAGTCTCTGGACAAATAAGGCTGAAAACAGGAGAGCAGAGGTTGGCTTGTGGGTGCAGGAGTGGAGCGATTCCCGTTCCATTATACGATGTGACAGATGCTAAAGGAGCACTCCGCCATCGTGAGAAGTCATATATGTAAAAATCGAGTTAAATGGGAAGATAATCGATCTCTGTGAGATCAGTTTGGGACAGAAGTGTGAACCTTTAAATGATGACAGGGACACTGATTCTGTCATGTGTTAACATGTCATGGTGATGGGTGGATATCTCAAGATCCGGACGAAGAAAATCAAAACGTTCTGCAACGATTAACTTATCAGTAACCGTGAGAACCAACCCTATACGTGGGATCCCATCATGCATCTGCACATGGAGCAAATCAGACAAACTCAAACTGTCCAGACACTATGATAAGGTCATAAGGACTCTCCAGAGTCACTTCGGGAGCATATCTATTTGGACAAGACTCTTAGCCAGAATGAACTAAAAAATGAAGCTTGAATCAGTCTAATGACTGTGAATGCAACGTCTGGCGTCCGCCTTGCATGTACAGCCGCCATTAAAAGCTCCACGCATGCTGCACATGTGGGAAAATAAGAATGAAGCAACGTACACGTTTGGTTAAACTATGAAATTTGAACTCTGTATCCATCGCTTGCAGGCATAGCCCGCGTATCCGTGCCGACGGTTGCTCCGGCAGACGCAGTAAAAAGAGGATGTTAATGAACTGCTGTCACACGTAGGCTGCTGCCTTTGAGGCGGCAGTCAGGATTCTCTCCACGTACTCAGTCTGTTTGCAGTGTGGAGGCTGTGATGTGCTGCCTGACTGCAGAGAGTCGCTCGCGGCCAGACAGGAGGGGACCAACTCAGTACAGGGGGTCCCTGCTGCGGTCCCACTCTCTCACCAGCAGAGCAAAGGGCTCAAATGTGTGTGTGTGTGTGTGTTTCTGTGCCTTTATGTGTGTGCTTCTTTGTCTGAGATGCATGCATGCTGTGTGCAGGTGCATTTGTCAGCATGTAACACATGTGAATGCATATACAGACTCTGGAAACACTGTTGCGCCTTGTAGGTTGTTACTCAGGTTAATAACAAAATGACAAAGAACAGCAACAGGAAAACCATCAGTTTGTGTGTGTGTGTGTGTGTGTGTGTGCGCGAGCTTGTGATTGGGAGAACGACAGCGTTAGTTTACCCGCTGTTCTCCCCTGCAATCTGCCACTGCTGCACCCTGGGTAGTGTCAGAATGGTTTGGGCACCCCTGCCGTGCCACCTGTCACCCCTGGCCCTGAGGCTCACTGCCAGTCCATCCAGCCCACTCCAAGGCCCAGACTCAATTAGATTGCTATCACACAACCAGAATTTGGCTGATTTCTCTCTTTCAGCTGACATCTTTATCTTTTACCTCTCCAAAACAAACTTTGTGACCATTTCCAAATATAATATATTTAAGTGCTCAATACAAATCTACATCTCGGACATATGTAGGGGTGGGAAATCTCCTTGTCAGCGCTGTTGCTAATGACATTATCAGAGGAACTCAGCAAAGAGGGTACCCCTTGAAGGGGAATTCAGGGACTCTCTTGTAAGCCTGACATCTGGCTCCACCAAACATCTGAGTAAGCAGATTGGCCCTGCAGGCCTGGTGTGACAGCCGACGAGGAAGCTGGGAGATGTGGGAGAAGTGATCTGCACAGCTCCGCTGCTCAAGCTGTCACTTTAGCTTGGCTTGGCACAGTTAGATTCTCCGTGGCTCTGAAGCATTAGACCCACTCTTCTGACTGCCACTGCCCTGCCGGCACCCAGCCAAGTCTTTCATGGGGGAGGTCGATCATTACTCTCACTTCTTTCTTTCTTCCTTTCCTTCTCCTGCTTAGTCTCTCACAGCAGGGCTCTGGCTTCTCTATCACAATCTTTCTAGTTTTTGTCTTCCCTTTTCCTCTTATCGTATCCCCACCAGAAGCCACGAAATGGGATCCATTATAATCTGCCATTATTGGTTATCCCCAGTTCCTGTGCTATAGTCTCCGCTACTCATATGCTCTCTCCATGCTATCTTTGTTTTTCTCTAAGTAGGCGTTTAGTCATTCAGTAGTCACTCCACCCACCAGGATCCACTTCAGCATGTTAAGACGACCACTTTAACATCCTACGTATAACAACTTGCTATGGATTGCATATAAGTGTATATACTCTACACAACACTGCAACTGCTGCTGTCTGATGAGTAAATAAATACTAGCGGCCATTCGCTGCATTGCAAGTAATCACTGAAGCCATAAATATGAAACAACAATGAGGACATAATTTTCCCCTTTAAATTATATGGATCATTAAATTACTCATCACCGTTTACTTTTGTAGAAATCTTCTTCTAAAAAATCTAATCTAATCTAAAGCCTACAGCTGGGAGATGAAATAGCACTGTAGTGTGGAAAACGCTCAATATTTGTCTTTCTGCACAGATACTGTCAACATGAAATAATATAAATCTTAAATGAGTAGTTCAGACAAAAAATATGGACCGATCGCAGGTAAAAGCCGAAAGATAAAAGAAACCAAACAGTGTCTCAATTCAATCCTGAAAAACAAACACGTTGTGGAGACTGTTCATTATTCCCGAGTATTGAAGGAAATGAATTATTTGAGTCAGGTAATTACCCACTAACGACAGAATAAACTGCTCTGGCCTCTAATCTGTAAAAGGTTAGGTTGCCCTATAAGGTTGTCACGATACCAGAATTTTAAACTTCGATATTAGTATATAAAAAAAAACAAAAACACATTGTTGTTACATATATGCACTCATATTTTCAGCTGCTTTCATTTTGCAAACCAAGTAAAAAAAAAAGGCTAAATGTATTTAAAAATAGGAATCTTTGCCGTTACTGTTTATTATGTCGTCTTCTCTCTTACTCGTATGCGTGCGTGGACTCACATCTCGAAAATAGGCTACAGTAGATTTTACTCAGAGCCACATCTGTATTTGTGATACTACTCACTTGTCTGGCCTGCCGGGCACCTGCAGGCGTAAGCGACATTTGTTAGCGCTCTGAATCTGTTCTTCTTTGATGCGAATAAGCCTCTGCAGAGCCAGACACCAGTCCTGGGCCACGGTGGTGTTCAGGTTCTTTGATAGAAAAACACACACAGTTAAAACACGTTTCTCAGATGAGGCATACAGTATGTTGTCTAGCACACTATGTGGCAGCATACCGTAGATGTATTCACATATTAATACATTAACACACAAACTGAGAAACAACTTCACAAAAGTGAAACCACATGCATTTTTATCCACTTAAATGTTGCATTCGCTTCAACGCCGACATTTTTACATTAAAACCTAGAACCTCAAGTGAACTTGTATAGTAAATCAATTTTCAGAAGTCAATGAGCTGTGTAGAAGTATTTCATTCGGTGGACAAAATTATAACTGGCTGAAACGTGAAAATCAGTGATTTAGCACCAGGCCAGTATCACTCCTCCTAATGACATTGTGCTCATTACGTGCAGGAAGGCAAAAGGTGCCACCATTAGCTTGAGAGGCTCTTCGGTGATTACTGTAGTCTACCTCCCTGACTGTGTTATGTAGTGTACGATATCGTTAATGTGTTTGAAGCAGACTACTGGGAAGTGTCCTAAATTTGAACACTACAGGAGGGGTGCTGTCGGTTTTCTTTTTGCAAGAAGCAAATCTAACACTTTTATCAGCGGGAACATCTCATTCCCACCATTGTGGCACTGTTGATGATGAGGAGAAAGATGGGAGACTGCAAGCTTTTTACAAACTGATGACTCAAGGATCACACGAGACTACTCTTTGATCACATTTTACAACATTTGCAATTTCTTCAAGAGGAATAGCCGACATTTCCCCCAAATGATTATCTTTGTACTATCCAAACTTGATATCTTAGTTTGCATGGAATCCAGCATTTTAAATTAACTGTGCATACTTCAATGCTGTCTCCGCCGCCTCTGTGATTCTCCGTTGTGTGCTCAGGACTTACAGTTGTAAACAAAAAGTTAAGGCACCATCACTGTGGCATGTGCAAAAGTTTGGACGAGTTTCAAGGTCTCTTAGTCTTTTACCTTAATCGGCTCAAAAGGACTAAAGCATGTCAACAACTGTCATTATGAAATGTCAGCTGTTGCCGGTTTCAAGGCTTTTACAAATACTCAGACTCTTCACAACGTGTGCAAACACTCAGCAACCACGGGTTCCTCTAAGCAGCTGTGTAAGACTGAAGTTACTGATGCCCACAATGCAGTGGAAGGTTAGAAGATGATAGCAAAGCGTTGTCAGCACACAGTTTACACAGTGCAATATGTAACGGCAGCTTAGGGGAACTGTGAAGGTCAAGATGACATCTGGGAAAAAGAAAACTCTCTGGGAGAACTGCTCATATGCTGGTCAGAAAGGGAAATCAAAACCTGCTCCACTGTGCACTGATGCACAAGACCGTCATAGAGTCAGTAGAAGAAAACTTTACCTGCATCTTCATCATTAAATCCAACATCAGTACTATGCGACAAAACATCCACAGGAGCCTGATGCAATTTTAGAAGTTTAATTAAATATAACTCATTGATCACAATCAACAAAGGTACGTTTGGAGAAAAAGCTAAGTTAAGCATGGGGGTGGCTCTATCATACTTTGGGGTTGTATTGCAGTTAGTGGCACAGCAAACATTGCATGGGCAGAGGGAAGAATGGAGCAAACATCACATCAGTTAAAAAAAAAAAAGCTGAAGAGGATGGTTTCTACAACAAGATAATGATCTCAAACTTACCTCGAAAACCCAGCATGGACTACCTCAAGAGACACAAGCTGAAGGTTTTGGAATAGCCTTCACAGTTCCCTGACTTAAACATAATTGAAAATCTGTGGGTGGATCTTAAAAGAGATGTACATGCAAGACGCCCCAACAATACTGCAGAACTAGATGCAATGAAGAATGGGTGAAAACTCCAAATACAAGAACTGAAAGGCTTTTAGCTGGCTACTAAAAGCATTTGCACGGCGTGTTACAATGTACTGACTAACTATCCCACCCAGGTGCTAAGTACCTTTTGGGGGACTCAGTTCCTCAACCTGTGTTTCCATTCCGTGGGGGATTGTACTTTCCAAAAGTACAGGAACTTTAGTACAGATGATTTACTGTAGAGAGTACTGTACAGACGCTCTTAGTTTCAGTGTTATTTTCCTCCTCTGCATTTCTCCCTTTCATTCATTCATTACACAAGTAACACAACAAATCTGTATTGTAGTTTCCTCGTGTGTTAATACTGCGACTCAAATTCTTCATGGGTCTAATTTGCATGATCTACCTGGTTCCTCAGATGCTGTGGAAATGCAAACAGGTTTCAAGTTCCTAGTTCTAGTTCCTGAGATCCTCTAGTTCCAAAGTACCTGGAACTTTTAGTGTAAATATAGGGTGCCCAAACTTTTGCACATGCCACAATGATGTTTTGATTTTTGTTCAGTTTATGACATAAAAAGTAACGTGTGCATTAATGTTTGTTGAAAATATATGTTGTTTTTTTCCATATCCCTGAGAGACTGTGTTTTCACATAGACGCTGCAAAGACACAACTGAAATATGCAGCCCACACTTTTGCATACAACTGTGGAAAGCTATCATAATGTAAGCTGCAGTTCACAGAATACATTCCATATTTCATATATTCCCTGTCAATATCTTGAGCAGTAACAGGCTCATAAATAATTTGTGATACTGAATACAGTTTTTAGAGGAGAGAAGAGCACATGGAAAGGTCGGGCTGTGGGAACGTTTTGTTAAGAGGCCAATTTGGTCAAAGGCTTTTAAACAGAACCCAGAGAGAACATGGCTAGCCTCTGTAGTGGTGTGATAAATGTAACAAACTGTGACTTGTTTGGTTTGGCTTGAAGAGTCAGCTGGACTAAGTGAACCTATGCTTGAACCTTTTGGCTGACTTTGTTGCATAATGTGTCATTTATTGTATGACACATATATTCCATTTGAGACAGTCCAGTCCAGTGAAAGACATATAACATAAAGCAACATGTACCTGGTACGTTCCCTGCAGTGTGCCCACTAGGAGAGTGACCTCCTCCACGACAGAAAGGTCATGCTGCAGTTCCTGCAGCTCCTGGTAGAGACGTGGAGGGCCTAGGATTGCTTTTCCTGAGAGGTGGGCAACACAAAGACATTACACAGTATACACAGTATACTGACAACTACGCAGCATACACAGATACAATACAAAGACATTAACCTTTTTTAATTATTCATCATAATATTATTACACATATTATATATTCATACAGAAAAAGGTATTAGCAATTATCATTATTCAGTATTAATTAATCTTTGGCAGCAGATCACTCCAGGCCCAGTATGAATGACTACAGCGAGTAGTGGTCTGTAGAAATGTTTCGATGGACTCCTGACTGTTGTTTTCGACTTTCGGATCGACTTTTGGAAATTGTGAACCTATCCTTTAATTGATCGTTTCTATAAGTGTATATATATATATAGCGTTATATGTAGACAACAATGACATTGCCTCTGAGAACTAGAGGAAGTAAGGAAAGAAAAGTTGCATTTGCCAAAACTCCAGTGGCACAAATAAGAAGAGGTGAATGTAGATGGATCGATCTTCCTTATTTGTGGAACTTCGGAGAGTGGATTTATGAGTAAAAAAAAAAAAAAAATCAGATGGAGAAACTGTTATTTGGAGCTATGATGCCCTTTTGCTGGCCAAAAGGAATGCAGGTGTCTCATTAGACACAAAATTCAGCATCGATTTGAGGCCCGCTACCTTCAAAGTCTCTCTCTCTCTCTCTCTCCTACTGCCACAAATCGATATCTGTGTCTCCGCCTGTCTACCATCCTCCATTCTAGCTCCCTTGGCCCTCACCTACCCAGCAGCAGGCTCCAGGAGAACTGCCTAATTAAATTCTGCAGGTAGATTTTGCTCCAGAGCTGTCCTGCGCTGTCACAGCTGCCACATAATGAAGTAGTAGAAGAGCTAAACCGGTAGGCGGGCTTAGTGAGGCATGTTCCTCCAAGGGGACCTGCTGCCTTTTGTCTATTCACATGCATAACCGGAGTGAGAGTAAAGCCGTAAGAGGAAAAGAGACAGAGAAAAAGAGAGGGGTGGGCTGGCATTGTTCATTTAAAGAGCTCCATTTTAGCTTTTGGGTTTAATGGGATCTTTGACACAGGCAGCCAGTGACATCTGTCATCTGTGCAAGGAAATCAATAGGTGAAACATCTGAATATAAAGGGGTGTGCTGCGAGCTGCAAGAACAATGTCTTCCTGTCTTCTCCAATGGGATTGCCTGAACCTCTGCACAGGTTCGGTGAGAGCTCTGGGGGCCTGCTGTTGGCTACGGCCCAAAAGGTGAATGTGCTGAGTTGTAATCCAGCGTAATCCCGTTGGTGAGGCAGGATATGGTTTTCACACTCAGACATGGCTATCCACACTGGCCCGCAAGGCACGTAGCTCACTACTGTGGAAGGCCAGAGACCAGAGGGGTCCATCCCAGCTTTCTCTGGAATAAATCAGCAATCTAGCACTCAGCTGCTGTGCCAGTGATGCTAGCCAGTGGATTAAAGACAATGCAGCTTCAACACCTGCATCAAAACCTTCGTCTGATCCACATCCAAAGCCCACTGGTACATTTCTGAAAAAAAAAAACCCAAAAAAAACAACTCTCTGCTCCTAACAGCAGGTCAAAAGAGGCACAGCGATGAGGTATAATGGAGGCAAAATGAAGGTAAGACAGCGTGAGACTAAACCACTGGCACAGTGAGCTTTTAGGAAAAGAGCCCATATACCGGTGCACCGTCTGTGTGGTGGTAGGAACAGACAGAGAGACAATCCAAGTTATAAGCAGAGACAAAGCAGAAAAGTAAGGAAGACAGGCCTGCATTTCCCTAAAGGCCAGCTTTCTTCAATAAAGAAGGGCACAGGGGCCGAGACGATGAAAAATGACTCAATTTTGAGCCACACTGAGGGAGTGGAGGATTTAGACTCAACACACCACTGAAAGACAGCACAGGGGATGGAAATATAAATAGATAGGACAGCCTGTCTGTACGAAAATTTGGGGAACGGCCTCACAGATGTTCGGGGAGGTTTCTGAATAGACATGATTAAAGTGACCGCACTGTGTCGAAAAGGTGGGGGAAAAAAAATGTCAAAATGTCAGGTCCAAAGAGTCAGAACTCAGCACCCTCTGCGGGGTACAACATTTGCAAAGTTAGACACAGGTAAAGGAAGAGAGACAGCTAACCTTATATGATCCCAAAACCTTGCAGCAAAGTTGGCGAGTATACACCACCTGAACAACAAGCGAGAAACTTAATCCGGTGAGAAATGTGAACTAGCTCTCAAAACAGTAGCTGCTTGCTGAGCATGACACGGGTAACTCTGCAGAAGGCACCATTAATATTTAAGTCATGGAGCAGCAACTTTAAAAAGCCTGTACCATTACATCCTGATAAGGCTTTGTATCTCCCTTTTCCCATGGCACATTTATCAGGGATCTCGTCAAGCTCTGTATACACCAGAGTTTCTGTGAGGGGTGGTGGGAGAACTAGTGTTTCAACCACCGATTCCTATCTACTGCTACTGGCTCTCTAATTGGGCCTGGAAAGGGAGGGAATAATCTCTGCAGATTGATGACTCCACACTAGATGTGTTTGTGGTCTATCAGAGAGTGAAATGAGACTGTGGGGATGCTGCAGCAGGGGGCTCTCTACCCCCACATATTTCTCCAAGATAAAACACCCCAGGCAGATGGGAACAAGTGACCGTCATCACTATCCTCTTCAAATGCACATCCTCAATCAGAGTGACAAGCAGCACGGACGCATGTCCAGCCCTCCGCAAAACACTCGAGAACCGAAACAGATTAGCCTTGCTGAGTCAGAGTAAGGGACTGAGACGAAAAGTCAGTCAAGTGATGTGATTAACTAGCGAATGACATATGTTGGACAGGAATGCAACAGGATGCAATGTTTGATCTTTTTACCTGAAGCACAGACACCACTCTGCCGCTTGGCCCCGCTCTGTTGGAAGGTGGTATCTTTGTTTTGAGAGCCCTCCTGCCCCACCTCTACTACTTGCACCTGCTGCAGGGGGGCGCTCCACTTCGTCGTGTACTTTGGGCCGACAGGGACCAGGCTGCTGATATCCGGAGGCCCCCTGGTGGAGAAAAATGAGAGGCAGTTTAGAAGAAAAACAGCCTGAGAGAAAGTCCCTCCCATTTCGCTCCCTGCTAACAGCACCACACCTGTCACTCCGTAGGAGAACGTACTTTGAAATGTCATGAAAAAGACCCGGGATTGGGAATTAGAATCTGTATGATCACCCATGTTCCCCCGCCAAAAAAACTGTACTCCTGGCTGTGAGGAGGAGCTCATTGCTATTCATGTATTCCTGTAATCATGCAGACAATCAACATTGTGATCGGTTTGTCAAGATCCTGGAGGGCAGACAAAGTCAACTTTGGGACACTTGAGTTGAATGAGACATGGAGTGATAATTACTTTGAAGGCTGAACGAAGAGAGCTTTAAGCGACATCTTTGACAGGAGCTTTGCAAAATATACAAAATCCCTTTCCTGTTTACTTCTCCGGAGAGGGAGAGAGAGAGGGGGGAGGGGGGGAGATGCGATCAATGGTGCTGTCACAGAAGATAAATTGGAAAGAAACCAAAAAATGTTTTATGTCAGTAATCTAGGACTCTATGTAGCTGGAGTTGAGCATTCTACCATTTGCTTAAAGCTTATAAAACTCCTGCAACTCCCGATAGTGCTCAAAACCCCGAGAACTTCTCTTCATTATGCAATTTGCCAAAATATCCTCGCCAAACTTAGGGCATCACATTAGAGCCCTGCGCCGTTAGCTATTTCTCCTAACAGTACAGTTTAGCAGACACTTCCTTTAAAAAAAAAAAACGTACACACAACTTCACGCTAGAGCTACGCCTCATAACGCCATTAACAATTTATGAATGCAAGGGCATTCAGCTCAACTCGCTTCACAAGAGGGACTTACTTGACATTTATGTTGGCACAGATGAGTACATCATCAAAGAGGAAGACCTTTCTCTCCTTCGACTTCAGGACTTGTCCCCGCTCGCCATACACAGTCTCAATAAGCGTCTCACAAAGGACCAGTGACCCCTGCTCCAAGTTCAGTTGCTAGAAGGGACACAGCAATCAGATCAGAGGCGGAGGAGACAGCGCCACAAAAGGGACCAGTCCTCCAGAGTTCAGTGCCTGGAGGACACAGACGTCAGGCTTGGAGGAACAGATGTCTCATCAGGGATTAGCAACACACTCATGCTGGTGAAGGTCATTTAATGCGTGTATATGTAGACACACATGAGGCAGACGCGCTGAAAGAGAGAATGCACATGTTCTTTCGCTATCTTTGCCTTGCATGTTTAGGGTGAGGAGGGAAGAAGACGGTCTTCAATTCAGTGGGGCTATAGGATTTATTTTTTTAATTAAATTCCTCCAACACATGCTTCGGATCATTCTTTTGTTTTTGTTTTTTTTTTGTTTTTTTTTGTTGTTGTCTGTACCTCGCTATCCACATCCATCCATACGACTACCACAGAGTTCAAACTGGCTTAACAGTGAAGCATTGGGACACACAATCCTTTCCACCACAACAAAGCAACTACACACGGACACAAATGCATCGACACTTTGCTAAATGCACACACACACACACACACACACACACACACACAGACACAGTTAGAATCCAATAACAGCTTCGATTATGCTACAGTATGTTGGCACATGCTGTGATTTCCAGTCATCCATATGTTTGGCAAGACGAAATAGCAACAGAAAGCTTTTTTTTTTTTTTTTTTTTTATCACTATTGTCCAGCTTCTTTTATGACTGCCTAAATCAATACTTTAAATATATGCATGCTGCACCAATCTAAGCCAGATTCATCAGAATTTACGCAAAGCCACTATACTGCAAACAGTGTGTATGTATAAGTCCATATATGGAGTTTTCATCCTGAGACTTTGATGTTTTTGTTTTTGTTCAAAAGGCAGCGATGTTATAGCTGCGTCCATTCTACTAACTGCAAGTGCAGTAACACACACACACACACGTATGACCGCATTTCGCAGAAGAACGTGTCCTATCTGCAGCTGCTTTTGGCTGCGGCTCAGATTGCACACAAAATGTGTCGTTAGTCTGACTGGAAGTGGCATTTGATGGCCGGCGAAACTGTACCACTCCCTCAAGAGGTGGGCTGCTATAAGAATACACCTTTAAAATCTTCAAGCATCAATAGGCACAGAGACACATGTGCATGGGTGAGCGTCAGTGTGTGTGTGTGTGTGTGTGTGTGAGAAACCCATTCTCACTCACATTGTTATCTGTCCTATTCCAGTGACTTAGATACTTTGAGACAAAGAATGAATATTTCATTGGATGGTTATGAGGGCAATAGAGGAGACTGGTTCCTATTGGAATTCTGCACTGTCACCGCAGCAAATGGTATTCTGGGAGGACTGGAGGAGATTGGCCGAATCAGCTCATCTCAGAGTCCTGGAAAGCAAGGGCGGATAGAGAGAAATAAAAAAAAGAAGAGGGAGGTGGGGGAGGAAGACAAGAGGAGGATGCAGTCACACTAGAGGAAGAGAAGAAGTGAGTATAAGTGGAGTAAGAGAGCAAGCAAGAGAGTGCAAGAGGGAAAGAGAGGGAAGGTAGAGTGGGGAGAGAGGAAGAGGCAGAGCGACAGGGTGAAAGAGATAGCTCTCTTACAGTTTCCAATTAAATGTCTCATTTACCCCCTAATTCTTCTTATTCAGAGCAGCATTTGTTCAGATTCGCAGCAGCAGGACTGTAATTTCAGTCTGGTAATGGAGAGGCAACGCCTCTGCCGTTGCATTCGCTACTGTTTAGGGATGATAATAGGCATCATTTCTAGGAGGATAATTTCTCCAAATAATAAAAATGCCTCACTAGATTAATGTGTGGGGAAAGTGATATAAGGGACTGCTATATACTCTAGTTTCATTTATAGGTGTTTGGCTCACAGCGATAAGACCACAGAGGAGTTAAAGGGCTCACAGTTGATTCGGTCGGTGCACGTGCGTGCGTTGCGCGTGCATCCAGTCACCTTACTGAGCAGGCGATCACTGACGCTGCGGGCTAGTTGTTGAGTCTCTGCAATCTGGTCAGCTACTCGTTTCTGTTCATTCAGCTTCTCCGCCAGCATCTCCAGCTCTGTCAGAGCGAGCTGCAGGGGCAGACGATCCACGTGGCCCTTCGGTGTATTCTTAAGCATGTCCTAGAAAAAGGTCACAAGGAGAGAGTTGCAAGTTAACAAAGTCTGACCGACTCTTTGTTTGTGATTTAACACTTTTCTCAGTACCTTGGAATATAAAACAGAAAAAGCTCTCTTCGGAGGCGTCGTCTTTACACTTCATACCAATTTGTCAGCAGTGTTGGTCAAAACAAACCAATAAAAGCTAATTTAAAAACTCAAAAAGATCAAAGTCTGTCTAACTGTAGGCTGTGTGGCTTCCTGTATTTGTCCTGTGTCTTTGAAAGCTTGGAGTTGTCTTGATATGCATCTCAGATGTACCTCAGTGGTTTGAGCTCCGGTTCCCTGTAGTGTTTGATTTAATACATATACTTCCTCTATGGAGGACCGCATTTAGGCAGGAAGAAAATGCCTGATTCAAATTCATAACTTATCTTTTGAATTCATGGATAATCAATGCCTACTGAGGGATGAAATGAGCTACAGCAGATCTAACAAGTCAAGCTCAAATCCAAATCTTTGCTCAGAATAGCGGAAGAGTCGAGATGTAAAGGCTGTATTATAAGAAAGACTGATGCGACTCGCTATTTTTCAAGCTCTGGCTAATCCTAGTGAAGAAAAATATATATATATTTGTACTTAAGAAGTTAAAAATCCATAATCGATTTTGTGGCCTTGCAGCTTTGCATCTTTATTGGTACATGTGCTGCAAAGTTTCTCATAGTGGGAGTATTTTAGTTTGAAATACTTGGAGGGATTCGTATTACTAAAACAAATGACTGGACATCTACAAACAACATTTTTATTTTATTTTTCATACCTGCAAGAGCAATATGAACTGAGGGAATCGTTGAATGGGTTTAACCATCAGGCCATACAGAGTGATCCTGTCAACACTGGATGCCTGCTTCTTCTGGGGAAAAAAAGAGGGACAATACAGCCAGGTCAGGAATTTATAATACAAAGAAAAACAGAACAAGGAAAAATATAAGTCTCCTTAGAAAGGCCATTAGGAGGAAGCACTTGTATTCCTACTTTGAGCGAGGCTTTTCTGTAGATCATGTGTAGGCGTGTGAGTGGGTGAATAAAGTAGGACAATAAGGGTCAGTTACTCATATGCGATGAAAGAGGAGAGAACACGAGATCAACAGTGATACAGAAATAAGAAAAAGGTATTATTTGTCTTATTTTTACTTTACTTTGTTTTTGGGGTTTTTTTTATATGTCTGTGTGAAAATGAGCTAAATCAATTTGATTGATACTTCATATAAATATAGTGGATTAATATTCATATTCTGATATGAGATACTAGATATCGCCTTGGAGTTTGGTGACTGTGATATCATTGTGGAGCCTAAATGATTGTTTTCTTCGCTCCTTAATTTGGCAGTCGTTCAAGTTCACAAATATCTGAGTTTATCTGATGTTTCCAGTTGAATACATATTATAGATGAATGCCTTTATGTTTTTTTGTTTGGTCATTATATCTGCATTATTAGACCTTCAGTCACTGTCACATTTATCATCTTCACATCTGCACAGTATTCGGTCTGTAAAGTCGTATTTTTGTGAACCTGTTGTTCTCTAAACAAAAGTTAGAGCAGACTTTACTTTGTTCAGGTAAACTCATATGTACTCACTTGTAATCACAACGCAATATTATCCATTATTATTATTATTATTATTGTTATAGCATGAGTACTATAACCCAGCTTGACATCCATGGAGTCCACTTGTGGAGCAGCGAGGTGCAGAGATGAAAACACTCAACTAAAGTTGCAATGCATGAGTATTATTTTTCCACAAGCCTCTAAGAGCTTCTATACATATATAAGCTTAGTGTGACAAAGGCAAATGTTTCAACAAGTAGCAGAACAATTTGGGATCCCTTCAACAAGCATCAGAGCAATTTGGGATCCCTTCCGCCATGTGGAAGGGATCCCAAATTGTTCTTTGTCTCACTAAGCTTATATATATAGAAGCTTAGTGAGACAAAGGCCAATGTTTCAACAAGCAGCAGAACAATTTGGGATCCCTTCAACAAGCATCAGAGCAATTTGGGATCCCCTCCGCCATGTGGAAGGGATCCCAAATTGTTCTTTGTCTCACTAAGCTTATATATAGAAGCTTAGTGAGACAAAGGCCAATGTTTCAACAAGCAGCAGAACAATTTGGGATCCCTTCAACAAGCATCAGAGCAATTTGGGATCCCTTCCGCCATCTGGAAGGGATCCCAAATTGCTCTGCTGCTTGTTGAAACATTGGCCTTTGTCTCACTAAGCTTCTATATATAAGCTTAGTAAGACAAAGAACAATTTGGGATCCCTTCCACATGGCAGCTACAGAATAGCCTGAAAAAAAACCCCAACTTACTGCACCCAATCTGACCAGCAACAAGAGTCAATAGACACAAGCAGTGCAAACAGACTTATTTTAATAAAGGTGCATACCTGCCTAATGGACGTAGCAGAGACATAGTTCTGCACAGTGAATATCATAAAAAAATGTTTTAGAAGCACCAAATAACATTTTTTCCCCCATCACACCTGACCAGGACAAGATGTCATTGGAGATGGAGAATTTTTCTTACTTTATAAACTGTAAATAGTTGAGTGGTGTCAGATAGACAGACTGCTGCGGGTGAGAGGGGGAGTTTTTCAAGGAGAACATCTCTTGTTTCATGTTCAGACAACCCTGTCGTAACAGAGAAACTAAAAGCCTGAGACTGCCTGAGACGATATCAGTGCAGAGGTCAACAGTTCACCTGGCTGATCACTGTGAAGACATGACCCGAATGTCATCAGCTGATAGAGAGATCTTGTCTGTACTAATCGCCCATAGGAAACATCAAATAGTTCCCACCAGACAGGAAGTGAGCCTGGACCTGGATCTGTCAAACCGTATGCAAGTAATTTACAGTCCAAACAACCAAAAGCTTCCCGAACTCAGGCAGTCACGCTCAGAATGAGGATCATCAAAAAGCACATGGAGGAAAATAAGCTTTTCCTCGACCACAGGTAATCGTCTCAATTACATGTTTTTTTTGTTGTTGTTTTCTTCCGGTTACTGAATGAAAGTGGATTCTTGTACCGTTTGACAACGATTAGACCTGATTGGCTGAGCAAGTAGTTACAAATTACAGTGTTGCTGCTCTACAGTGGAGAGTGGTCACGCTTTTAGATCCCATTAGTGGACCGAACCTGTGTGAAATAGAGCTGGCCGTGAGTTTTGTTTCTTAAAAAACTCCACAAAAGTGGAAGTGAGTTACTATTTATAGCACATTTACAGAGGCTCGGTCACCAACTATTTCTGTACAAACATTTTACTTAGTTGTCTAAGATGAACATTTCTGGCAATGTCACCTGCCTTACTGAGTAAAATTACACTTGTTGCCAGGCAACCATAGCATCGTAGCAAGAAGTCTCAGCATTTAACCGAATGTTTAAAGTGTACCTTATGCTAGTTTTTGGGTTCAAACACTTGACACCCACTTGAGACCGACTGTGACTGGATCAAGTAGACAACTTCTCCTCCACAGCTGATGTATAAACCAGCTCTCACCGCTGAGCTGAATAATAGTACACTGCGCTGTATGTACGTACACATCTTAATCCTAAACGGGACACCAGCAAACAAAAAATAAAGACAAATCAATGTTTACAATTACTCAGGGAATGAGACTGAATCCGCTGACTGTTGAAAAAAAGCTATTAGATCAAAAGCAACCGATTTATGCAGCTAGATGCTTCTCACATTGTGTCATAATAACCGCAAACTTTATTCAAATGCTGCGTTTAATAGTCCCAGTGAATTTTCCTTGTGTGTTTATGCAATATTTGAAAAAAAAAAAAAAGCAACATAATGAAATCTGTTATTGATTTTTTTTTTGCATTCACATTGTCAGTGAAAGCTGTAGCAGACAGTGGGAGAGACAGAGGAGCCTTTTTAACAGAAAGGAAAGGACGCGTGTTATCTGGAATAATCCGGTTCTGTAGATCAACATTACAGCTCAATGATCCCGGTCATACTTATGCATGAATGCTGGGAACACAAAGAATTGAAGAATTGTTAAACTTAGCAAATTCAAAATCATTTCTTGGCACCCTTCATGCACCCTGGCACATTTCCCTCTAATAAATGTCTGACAATTAAAGCAAACAGTATAACACATCTTGGTTGTCTGGTTGTGGAAAAATGTCAAATTTACACTTTCTGTCTCACAGAAATTTTTATTTTTTTATTTTTTCCTGTATATCAGCTTTTATTCTAGTTAAGTTAAGGTCATACATTTGCAGATTTATCCATGTTTCATTACAAGCTTATAAAAAATCAAGTGCACTGAGAAACAAGCATACAAATACGCATCAGTTGGTGTCAGAGTCTGAGAATAATCATGTGATTATGATGTGAATATAGGACATATTCACTACCCAGATAATCCTGGACATTTCCTGCATTAGAAATGGCACAGGTAAAACAATGCTTAAGTCTGACTGCCATCCTTAATGCATACTACAAGGTAGACAAAACAATTTCACAAAATCAGGATATACTTTAATACCATTAATCCATAAACGCAATTTAAAATAACTCGATTTTGTCTCCTTCGAACCCTGAGAAGTATAAATAATTGAACCCTTTTTTTTTTTTTTGCTTTGGAGCTTTGTTTGATTCAGCAGAGGACAATAAGGAGACTTTAATTAAAAAAAAGCAAAATTAGAAAACGTATATTGTGTCTCATGGGTTAAAACTCACCTTTAAGAATTCCAAAAAAGCTGGTTTGGACATGCACGCCTTTTTAATGAGAGCCATTGCATTGGTGAAGTTGTTCACATAATCACTGTATACATCCAGCACCATGGACTTGGAAAACTGCGTAAACAGACAGAAGCATAATCGTCTGAATTTGTAACAACAGATTCACACAATAAGAGGGTCTAGTTCACTGCCATGTTTGATTATTTTGTCTTTACACCAGCCTCCACAAACACACTCACGTAATTTCCTCTGACATCTCCGATTGTCTGACTAACCGTTCTGTTTTGAGCGTTGACCCCCGTCGGTAATTTCAATGCAAAGAGAGGCTGGAAAGTGACCGCTTAAGTATAGTACTTTTATTTAAAAAAAAAAAAAAAATTGGTTTGTTTACCATCCCGGTTGCCGCAACAACTTTCACGAGCCATTTAAGAGGCTGAGCAAAGAGGAATGAGGTGGTGGAGTGTGAGATAGCGTGTGTGTGTGTGTGCGTGTGTGTGTGACGGGGTGTATCTGTTGTGAGGTAGACATTCATTTTCTCTCCTCAATTAAACCCACACCAGGCATCTGATAGTTGCAGTTTGAAGAGTGGTGGTGGGGAATTAGCAAATCGCATGAAGGTTTTAACCCTCTTTTCGCTCTCGCCCTTCTTCAGGATTTCGGCCTCTTGGATATTACTGCAAGCCCTACAGGTACATGAAATAAAGGGGGCAGCTCGGCGAGGAGTATTTTCATTTTTTCAGCGTGGCCTCATTTGGTGGAAGGTCTTTGGATAGCAATGGAAACAACACTATAATGGCCAGCAGAGGACGAGAGGGTCAAATCAGCCCCTCTAATAGGCAAATAATGAGCGGACCGTATGGATGAGCACACTGCAAAGACTCACGACAAGAAGACTCGTATTGAACGCTATTATTCTAGGGCCAGAAACAGTAAACACATGTTTTTCGAAAACGCATTGGATGCAGTGGAGATATTATTATCACAACTATAATTATTACTATAATATACTCTGGTTGCAGAGATTGTTTTATAAGTTAAGAAAGAAGAGCGAATGCACGCCGTCACACACAAAAGGCCTCCTCTTTGCATTATGACATATATATATATATATATATGAATGAAGGCACATATTAAAAACATTGCACTGACCGAGGCAACAAATAAGTCTCCGATTTTCTCGCTGGTGTCCCACTCGGCTACACGTGATGCCAGTGCGATCTGAAACATGGAGTGGCACTGTGTAATCTCCCTGATACGGTAAAATATAGGTCGGATCTTCCGTGGACTCAGGATGCGAGGATCAGCTTCCATCAATGGTCTGTGGTATTCCTGGTGAGATTGTGAGAGAAAATTGAGTTTTTATTATTGTTGTTATGTGTGTGTGTGTGTATGTGTAGGTGGGTGTGGGTGGGTGCTTAAGATGAATCAGCAGTCCACCTTCTTTAAGCATATCTTCTTTTTCGGCAACATCCTGTATGTGGAAATGCGCCGTGGAAGCACATAAACCCAAAGTATACATCCATAAACCAGCATTAGCTACTAGCAGAAGTCAAGGTGACTTGTGATCATAAAAGATAAAAAAAAAGCAGACTTGCAAAAGCAACATGGTGAAAGACATTGACTGATTCATTGGGGATATTAAAGAGGCTATTTAATACTTTTTCTTATTTCTATATATATATATAATATGATCATATTAAATGTGTTTCATATAACAAGGTAAACGTCTGTGAGCAGAAAGCTCTGAATTTTCTTTTTTATCTACTTTCAAGGCGAGCTTGACGTCAACTCACGGCAGATTTCTTCATATAATCATCAGCACAGCGAGCACAGGAAGTACAGAAATGCACCTGTTCACCGTTCTCAGTCTGTGTCAGAAGTCCAAAGCTTTCAGATGTGAAATAAAAAGCTACAAAATAAAAGCATAACACTGTTAAAACGCCCCGCTCCAGTCTATAGGGGTTGTCCTGCACCACTTTGTGTTTTTCAGGATCACACGAATGGATGAACTGACGGCATTGTCACTGTAGCAACTAGCGACAGCTGTGTTTTTACTTAGGAGCGTGACATTGCCGACATGCTCTTAGCAGCCGGCCAATCGCAACGGAGAAAAGGGAGGTCAGTAGCCAAGACAACCCCTGTCAGGCTCAGAGTGAGACAGAGGAGCTGCATCCATTGCTCGTACAGCTGTAACTGGGTGCTTTTTGACCAAATGTTTACACAAAAATGAAAATAAAAAACTGGGAAAAGGGCATAATGTGACTTCTTTAACGTAGCCTGCAGAGACAATTCATGACTTCTTTGAGTTTAACACAAGAAAATGAATCTATCCAAGCAGCAGTGATGGTAATTTTTTTTTTTATTCTTTCTTATCTCTGCAAATCCATCACAACCAAATGAATAATCAAGACGGAACAACAGGCAGCACAAACAGACTGAACGACTTGTGCAATTTGTTTTACAGCAATAATGAAACTCTCAACGTCTGATTGTGCTCGTGGCCTTTTAATCCGTCTGAAGACATTACATTTGCCACTTGGCTAGACTCTGAATAACGAGATATATATATATATATCCAAAAAGAGCTAAAGCTCAGAAAAGTACTGCACGCCGTCACGTCACTCGACAACAAAGGCAACGCATTGTATCTTGACAGTGAAAGATTTTGCCGTGCATAAGGCAGCCATTGATCGCTGCTGCTGATTCCATTTCAGTAGGTAGCTCCTCTTATTTTTCTGTGATGAGGAGATAACAAGTCTCCTTCCCTCCACTGAAAAGAGAGATTAAAGAGGAAAGGCTGCACCCCATCCTGTGCAAGCCTCGACAGTCTCTCTTTCTCTCTCTCTCTCTCTCATTTAGCATCAGCATGCCGCCACAAAAACGAGGGCGGCTGTTTCATCAGGATTATTTATGCCGAGACACTTCAGTAATTTGATGGATATCACCGCTTCTCTTTTTCGGTGTAATTCATAACGGCTAAATGGTGAAGATATTGCATGTGGCAGAGGAGGACAACGGGGACTTAACAGCTCACCTGCAGGATTCTCCTGAGAGACTCCAGGTAGCTGCGCTCGCTCTGAATGATGGAGCTGAGAATATGGCGTCTGACAACCTGCGTAAGACAACAGACCAGTCAGGAAAACAAGCACTAAGAGGACATGATGTCGCTGCGGTGCGTGTGTGTGTGTGTGTGGTATGCTTTCACTTAAGCATGACGCACGCTTGATGGATTGCACTATAATCACGTGTTTGTCACATGAAGAAGAAAAAAAAAAGACTCAAAGAGAAGTTGGTTTGTTTGAACAGGCCTCCCTCTGAGTCCTGAAGCTTTTTTTTTACATTAAAGCAGCTGTTGTAGCTGTTATAGAACAGCATATAGTGAAAATATGAAAATACAGAAATAACTAGTGAACATTTTTAACATAATAGCCTCAAGCCGTATCTCTAAGCTACTGGGTATAGCGTGTGTTCACAAAAAAATGGTAGATGATTAGAATAGTACACGTTTGAGCAAATATCGGATGTGTTTATTTAGAAGAAGAAGAAGAAGAAGAAGAAAAAAAGAAAAAGAAGAAGAAAAAGAAGAAGAAAAAGAAGGAGAAGAAAAGAAAAGAAAAGAAAAGAAAAGAAAAGAAAAGAAAAGAAAAGAAAAGAAAAGAAAAGAAAAGAAAAGAAAAAGAAGAAGAAGAAATCATGGTGTTAGGTGCACCTGGTGGCTGGTCAGACCCTCTGGCATGGGGCTCAGCTGCGGGGGAGGATGCTTCACTTCTGACACAGCCACATCCAGGTATCCTGCATCATCCTCCTCTTCTGCAGACATTGAGAAATGAAGAGAGACAGAGAGAGGAAACAACAGAGGGAGAGAGAGACAACCTTCAGATCTCACTGCAGCTGGAGACACACTGCGACACGCTAAGTTTATTACCTCTAAAATATGAAGAGACTTTTGTACTCTGTGAAAAAGAGACGGAAACAGAGAAAGGAGAAAGAGAGAGAGAGAGTGGCAGAGAGACCTTGTGGGGGGGAGGGGGGAAAAAACTTTGGAAACAATACTGTATCTCTGTAGGAGTAAAGGAGGCACGCAGGAGTGCATCTGCAAAACACAATCCGACACACTCTCTTCTCTGCATTGGCACAAAGACACTCAAAAAAAATAATCCATAACCGTATCCATAAAGACATAGACACCAGAAGCTTTCACTGTTTCAATTAAAGACTTGATAACAAGAGGATCGGTGGAAAAGAAATATAATGCCGAGCAGATTCCCCTCGATCAACACCTAAAAATAGCAGCAGTGGCCTCTTTGCCTCTTTGTGATGGCTCGTGGATTTTTTTGAGGCGTGAGTCTGGCGTCTATGGTTTCAGGGAGCTGCTCGATACTTCATTAATGGATGCTAATCTCTCTCTATTGTCAGCCGACGGTTCCTATAACCACAACCTATATATCCGTCTCTTTCTCACACGTCAAAAACGTTACTTTGACGGCATTGTCTGTCTTAAAACGGTTTTTTTTAATTTTTTTTATTATGGTCATAATCAGTCAGATCTTTCTTTTTCACAGCTTTCATTTCTCCCTGAAAGGGATTTTATATAAAGTCTATCTGTCTCAAACACAACTTTAGCTTGGCAAGGTTTATACACAAGAAGCTGCCGAAGAATCAACTGTAAGAAGTTACAAAAGCACAACCGATAAAGCCAGCTGACCAACATTTACAACGTTTTCATACTTCTCTGCATTACCCAGTGGATCTTTTCTGTGAAGAAAGGAAACTTTCCGCATGACGGCTATTTTGGTCTTTTCGAGCCCATCTTTCGTCCCGCTTCTCGCCGCCTTCATGAGCTGCTGAACCTGGTTGGAAGGAGCAGACGGACACAAGGAAGGAGCGTTAGAGCACGAGGAAAGCGCCATGCTGTGCTGTGGAGACTTGATAACCTATGGTGATCCTCTGGGGGGAGAGAGTGTGACGGAAAGAAGTGGCGCTCACGTTGGGCTCATCACGAATCTCAACCATCTGCGACTCCCTGTGGGTCCTCGTACAGTCTCTAATCAGGGAGTCTATGAGCAAATTGTGGAGAGATTATGGTAACGGAGTGAGCTCCACGTCAGAATAACGGACCACAAACTCCAATCAGAGCATCACAGAGGCCCTGCAACCAGACTCCACAGACCCAGAATACACCCAGGGTGGTAGTATTTTTAAATGATGATACTTTAGGAAAGTGGGTCATTATTTGGGGGCAAGTTCTCACTGGTGTTTATGGAAGTAAATGCGCAGGATATTTTTTTTAAATAATTAATGTGTCCCCATAAATGCGGTTTGATATTAAACCAGGCTGGGAAAAGAGAGAATGACAAGAGAGTCTCAAAAGGAAAGTCACAGTCCAAAAGGAAAGCTGGAAGGGATGGTGCAGATAGTCAGTTATAGTAAGCCTTTGAGTCAGCTGAGGGTACAACCCGGCATGTTTCAGTCCTACTGGTAAACATCTGGAAAGAAAAGCAAATGTGATATAGCTGTGTTCTCTTGCTGCTGGTCAGATACCTTGATATCATAGTTGTGCTTGCCAGCCAGCCTCATGGCCAATTCACGTTTGGTCCTGGCACATCGTTCCCTCAGCCGAAGCACTTCAGGTGAGAGCTACACAGGTATAGGATGGGGAGGGTGAGGGTGAGGGTGAGGGTGGGGCGTCGGTGGTGGTGGGGGGGGCGGGTCGAGTTTAGCCACATGAGGCGATGGAAATGAGAGGAAATAGAAAAGGGAAATGGAGGGAAAGTGATCAAAAAAATAAAAAAAGCTATGCAACATTGGGAGTTATTCACAGCACAGAGAGTAAAAGGCTTAGAGCAACGCTTTGGTCAGAGGAGTTATGCTAAATAAGGCTAATGGCCACTGATTTGTAGAGAAGGATGTGTGAGAGACGAAAACGCAGGCACTTTAAGGCAAACGTTAGAGAAGCAAATCCTGCCGCAGCTTTCCCAGGACGCTCAAATTAAGCAGCCGTCTCAAACCAGAGGAGAAGTTCAGGTGCACTCGGTGGAAAATGAATCGGGCCAGGCTAATTAAAAGCAGTGTGTTTTGGAGGAAAAAGCTGTGCAAAGTTAAAAGAACAGTGTTGCTGGGACCCTAATAGTCAGGTTTCTTCATTAATTGTCCAACCAGTGAGGCTAAACTCCTTCCTTTTGTTCAATGACCCGAGGCAGGCGTGCAGAGAAGACTGTGGGGGGATTTTCACAACCACACTTTCTTATAATTAATTACCTGAGCAGCTCATTTTCTGTCCCAATACAGCAAGGTTTATTTATTTATATATTTATTTATTTATGTCTCAAGAAATGCATGGATTAAACTCAGGATTTTCTTGGATTTACAATGAAGTCATATTCTCCACCTTCAATATGTAAAAATATGTAAAGGTAGGTATGCATCTATGCATTAATAGAAGATTCATACTTATATTAGCGTGCCTTCCGCGGTAACAGTTGCATGCACATTAAAGGTTTGCGAAGCATTAAGGAAATGCAGCGTAATGTGAATGTGCACACAGTGCCATCATGTGGAAGAGCGACACTGTAGCCCTGCTGCACAACACTGGTGAACAGAGCAGATCTGAGGCTTCTCTTTTTTTCTTCATCCCACAATGAAAAGTATAAACCCAAGACAGATATATATATATATATATTATATATATGTTCATGTTATTTATAGTTTCCTTTCCCTTCTATAGATGAATAAAGAAAACTGCAGTAGAGGAGCAGGACATGAAATATTCTTCTTGATTCGTTTTTTAAGTGCTGGGGGAAAAAAACAACAACAACCTGGCCAGCCGTGATGCCGTTTAAAACACACACACACACACAGGATGATCCGTGTGTGTGTGTGTGTGATAAACACACATATTAGGCATACATCCACACACGCCGGGCGCTACCTTGCTCCGTGTCGGCTGTTTGCTCTCGTTATCAGACTGCTCGTCGTAGCTCTCAAACTCGCTGGAGCTCCACCCGTTGTCTGCGTCCCGAGGACCGGCGTCTCTCTGGACATCTTCGTAGATCATATCTGCTATAAAGACACACACACACAGAAAAAAAACAAAAACGTTACACATCAGAAGGTTCAGATTTATTCATAAATGGCCAACACACATTTTGTGTTCCTGATACTCACCTTCGTCAGCTGCTGGGCTGATGGGCTCCTCACTTGGAACATCATCATAGATCACCTCTGAAGCTTCAGCTGTCTGCAGCTCCGCTTCATGATGTTGGCAAAGAAAACATCAGCAGCATCAAAGTAAACACACATTGTTTTTAAAAAGATCTCTTATCATCTTTTCATCTCTCATCTCTGTTTGATAGTTGCACCTCCAGTTGGAACATGATTCTTTTACATTTAAACTGGCAAGAGAAGAGACACCAGATCTTCCTGCCTCTGGTTAGGAGTTTGAATATTTACATACTTATTGTATGATTTGCATTCAGTGGGATATGACACGTCTCTCACACATGTTGCCATAATGACTTCGTCCATGTGACGTAACATGATCGTATCCAGCTCGTTTGAGCTATTGACCCATTGTGTCTCCACGCTCGGCAGGATTTGTCATTAAATGCCTTCAGAGTGTTTCAGCCTAATTTAGCTCAGCGAGCTTTATTGATTTGGTTTTAAACTGCGATTTGTCTGCAACATTGTGTGTTTTTTTTTTTACTCTTAAGCCCCCGAACAGCAACAATCACCGTTTTCAATTAATCTGATTGGAGATGTCTATTCTGTCACGGATTATTTCGGCAGAGTTCAAGTCTTAAAAATTTAAAATAACCTTGGACACAATCCAGGAGATGAACAAAGAGCAAATGGTTGGTTTTTTATTGTTTGTTTTTTTACACAAAAGAGGATTACACAAATGTTATTTCCATCTCGCTCACTTCTCTTTATGCTTGTGCGTTCAGAAAGGAGTCAGAATAGAGAAGAAAACAACTGGATTTGGTGCTATCGGCCTAACCATCGGCATATCTGCAAAGTGACTGGGCCTCTCGGGAAAATTGCCTTTTTTTTTGTTTATTTTATTCATTTCAAAACATGGAAAACTAGAAGATGTGTTTTCTTACTGTTTTTATTTAACTTTTGTCTACAGAGAGGCGCAGTGCATAGCCCATTCATAGTGACACAATGTCACTGGAGGCGGTAGAAAAATATACAACCATCATGATTAAGTCCTGGTGGCTGCAAATGTGGAATTTAGAAGAAAAAAAAAAGGTGAAGGAGGAGGATGGTTGCTTTGACAAACAGGAAATACTTCATGATAAACATGTTGGCTCTAAATGCTGAATATTTCCTGGACTAAATGTTGAAAGTATCACACAAATGTGTCTTTAAGATCAGTACAGAAGCAGTCTTTTATCTCCCATCTTCTCTATTAATAATTTCAGATATGTGGAGCTTTAATATAACTTTAAATATACTGCACACATTTAAATAGCGACAGCAGGGTGAAAAATGCATTGCAGCATTGCAGGTTCTCCTTTACATCTCTCATTTCATGAGCCACCTTCAAATAATGGAAGCACTGCTGACTGAGTCAGAATCCAAAAGCAATTTTCCTTCATGGAAATGGTTCTCTATTGATCCTCATCCTGAATTAATTGGATTCATGTCATGTCTGTGTAGAAATCAAATCATGGCAGGGAAATGTGTGTGTGTGTGTGTGTGTGTGAGAGAGAGAGAGAGAGAGAGAGAGAGAGAGAGAGGGAGAGGGGGAGAGAGTATACATATGTGTATCTGGCTTCTTTCTCTTTAGAAATCAATGAACCATAAGATGACTGTAGGTCTGTAATATGGTGTTCTTGCCACCTGTGATCAAGGTCAGGAAATGTAATGTGTACCAATAACAAAATACTGGCACACAATCTATATCGGTAGGGTCATTACGGTGCGTGGCACCCAGCTGGTTTTCTATCTGAACTGTCCATGATGTGAACACTATAACACACAGGTGGAACGAGTCTGAATCCCAAGGCAAGCTTAGGTTTAATCTTTTTGGTCTGAAATTGAACCCTTGATCTACAACACATAAGGCGTATCACTTCCCTGTCATTGTAATCGTTACCTTCAGAGATGTCCCTCGAGCCGGGGCTTTCCTTGACGGTGTCCTTGCTGAAGTCTCCTGAATCAGGCGGCCGCGTCTCCGGATCAGACGGCGCCGCAGGAAGCTTCTCTTCTCCCGCACGCGGAGCTGAGTTACCGGGCTCGGCTGCTGCAGAGGCCCTGGAAGGTACCCAAACATTAGCACAGTTAAACTAACACCGAGCGCTGTGCGCCTCATTACAAGTTAATTTCAGTGAGAGGAAGAGGAGGCTTGGATGTGGGGGTCGAAATAGTTCTTTGTTATCCAAGCATGCAAAATGTGGACTCCCTGAAGTCTGATAGAACACATACTGCTGCCGTCAAATTACTGTGTTTGTGACTTAGAAACACCAACGATTACGGCTACGAACGAGGTGTTTGTCCCTTTTTTTATTTGTGGGTTTGTTTGATAGTAAGCAGAGATTTTTTTCAAAATACCAGTTGACAGATTTCAATAAAATTTAGATTCAAGTGTGGCTTCACAACTCAACCTTCAACATTGTTATATAGCCCTTTTTATTTGTACAATTTTCTCATTATGTACCGTGAATAAGAAACTATATATATATATATATATATATATATATATATATATATATATATTTATTTATTTATTTATTTTATTTTATTTTTTTTTTTCTCAAGAGAAGGGAAGACATTTAGAGGATTGTTCAGCCTCGGTGAATATTTTATCTTGTTCTTTCTAATTAGGCTTTTCAGGCCCTTTGGTCATGAAACTTTTCCACTTACCGCAGACTTTCAGTGACTCAGTAAGAACAGTGAAACACTGCAGTGTATGATTTCTTTTATATTAGTATTTGTAACAAACAATGTCGTGTTAAAAATGACGACGTATCTGGTTTTACTTTTGCAAAGTCACATATAAATATATAAAGAAAAAAGCTTGTGTTACTTAACCTGCGGATGCACACTTTTTTAATTACCCACCATGCTTGCGGCTTACTGTAATCACAGCTGGCTTTTTGAATGAAAACATGACATCACGGGGGGGGGTTCTTGTGTTGGGACTGTGAGGAACTGTCCTCCCCTTACATGACTGATAATATGACAGTATGTAGGAGAGTCTATACCAATTAAATCCGTCCCTCTGCTAAACCTCAGCAATGTTTGTAATGCCAGCAGCAGCACCAGCAGCAGCAGCAGCACCAGCAGCAGCAGCACCACCAGCAGCAGCGGCACCACCAGCAGCAGCAGCAGCAGCAGAGTGATGTGCATCTCACAGACAAACATGCCAGGAAGTGTTTGGGAAGCAGCATTGCAAACTCTTACTTCACACTGAAGTGACAAAGGAAGGAAGCAGGATATCTGTATTCAATGATGTTGCAAACCATTAGCTCTCCTTGCAGGACACTGCACCAGGTAAAGCAGGTATTATGAAAAAGAAAAGCATGCACAGATATATATATATATATATATATATATATATAAAGATATATATACATGTGAATACTTTAATCAATATTGACTTTGACGTCCTTTAGCTATTTCAGCAAACCCCAGTTGTGCTGTAAATCCCCTTGTGTGGAGGAAAAGTGCGGGCCGAACAGTAGCGGTTGTACGGCTTGTCTGCATCGGCCGTATGCATTCGTGTCAGGTTGTGAGCGATCGGAGTGGTGTAGCCATCGATCCAGGCATACGTTGGCGCCCCCCCCTTCACAACTTATCTGTGTCTATAAGCCGTACTAGTAAGTCGTATAGCTCAAGGAGAGAAGCAGGAGTCATTTTTCAATGCAAATGACATAGCCTGGGGCAAAGCACAGCCTAATGGAGAAGCTGCTTGAATGCAAATCTCACACTTCCATCTGTTTTCATTCCTCTCAGCTACAGTACGGTGCCACAGCAGCAGCACCGCCTGCCATACCTCCGCCTGTCTTGGCCCTTGGTTTCTCCCGGGTATAGCTGTTCTTTCTAACTGCACAAGCTTTACGCTGGTCATACTGATGGAGCTCTGTTCATCTCGAGGTCATAAACCTCCTCCATAAACAAATGCCCACACATACACTGAATCATCACCCTACACACACACACACACACACACACGATGCACCCGGTGACCAAACATGACTCCGTGTTAAGACAGCAAAGCACTAAATGGTTCAAGGCTTCTCATCATATTTGTATAATATAATGCTTTTCCAGTATGAACCTTTTTCATTTGCTTTCACAGCACAAACAACCGTGTATAACAAGGTGAAGGGTCTCTGGGAAAAAAATAAATAAATAAAAATGTGTTGTGTAAACAACATTAGATGAGCTTCTTCGGAAGTGCGAAGCTTCTGCAAGGCTGCAAAAGGGTCAAAATGTGAAGTCTAAAAAAAAAACACCCAGCTGAAGAGAAGTTATACTTAGAGTAGAGCTCTGTGCACATAAAAGAGACGCATACGTGCCCTGTTGTCATGGCATCTTTTGTGTGGATCTTTTCATTGCTGAGCTTCTGTTCAGTGGGTTTAATGAAAACTATCTGTCAAGGGGTGAAAAGTGAAGTCAGAGGTAAATGTTGGCATCAAACACTGGAGAGCACATAAAACTCACAGAAGAGAAACGCTGCCTTGAGCCTGATAGCTGTAACAAGCTGATCTGCTGTCATTGCAATGCTTATATATATATATATATATACATACAATAACAACCACAAAGTAGTTTTGGCAATATTATTCTAAAACTGCTGACAGATCTGGTGGATGTGCTGACTGCTTTAACACCTTGATCGTGGAAAAGTGCTATTGATAGCTCTTCTTTAAAAAAAGGCAGACTATTGACTAAACCCAAGTGGAAATGTGCAGTCAGCAGAAATCTCCCTGCATGAGAAATTGCCAAGACCTCACTGTGACTCTGTGGCACACACACACACACACACACACACCTGTGCACTAATACGGACCCTCTTTCCAGCACAGGAAAGCCCACAGGAATCCAAACCCTGAAGTTTGAGAGGTTTCTCAGCACACTTCCTAGAAGCCCAGATGGGAGGCCTGAACAAAGTCAATATGGCTTCTGATGAAGGATCTGACAAATAGTAAGTTTGCGAGAAAAAAATAAAATCTGGTTTGCTCAGAACATTACAGTCAATATCCTAAATTTAAGCAATTAAACTGTGTAAAAGTATATTATATTTTTCATAAGGTCACCACTGATCTCTACAAGCAGATATCTGCATATGAAGGTAGATGTACGTATGTATATACATAAAGCCGCGACCTGTACTCCCACTCTCTCACCCGCTCCACCCCTCCTCAGGCATGAAAAACTCTACTTGTGTCCTGGATCCCTCCTCATCTCATCAAGGACTCGTTCCAGCTATTTCCACACTCATCACAGAGATTTGTCAACTCCTCCCTAAAGTCTCATCTCCAATCTCCCCTTTTTCTGTCCAAAATACTGGAGCGTACCGCACCTCCTCCACTGTTACTCTGTCCCCAGGCGTCACCCACACCCACACCCACACCTGCCCCCATGACTGAGTAATTACTCAGGATAGCTAGCTGTCTTTTAAATAGAGATCCTGGGTTCAAACTCATTGTTAGCAAGCTGAAGTATCCTTGAGAAAAGCTCCAACTTCCTATCAGCTCCAGAGCTGTCGATGACTTTGACCGATGACCTCCTTACAGAGGGCGGCAGGCAAAAAACAGACAATAGCCCAAGATGAATCAATAAACTATCAGTTACAGAGCTAAAGGCCTTGAAGCAAACTGTCTTCTACATTGTGTGAATGATGTTGTCAGGCTGCACCAGGTTTCAGGGTCATTGCACACACTCAGCTAAAAATACATATAATGAGGCTAAAGTTTACATCACGTTACCAGCAATAAAGTTAACGATTTCGAAGTCAGATTTTAATGTTTCCATATATGTGAATGGAAGAGAGTTTGCAGCAAGTTTGTAGCTCCTATAAAGTAAAGAAAAAAAAATCATTCAAATCTTAATCGAACCGTGCAGATTTAATTTTGCATTGCAAGTTTTTCTTAAAAACTTTCTGCACACACACTCACACACACGTGTTTTCTGTTATTCTGGCTCTGAACACCTGAATGTGATGGGAATTATGTGAGATCACTGGACTCCATGCACTAACAGCATAATAAGAAGTGTTAACAGTAGGGGTGTGACGAGACACTCAGTTCACGAGATCGAGACGAGACGAGATTTTAAGAAAGAAATCTTGCAAATTTTCTCGTCACACGAGATCTCGTCACACCCCTAGTTAAGAGTGTGGAATTTGCTTTGTGCTGCTCATAACACTCAGAAATAAAACATTAACAGCAACACTCCTTTCTAGAAAGTCCCAGTTGATAATCCACAAACAACACACTGTCAACAGTTTACATTTTAAACTATTTTGCCCGTAGAAATCTGTCCCTCGGGTCTTTCCTGTGTTGCTAATCTAGATAAATATTGTTATACGCATCCAAATGATCTCTCCTTAATAATCCTCAGTAATGGAACTAAGCCTTAATTAATTATATCTGTCTTCTTCACTATTCACTAACACTATGTGCATGACTACATACTGCTAGGGCTGTTTTTAATTAAATTATCTCAACACTATGATGGAGTATAAGCTTATCATATTATACCGTATGCATCATTGTGGATTAGGTAATTCTGTTATTTCCCCACTTGGATTGTATATCGTCACTTTATTCTTGACATTACCACTTGTCACTGTGGGTGATATGCCATCTGGCATCTAAATGTTGTACAAATAGATGCAGTGCAACATCACAGTATCTCAAACCCACTGTGGTGTGTTCGGATCGGAGTGTAAGCATGACATTATCTCAGGCATAATAACATAACGCTGATGTGATGCTGTGATAGGAATCAGAGGCAACTTACCAGCTGGGTGACTCACTAACTGGAACATCTGTCAAAATGAGAAATAGAGCAACCGTGAGACAAACAATTCAAATATGGTAGAAGTTTGCAAAAACTAAAAAAAAAAAAAAAACTTGATGTCAAAATATGTGCAATTATATTTACAAGAGCCGAACAAGCATAATTAGGGAAGTGACGTAAGGTTTTCCTCACACAGAGTTTCAGCTGTATTTGACAGCTATGTATGCACAAAAGGTGCTATTAAACAAATGTCAAGATTGATTTCCTTTGGATCTCACTATGTAAACTGTTGTCATCTGGACTTATCAGGTTAGTTAAAGGATGAATGAACTACTTGACACCACTATGGCTAAAAAAAACAAAAACATCATACATTAAGTCAATGTATGTGAGACGATAGAAGTATGCAGTTAATGATGATATAGTTCATTGTATATAAGGTGGCATCTATTGTAGCATGTTATTTTGTGTGTAAGTGTTTTACTTGTACAGATACTGCTTGTTTCTGTTTGTATCTATTAAAGTGATGCATATATGTCGAAGGACTTGGAAGAATAGTCCAGTTGGCCTTAAAGAGATCTTAATAAAAAAAAAACTAAATAAATCAAATGTGGTTAATGGAGGGATCTTAATTCCCTGCTCTCATTCTCAGCTGCTCTCCACCCTCAATTATATAACAGACCTCCACTACACACTATTATCTACATCCAGAATTCCCCTATGCATCTCCACAGCTCACTTAACGGATTACCACTCATAGACTTGGTAAAAAAAAAAAAAAAACTTTTAATTTAACACTAATCACTTCACTTTGTCCAATAGAAGTAAATCTCCCTCTTAATCCGGGCGTGTAATTACCAGGGCTGGTTTGGCAACATTAGCCAGGTAGTAAATATATCATACTTATATCTACATAACTACATCCAATTAAAGGGAAAGTTAACTCTGCTCTCTCACGCCTGTGTGCCTGAGGCAATAATTAATCCTGCAAAGTGGAGATTAAAACCACACACACAACTGTCTGAAGTAACTCACACAGGGTTCGGCTATGAGAAACTGATCAGATTACATTAACTAAAGAATAAACATCAAATTTTACATCTTAGGAGCAGCTTATCAAAGGCAACCGTGTGCTGTGAGAAATTTCCCAACACAAGTACATCTTTGAGTAAAGTTTTCTATTACATGATGATATTGTTTACTGAAGGTTTTAAGCCTTCTTCTTTCATTGTCCACCAGTACAGGTTCATCTACACTTCTGTCATCTCTGCCAGTGAATAATAAATGCTCTGATATGCTGAAAGTACCTGCAGTGGAAAAACAAGTTCCGTCCTTGGTGGAAATTTCCAAAGGTCTGGAAAGTTGTTTTGTGCCGTCTGATGCCTCACTGTCTTCCTTTTTCGACAGCTGGACCGCCCTTGCGGTGTCTGGGCCGGTGCCTTTACTGTCCTCCTGAAGTTTCTCTTCATCCGTGCTGTCTTCAAACACAAATTCTTCCCCTTGCTCCTCGTCATCCTCCTCTTCATCTTCCTTCGGCGGTTGCTGAGACATCACAGTAGACATGATAGCTGAAAAACACGCCAAATCTTAATGTAAATAGATATGTAAATTACAATATGACAAATCAGTAGCACAGAAAAGCATAGCAATCATATTGTAACTATTTTTTACTCGTGCATCTGATAAAAGTTGCACTTATGAAACCATGTGTTATTGTTTGAACCTTAATTTGCTATTTCCTTTTATTTTTCAGTATTCTTCGATCCTCACCTCCTGCAGCTTTTGACACCATCAAACTTTCTTCTCTCCCGCCTTGAATACCTCACAAACAGACAACAATTGCACCTCTTCCACCGCTCCTCTTACCCAAGGAGTCCCCCAGGGTCCGGTGCTTGGTCCTCTCCTGTTCATCCTCTATATGGTCCCCATTGGTAACCTCATACATTGTCTCCACTGGTCTCCACTTCCACTGTTACGCCGATGATGACCAGTTTTACATTTCTACTAAATCCATCACCACTGGAACTCACTCTGACCAACCGCCTCACTGAAATTAAATCATAAATGCAAGCCAACTTCCTCAAACTAAACTGTGATAAGTCTGACATGATCATCATTGGTTCCAAACCACTCTCAACTTCTGCCTCACCATCAATAAATCTACTCTGTCTCCGAGTCTTTTTCAACAACCTCTCCTTCGAACACCACGTCAATCAAAATAATAAATACATAGCTGCCCATCACTCTCCTTCTCTGCTGCTGAAACTTTGATCCATGCCTTGATCACATCCAGAACTGATTGCTGCAACAGTATTAAACATACAGTAGCTCGCCTCCTCCCATCACTCTCCTTCTCTGCTGTCAAAACTTTGATCCATACCTTCATCACATCCAGAATCGACTTCTACAGTAGTAACAGTATTCTTTATGGCACATCATCCAGAGTCCTAAATAAACCTCCAGTAACCTCCGGATTTACTCCAGTAAATCCACAACTCTGCTGCTTGTCTGCTCACCCACTCTCATAACCCCATCACCCCTCTCCTGCAGAACCTCCACTGGCTCCCTGTCCCACAGTGGATCAAATTCAAAGTCCTTCTCCTCACTCACAAAGCCCACCATAATCAGGCCCCCTCCTACCTCACCGAGCTGCTCCTCCACCACCACACTCTTCCCTGCAGCCTCCACTCCTAAGATGCCAACTTCCTTGATTTTAATATGCAATTCAGTCCGCCACCGGGTACAATGTCCCGGGAAAACAGAGGCTCGATTTCTGGCACAAAGGAAATGTGTCAACTATTGCAACTATTGGATAGAGGCAAAAAGGTAAATGGTTAAATAAAATTTGTTTTTTTTAAAAGTTTGACTGCTTAAATTAGTTTATGCACACATAAAACATCTCCATATATCAGGTGCACAGGGAGGCAAACAGACTATAATCGCAGCACGATGTAAACATGACATATGGCGGTTGGAAAGACTGTTAGCTAAATCAAAAGGCTTAGTGGCAGATTAATTAAGCTATCCCCACACCCACTGATGAAAACATGTGCCCTAACATTACCAGTTATCTAAGAGGCTAATCTTATCATGTCTTATCAATGAAAACAGGTATGACAGCAGCCTAGACATTATAGTAATTAATAAAAATCAATACAGACATACAGTATTTGCATAATAATGTTTTGGGTGATTTGGGACCCATATTACTTCCAAGTCAAATAGATGTGCATGTAGATTGTCAGCTGTAATCAAGGAAATAAATTTGTTGTGAGCAATTTTTATTTTTTTTTAAATAAATTAGCAATTTTCCATGACACACACTCCCACAAGGTATTACTTCACTGCTGCGGGGGATTTCCTATGACATGCATGATTCTTTTTCACGTTGTGTTTTTGTTGTTAGTGCACCACTCCCCCATCCCGGCATCTGCTTTACATTTTCATTAGCATCAAAACAGCTTCCAGTGCTGAAACATTCTTGGCTTGATAGGACAGTTTGTTGGGCTCCTTTGGGAAATGACAGCATGGAGCGGAGATGGTTGAAGACAGGCCTGCTGCGCGGGAAAACAGCCCTCACACAACATGCTTTGGGGATTGTAAAATTCATAGTCAGCACTTATTATTTGAAGGTGGATACGAGGGCTGTCATAACGTCAGTTACGGTTTCTCGTCATTATCTTTTAATACTGCTTGCTGACTGTGACGTTCAGGACTAGCGATGGCTTTCCATACCCAGAATTACCAGCATATGTGTCTTAAAACTTATATAGAGCAAACAGTTCTACTTTTTAGTCCGCTGCCTGTTTACAACTACAAGATGCCACTGTAGGCTTTGGACCCAGCCACCACATCTGTACCACAAACACAGTTTCTCCAGCCGTCCTACTCACTGGACAAATCAACAATGACTCCATTGTGGAGGGAAATCTTCTGTTCAGCCTCAGAAGGCATTGTTTCTACATTCGTCACTGCGCTATTCATTGGGTCCATGGCTATGTGGTCTATGGTATGACTCCAAAAGGCTCAATACTGTATGAAAGAAAAAAGCGGATGTTGTAGAAACCTACTGCTTTAATTGACATTTTACTTGCACAGTATTTGTATTTGTTCACTGGAGGGAATTGGATTGAGCGCCGTGAAATCTTGGCGATATAATTGATATTTTCACATTATTACAAATCAACAAGACAGCTCGTGCCGTCGATACAAACACGAAACTGGAACTCTACTAAGTTTTCTACTTAAAACACCCTCTTCAGAATCAAAATGACAGTTATTCTGAGCAAGTTCCTTTGAGGGGAAGCGTTTTGGAACGAGCCTTCAAACAAGACTCCAGCTTAGAAAAATAAAGAGCCATGGGAGTGTGCTGTGTGGAAGCTATTCTTGAGGGGGGAAAAATAGGATACATCACAGAATAGAGATGAAACCAACTCCTACACACCCTGTCCATGACCTACATAGAGCTCTGAAAACTCTCCCTTGCACTGTGTACCAAATGTGTACCATGAGTGGAGGGATGTTGTAAGTGTACAGAGGAAAGTGGAAACATTTCACCAGGTCTGTAGTGTACTTTCTGACTAAAAAACTGCAATCATTACACTGCCTTGTTTCAAATGTATCTTAGATGTGCATATTTATAGATGATGTTTTTGTATATATATATATATATTTTCTACTTCCATTCAAATTGGAGCTGGATGTTGTGATATTTGGCATTTGATTTATGCTCATGATTTCTCTCAGCTTCCCATTGAACTGTGCGTTAAATATATGTAATTTGCTTCTTTTTAAACAACAAAAAAAAATGAAATCCAATGATTTAAAGAAAAAAAAGTGGAACTATTTAAAGCTTTCAGCTGAGCCGTATCAAATCCACTGTGCTGCATATTTAGTTGTAGCCAGTGATTTACAGAGTGCTGTGTTTGACCAACAGCAGACAAACCTCAGCCATTGGTCAGTGACAGTCGGGTATATCAATAGACAATGCAGCTGCGTATGACTGAATAAACAACATTGGAAATCTAACAGAAAGTCACTGAGAGAGCGCCGCTACTTCAGTCTTCTCCTTTAATAGGAAAAACAACAAGACAACAAACACACTGCGGACAATGAGAGACCAACAAACCGTTGACAAAGACTAACAGTGCCAGGCGGGGATGAGTCTGCCTCTGGCACTCCTTCCTTCTTCAGCATCCCCGAGGACTTCCCATAAAGTGATACGAATGTGACTCAGCCAAATTAGGAAGTGCAAACAGCTCCTCGAGAACAGAACGAATATGTCTTTATTTGCCCGTCAAAAGGCATAAGAATCTGAGTGGGAGGCTGCTGCACACAGACATTTGTGGATTTCACGGATTCGCTTAAACACACCGTCGCCCTACCAACGATTTAAGCACACGCAGACGCTGAGCCTATTGCATTATATATTATGAATGTTATGAATATTTTAAATTTCACTTGAAATGAAATGTCTGAAGACTGGAGGATAATACAACAGTGTAAACACAAAATGATAAGATGGTCATCTATGTATATTAGAGGCAGTTTATTCCCGCTTCCCTCAGGTGTGTCGTCACGTTGCAAACCGTTGAAGACGTGCGGGGATAGATTAGTCTGGCCTTCATGTGCCCTTTGCTGCGTTAGAGCCACTCAAATAATGTCAGTCTACAGCATCAGTGATGTGCTGGTGTTGTCACATTAGTCAAGGACACAGTGGGAGTAACCTCCACATCCCATCTGCTATTTGTCCTCGCAGCACTAAAGTGTAATGGACTCATGTGTGTGTGTGTGTGTGTGTGTGTGTGTGTGTGTGTACTGTACCAATAATGAGCAGAGATAAGAATGTGTTGAATGTGTTGACCAGACAATGATTTGATTCATCACAAAAAGTTTCTCTGGGGTGTTTCTAGGTTTCAAAAAGCACAGTTTTAGCAGCTATTTTGATAATCTATGACACGATATGGACGGAGGCCGTAACAGAAAAGCTGCAGACTTTCTCTCTGATCGACTTGTTTGTCACTTTAATGCTCGACATTCCTGGTTTGTAGCACAATGAAACTACAGGATTAATCACTAAGATTATATTCTCAGACATAACGCAGCTTCTTCAAGGACAACCTAAAACAAACAAACTGGTTTTCCGCTGGCTGAGTAGTACTTCCTGTGATCACAGGGAGTCAAGCTTTCATGTGTAATATCAGTACAGTTCCCCCATTGTGATATACTACTAGTGATAATCCAAATTATTCTTCATAATTAGTCATCCTTCGGGAGAAGATGTCACCTCTGTCAAATGACTGATTGTGTACCAGGACACCAAGGCCTTGCATATGTACATATGATTGCGTGAGTACAAGTTTCCATGGCTGAATGTGTGAGGGTTCCCATTGATAGGGACGTCTTTGTGGTAGCTGCAGCCCATGCATGAATGGATTGAAGTGCAGGACTGTGACTAAGAAGACAAAAATCTGATACAGTGAGTCTGTGGACTTTCTTTCTTTTTTTTTAAATAGGCACTTTGACATCCGGCAAGTGAGGCAGAAACAGTGCTCTTGCACAAAATGCAAATTACTTGGTCAAAGGTCCCTTAGCTCACCCTCTCACCCCCATCACCCCCTCACCCAGTCTCCCCTCTCTTTTCTGCAGTGGCAGTGTGAAAATCCATCCTGGGAGGGGCTATTGTACTCCGGGAAGCAACCGTCAAACTGGAATAGTTAAGGGCCGGGGGCCGAGCTAGCCAGGGAAATCTCTTTTTATAGCCCGAAGCTGTGGAAGAGCTGTTCGGCCCTGCTGAAAACAAGCCAGCCAGAGGTGTGTGTGTTTGTGTGTGTGTGTGTCTGGGATGAGCTGCCAATCTCTCATCTCATCCTTCCTGGTGTCCAGCTCAGAATTCGCTGCTATCATAACAAGGCCTCACCCTCTGCAAAAGCACGGCCGGCTCTAGGAAACAAGCTCAGGTTTAATCGTCCATGATGGTGTGTATTCTACCAAACGGGACCACACGGGTATCTAGCATTTCCATCCTCCCACTTCTCCTTGTCCTCTCAGCTGCCTTATAGCTGCACACCCACCCCCAACTCCACTGTGGACAAAGCTGCTGTCTTTGCAACATGCTAACCATGCTGAGAGTGAGCCGGGAGAAACAGACAGAGACAGAAAGAGGTAAAGTGTTTGGAGGACAATAAATATCTAACATATATATATACATATATACATACAGACACCTCTCACCTCCTTGTCCTCAGTAGTATGTCCTCCGAGAAGCTTCGGGCTCTCCCTGGTGACCTTTAATCCTGGTAACCTCCCATAAACTCCCAGTTTTTACCACACTGCCGGGTCCAGTAGACTCATCTTTATAGTCTCCCGCGAGAGCTGCAAGTGGCTGAAGCCAGACTGGAATTCTCCTGTTTACTTTCCCACAAGTTTTCTCCTGCTCGCTGCTCTAGATGAGGCAACCCCCCGGTTTGTTCCCTCCCCTTTCTCTCTACCTCTCTCTGCTTTCTGGTTCTGTTCCTCCCTCTCTGTCTCTTCTCTGTCCCTCTCTTTTTTTTGTTTTAGATGGGTTCTTTCTCCCTCATCTGCCCCTCCAGCCTCATTCTGTCCTTTCTTTGGTTTTCTCCCTCCTCCTACTCCTCCAGACCCCTGCTGCTGGCCAGACAGCAGCACAAAGCAGAGTGAGGGATCTCAGAAACAACTAGCCAATGGTAGAGTGACAAAGTCAAGCATGCAGCCAATGGAAATCTTAGGGGGTAGTGTTTGCACCAATCACTGTGGATATTCAGAGCAAGTGGGCCGGACAAGAGGAATTAAGGGAAGTGCTGCCTGGCAGCACTTCCGTGTGGACTGAAGTTGTCTGTTCACACTGTTCAGGAGGCAGTTGTGTGAAAAGAAGAAGATAACGGATATCTGGTCAACAGTAGATAATTGATTTAAAATGAGCAGGCAAATGAATTGGATCAATAAATGCAAAATGTTTTAATAGATTTCAAATGATTGATTGTAAAAACATGTTTTTTTTATTTTTCATTCAACATTTATTTAAACAGGGAGTCTCTTGATATACATTATCTGTTTGTTTGTTTTTTGGAAGATTTGTAAATAAATAAATAAATAAATAAATAAATAAATAAATAAATAAATAAATAAATAAATAAATAAATAAAATAAAATAAAATAAAATAAAATAAAAAATAAATAAAAACAAAAAATACACATACACTCCAAACCTGAATGTATAGCAAAGTAATACAAAAGATCCCCACTGATTTATTCATTGCAGTATTATATTTTATACTTATCCTATTATATATATATATATATTATTTTTTTATTTTTTTTCACAGAATTATTGATTTGTAGAAAAAGTAGAGAAGTTTAGCTGAGGTTTGTTTTATCTGTTTTAACCCTTTAATCCCTGTTAGCCAAAAGTTTCTGAATACATCGGTATTTATGGTCACATATACACAGTAGTTAAACACATGTTGATACCAGTGTGCAGTCATGATCAAATCTGGGTGATTTCCATGTAATATTGTCACATGTTCACTCCACCTTCTCAGGGTTTGTTGTTTTTTCATTCAATAACGTCTTTTGTCTTTGAACTAGTGTGTGTTACTACTCTGTGAATGACTTCCAGCTGCTATTTTTACCACCGACTGACTACACTGCTGCTTCTATTTCTGCCTCTAATCACATTTACAGTACCGCAGGCTCATGCAGATTGTGACGCGCTGCACTTACAATGAACACAATGTAACCTGTGAGGTAAACTCACACACACACTCATCTTCATTCATCTGCAGAAACGAATCACACTGGTCACTCTTGTCCAGAAGATTTATTAAAACACATTGAACAAATACACAGAATACAAATAAAAAGATGACAATTCACTTGTTTTTTTTTGTTTTTCATTCAACTTCTATACAGCACAAATATCAGAACCATAACACTGCTTTGAGCTCATTGTCTGTAAATAGATACACTACCGCCTCCCCAAAGTGAACCGTCATATAAAACGCTTCACATGCTGTGCATTCACTGCAACAAAGGTGCCTTTTATCAGGGTCTTTTGGTAGCTTTTGAAGCCATGTTAATAAGCATGTACATATATTGTTAACATATTTATAATATTAGACTGAAGCCTTTTTTTTTCTTTTTTTTTTCTAACAGACATTACATTCATACTGACTTCAGTTTGATTGCATTTCATTGGAGTATCGTGTTTTTGATGTCATCTCATGGTCATCACTCCAGAGGGGGAAAAAAAAGAAGGATTTTTTTGATTGATGAGCACATACGGGTGCACACTGCAGCGCCATGGCAACACCATCCAGCAGACATTCAATCTTTTTTTTTTTTTATTATTATTATTCCAGTTTGATACATAAATCTATATGTGATGGACTTATTTCTGAAAAAATTCTCTCAAGTATTTACATGTTTCTGAGGTTCTATCTGTCAAGCAACCTAATACATGTCATAGTCGAGTAACTGATGGCATGGACAACAAAAAAACAAAAACACAACAAACAGAACAGCAAAGTTTATCTCATGGTGGTTTTCAAAATGAGCCCGGTAATGTTTAGAAAATGAATGTTTGAAGTATGTTTGAGAACAGAAAAAAAACAGGTGAAAGAGGTTGCGGTGGCAGAAGAGAGCACCTCAGGAATATCATTTGAATTGGCAAAAGGAGAGTAAGAAAATACGCTCACCAACCGCTTCAGTTTAGATGAGTCCAATCACAATCGTCATCCCAGCAATTTCAAATAAGTGCTGTGGCAAATGGCAACGACAATACAAAACAGGTTAATGCCACTGGTCTTTGGAAAAAAAAAAAAGAAAAAAAAAAGACAAATATGTCGATAATAATTTGCACTTTGAGTCCAAACATTCAAGCATAGCCATTTATGGAAACAGGAAATATAATAAGCTTGAATTTATAAAAGATTGTTTTACAGAGTGGATAGTCACTTCAGCACATAATAGGATAGTAGATGAAATGAACAGTGTATGGAGCTATACCATACTAATGTATCCTCACAGTAGGTAAAGAAATATACAACAAAATAAAAATAAAAAAATAAAAAAACATAAGTGAGGAAGCTGGAAGAGAAGACATTATTTAAAGAGTAATGCTGTGCAACATTGGTCCTTCAAAGCTGATATACAGACTGTGACATTATCAATTACAGTCTTTACCTCTGTGGAGGAAACACAACTGCATCAAAGGACATAGAGATCATATGCATGTTAGGCAGAGCCCCATTTTAATGGCACCGAATGACCGAAATACAGCCAACGTTACTTAAACATAAAAAAAAATAAGCAAACAAAAGCATCATTTTTGAGACAAAAAACAAAACAAAAACCAGACTTGAGGTTGACATTGCGCCATAAGCACACGTGTTCTTATTCAGTTCGAACAATGAAAGGGAACTGAGAAAGTCCCTGGGATGTAAGAGGAAAAGAAAGAAGAAAAAAGAAACTCTCCACTCAGGACTCGGCTTGAACATTAAAGCCCTGTGCATGTGGACATTTGTTCCTGTTTATAGCGCAGCTCTACAGCCACTACTAACATTCAAATATAGAAAGAATCACAAATATTGTACCATACACAGAAATACTCAGTCTTCTCTGAAATGCCACTCCCAAAGTTTTTTTTTTGTTTTTTTTGTTTTTTGTTTTTTTTCTGCGATCTTCATGTATGATACCAAGCCAGGCTTCTGATTTCACTCATGTATGTACATATTACATATTTTTCACTATGATTAAAACCTATGTGAGGTAAAATAAACAGCAGTCTCTGAGTATGTACAGTACGAGAAGCCAACCCTTGCAGCTTACTAGTACTGCAGTTCTCTGCATCTGAGATTACTTTCTCTAAAGTACCAGCAGGTGGCAGTCTTTAGAGGATTCAGACAGACTGTGTCCAGCTACTGCATACATGATAATAGTTTTTGATGCTTTCAAATCAATATTTTTATCCACTGGTTACTACATGAATTGCAAAACACGTGTTTTAATTTAAAGTAACAATATTGGCCCTCAGAAAAAAAGTAAAAAAAAAACAAAAAAAACTTATCTCCGATCAAACTATGACTGAAGACGTCCTTAAGTCCTCTTCACAGGGAACCAGCTCCAGTAGGGCGCGGTCACAGTGTACAGCAAATAGGCAGATGGATAAAAGCAACAAGGGGTAAAGCAGAATAAAAAAAAAAGTCAAAGCACAAACAAAACACACATTCCAAGATTAGATTGAGCCCTAAATGAAGAGCATCAGAAACTCAGCGCTGGCAACACGTTGGACGTTGTAGAGCAAAAAAAAACCATCCTCTTTCAGAAAAGCTGCTCCGTTTCTCCTCCTATTCTTCAGCTCTTTAGCACACGTTAACTAGAGCAAAATATCTACGGAAATACTTCTATAGGATCCTTGAAAGATTAAAAGTGCAATTGTTAAGATACATACATCTGCATCAATCAAAAAAAGTTAATGGCCTTGTCTGTAGACAGATTTGTAGATTTGAAGTCAGGAGAAAGAGGAGGATGTGGCGGAAAGAGACGGGCAGCTTGTCATCTGTGCAGATTCCATCCCTGGAGAGTTTCTGACCTCAGGTCAGCGTTACAGAAATGATCTAGTCCTCAATGCAGATGACATCACTAGGTTTGCCTGACTTGAGGTCAGGCGTGGCCACGTCTCTCAAGGAGTCAAGTGACTTCTTGTCCAAATGGCTTGTGGGGGGCGGGGGGCCATTAGAGGACACTAAAGAGGGAGGAGATGTGATAGTTTAGTGGTTAATTTCAACAAAAAAGAAATATATTTTTAAATGTTTTAAATCAATATATCAAAGTGGGAACTAGACTGAGGTCAGTAAATACAGCATGTCATTGCTTTTTCACCAGGAGACCTGATACAACTGTTAAACAAGGTCTTTATACATTATCTAGCACTTCACATCCAGCATCAATCCAAAAAATGTTTTTGCACAAAGTATCAATAACTTCGATGGAGTGAATAGATCCGCTATATAAACTGACTAATATGAAAATATTTGTAGCGTAAAAATTCTGTTTGCAATGCATGAAACGCTCTTCTGATCGTATATATATACATGAAACATGAAGGTTTTTCGTTTGGTGAGTTTTAGCTGATAATGAATAGTTATTGGGGGCACTCCACACATAAAAGTACTACTCACTGCAACAAGTAAGCTCACTACAAAAAGCTGTTGTATAATGTCTTCTGTGGCTCTGGGGGAGATTTCCAAAGTCTGAAAAAATAATACAAATATTAACATATAGGGTTATCTGGGCTTGGATGCTACAAGTTGTTATTATCACAAATATTGCACGGAGTTGGAAAACAAGGAGGCTCTTATAAACTATTGAGTTGCATGATGGGAAAAGCAGGATACATTGTTTACATTGTTTGTTTGGTTTTTTTTTGTTGTTTTTTTTTGGGGGGGGGGGCTTAATCTATAACTGAGGCTAAAATTTGCGATATCGTAATATTAAATCGCCGGAGTGCCCCTTTAAGTTTTACTTAAATGGCATCATCAACTCTACTGACTGGCTGAATTTCAACAGTAACAAACATGTATATATTTTAAAGATTATTAGATGACGATAACAAATGTACTTTCTGCAAGACTTGAACAAGCAATTATTATTTAGGGGAATAATAATATTACCACTTATTTCGAATGTAAAGATAACAACTTATTTCATCAGGGACATTTCATACGCATGAAGCTACATTTAATAACTCAATCTCATATTTTAAGTTGTTTCTAATTTTGAGTCTCCAAAATGTGTAACAAATAAAAATTATTCTCCGGTTTCTGGTATAACCGACTGTTTGCACATTCTTACACTTAATCATGTGATCTGCTGTAAATGTTGATCCTTACCACTAACGTAGGGCCCCAGAGGCATCTGACTGTAGTTGACCATCGGCTGTCCGCCTGGTCCTCTGAATCCTCCACCAAAGCTGCTGCTGTACATCTGGGAGCAGCCAAACCCGCCCTGGCTAAAAGGCTAAAAGGATACAAAAAAAAAAAAAAACACAGAAACAAAAAAAATATTCATACTATATTAATAAAAAGAGAGGCTGATCCTAACAGCTTTAATATGGAAAGCAGGTCAGATTGCTAATTGTCTCCCTGGTTTGCGACAAATTGGCATAGCAACCAGCAACCAGTCAGAGCTCGTGACCAATCACACTGCTTGTCTGACATCATTTCTTGCGTAACAGACGATAAACTAAAACACACACATTGAACTCTGGAGAACGAGTGCAGGAGAGATGAACGAAATGATTAATGCAGTCTGCGTTTGGGACTAAAATGTGGAGCTCAGTGGTGAAAGTAAACAATTTATGAGAGTTTTTCTCCAGTTTGAGTTTCCACAGGTTCCTGAAGGAATAATGGAGTTGTTGAGTCGGGACTATAATTTTGGGACCATTTATTGGTCTGCAACAAATGATGAAATGTATCGACGAGGAGGCTGACTCTCGTCTCTCACCTGCTGCGGCGGAGGTTCGCTGCCTCGGCTGGTGAGGCGGCTCAGAATGCTCCTCTCAGACATCTGCAGGCGGGCCGACACCGGCGGGATCCTGGACAGCATGTTGGGCAGTCGTGTCACATCTGCTTTCATGTCACTCAAAAGTTCCTCCAGCTGGTTCAACACTGTTCAACAAGTACGAAAAAAAAACACACACACACACGCACCACATCACACCGAAGAGCAAGAAAAAGCAGCAAAGCTCATTAACTGTGTGATCCAGGGCTTGAAATTAACAACTGGCGTGTCATTTTTCACTGGAAGATGAATCAATAAGGGTCACAGGAAATAACAAATATTTTAACGCGTCAGTTTAATACTTCAGTGGCCTCGACCCAATCTTTAATCCTACTTTAATCGCTCTAAGCATGTTTTGATTGTGAGTCAAATTAACACAAAATTAAGCCACTGTGTCAAACAGTATCTTTCCTGCCTGCCTGCTGGATGCTCTAGAAATACCAGAAATCTGCAAACACAAACGTGCCCACTTACATGCATATTTTGCAGCACTATATTGACTTTTAACTATCTGAAAAACTTATTCCAGCGGTGCAGAATATGAAAAAAGACATGATCAATTCATTAAAATACAATAACGGTGAATATTATGTCTCACAATTCCTGTCAAACGGCTGGCGAATGTCTTATATCAGTATAAAAAAACATTTTGACCTTTGAGCAGGTTTACTCCCCTTGTTTACGAGCCTTCTGCAGTTGAAGAACAAAATAATGTATCCTGACAAACATAACTGTGGCTATTTTTGAAAGCGGACCGCAGACCTTTGTGCAGCACAGCATTGGCAGGCTTGTTCCCTGCCAGAGACTCTTTGGACAGGTGCTGGTGAGACTCGGCCAGGCACTCCACCTCAGCGAAGCGTGTGTTGAGAGCCATGGCCGGGTGACTGGGGTCCTGGGTCATATTCAGGTAAGCCGCCCGCCTCAGCTGCTCCTCAATCACCAGAGCCTGCTCCAACAACTGCAGACAGACAGAGCAAGTAACCAGGAGGGAGAGGAAAGCACATTTTAAGAGGCAATTTAAATCCATCAATCCTATCGATTGAATTATTTTCAGCCTTCAACTTCACAATTGCCTTAAACCGGCGAGCCAGGAACTTGTTCTTCATCTCTAGATAGTTTCCCTTATGCATCTCCGTCTTGAAGGGCTCATTCAGGATAGCATAACGTGGGTCATTCTGAATATCCTGCCAGCGAGCGTAGCCGTGTCTGAGATAGAGTCCCAGTCAAAGGAAACAAATAAAAAATAAAAATAAAAATAAAAACAGTAAGATTTGTGGTTTGTGTAAATCGTAGTTTTATATCCCTCCCTCACATTATATTGCTTTGCCAGATGCTGAGCGTCCTACATCTGTGGAAAAAAGGATACGTCACGATGCCAGCCAACAGCCAGTAGTCATGGCGACGGTGCCAGATGTCATGCATCTTTCCAGACGACAGCGCCGCTCGCTCTTCAGTTTGCCAAAGGGTGTGCAACTCTGACGGGGTAATAAAGACTTTTACAGAATTTTACAAAAATACAAAGTAGTGTTCAAGATGTTTCTGGTGTGCAAAAGAGAAATACGAGCTCATTAAAAAAAACAAAAAAACAAAACAACAACAACAACAAGACACATTTCATTAGCACCTGAAATACCTGAAATCTTCCACATTTTACATGCACTCTCTGTACGACTGTAATCTCATGACATTTTAACAGAGTTGAAATTAAATGTGTGGCAGAAAATATTCCCATCATTCCCTGTGAAAACCGTCACTTCTGTCCTGCCAGTTCTTTCATTATTCACACGTCTATTCATTGATCTCTGGATAACATTACGGAAATGAGTCATGGCGTTTTATAGAAAAGAGTCGAAATAATGTCTGTCATTAAACGCAACAGATGCATTCAAGTCTGCTTGGAAATGTAAATGTTTGTTAGCTGACTTCGCTATGAAAACTTTGCTGTTTCCAATGCGTTTGGAGTACAGATTATTTACTGTAGTTTCAGCAGATATAACTTCTCTATGATTTATAACCAATTCTGGCTCCCGTACTCATCACTGCACGCTTTATGATTTGGTAGACTGGCTGTCACTAAATCTACATAGACAACTTCATTTAAATTTTTATGTACGAGGCCATGCCGGGTAAACTCCTCTCATATATATATATGCAACCAGCTTCCTTTCACCAGGCGGCTTTCTTACCAGGTTCTAAGGGTTTATACTAAACTGGGGAAAAAACTTCTCCTTTGATAGACTTTAAAGACAAATTTAAAGTCCTGAGACGTGCAACTATGTTATTTGAGCTGGATTTAATCACTTCCTCTTCCTTTGATGTTTATATTCCCTATCTGCTGCGCTGACTTTGTCAGGTCTCCCTTGGAAAAGAGATTTCAATCTCAAGGGATTTCCTGGTTGAATAAAGGTGAAACAAACACCCAGACTCACTATGCTGCTGCAAGATAAAAGTTTTGTTTTGTTTTTTTGTCAGTAAAAATGAGCTTTCTTCTTACCTGTGAAACCTCCATCAGCGATATTAAACATGAATTTGGCTTTAAATCCATTTTTTTCCTCCTTCCTGCTCTCATCCATCTCATCCAGAGTGTCTTTGTCTCCATTTAATCGTCCCTCTAACGCATCTTCATTTTTCACATCATCTGCAACAGTAAGATGCATTGGAAGAAATACCATTAATACTTCTGAGAAAACCTAGTTAGATTGTACCATTATATATATTTATATATTCACAGCACGTATACCCGGCTTATTTTCCTTGTCCTCGGTTTTTGTCGGAGGAGAATCAGCATCTCCTTTCTCTGAACACTTCTCTGTGTCTTTGCAGTGGTCCGCTGAGAACAACAGGAACAAAAAAAAAATCTAATTAAACAAAGCACCTCCCTGCAGGAAAGCTACATTTTCCACGAGTCATCTATTACTTACCTTTAGGTGAGGTTTGACTAGATGACAGCTCTGTCTGTTTCAAAGCGGCCTCCTTCGGGTTGGCAGATGACTCCGTCTTTTTGGAGGGCGACTCAGTTCTGTCCCGCTCGTCTCCCGTTTTCTCCTCCGAGCTGGCCTTGCTCTCTTCACTGTCAGCCGCCTTCTCGGATACAGACACCGCGTCTGCACTGCAAGTCTGCCGAGGGGAAAAATAGACAAGGCAACACGAGGGGGAAAAAAGAGGAAATTTGGTAGAGGGCAAATTTGGAGACGAGTTGAAATGTATCCACGGGAGGATGTAGGAGAAAGTAAAGGAGAATGAAAGCCATCGGTAATGGAATAATAAAGGACTCACTTCCTGCTCTGACAGTTTCTTGCCATCTTGCTCCGAGGTCTCTTTGTCCTCCGCAGTGCACAAGAGAGACTCGGTCTTCTCTACAACCCAGAACACAAAATAAAACGTTTTCTGAGCATGAACTTTTCTTTGCACTCATAGGAAAAATAAATCCTTTATCTATGCAGATACTTAGTTTGTGACCTGGTGGGACGGGGGTCCCGGGCTGAGTAGCGACAGGGCTGGCTGGCACAGGGGTGTTGGGATCAGAAGAAACACTCTCAGTCAGTTTCTTTAGCTCCATGCCGATGGGAATCAGATCTGGAGAACTCAGCTTTCCGTTTACATGCTCGAACTCTTGCACCTATAAAAAAAAAAAAGACATTAAGTTAAATTATAATATAATAACAACTAGTTTGTATGATGTTTTTTTTTTCCCTGCTGCTAGACACCGGACCTACTTTGTCTAATCATCCTGCAGAACATTTGCTATTCTGTGTTAAAGATGCCTTTGCTTTAATGAACTGTACCTTTTTCCTGACGAGGGACATGACTCCGATCCGTGTGAGAACGTGCTGGCGAGATAGTCCCTCACGCGGGACTCCGTCGGCGAAGGTTTCTGCTCCGTCTGCCCCCGGCTCGCAGAGATGTCTCATGAACAGAGACACATAGGCCCTAAAAAAAAAACAATAGTACATGTGACCGAGTCCGATTCATATTATATTATATATATATTATTCAAACTGGAAAGGCAGTAATACTGGTAGAAGTGGTAACTTTAGTATGAGTTGCAGGTGTGTTGATGGCAATAGTACTATTAGAATAAGTATAGTATTTATATAGTAACTATAGTATTTGTAGATGTGATAGTATATCACAGTTTATCAATAACAAGACTTCACTTTAAAAGTAAAGAAATCACAAACACAACTCTGAGTATTTATGTAGGATGTTCCCGTTCCAACGTGTCCGTAACCCTGAAACTGGCACTGGTCCAACCAATGACATGTGACGAGTGTGTGAAATAGCCCAGAGCTTCATCTCTTTATTTAATGTCATGCAGCGTTTGACTACAAACGTGTGAAAACAGAATTATAGTTTCATCAAATACCACAACTAGAAACAAATAACCGGGGCATTACCTGAACTCACGCTCACTCTTCCCTCTCAGGTCTCTCACCAGCCAATGGGAGTTGAAGGCATCCTGAGGAGGCATGCCCCAACGCATGATGGCATTGAGGAAGGCTTTCCTCTGGCGAGCGTTGAAGCCCAGGACCTTGTAATGTAAAGGAAAACAGCTTGAGAAAGACAATATTTGTATATAGAAATGTGCTCTATAAAGTCTAAAAGTCAGAGTTGAGCAGAAAATTAAAAAAATCGGTGTTTCTTGGGAAGATGCTTCGGGCCTAAAGATACACTCTTTGAGTTTGCTATTGGCCTAATAGTGGCCCAAAGGATCTTCTTGCTAACTGCAGTATGCCATGCTGTCAAAAAAGACTACAAACTGCTGCAAATAGGGTATAAATACTCCACTTTAATACCTCAATACTTCCCCCAACACGTGCCAGCAGGGGAGGCAGAGGTTTGTCTTTCTCACTCTTCAGCTGTCGGCGAGAATGTCTGCGGCCACCTACGGATACGAAACAGTTGTGACGTTAGACGGACCTCTCTTCAGCGTCTCCTCGTGAGCACAACGGTGTACCACCTTAATAATTAAACAGAATCATTATAATGATAATAATAATAATAATGACGATAATAAAGTCTTTTTTTTTTGCCCGTCTCTACCTTCAGGTCTCTCCTCGAAATCTTCGTCCTCGTCCTCGGACCCCACGGAGTACTCCGACTGATTGTCTGAAAGATCATCCTGCCACTCTGAGCCACACATCAAAGAGAAACAGTACATTCGCTTCTGTTGGTGGCCCACCTGAGGGCGCCATGGCACTGCAGATTACTACAGACCACTACAGCTGAGCATGCACACAAAGCACTTCTGGTCCCGTGTGGGAGTGAGGGTGAGAGTTGACTACTTTAAACTCAGAGAGTACTCTAAAGCCGTGATTGGGCTTTGAAATCTTTACACTCTCACATTCGACTACTGTTGAACCGTGACAAATTTGTTTGAAGTACGGCTACATGACATATAACCGCAACACGCATAGAAACCGTTAAATTAAAAATAAGAAGTGCTTTAAAACAACCCACTGAGACGACTTTATGAGTGCGTGAGATCCAGCTTCAGAGCAGCTTAACACACTCTGTGGCGGATTGAACGGAGGTCAAAAGTTCCTGCTGAGACTGTGGAGAAGAGGACTTAATAAATATGCTGATTCATGTCTGTGCTGTTCTCGGCTGAACTGATACATCCGAATTAGACTGTTAGGATTATTAACTTATTAAGTGACTAACGAAGCCGATCCCGCTGCAGGTTGAGTTACTGGGTCGTCAGCTAGATATCAATGGAAATATTTAGAGAGTGAGTGTGTTACGCTGGTCTGTGCAGTGTTAGTGTTACATTATCCGAATGCTAAAATCATTACGCAGGTATACTTTCATGCTCAGCTCAGAGTAAATAGAACAAATGTGGTGTTAATCTTTGAGATTTGTTTAGTGATAATTCCCAGAATGCAGTAAGACAGTAAAACAGCGTGCAGCAACTAAACTGCTGGGGGAAAAAAAAAATCATTTGAAGAGACTAATCTGTATAATAAACCAAACAAATCAGATCAGCCCCATATAAACTTGTCTACAAGCCAGGTGCTCATCCGGGAACCGCTTCTCTTCTGAATTATGTATTCTGTGTGTGTGATATTTGTATTTCTACTCCTGTTTAAATATGTCCATGGAGTTGTAACTATAGATCATGGCTGAGGACATAGTAGAAAGCAACAAAGAGCCGCGTGTGTCGGTGTGTGTGTGTGTGTGTGTGTTGGTGTACCTTGGTCCTCCTGGGTCGTATCATTATAGTTGACCTGCTTTCGGATACGTTTGCCCTTGCCTAGGTTGCGGGCGAGATCTTCTTGCTGCTGCTCGTAGTGGTGGCGGAGGAGTTTTTCCCAGTAGTCCGGGTCTACGTTCTCCTCCTGTTTGATTATCTCCCGCTCCACCTCCTCCTGCACACACACACACACACACACACATGAAATTGCATATTTTTTAATAAAATATACTGTGAGTCATTGTAAGCAGCTTTTTTTGCTTTTCAACAACAAGAACATTTACACTTTAACACCACTAGTGGGCAGGTTCACCACAGAGTATCTTTACAGTAACGCTGATTTTATTTTTTGGGTTTTTTTGAGTCAAATACTCTCAGACAGACGGAGGAGGATGAGTATATCCTCACCTCTCCGTCCTCTTCTTTCACCACATACTGAGCCACCTTGAAGGAGCTCAGGTACTCGTTCATGTTCTGAATCTCTGTGTCTTCGGTGGCGTCCTGGCTGCGGTCTAACAGCTTTGAGATGGCGTCGTCGTCGTAGTGAATCACGTTGCCCTCCTCGCCATCCTTGTTGTCGCCTGTTGATGAGGAGCGCTTTGTTAATGTGGAAAGCTTTGGCAAAAAAAAGAAGAACTTTCGAATGATTAGATAACTCAGAGTATTATGGATACGCTGGCATTTTGGATTTTTGTGCAAAGACGTACCCATGGTTCGCGCCGCTTCCATTTCATCCTTGAAAAGCTCCTCTGTGCCAAACTTGAGGATATCATCCAGTTCTTGTTTGGACATGGAGCCAGTTTTGGATCCCAGGCCAGGCCGCACCACCAGGTGGGTCAGCATCATCTTCCTCTTCGCCACCTGAGTGATCCGCTCCTCCACCGAGCCTCGCGTCACAAAGCGATAGATCATCACCTTCCTGTTTTGGCCGATGCGGTGGGCTCTGCTGAAAGCCTGGTGACGATCAAAAGACGGAGCGAGAGGGAACGCGATAGTTACAGAGGATCTCACACAAGCCATATAATACACAAACAAAAGCATGCATATCCATTAGATAAGGTGAGAAATCAGTACCTGGATGTCATTGTGAGGATTCCAGTCAGAGTCGTAGATGATAACAGTGTCTGCGCTCGCCAGGTTGATACCGAGACCTCCAGCTCGTGTGGAAAGCAAGAAGCAGAACTGCTGAGCGCCCGGCGCTGTGACAGAAACCAAAGCAGAGAATCGGTTTGTGTGAGTGTGTGCATCCACACGAACACACCCAGATAGACTGCGGATTAACAAACTCACCATTGAAACGGTCAATGGCCTCCTGCCGTAGGCCTCCAGTAATCCCTCCATCAATACGTTCGTATTTGTAACCCTCGTACTCGAGAAAATCCTCGAGCAGATCCAGCATCTTTGTCATCTGTAAAAAAAAAAGAAAAAAAGAATGTTGTTAAGTTAAATTAGTACATGTAAAATGATATTTGATAAAATATCGAGGTCATCAGTTGATTTACCAGAAATAACCGACATTGGCAGAAGAACAGTTAAGATATGGATGAATGGATTTTGAGGATTTCGCAGCCGCTGATCAATGAAAGCTGTATCTTCAAGCCCAAACACGACATCTATTCAACCGTTACCTGAGAGAAGATGAGAACCCGGTGTCCTTCATCTTTGAGTTTCTTCAGCATCTTCTGAAGCAGAGTCAGTTTTCCTGAGGACTTTACCAGTAGATTGCCGTCGTAGGAGCCGTTGGGTAATACAGGAGCTTCCTGTCAAGACAAACATCAAGCTAGAGTTTTCTGAGACCGGTAACTTGTTCAAAACGACCGTAGCGTCTCTGTACAGGCATTGCTTTCATGCCACATTCGATTTTATTTTAGACAAAATCTGATTCTCCATATTGAGAACCGATATTCGTCCTGTCCTGTCTTACCACAGCAGCCACGGGGAACAGGTAAGGGTGGTTGCAGCACTTCTTCAGGTCCATCATAATGTTGAGCAGGGATACTTGGTTCCCTCCGCCTTTGGAGTTCAGAGCCTCAAAATTTCGCGTCAAGATAAACTTGTAATATTTTCTACAGGTCAGGGGACAGAGAGGAGAGGGGAATGAATTAGTTATCGTACTTCCTAGAAGGTTAATATTTCTTTTATCTCCGGGCGTACTTCTGCATAGGGCTGAGCTCCACTCTGACAATCAGCTCTGTCTTTGCAGGCATGTTCTTGAAGACGTCAGCTTTCAGCCTCCTGAGCATGTGAGGCCCGAGCAGGTCGTGGAGCTTCTTGATCTGGTCCTCTTTAGAAATATCAGCAAACTCCTCCAGAAAGCCTTCCAGGTTACTGCACAGATTACAGATACAAAAGGTGATTACCTGATTACCTCTGTATGCATCCATCTATCAATCAATTTGTCCATCTGATGCAGCGAATAACAGCTACAGGCAGGATGGAAAGGGTTAGGGATAAAAAAGACAGATGGAAGAGAGAGGAAACTCACTTGAAACGCTCTGGGGTGAGGAAGTTAAGCAGGTGGAAAAGCTCTTCCAGGTTGTTCTGGAGAGGAGTCCCAGTCAGCAGCAGCTTGTAGTAGATCTTATACCCGTTGAGGATTCTGAAAAACTGGACATATTTTATAAGTTTATGACACATGCGCAACTTCCAGTATTCCTGTTTTCTGATAACATCCATGCTGTTTCTGGAACAGACTGCTGCCAGCGCCACAAATACTGTTTTTACCTTTGATTGGTTGTTCTTCAGTCTGTGGGCCTCATCGACCACCAGGCAGGCCCAGGTGATGGAGCCCAGAATGGCTTGATCGATAGTGATTAGCTCGTAGGACGTTAGCAGCACGTGGAACTTGATAGGGGTGTCCTTCTGCAAGGGGAAGAGAAACGTGAGGAAAATATCCACACATCTGGAGGCTGGACAGGTTTAAACAAAACCAAAAGTATCTGAAAACTCTTTGAAGCACCTTCATGCGGAACACCTTTCGCCCTGATTTCACCGCGCTGTCTTCGAAGGTGAACTCGTTCTCCCTGATGATCGCCCTGCTGTCTTTGTCCCCCGTGTACGTCACCACATAAAAATCCGGAGCCCACATCTCAAATTCTCTCTCCCAGTTGATGATAGTGGAGAGAGGCGCGCTCACCAAGAAGGGCCCCTTAGAGTGACCCTGAGAGAAGAAGAAGAAGAAGAAGTAGATAACATCCCTAGAAGAGGACACACTATGTTTTAATCATTTACTATAAAAGAGGACGTTCTTCCACCCTCACCTCCTTATAAAGGGAGTAGAGAAACACTATCGTCTGCACCGTCTTTCCTAGACCCATCTCATCAGCCAGGATGGTATCTGTGCCCTGAGCCCAGGAGAACCTCAACCAGTTCAGGCCCTCCAGCTGGTATGGGTGTAGCGTTCCACCAGTGGCGTTAATGTACCACGGCTGGTGCTCAAACTTGATTGTTGGCTGGCGAAATGAAAACACACAGGAGTATGTAGTAGAGGAACGACATATGCTAGAGTGAACTATGTGAGTAATCAGGCTGACAATTTCTCCTGTCATGTGACCATCTAAATATCCCAACTCACATCTATGATGGGAGCATCAGGAGGGACCTCCCTCTTTGGGTGGTCATCTTTGACTTTCTTTCCTTTCCTCACCACCAGGGGGCGTTGGTCCTCCCCTAGAATTTGCTCCCTGGCAAATAATTGCATCAACACATTTACATGATGAGTCCAACATCACAAAAGAGAGAAACAAAAGCAGATGCGGGTATATTCCTTTGTTTATTTCTGTGCCGGGGGTTTTATTTGTAAGCTATTCAAATAGGTATGAAATATGTATTTGTATAATGTTCTTAACCTACCTGTGGTCCCAGTAACAAGCTTTATGGCTGTCATATTCAGGGACGTCAAAATCATCCACCTCCCAGGTGCACTGGTCATAGGGCAGGTCTCTCCACTTGATCAGGTAATGCACATCTCCATCCTTATCAAAACTACAAGGAAGGACAAACAGAAACAAAACAAACAAACAAAAAGCTTTTTTTAGAGGGATGTTATACTGATCAATTATCAAGATCTCTATTATCAAATTAAGATTTGTTCACCAACACATTCAAAATCACATAGACGACTTTTAGATACCTGATCCTGAAGTTACTGTCTGGAAAATATGGAAAGATAATACTGGGGTTCATTTGGATATAAGATAACAAATGCACATTTTATGTGGTTTCTTAAACATGGCATCTGTAGCATCTGGGCACTGAAACTACAGCCGGGACCTCATTTCCTGTTACTATAACATTAAATGCAAATTAATAATAATAATAATAAGTAATAAAAAGTAGAATCTTGAAGATGAAGCAGTGTAAAAAAACCCTCAAAATGAGAATTTGTGTAACTGTGAGCACCTGTGGTTGAGTATCCGGTGGATAACCATCCATTCTGGTTTAATGCCGTAGCGATAGAAGCGCTCCTCCATCACGGCATACTGGGGGTCTTTGCTCTTCCTCTTCTCGTTGTTGAGCTCCTCCTCTCCGGAGCCGTAATCATACGGCGGAGGCTCGTCCATGTCGTTCTTACGCTGGTAGTTCCGATACATGACGGTGTGGTACAGCTCCAACTGACATAAAACCCAACAGACAGATTCTGCTCAGCACCGTTCGGCACCACCTCTGGCACAGAATGCAAACATATAATCTATCCACGGGATTGAGACTAATTTGATTAGCTAATCAACAAAATAAATTAAGAAGTCTGTCCTGTCTCTTGAGAAAGGAGGCGAGACGTCTCCAGGACCAAATCTACAACCAACCAATTATTTTTTTTCATCACTAAATTAAATGTCAGCTAGGTTTGAGTACTCTAAATTCATCACTAATTGTGATTGCAGTGTGAACGCTTTGACGAGTTTTTTTTTGTATATTTGTTAAAAGACTGAACAGATTCTTGGCCCAAAGTGAGTAAATATGTTCATTTGTGATTTGGACCTACTTCTGATATCTCACCTGCAGCTCGCTGACCCAGGAGCAGTGCCAATACGAAAGGCCGGCCCACTTTACGAAGAACTCCCTCTCCGGGTGGCCCTTGAGTGGGGGTTTGGTCAGTGGGTCTGTTGGCTTTCCATCAGGGCCTGCAGGTAGTTCAGCTGGCAGCGGCGGTTCTCCCCATGTCCAGTGAAGAATCTTTTGTACTTTGCCTTTTAGAGGAGGGCACTAAAGAGAAAAAAGGAAAGGGGGTTGTTGTTGATATCATGCATGCAGGTATATATAAATTATGTCACAGCAACCAGGCACAAATAATAAAAATATAGATAAAAAGCATGTAAAAGTTTACAACTAAATGTCTGGTATATATATCAGCTCACCATGCAGCGTGGACACAACCACTCCCCGTTGGGTATCTCGGGCAGAGGTGGGTTGAGGCAGTGGATGTGGTAGGAGGATGGGCAGGTATCACAGCACAGCAGCTCTCCTCCATCCTTACACACTCTGCAAAACTCCATGTGGTCATCCTCCTCCTCGCCTGGTGCCTCCTCCTCCTCCTCCTCCTCATCTTTGGCCTCCCACTGGATTCCCTCCTTCTCCTGAGAGACACAGTTAGCACAAATGTGGTCAGGTGTGCAAGCAGAGGGTAACGTACTGCTAAATGAAGTTTATAGACCTTTGGGTTTCCACCCGACATCACTTGAAGGACACATATATAATATTTGCTGATTATTTTTAGCGTTTTCTCTTTGATTTGTGAGACGAGCGTACAGGACTGACCTTCATGTATACATAATGATAGCTGTCAAAAGACAAATCCAAAGGGATGTGAGAAAAGCCTTAAGACGCCTTGCATAAAACGTCATGAAACTAATCTACTCACACAGTGTGGACAGCTCCATTTGCCCTCGGGAGCCTTCTCCAGCTCAGGGTCCAGGCAGACCAGGTGATACGCTCTGGGACAGGTGTCACACAGGATGATCTCTCCACCCTGCTGGCAAACCTCACAGTAGTCCTGGTGGTCTGTCTCATAGCCATCCCCGTCCTCCTCTGGAGATAGGGGAAAAATAAGAGGAAATTCCCACATACAAAAGGGCACTTGAATGCAGCAGCTTAGTAACCAATAGTACAGGATTACGGGTACTCGTTACTCAGAATTAAAGCAAACAGTCAGTTTCTGAGGTTTTTCAAAGGACTTTTGGAGGGGAAAAAAACACCGCAGAACATGTCGAGTGTAGAGAGTAAACACACTTTTCCTTTTTTTCCGCCCACGTCGCGTCTTTTTCTTGGTGGCGGCCCCCAGGGTATCAGAAAGCACAGAGGCACTGTGGATGCTGATGTCATCAAAGTCTGACTCCTCCAGGAAGTCCTCCTCACTCTGGAAAAGCAAACACACAAACCAGAGCTTAAAAAGCTACACGCACAAAAAAAAAAAAACATAAATAAAATACGACTTTCACAGCAAGCACAGCAAACAGTCTGCGGCCGCTTTGACATCACAGAAAATATATAGTAGAAGAAGAACGACAAGGCATACAGAGGACGCTTTCTTCTTCTTCCCACTTTGTCCCGACTTTGATTTGGTCTTCTTCGACTTCGGTTTCTTCTTCACCTCCTTTACACTCTTGCTTCTCTTTCTTACTCCTGGTCCTGAGACAAACAGACAGGTTAACCGATATTCTCACTATTATTTCTAATATAGATATATATATATATATATATATATATATATATATATATATATATGCATTCTGCCACGGTTCACTGGCCCTTACCCTTTCCCTCTTTGGTTTTGGCTTTTTTGATCGGCCCCAGCTGAGAGCTCGGCTGGCTGCCGCCGACAGACGATGGCTGTGCCACGGTAACCGTTTCCACAGCAGCAGCCACGGCGGCGGCCACAGCGGTTGCAGATGCGCCTTTGAACGGGTTGTTGGCACTGAACTCTCGCCACTTGGCCCCTAACACTGTCATCATCTTTGACATGGGAATCTTCGGGTTCTTCTTGGCAATGAGAGGCCTGAGTAAAAACCAGGGGGGGAGAGAGGAGACAAACAACAGCAGCTTTATTATGTCACGCTTCATTCCTGTTGATGTAATTTCGACTTCCCTCAACGCTGGAGGGATCTGGGTCTTGATTTTGCTGACACCTCACTGCTCCTTCAGTTTTGTTCCCCTCGCTTTGCTGTGTGTGTGTGTGTATGTCATGTTTGTGATTTGTCAGGCAACAGCTTGAGGTTTGGCACATTGGCCTGTGAAAGATAGCGGGTCAGAGCACCGAGTCCCAGAGCCTCCCGGCTGTCACATGCATCCAGTAAGCAGCTGACTACTCACGGGGGGGCACTGCAGGAGCTCATGCTCCACTTTGTCAGAGCAGAGGCTTAGCTGAGCCAGACAGCCCCAGGTGAGACAGGCTCTTTATAGCGACAGCTCAAACAAAAAGAGCAGTGTTTGCTCGTCACCCTACACTCTCTACTCTCACTGTGGAGTTTTTACTGGAAGCCTCTCAATAAGGGACTCTGACAATCCACAGAAACAGAGACAGAAAGGGTGAATTAACACAGGATAATGATCCTGACAAGAAGTTAGATGCTTGCCTGAGGAACTGGCTGAAAGCCTTGTAGTTGGTGATGGTTTTATAGTCGTCCTCGGTGAAGCCGTACTGGACGTCTTCGAGACCCCACTCTTGCATCAACTGGCTGGATGATTTGGGTTCCTAAGAAAATACAGACGAGAGAGAGAGAAAATAAAATATCAGTGTTAAATACATAAGAACCCTGATGGTCGGCCGAAATAATAAAACAAATGCACAAGAATGCTTAAAAAGCATCATATTTTAAGGTTTCAGTTGTTGACTTGTGTTCATGGACGTTCTGTATAGTACCAGTATCTCATATAACTACATTCAATCCTTCTTCACTGCCTCAATCTGCATTACAGAGTCCATCTTTTTTACACTGAAGACTTTTCATCTTAAATTAATGTCCTTGGATCACGTGAAAGGTGCTTCAAATCACCTTTAGACTTACTTTCATGTTCCCGTCATCATCGTCATCATCGTCGTCTTCCTCGTCTCTCTTCTTCTTCCGGGGTTTTTTCTCTTTCTTCTCCTTGGGTTTTTTCTTCTTCTTCTTGGTCGGGCCGTACATGCTGCTCTCGCTCTCGGAGCCTATTTCCGGACGTTCCCGTTCCTCTTCCACCTCTGAGGTCTCCTCCAGGTCGCTGTCGACTCTCACCTGGATTCCCCCCTTGAGGAATGTGCACAGAAGCAATATGTAAAAATAAGACAGTGACAGGACACGAGCATGTGTCACGTTCATGGAGCATCACCTGATCTTTCTCAGCAAGTATGTGTATGAATTACATACTTTGTAAAACTTTGTAAAATCTCTAGCAGTAAAATTGGGGGGAATAATTAAAACATGAAACTCAACAATAATAAGCGTGGCATTAATTCTGCTAGTGTTAAGGATTAGAGCTGTTGCAGATGCCACCCACCCACGCTAAAAACGATACGATGCCACACTATAAAGCACTTCGGAATAAAAGCTCCTACTTGATGGCATTTGCATAAATTAAATTACATCATCCCAAAAAGTGCCTAACTAAAATATTAATTCATCTCCTCGTGATAAAGTATAGATATTATCGTACCGTTAGAGGCACGTTCACCTTATACACGTGCGCCGACGACAAACTGAAGCGAGAAACAGTACACCTCAGGCAGCGCAGCCAATCACAGCTCAGAGCTCATCTGTGTAGACTGAGCCTGTTTAATGTGAAACATCTGGAAAGCTATATGGCTTTAACGGTTCACAGGTGTTGTTTGTGTGATCAAGAGTGTTGCATATGAGCAAATTCACGGGTGCATGCTCATGATAGTATATATGTGTATATGTGTGTGTGTGTGTGTGTGTGTGGGAGACATAGAGAGAGAGAGGGAGAAGTATCTGGTGTTTTTTTCTCGTTATGCACCTCTCGCCTAATTACTTGCATGCTTGTGTGTATGTGCAAGTTGTTTTGTGCATGTATTTATCTGAACTGTACATTCCTGTGTGTGTGTGTGTGTTTTCTTTTCCTTCAATCTACAGATGCGTGTGTGCCTGAGTTTATTATTTTATCTTCCCACATGTGCATTTCGTTGCGTGTCTCTCTGTTTATGTATGTTTAAGTACAGCATGTATGTATCTATGTGTGTGTGTGTGTATCTATGTGTGTCTGTGTGTGTGTGTGTGTGTGTGTGTGTGTATCTATGTGTGTGTGTGTGTGTGTGTGTGTGCGCCTGCTTGTGCACGTTCTATGGAGTGAATTAGTGCAACAGGGGCTTTGTGCTCCGCTCGCTGCCTGTTGCTCAGCAGGCCTGTGAGGATCCATGGAGAGACTTGCAGGCGTTTTGCTCTGTAGCGCAGTGGAAAGGCTCACGTTGCCGCAGCGCCCGCCAACCCTACCAGCAGCCAGGCTGTGTTGCCATGGCGACCAAATTTGAGCAGTGTCTGGCTCTAGCTCTCTCTTCCTAGTTTTCTCTCTCTTTCTCATAGCCGCCCCCCACCCACCCCGCACGCCTTCATTTTCTCTCACTTTCTCTCCTTCACATCTCCTAGTCCCCCCCCCCAACACACACACACACATTATTTTACTCTTACTCTCTCTTAACAGCTTCCCCTTTCTTTTTTCTTTCTCACTCTTTCTTTCTATCCTGCCACTCACCCCACCACCACCACCACCACCACCCTTTCATGCATGTACACACTCTATAACAGTGGCAGCCAATGGAACGGCGCCATCCAATCAGGCACGTTTGCATAACAAGCTCGTTATGCAGAGGCCTGTGGTTGCAGAGCTGGTGCTCCAGCACCCGTCTAGACAAATCTCATTTATGCATAAGAAGAAGAGGAGAGAGAGAGAGAGTGAGAGAGTGAGTAAATTGAAGATTGTGGATGGGGGAAGGGAGTGGGGGTGGAGATGGAGATGGAGGAGGGAGAAGCAAGGAAGCAGAACCACTGTTGAGAGCAGCTGCAAAAGACAAGGTGAAACTGTGCAACAACCTCGCCGTGGCCCAGAGTTCAATGTTACACACACACCATAGGACCCAAGATGACAGTGACAGGAAGAAAATCAGATAAGTGCTGATAATGTAATCAAATTAGATGCTTCTCCATAATGGCTCTGCCCCCAGGGAGATTGCAGAGCATGGCACAGAAAATATCAAATGAGCAAAAGAAGCGGTTGTTCAAGTAAATGTAGTTCTACGTGTGCTGTAAAAAAAACACTTGATGGTTCATAAACAATGGACTCTTCTTCCCAGAAAACAGCAACAGCTCTTTGTTGACTCACAATCCCAGAGAGGATAGTGAACTTATAAAAACAAGACACACAGGCTCATCCCAACCTGACTGTATTTCAGCAAAATGTCAAAGCTAAGAGCATCTCTCAAGCAGCTTTATGGGGGTTTTATTGTGGCAAAACCACAGCGTCTTCTATCTCCAATAAAATGAACTGATTCCTATAAACTCAAATTCTATTGATTTAGTAGCTTTTTATTTCTTTCTTAAAATGGACACAGAATATCTCTTCCTGTCTTTATAGTTTTCTCTCGTTTCGCCTCTTCCTGGCTACCGTTCCTCCCACCGATAGCTCTGATCTGAGACCGGGATGTGCCTCTGACAGTCTCTGACCCCAATTGACTTTTGGCCCTTGTCTGACACCAGCCTTCGGGGAGGGATTGCAAGTGAATTACAGCAGCGGCAGTACGTCAGCGGGAGGGCGAGAGAGAGTAAAATATGAAAGATAGAAAGACAAAAGCAACAGCATCACGATCAAGGCGAAGTGAGGTGATGCGTGTAAGAGGCAAGAGAAGAGGGAAAGTGAGAGGAGAGTACAGAGCAGAGTCTGTGTGTGTGAGAGCAGAGAGGAGAGTGTCAGAGGGAGTCCCCCCCTCATTAGCCCAGTGAGACCCAGAGCTCAGTGTTTACCACAAGCAGCCAAAGGGCTGGGTGGCAGCATGGCCAGCCAAGCTCCTCACAGCACTGCTGGCATCTCCGGCCAGCAGAGGGGAACATCTTGGCTATGTCACTGACACGGTTAAAGCCAGCCATCACCAACACAGGCGGGAATCACACACACACACACACACCGGGAATAGAGTTCAGCGAATTCCTGTAATCATTGAATGAAAAGTGATTATAGCTTCTGGGTTTGGCTAAATTTCAAGGAAAAGTAGAAGTGTTGTGTTTTTTGTTTTTTGCTTGAGGAGTTGGCTTCTTTTCTGTCTTTTTTGTCGGTGAAACAAAGGATTGTGTGTGTGTGTGTGTTGTTAATGACGTTGATCATAGTGACAAACCCGCATGTAGTTTAATTATCAGCTGACTGCAGTTCACCTCAGTTCTATGAAGCTTTACAGCCTCTTTTATTTCAGTTTTTTTTTATTTGTTTTGCATAGAAGTTCAGTTCCCCTCGGAGTATCAGAGGCCTGTTTAGAGTTAGTGTTGCGTTCATGGTTCATAACATAAGGACAGACTGACACTTTGCTCTCATCAGTGTAATTTCCATGTGCAGCAGTCAAACTGTTTTTTAGTGAAAAAGCTTTGATGCATTCGCTGCGCGCTGCTGCACGTCCAGAGCAAACAGAATTAAACATTTAGCCTTTTTTAGACAGTTATGATGGAGTTCAGGATTTGACGGCTGCTTTGTTCCAAACAAATTCAACCTGGACTCTGTGTGTGTGTGTGTGTGTGTGTGTGTGTATGTAACAGCTGACCTTTTCCGGTTGTGTACGAGAACACAGAACATTAATTACCATTAGATCCTGACTGATCCTGTCGGCATGTCTGGAGATTTGAATAATCAATGCAATTACGCTGCTGTGCCTCATGCATAGATGCGCACAGGGAGACACACTTATCGTTTCTGCTGCGGTGGGATCGCTGCAGGTATTTAATAAACGGAGAGACAAAAAAATAAGAAAAGCATGTTCCCGCGGGTGTGACAGCGGCCACTGTTTAGCAAAAGTGGTTAGTTTAAGAGCAAGCGGCACTAAAACCGAGCCTGTCCACAGCTCTGACTCCCACTGCTAACTTGGCACAGACGCTGTATGTCTGACCTGCAGTCTCTGCCATCAGCACCAGCACCACAGGCACAAACTGGCACTTGGTGTCCACAGTTTACAATGACGGTGACACTGCTGCCAACCTCCTCTGAGCCCGAGACAGTCCACTACTGCTCATTTTAGATTACAGAAGCAATCCAGCAGCCAAAACACACCTTTGATCCATCAAAAGAGCGATGGCTTGAGAAATAGAGGAATGCAGGGTACAGCCTGAGCCAAAAAACAAAAAGGGCTGCCAAGCTGTTGTGTCTGAGGTCATGACGGATGGTATTGAGTGTGAATTACACCTTACCTCCTTTTTCCTCTTCTTAACTTTGGGCATTTTCCCTTCTTTCATCTTTTTGGGCTTCTTCTTCTTTTGTTGTTTGAGGGATTCATCGGAGAAGAAGCTGTCGAGCGGCGTGAGGGGAACGGTGTTGCGTTCACCTTCGTCATCCTCATCTGGACAAGACAGAGACAAAACATTTACGTGCTTAGAAATCCACTGTGGTGCCCTGCACGTAGGAAGATGAAAAATTAACATGGACAGCAAAAGAGAGTCTGGCTGCTGTTGGGTTTGTATAGGCAACGGTCAATCTGGAGTGCAAGGAGAAAAGCATAGCCTTCAGCTTACTGTCAGAGCTGCAACCATTAATCGATTAACAGAAAAATGAATTCACAACAATTATGATGATCAATGAATCCGATAAGTCACTGACTGAGTAAAAAGGACAAACATTTTCTTGTCTCTTGTTTTTTTGTTGGTTTAAAGACATCACCTTGGGCTCTGAGAAATTTTAAAATATAATAAAATATATTAATATCAGAGCAGCAGGAGCATTTTTGATTTAAAAAAAACCGCATAATCACACATCCCTGAGTGAGTGTGGATCAACTTTACCCGTCAAATAGACTGAGGGCCTGTCCTGCCGCTAAATGGCAACTCCCCGGAGGACCAGTGAGATATACTGAGCATATCTTCTGCCTGTAATGCTTGCTGGGACTAAAGCGACCTGCTGCTGGTTGTCAGCTGTACTGACTCAAAGCTGCTGTGTACAAAACGTGGTGACTGCTGAGCGTAGCAGACCTCAGTGACGCCGTAGTGGGTCAAAGAGGAGTAAAGTAAGGGAGAGAGACATCACTATAAAGAGACACACACAGGATGCAAACGCCCTGCAAAGGCTTTGATGACGTCCTCTTTCTCCTTTCCGTGTCTCTCAGACCGTCTTCCTAGTCTCCTTCAGCCTCATCCATCTACGTGTTTTTTGCATGCTCACGCAGACGGACTGGAGGGCATGAAATATGCAGCACATGTATCGGCGTCAATCAGCCTGCAGTCTACCACTCCCCTGGGTATCTGAAATAAGAGATTGGGGAGGAGGGATTCCTGTGCAGCAGACACACATACAAACCTCACCAACCACTTATCTTCTATTTAGCAAAGCTAGCGGGAGGTACGCCATGCACAGTGGCTTCAGAGCTTTAATCAGAGGTAATGACAGGCTCATTTTGTTTCTTTTGACCATCAGATGAACTGTGTCACCTCTTCCTTGGTGTTAATTGGGGGTAACGTACCTTATGTGCTCATTATTTGTGTAGTAAATCTATCTATCTACTCGTTCTTTTCTTTCTCCCTCCAGCACAGATGTTTCTCTCCTCTTCATGTCTCCTTTTCTAAATAAAGCCTTGAGTTTATGTATCCACTGTCTCAAACATGATAGATGTCTTATGTCTTAGATGTATGTTAGCCGATGCAGATGGGTCAGGATTGGAGAAAGCACACTTTTTGTTTTAATCATGGGTGAACTATGACTGACAGGATGACCAAACATTATTGATTAAGATGCAGCAGATGATGCCAAAGCGTGTCTCCCTGTCTCTGCTTTCTGTACTATGAATCACTCAAACTTGACAGTGGTGGTGTGGTGTTACTGATGTAGGGTTTGATGTATGGACTAAGTCGTTTCGGTCGTATGCTAACAGTGTAGCTCCAGACTAAAAAATATCGCTATTTTTATGGATTGCCGTGACATTTTTTGTACAGACGTTCATGTGACCCGGAGGATTAATCTGACTGACATTGGTCTGACATTTCTAGCACCAACAGCTGGTCAAAGTTTCCACTTATCTCGTAAAAAAATATCTCAACATCTACTATATGTATTGGCACACGATCATGTACAGACATTCATGGTTCCCAGATGATGTATCCGACCGACTTCGAAGACTTTTACTACATGTCTAATACTTCAGTCTCTCAGTAATGTATCTCATTTATAGGCAGAGGTGGCGCCAACGCAGTTCATTGAAAGAACAGCGAACCAAAAATGCCCCTTATGATGTAAACCCTCCCTACAGCAAATGACTTGTGAATCCCCCAAAGGGAAAGCCAACGAGGGGGGGAATGATAATCTTTCTTCCTGGTGAGTGGACCAGGCCGTGCCAGGTGTTCGAGAGGGAGGAGGCCAGTCATGTGGCACAGTGAGCTCTGGCACCAGGTTCTGTTAGAGAAGGACCAAAGCTCCACTTGGCAACACAAGCCTTGTGTAAAGTGCAGACGGATGGCAGAGACACAGTCCTGACCTTCCTGCAAGGGCTTGGCCACGAGTCTGACCCATTATGGGGGAAACTCATGAGCGACTCCCAAGAGACGAAGCTTGAGTTTACTGGAAAACACATTAGCTGTTTCTATGTTGGTCCCTATGTGGAAATATCCACTTAATGTTGGAGGAGGGAATAGAAAGAGCCACGGTTCTCTCCTCTTCATTGATTAAGTGCTTATTGCTCAAACGCCTTCAGACAAAGACATCCACGGGCTATTTTTAGAAAATGTAATCATCAAAGTGATGAAAGAATAAAACCCAGAAATCATCATAGACAGTGTTATTATGCACTGCGGTCATTATGTGTGCAGCTATAAAACACTCAGGCATGCAGCACAACTCAAATGCACATACAAAAAAAAAGAAAAAAAAGCATTGTTCATGCAAGAGGCTGCGTGCATGCGCAGCAGGAATAAAATGGTGTCAACTTTCACAGCGAGGGATCCAAAAATAGACCCTTTTCCAATTGGGGATAACATTTGTAGGCACACAAAAGCCCATAATAATCTTTCAATTTTAAGGGAAGAACAAAACAATTAAAAGTGAAAACACAATGGAACGATCTGTGGCAGAGTAAGCACCCGGAGTGAAACAAAGGGGATTACAAAGGGGGACAACAAATAAAGGCTGTGGACAGGACAGCTTTTGGGGGTCTTAAGTTCCCACTAGGATGCGCTTTTGACATTGTTGTTGTTTTTAATTGCATGCAAGCATCTTGATGATGGGAACAGTCTGACCCAGATTCCTGACTTTGTTTGTCACTTTGACGCCTGTTGAAGGAGGTTTTGCAAACTGTCTGAAAACTACTTCAGTGTTCAGATTTGCAACGCTGTGAATATGATCGGATATATACTGTATATAGCGACATGATGAGAAAGAAAGAGAAGCAGAAGAAAACCTGGTAGCTTTGAAACAGTAGGTCAGCCCGATTTTCACCGTGTTCACTCTTAACCTGACTTTATCTGTCATCAGGGTGTCATAAAGCAATATAGTAGAGTTATAGGATCCCTTTAAGGCCAAAAACAACAACACACACACACACACAAAAAGGAAAATCATATCGAGGCAGACATAAAGTCATTTCAACTCACATATCTTCGCCCGCCTGCCATTAACAATTGCACCTATCCTTTCTCTACCAACTACTGGCTTACCGGGGACACGCATCAGTGCTCGTGTTCTCCCTCAGGCTACGGCTGGCAGTCATAGATGATGCCTCAACAGCTCAACACTTCCTTCTCTCTGTCTACCTTTTTTCTCTCCTTTCCATCCACACCTGCTGGTATTAATGTGGCTTCATTTATTCTGTATATTATTCTAAATATGGTGATTATATAGTGATAGTGATTTTTGTTTTGTTTTGTTGTTTGGATTTGATGTCTATAAGTATTTTTTTTTTATCAAAAATGAAAAGAAATGTTCTATAAAAACAAAAGTTTAATATCACTGTTATTATAATTAAGTATATCTCATATAGGCATAGCTGCTATAAGCTTCCCACAGCTAGTTTTAATTTAACTACACACTATCAATGAAGCATCACTTTAACTCTGAGACATCCAAACCTGACTGGATGTGTTGCCTGTTTTCAGGTATTATAATAATAATAATTTGGCATATGGATTCTTATGTACTGATTAAGGTCGCTTTTAAGGAGAAAACAGAATGACAGCACAGTAAAAATTTAACTTGCAGGAAGCCACGGTGTAAACTAAATGAACTGTATGTCAGGAATGTGGGTTACAGTTCATTTTAAGGGGTGACAGAAAAGCTCACATTTGATAAGTAATGTTTACTGTAGCCTGCACGTGGCTGTCACACCTCTGCAGCAGAAATAATGTAAAGTTGAACATATGGAAACAGCATCTTCTAACACAATGAGCAGGGATGCTGTCACTGTAGCCTACTTCTACTTCAAACCATATGCACACACACACACACACACACACACACACAGATTGACACTGCACCGAATTAAAAGACCAAACAGCTTCTCTGAAAACAAACTTGTGTTGTTTTTTTTTAAGACTCGCTCGCAAGATGAAGACATTTACTTGTACACGCATGCAGCCTGTGGAAGAAAAATCAGCTTTCAGAAAGCATGCAGCAGCAGCACCACCACCAACACCACCACCTCCACCCCCTCCAAATCAGGCTGGATGTGAGGACCGCCGGGCAAATACAACAAAAAAAAAGAAAAAAAAGAAAAGAAACACATTCCCACCTTTAAAACACTAGGTCGTGCAAAAAATAATAGCATGACTCTGCCTTATTGCACCCCACCCCTCCTCATCTTCCTCCTCCTCCTCCTCTCTGGTCTCAGGAACGCAGGACAAGCCCTTTTCCCCGCATTCAAGGCGTAGCGGCGCAAAAATAATGTGAAGGACACCCCGCCTCCCCCCCTCTTTCCCTCACCTGGCATATCGTCTTCAAAATCCATGTCGTCTTGTCCCTCGTCTTCATTACTCAGCGACCCCGGCATCTTTATCTCATAGCCCCCCAAACCCCTTTTAGGCTGAGAATACAGAAAGTTAACCCTCCAGACGCCGCAGCCCAGTTTCTTTCTTCACCCAAAAAGATTCGTCGCTCAGTTAATATATATATTTATATATATATATTTATTTATATATATATATATATAAATATATATATTAAAATAAAAAAAATAAAAATCTAAAGCTTTTCTTTCCAGGAGTAAAAAAAATATATTAATAATAAAAATTAAAATTAAAAAAACAAAACATTTACATTTTTATTTTTCCACTGATCTCTATCCAGGTCTTCCAGTCTGAAAAATAAGAAAGACAAAAATGGAACACACATGCCCAGATTGTGACGTCTGGTCTGTTGCCATGACGATGCATCCCATAATTTCACCCACAACTAGTTAGTCATGCTCTGCTAGTTACCATTTCAACTAGTAGTGTGCAAAAATAAATAAATAATAAAATTAAAAAATAACCCCCCCACACACACACCATGTGCCAGTGATAGGAGGATACACTCCTGCGCCTGTCGCCTGTTTCCTTTTGTCCGGAGAATTGAGACAGAAACTTCTTTCTCTCACAGCTGCCTCACGATCCGCACACAACCTTATCTGTAGATATAAAGTCAAGACATGTGGGAGGAAAAAAAAAAATATATATATATATGTATAATAATGCAATCATAGGCAGCGATATGTGCATGGCAATAAATATTATTTGATCTAATTTGCAGTATTTTGTTTTTTTCACGCCCAAAAACTTCAAAATAAAAAAATCTATTTCTTCATTTTGCCAACTTCCACAGTTTCCACACAGTCAATGTAGAAAAGTGGAGACTGATGATTTCATGCTGTGAGAAAAAGAGTCCTGGCCGCCAGTGGTCTAACTGTTGTCAAGGTTACCACAGCTGTAACACATGATGCACCCACAGAGAGCTCACCAGAGAGCGAGCACACGAGGTTCACTTTATCCATCACAATACATAAATCAAAGTGTCCAGTGTGGAAGTGTCCAGGCTGTCATTAAGTTTAAAGATTGTATTTTGTACCAGTGTTGATGCATCATATTCACATTGACTGATTTGTTCATTTAGTCTATTAATATAATTTACTTTAATTACTTTTAACTCTTATGATAATGCATTTAGTTTTGCTGGTAAGTTTCTTTCCATAGTGGCAAAAGTGTGCTGAAAATCACTATGAAGGTAAAAAAAAAAAAAAAAAAAAAAGTACAATATATTAATAAAAAAGTAGTTAAGACAAAAACATGTTAAATATTGTTTCAATTCTGTATCTGAATAATTAGCATTCAAAAATTAAGGCATTTGTGTTATGATCATATCTGTGTAGTTAATCAAATGTGCTGTGTGTGATACCAGAGGAAGCTTAAAAAAACTACATTTAAAAAAATAAAAATAAAAAAAGAACAAAGCAAGGTTTTTTTTTTCCTCTCTTTTGAATTTTTATTAAAAGGTGGTGTCGACTTTAATCTTCGTCCTCTTCCTCCTCCTCATCCTGGTTGATCTGGAAGTAGCGCAGCTCGTAGCTCTCCTTGGTGTTGGCCACCACTCTCAGCCAGTCCCTCAGGTTGTTCTTTTTCAGATACTTCTTGGTGAGATACTTCAAGTACCTGAAAGACACGAGTCAAAAAGGATCGACATCATAAACTTTATAGTTAGCCAAATGTAAACTTTCATAATCTATTCATCCATGGCTGCACAATCACCACTTATTTTAATGTTTAAATAGGTGAAATAAATAAGTTTTAACCAGTTGTTGTTGACATAAAAAAGGTATTTTTACATATTGTAGGTCAAAATACTAAAAGGCACATCTCACTTATATCAAAGTTAATATCAACATCTGTCAGGGACTTTTCCCAGTAGTTATATTAAACGCTCTGAGAGTCACCCTCTGCTGGCCGTGTTGCTAACTGAGACTCAAACTGTTCGAAATCATGTTGTTGCATGTAACCGTGTATACTTTGAACTGAGTTTATGCTAATAAGTTTTTTTTTTCCTATAGCGTCATCATACCAGAGTTTGTCTTCCTCTACTGTATTAATCCATTGTGTCATTCGCTCAGTACATAGTTGACTAAAATGAACACTAGAGGAATATACCCAGAAACATAAGAGTATAAAGGAATTATGTCTGTTACAAACATTAAAAAGGTTTCTTAATAGAAACATGCCTCGATAACTCAAAATAATCCACAGATCTTTCTGCAAATAGGTTTGACAGTTTTACAACTACATGCTTCAGATTTAGGATGTGCTTACTTCACAGCTGCAATAAAACACTGAGCTTTATATGCTCAAAGATTCAGAAAAAAAATAACCACATGTATAATATTTTAACAATACTGTTCAAAATTGGTGCTCAGTATATTATAGACAGACCTTAAAGCGCTTCAAGATGTTTCTGGTTCTTACATTTTATTCACATTTGTGGTAAAAGAAAAAAAAAAAACAGAATACGTTCAGTTAATAGTATTTTTTAAATGCACATTTTAGGCCCACGGGTTGTCTCTCACACAGAAGTACAGAAAGGTACAACTTTAACGAGGGCACTAACCCAAAACTATTGATTCCCAAACCTGCTGGTAGAAAACAGCAGAAAAAAATATATAAAAATACTCGAGCTGGGTGCATGTCGATTGAGAAAACGGCCGACTGCACCCTCAGCTTTCTGTGAAATAGTAAACCACAAACTTTCACATTCACATGTCTACCCTACAGTGGTGAGCTTTACACTCATTTACCAGTTGAGTTATCACTGGAAGATGTAACCTCAATAACAATGAGAACAAAGTGAAGCTACATTTGTATGCAAGTCAACTGATAAAATGGTCTTAAGAGTTGCATTCAACCGTGTACCTCTTGGAGAAAGGAACCTCAGAGTTCACTGCAATTTTGCTCTTGCTCCTCTCAATGGACACCACTCCACCGCCAAGGTTTCCAGCTTTGCCGTTCACCTTGATGCGCTCCTGCAGGAACTGCTCCTGAGGAGACAGGAAGTCACACGCAAAAAAAAGGGTTAGTACGTATAACCCTAACTAGACAAGATGCTGGAATAAGATATTTACATGATGCAGTTTCCACACTGGGTTATAGCTGCTTGTGTGTAACCATCATATCTAACGATTAAGGATCGATTGCTCTTGATATGTCAGCAGTGTTTGATACTCAGGGGTCTTGTTTGACAGCTGCACATGTCACTGAGCTGATAGATGGACTGTTATACTTACAAAGTTGGCAGCATCCATGATCCCATCTTCAACAGGGTGGGTGCAGTCCAAGGTGAACTTCAGGATCTGCTTCTTCCTCTTCCCACCCTGCTTTCTGACCACCTGCTTTTTCTGCCAGAGATATTGAACATGTTACTCAAAAGTCACGTCGAGTTTAAAACGTCTTTTAAACACAACTAAATGAAGAAAGTTGTAAGATATTGATGTGGGTTGCTACGGTAACATAAATCGTATTCTCAGGGCTGTTTATGACACCGTGTTCAGGTGGTGGTGTCTTATTTTAAATGATCCATAACCCTTTTTGCTACCGTCACGTTAACTGCTGCTAGCTAACGTTAGCAACAACAGATTAGCCCAACGTGGTTTCAGCCGACACAGCAAACTAAGGCAAAGAAAAGGCTCAAAACATCCGTAGCACATTTACTAACGTACATAAATAACGTACACTTCCGCTAGTGAAGAAGCCAAGCTCAAATATATCGTCTATATGCAGTTTATTTGATGGTTTTACTACTCACAATTGGGGCCATGGCCGACACGTTCAGCAAAAAGGAAGGAGGGACGGCTGCGCAGGAAGTATAATACCCGTCTGCACAATCGAACGCATCGATTTATCTGGAGTCGATTAAGCAGTAGTTGATTAAAAGTGGCTTCCAAACTCATTTGTACTTTTAAAATGCTAAAGAGCCAAGCTAGCGTAGTTAGCTATATCATATAGTTTCTTCCACGCTGAATACGTGCAACCAGGTATCGGTTTTTTAATCTACTAAACGGATGTTAGGAAGCATTAGCTGCAGTCTAATCAGTATCTTAATTTGTCATAATTAATAAGCGAATTGTTCACAAAAATAGTTGCTCTGTGAACGATAATAATAGTAGTTATAACCCAAATTTACATTAAAATAGGGTTTTTTTTTCTGCTGTAATGATTCCTCCTGTTCATACTGACCATTAGAAGATCCCTTTATGATGCATTTACAATATCCATATACTGGTTATGACTAACTCAGACTGCTGAAGCCTCATATAAGCTTCAGATAAACTTACATTGACAGTGCATTTGACTAGGAACAGGAGGAATGTATTACAATAACAAGGAAAACCTCTTCCACCCTCTCTGACTGTTGTTGAAAAATAGTGAAATTATCCTTTAAAGTTTAAATCAATATATAACGTATCTTAATTTATGCAGTCATTTTCTATAATAATAATAATAATAAAACACATGCATTCAAACCAATGCTTTGCATGACAGTGTTGCAGAAGATGTCATTTTCACACCGTTCCCTCCACTCACACCAACCCCCGGGGGGGTTCAAGATGTAATGCAGTATGACATTAGAAATAGGACGACTGTATTTTTAATCTGTATGGAGCAGCAATATTGAATGTCCCCTTTGCACTCTGGCAACACTCAGGGGGGGATGGGGGGGGCAGGCATGAGGTGTGTGCTGTCAGCTGTCTGGCGGAGGGACCCCATCGGCCTACAATTGAAGAGTTTCTGCATTGTTGTCATTCCAGCTGGGGGTAGCTGATAGCAGCTCTGAAAGGTAAGACAGTGTCTCTCTCTCTGTGTGTGTGTGTGTGTGTGTGTGCTCTCTGCACACTGACTCTCTGCTGCATGTACAGTAGCTTTCGTTAGCTGAATTATAATGTCGGCGTTGGAAGTGTCACCCCCTCTGTTGTTTATTTTGCCGTCGCCGTGGATTGTGTGTTGTCACTGACTGAAGCTCATGTCTGACAAGGTGAGAGAAAAAGACACAAGTTGTCGTTTGTTTTAACTCATATCCGTATTCATATTCATATATTCATATATATGTCGGTTAAGTAAGTGGATATAGTGACCAGAGCATTTGAACTGTACTTATACACAATAAACACAGCCGCTGCTTCTTTGTTTGTGTGCTGACAATGTGATAATGTAGCCCTTTTAAAAGGCTTTGACTCCAGTTACGCACACCCACGTCTGCCTGCCGTTATCTACACACTGTGTTTACAGATGGCAGGAGTCATTTTCAACAAATTGGACAACCTGTGCAATGTGGATTGTGCTAACGTCCACCCCCTGGTGTGTCACCTGTGCCATGAGCAGTACCAGTCCCCGTGTCTGTTGGACTGCTACCACATCTTCTGTGCCCGCTGTTTACGAGGCCGGACCAATGACAGCCGTCTCAGCTGCCCCCTCTGTGGGTAAGAGATAGCACTGTGAGGTTGATCTGGACATATTGGAAAACGTCTGTAATTTGATGTACGAAATGCCCAAAACTGACTGATTACAGCTTTTTTAAATGTGAGAATTTGCTCATTTTCTTTTTTTTTATATATATGATGGTAAACTTTATATATTTGAGTTTGTTGGTCGGACGAAGCCAGACGATTATATTGGGCAGTTTGTGACTGAGTTTTATCAATTATGAGAATAATCGTTAGGTGCAGCTACAGAAAGATGTTTCCTATATATATATATATGGAAAAAACCTTCAAGAATATAAGGGTTGTTTTACCCAAAAAACACAAAATATAGAAGGTCAAAGGTCAAGGACTGTGTGAGTGGATTATAGTTACTCAGTTTAATTACAACCTCTAAAAGATTATATCATAAAAATAATTGATAATACTATGTAATGTGCAGATGATCTCAAACTGCTTGGAGTAAAACATCATTTTGGGGTTTTTTTTCTTTCTAACCCTTTGGTCTCAGTTTCAGGCAGCATTTGCTTCACATAAGTCAATGAGTAGATTGGTTTGGATCCTGCATGAACGTTGAGAAGAATCCTGTTGTTTTTATAGAGCATCAGTCTCTCTGTTGTGGTTGAAGGGGGGGCTGCTCAGTGTGGGCCAACCTGAGTGGCTGCAGCAGCTGCAGGGTCATCCCAGTCTCTGATTTAGCCCTCGTCCCCAACTGTCATCACGGCCAGAAAGTTCCGTTAAGACCAGTCACACAGCAAACAAAGCATTGTGGCATTTTGCACCGGAGCCAGCAGCTTACAGCAAATCAAAAGCGGTCACATGATACCAATCCATTTCATCCCCTATTAAGGAATGACTCGTGCTTTACAGTCACCTTCAGCTCTGCAGTGTTAACTTTCTCTCATAAAAACACAAAGGGATGGATAGAGAAGGATTGCATGGTGATTATACCTATACTACTCATATCATAATCCCTACATAGTTTCATACCAAAAAAAAACTCAGCAGCTCAGATTTACAGTGACTGATTCTTTCCACATGTCCACACTAAATATAATAAAAATTATAGCTATTTGATGTTTCACCTGTAATTCATATATACTAGTGAGTATTATAAATACTGTCCAGCACTGAGAAATTAGAGGGTAAAAAACCCAGACAATTATTGGTTTTTCTGTGGAAATAACCCAGTGGGCAGAGAGCCGCTGTGCTCTGCTGTTTGGCAGCTACCATCTCCAGCAGCAGCAGCTCCTACTAACACATAATCTAGGAATTCACTACTCTGCTATTAGTGGAACACAATGGATCCCTGTTGCTATGAAAACGAGATAAAACACGCACAGCAGAGGCGGAGGAACATTGGCATCGGTGCAACCGAATTAAAAAACGAGGCAAACGGCGTCGTGTTTAAATCAAACAGGCCCTTCTTCTACCCCGAGATGAAATGTTTAACTTGATCTTTATTTGATCTAATATTTAACAGGTGAAACTGGAAGTTGATGAACAGAAAAATTAATGTGGCACATATTTTAATTATTATTTCAGGCAAGCTGTCTGGAGTTTAAAGCAGGTTTTTCTGGTTTTAGCTGCTCAAATGTGAAGATTTGTATTTTTTTCCCCCAAGTTTTGGACTGATAGACGTATGAAAAAGCCACTTTGGGCTGTTTTATAGCAGTTTTCTTACATTTATTTAACAAAATGATTAAATAGAGAAATTCACATGACAGATTTTGGAGATAGTTGGTAGTAGCAGCTCTAATATTTATTATATTATATATAATTTTCCTGTAGAAACAGTCCTGTACTTGAACCCTGACCTTTCAGTCAGCACATATGTGCTCATAGTACAGTATAAACACTGCATGATGTCTTTTAACATCTTCCAAAACAAAGAGCAGCGCCAAACTTGAAATTTACATACGACTTCAGATGATGTCATGCTTACAGATGCATAAAAACACTGCTGGTGTTCCCCTGAGATAAATAAGTCCTCTAACAGAGCACCACCTTCTGGGATGTCACAAGAATACAGTCAACACAGAGTTTAAGGGTTTATCTTTAATCATGGCAGCATCCTTGTGTGATACAAATGAGGTCAACTGTATGTTTAGGTTTTTATTTTTTCCCTTTACTATACATTTAATTTTACTGATTATACATCCAGTCAGCCAGCGTTTAACTCAAAATGTGTGAAAATGGCAGAAAAACAGAGCGATATAATTACACTGGTCCATGATATAACTAGACGTATGTATGCATGTATGTATGTATGTATGTATGTATGTATATTTAGTTCTTTAATCTTGTGCTGGCAGTTCAGTCTTCCTCCTGATATCCCTCAGTCTTCATGTCATTCAGACCGAGGTCTTCGTTCTGCTCCAACGTGCGGGTGTACTTTTCGGTGGTCATCTCGGGATCTGGCTCCGGAGCGTACACATTCTGCAGGTAGCTGTTCCCCGCCGGGTCATCCAGGATGACGTGGACATCCATCTCACCGGCCATAATCATATCTATCTTCGCACCAAAGTCAGCCAGCTTCTGCACCCGATCTGAGGTGCTGCTGTCGCCGCAGATGAAGGGGTTTTTGGAGACAATCAGGTCCTTGATGTCTTTCAGCAGCCCCTCGAGAGTCGTGAACTTCCCGCCCAGAGCCGCCATCCCCAGCTCAAACTCCAGCTCCGGGATGGCGACGGAGCACGTCTCCGACTTGAGCACGTCCCGGGTCATGTCTGACGAGTCGGTGACGCGCAGGGTGATCTTGGTGCCCAGCTCCTCTGTGGCTCCACCCGACTTCACCTCGTTGGTCCGATGGCCGCAGCTGTCGCAGTTCGTGGCCATGATGATGACTTCCTTGAAGTGAGGGATCTGGACCAGCTTCATGTTGGTCGAGGCCGGAGCGTTGCATTCTGGACAGTTGGTGCGGAAAACTAAAACCTCGTTCCTCATGGCATCCAGGTTGTCAGCGGGCGGCTCCTCTTCATCCAGGTCATCTTCAGCCTTTATTCCCAGCTGTATGTCCTGCTGTGCCGTCCGCTTGAACCGGGACACAGTGAGAGCATCGTCCTTCTGAGGAGCGGATGGATTCTCCACAAAACTGTTGCCAGACGGATCCTCAATCACCAGCGTGAACTCAGACTCGACTTCCTTTAACTTCCTCAGCCTCTGGATGAACTCATCTATCTTCACGGCCACTTCAGGGTCAGCTGCCCGCCTGCCAGCTTGATCCTGCTCCAACCCTGCAACAGCTCGGTCTAAAAGGCCTTCAACGGTAGAAAGGGAGCCTTTCTGGGTGTAGGGAGGGATTTCAAAATCCAGCTCAGGGATCCTGGTAGTCGCACTGTCTGCTTTCACCACTTCTCGGTTCAAGTCTTGTTTTGTCTTGACTTTAAACGTGTAGCAGATGCCTTGTTCCTGAATCCGACCTGCCGACTGGATTTCAGTGTTTGACCAGCTGCAGTTGTCGCAGCTGAAGGAGCTGACGATGATTTCTTTGAAGAAAGGTATTTTAGTGAGAAGCAAACGTGTCGTACCGTTTTGGTAGCAGTTCATACACAGGCTCTCGATTTCAGTGGGCAGCCAGTCATCGTCGTCGGCGCTGATGTCCTTGAAAACGCTCCCACCGCCGCGCACATTGTCCTCGGAGATAACTGACATGGTCCCGCAACGAATATGTTTCCTCTTTATGGACAAAAACAAGCAGAAAAACTGTCGCCGTTCGTTCACTTAGCGTCGAACTTTCTAGATAACGTCTGCACACGTTCCTATTTGCGTGTTTTACATCCTCTTCCGCATCTTCTTCTTCTACGGCGCCCGAGTCCTGACGTCACTGCTGCCCCCGCAGGTCATCTCTAGTATTGCATCAGATTATATTATATTATATCATATCATATTATATTATATAAGTAGTTTTCTTCATAACAAAATGATCATAAATAATCTATTATATTATATTATATTATATTATATTATATTATATTATATTATATTATTGATTATTTATGATCCTTTTGTTATGAAAAAAATACTGCACCAAAAATATTGTTTTGTTTTAGGATAATAAAAAAAAAACATTTGGGTCTCTTTTTTTCATATTTAGACATGTTTTGAGCTGTGAGGGAATTTTGTTAATTAATGTTTATTATTCTTGTCTTGTTTTTTGTTTTTTTCAGAGATTCAAGGACCTTTATTCTTCATCTCACCACAGTTGCATTCATACATTTCAGTTTGCTACATATGACAAGGTAGCATAAAAACAAAACTAGCATCATCCATAAATATGGATTGTGCAAATATATATATATATATATATATATATATATATATGTATAAGGATTTTTTTAAATGGGCTAGATGTATGTTGGAAATATGTTGCTGCTTTGTTTTCTTTTTTTCTTATTGTATTATCATTGTTTATTTTGGTGGGATTTAAAATGTTTTTTGTTTGTGCACATACACATGGATGAAGAAAAATGATATATCCATAAATAAACAAGCCGTACGTGAACTAACCACTGTTCTTCAGTTTTTATCACATCAAACTTTTAATTATTCCTGACAGACCGAACATGTACAATGAAACAGATCATTGTCAGTATTACTAATATGAAGGTAAATGTCATAATTAATCAGACTCAACCTGTGCATTTCCCACAGTTACCCATCCATAGTTAAAGGGAACAATTCCCTCCCACCAGAGGACCGTCTGTTGAAGTTCCTGGTCGACAACAATGCAGACACTGAGGAGACGGTGCAGTGTGCCAACTGTGACCAGGAAAGTAACAAAAAGGTACAAAGCGACTCGCATCAATGTATATTTTATATGACGGCTGGAAATTGATGCAGTTTATTAATTAATTAATGGGTTTAATTTCTGTGCATCTTTTTTATACTACCAGTGGGGCGCGCTAAAGTCAGTATTTTCCTTTTAATTCAAAAGTACATCTCTACTTTGTCTTTAAACAGTTTTTGGTTTCATCGTTGTGTGCAGGACACCGGGGTGATGTACTACTGTAACACGTGTAGCCAGCCACTGTGCGGCGCCTGCAGGGAGCTCACACACAAGGCCCGAATGTTTTCCCACCATGAGATCGTGTCGCTGGCCAAACGCACCAAAGCCAAACACAGGAAGTGCTGTGAGTGCCATCTGTACTTTGCCCACTCCAGACATATAACAGGCCAACAAGACACACGAGAGGTGTACGCCCTCCTGTGTGCTCTGTTTGAACCTCTTCTCAAACTAAAAGTTAAAAAAAATGGAAAGTAGTATGAAAGGCATGATGTCAACAATCGGTGGTAAACTTTGCATTTGCATATAGGTTTTTCCATTTGTATCGTGCTGTGTTTGTGATGATAAAGGTATAAAGCAGGGGTTTGGAAGATAAGTATCGGATTGGATACAAGAGGCTTTTGAGGGAAGTTTTTTACCATAAGGTGATGCAATAGGTCTCAAAAATGCTTCTATCAAATCTGATACTTTTGGCACTATAGAGTTAAAGTCTGTTTTCACTAATCCTCCAACGCTCCTGTGAGCTGAAGTCAAAGAGGCGTCTGTTGTCTCCACAGCGCTCCACGAGGAGCCCTACATCCTGTTCTCTACGGAGAATAAGTCTATGCTTTGCATCAGGTGCTTCAGAGACATGCAAGTGTGAGTGAATACATGACACACAATTATCAGAAGCTCTCCTCTCCTCTCCTCTCCTCTCCTCTCCTCTCCTCTCCTCTCCTCTCCTCTCCTCTCCTCTCCTCTCCTCTCCTCTCCTCTCCTCTCCTCTCCTCTCCTCTCCTCTCCTCTTCTCTTCTCTTCTCTTCTCTTCTCTTCTCTTCTCTTCTCTTCTCTTCTCTTCTCTTCTCTTCTCTTCTCTTCTCTTCTCCTCTCCTCTCCTCTCTCCTCCACTTAAACTAGGTGTTGTTTGTTTACCACAGGGAGAGTCGGACGCACTGCATCGATATCGAAACAGCTTATGTGCAAGGATGTGAGATGTTGGACCAGGCTGTGCTGGTGAGAGAGTCCTGTCTGTTTATCTACATATGACATTTACAGCCAAAAAAGAAAAATTATAAATAATTTAAGCACTCTGGTGATGATATTGTGGTGATATTATGCAAGTTAACTGGTATAGTTGTACAGTATATGATGACGATGATAAGTTAATATCAGTTTAATTGATCTCAGAGCGGCCTTTTCCTTGACGCCGAGGTTCCTCCCTCCCTCTGCAGGTGGTGAAGGAGCTGCAAACTTCAACTCGAGAGGCAATCGTTCTGCTCAGAGCAATGATAGGAGAAGTGTGTCTGAACGTGGAGGAAGAGGAGAGTGCAATCTGTACCCTGTTCAACAGTTTGCAGGTTATCTTCTATATTTCCTCCCAACAGTTGCTTTTAATTGGATTAAAAACCTCCAAATTCTCCTTAAATATAATATTCAAAAAAATTTCCTCTGAATGCACAGTTAAGTTAATACCCCCCCTTATGTCTGGTTCCATTAGCAATGTTCGGCCACTAGAGGTCTCTGTTGGTCTAATTGTGAGAAAAGAGTGTGTTTCTTTTTGCACAATGAGTAATCCAAGGGACCAGACACCACAATGTGGAATTTACACACAATTTCTTTCCACAATCTTGAAAATGTATTCGGTGTTACAGCGCTTAAGGCCATTTTCACAGCAGTGTCAGGAATAAAAAGGTTTTCTCTGTTCTCACCTGACAGGAAAAACTAGCAGAGAGGAAGAAGATCCTGCTGAAAGCAGCTCAGAGGTAAAATGAAATAAAGATTTACAGTTGTTATGTAAAAAAAAAAAAAGCTCTTGTGTTGCCGTAAAGCTCACATCACATTATTTACCAAATTCAATACTATTATCCTGCTGTCAGTAGGTCATTTTATTTCTTTTTCTCCATTGTATCATGCTGCATTGTATTGTGGGTGATGCATAGCAGCACCCTGTTGGCTCTGGAATAATCTGTCTCCTCAGCAAACACATTTTCTTGGGTGATTTTCATTTTAACAAAGCACGGTACTGAACTGAAAACCACTACAGCGGGATTACAGATTACAGCCTAGCGGTTGCAGCTCCAGCCTGGATCCAATCAATGTAAATGAAGCCAACTGAAAAGCATTGGTATATATACACACATGCAGTATGTAAATACTATACGTTTTTCGAATCCATAAAAAAACAACTGCAACTGGGAGAAAGTCCGAATGCAGAACTGCAGATTTCCTTCACTTTAAACTGAGGCACATTTAACACCTACTATAGGGCCTAATGCATCTATTAATGTGGCGTGAAACTGTGTTCAGCACAGTTTACTATCCTGAGAATAAGATCTGAACTGTTTCCATTAACGGCAGCCTGCCACACCACTACATTACTCACTATGTAGCTGCTCGTGCAAGTTACAAGACTGTAAAGTGATTTAAAACAAAAAAAAAGGAAAAAAAATATTATTTTGCAATAACAAGCTAATGACGACCTCCCAAACCGCTAATTTAGCACGAACGCACAAGTATCCCTACATGCCTGTACAGTTTTATTACAAAATTTCCTCCTACATAAATGAAATAATTAGTCATCTCACAACAACATCCCTACAGGAATCATTAAAGTTTGATTTAATGCCACCGAAGGTTTTCTCACTAATTAGTCTCGCGATCAATTATTGCACATCAGTTACATTTAACTAAAGATTAATGACCGAAAATGTACATTATCTGAAGAAAAAGCAGACTTGTCTTGAACCGTTTTCCGAGCACTTTTTTTCTTTTTCAGCGCGTGCACACGTGTGCGCAATTGAATGAGAGCGATTATGTGTATGTGAGTGAGTGTATCAGGTTGCACTCTGTGGGGATCTTTAATGAGATTTTTTTGTGCCAATGTCCTCCATCTCTCTCTCTCTCTCTCTCTCTCTCTCTCTCTCTCTCTCTCTCTCTCTCTCTCTCTCTCTCTCTATCTGTCTCTGTCTCTGTCTCTTTCTCCATTGCCTGGAAGCCATCCAGTGGCCGGGTTCCCGGAAAGGAGTTAAAGGCTATTTATGTCAGGGTTTGTGTGTCCGGCCTTGTGTTTGTGCCTGTATGTTGTTACAGGAGAAGACAGAAAGATTAGCTTCTGGAAATATGAAGTATGTTGTTTCGTGGTTGCACCTCCCTGAGCTGAATTTTCTGCGTATCTCGCGGGCGTAGATCTGAGCGTGTAATGAGTGTGTTTTGTGTGTGTTTTCAGTCAACATGAAGAGAAGGAGAAAGCACTAAAGGAACAACTTTCCCACCTTTCTGCCCTCCTACCAACCCTCCAGGTACTGGTAGAACACAATAAAGACCCTGATAATGAATAATAATAATAATAACATATTTCAGGTCACAAACTATTTTAACGCTTATATATACTATCACAGTATTAACTCAATGCCATTTGAACCTCTGATGTTTGCAGGTGCATCTCGTCACCTGTTCAGCCTTCCTCAGCTCAGCCAACAAGTTTGAGTTTTTGGATATGGGCTATGTGAGTACTACGAACTATGTTTCATTATTATTGCATACCATGAGTATTTTTTTATGAAATATTAATGCAGAGTCACAGCACTGCAATGCAAGTTGTTAAGAAAAGAAGAAGTGGGTAGTGAAGGGGAAATATAAAAAAAAACATAAAATATCAACTGCAAAAAATAATGGGAGCAAAATTAAATGAATTACAGTTATGATGTGCTGTGTGAATTCTTTGATATATAAACTACAGATGACAGTAGTATTTTCAGTATCAGTGCCGACTGTAAGTTTGTTTTGAGGTAGTTTTTCTTGGCAAGCAAGACGTTACAGTATTAGCTGAACCCAAATGGGTCTTCAAATGGAGGCCGTCCGTAATGTCACGGAGGTGAAACAGGTCATTGAATCACACCCGGATGTTCCTGCTTACGCAGCAACTCATGGAGAGGCTGAAGAGGATTGTAAAGCTCCCTCATCGACTGAGACCGGTGCAGAGCAGCAAAGTGAGTAGGAACACGCAGAGCTGGAAAAGGCACTTTCACCTGTCAAAATCCAAAACAACCAGCAAAACATCATAAAAAAAAAATGATACAAAGGTTGTAAAAAATGTTTATTTTTTTCAGCACGGAAGTTCATTATTTACTTGCTACCACTTACTGTAGTTTAACAGAATAATTTAAACTCTATGAGACTAATTCTTTTTGTCGTCCATTAGATCAACACAGACTACCGCAGTGAGTTCGCTCGCTGTCTCGAACCCTTACTGCTGATAGGACAGCGCTGTCCTCCTTCTGTCACCGGATCCACAAGTGTTGGAACAAGGTAAAGGGTCATTTCGCTCAATATCACCGTCCCTGATGCCAAATATCTTTTTCTAAGCGTAATCATCAATGACATCAGTGATCCGATGTGCGATGTGCTTTTGTCGTTGTTGCATTTCGATCCTTCCAAGAAAGCAAAAAAAAATTTTACACTTGTGAAGAATCCAAACTCAAAATCCCCCAAATAGTTTGCAAGTACAGATGGTAGACAGCGATGGCTCCGATGGGAGGAAAGTAGGCGCCGTGCTGAATCCCACTATGGCAGTTATTCTGTCTGTCTGTACACTGATATGTTTACGTAACTCACCTTGTTGCACGGGTGCTGGGAGGGCTGCGGTCGGTCCCTGTTTTAGAAAAGCTCCAGTAAACACAGCAGATAACATTCAAGTGATGGATGGATGAGTGTTGTTTTCCACGGTCAGTGTGATGTCTGAATCTTTAAGATTTTAATGTGTTGTTTAATGTCGTAGATTCCTTTGAGAAGCACCTTTATTTTAACACCCATCATCTCTACTCAGAACAAAAGCTTTTGTTCCCTTTCCACATACACACACAAACAACCCCATTTTTTTTTTTTTTTTCCACTTCAGTGTCTCCCCAACTGTTCACAGGTCCTTAAGCCCACCCACTAATGCCAACATACTGACAACTCTTGCTTTCCAACTTGTTCAGTGCCTTGCCAGTGCAAGATGTGCAAAGTGGGCAGTGACTGGTTTGCCGGCCGGCCGACCGGCACTATTTTTATCGTAACTTCACAGAACTCTCCAGGATTCATCTGGAAGTTGGCACGCGGGAGCGGCCGGTGGGCGCTTTGTTCCAGGCCAACTGATGTCACTGCTTTAAACGCGGACAAAGTCTTTTAATTGACGTCACAGGTGGGAGGACAGAGGCTGGATGTGCAGAGGATGACATGTGTATGGCAGAGAGAGAGAAGGATACGTGCTTTAGACAGATCTTCAGGAGTAAGCGCTTACAGACGGCAGGTAAACTTCTGTATGTTTTTATCATTTTTGAGTCACTGACGTTCTGTTCTCTTGCGTAGAGCCGGGTTAAACTAGAAACATGCATGTGTCTGATTCAACACAAATCATCTTATCTTATGCATTTATCTTTTCCAGTCGTGTAACTTTGAATAGGTATGACTGTAGTGGAGATTTAGGTGAGTTTGTTTTATATACCAAGAGATCACAGATATCCGTTGGGCTTTTTTTTCTCTCTCTTTTGAGAATTTCTGTTGATGCTGTTAATGAGAAGATGACAGAGGGGTGCTTGACTTGTCCACAGTCCGTACTTCTCTTCACAGACGGAGGAGGAAATGAGCTTTTTTGGTACCGTATGGTACTTCAAAATGCCGCCCACGCAGCGTAGCCTGTTACTCAGTGCGTCTGTTGTGTTGTTGTGTCTGATACGTCCCTGAATTGCAGCTCTTTAAAGCGCCTTCTCCCACCAGTCAGACGATAACGCGGGATGCAAACCCGGGCAGGGATTGGTGAACGGCCAGCTGGCCCTATTTTTATCATAATTTCACAGAACGGAACAAGTACAGCCGCATGTTCCTACATGCAACTCACTGCTGCTGCTTTAATACTGGCACCGTCTTTAATTGGTTGTGTAGGGACGTAGTCTGGAAGCTCAGAGGACAATATTTGTATGGCAACGTAAGAGGGATGTATTCACACCTAGGATACTGTAGAATAGCTCCAGGGCATTTATGTTGTGTCAGGCATGAAGCCAGGACTAGAACCCAGATGAATGTGTGTTTATCTGGTCGTGCGGCTACGTGCTCTTCTAAACACTCTCGGTGAAGGTGATGGTGAAGAGATGTGAGTGTTATGAGTGACAGCACAGGCTCTCCTTGCTGTCGAGCACGTCGACTCGATGCTGGCGTGCATGATACAAAGAGCGACTGAGGACTGAGCAGTGTCTCGGCTCAATTGTTGAGTGTCTTTGGGATCAAATGACATAATCATAATTCTATAGGCATCCAGGAATTGAGAGAAACACATATTGAGCCCTGAATTAGAGCAGAAGCTGTGCATGTACTGGAGTTTTTTTTTATATCTATACAGTGAGATCATCACATGTTAGAAACACAGTTATTAATGTTATTACAGTTATTTAATGAGAAAAATAAATGCGGTCCTCAGGCTCCAGTCCCCTCTCTCCACGTCTTGCCGCTCTCCATCTCTCAGCGAGATGCCCCTGGGCTCTGTGTTGGGGCGGAGGCCCACGTCACACCGCAACATCTGCACCAAGGTCCTCCTGGCTGAGGGGAGGGAGACGCCCTTCACCGAGCACTGCAACAACTACGAGAACTCCTACAGGGTGAGTGCTGTAGTGCAGACAGTAGAAAAAGAGTCCACGGCTAGTTTATAAATCAATTTCGGATTAAGGTTATTTTGTACAGCTGCAGCAATATCTCTTCCTGAGGAGGCATCTCTGATCCTCAGAGTAAAGCAACATAAATTCCTCCGGAAACTTCATCCTCGACCTGTCGAAAGGTTTTCACGCTTCACCTGGCATCTGTACACACATCAAATCTCTTCACTTTTTTTTTAAATACTGTATGCGTGTGTTTGTTTGTAGACTCTCCAGACAGAGATTCAGAACCTGAAGGATCAGGTCCAGGAGCTGCACCGAGATCTGACCAAGCACCACTCCATCATCAACACAGATAAAATGGGCGAGATCCTGGACAGATCACTGCACATTGACAGCCAGATCGCTTCCCAGTACTCCACCGTGGAAACTATGAGAGTCATGTTTGAAGAGGTGTGTCAAGTGATGATGACCTTGATGATGATCCGCTCGCTGCGTACTAAAAAGCCGTCGTTAACCGCTGTTGTAAACGAGGTATCCCGTGAGTTAACGTTTACTTCATGAGAATCAGCTCGTCTTTATTTTTCTTCACAGATCTGGGAAGAGACTTTTCAGCGGGTCACTAATGAGCAAGAGATCTACGAGGGTTCGTCTCCAACAGAGATTGAATTGATTTCTTTATATGTTGTTGTCCTCATTTCACTCATGTTTTCTTTGTTTGTTTTGTTTGTTTTTGCTTCTAGCCCAGCTTCATGACCTGATGCAGCTGAAGCAGGAGAACTCTTACCTAACCACTATCGCCAGACAGATCAGCCCTTACATCCTCTCCATTGCTAAGGTCAAAGAGAGACTTGAGCCCAGGTGTTGTATTCAGACGACATATATATATTACCTTCATACTCCTAGTCCATCTGCTGCCATATTAGATGACTGATGACAGTGAATGGGAGCAAATGGGAACTATTGCTGCTTCCAAAGGGGGGTTTTTGATATAAAGCACCGCTGCTTGCAGGGTCGACAGCACTGACAACTAAAGGAAATGATCATATTTCAAAAATGTATTCTCCAGGTTTCAGGAGCCTAAAGAGCATCATGATGACCGCACAGAAACGATGCTGAAAATCTATGAAGACAGCACAATGAGCAAAGGAAGTCAAGACAGGTGTTAACAGTATAAAACTCAAATCTTCAAAATAGAAGCATTTACTGAATATGTGTCTACATATTGGATTTATTTATTTATTTATTTTTTTGGAATGAAGCATCTTACTTATCTTTTGCTTGACAGTGACGACCAGACCTGCGTCGCAGACCAAGACAGAGACAAGAACAACCGCCCGCTGATTCTCGAGTCGGGTGAGACCTCCGTCAAGGCCAATCAAAGGCCGAGCAGGCAGAGGGGCCCCGCGGAGACGTCCGGCCTCAATGAGACGCCTTCGTAAATGCTTGTCATTTGATTTCTGCCCCCCTCCTCCCCCTCCTCCTCCCCCATCCTCTCTCTGCTCCTGTCCTGCGATGTGCCTTAATTGAACTATAACAAGCCCAGGATGGTGTGTGGCTTCCTCAGCTGTCCAGATACTGTACATAACATCTTCTCAGCAGCAGGGAGCTGTCAACAACCTCGCGGTGGAAACCTTTGACAGACTCTGCCGGCACTAACTAGACATGGATGCATGAGGTCAAAGACTTCAATGTCCAAGATAGAAACACCATAAAGAAATGCTTTGTTTTTTATTTAAGAGTCATGAATTTAATGACTGAATAATATCTTTTATTTATCTTTTTATCACTCTGCTTGTGTTTTTGGCTGTTAAAATGATCAATATGCTAAAAGTTTGAATTATAACTCTTTATATTTTTTCTTGCAGTGTGTCTGGAATTGCTTTTTGCAGTAACTATTCTTTGCATAAAACTTTTTTTGGGGTTTTTTTTGGAGGCTTGGGGGGCTGATGACTGATGATTCGATGGTTCGATTCCCTAGAAGATCATTGAACTGGTGTGACAGCACCGATGAAACACAATGATGTGTGTGTCAGTGTAGGTCACATGTTGATGTGTGTCATCAGTCCCCTTTTTGTCAGGCAGGTCATTTCCCTGATGGTGTCTGCAGTCTCCTGCAGTTTCTACATCTACATGCAAAAAGTGGAAAAGCTGGAATTACAGAGGGGTGTGAATGTAACTGGCCTCGCCTTAACCTCGATATCCCAGCATACCAAGGCACTGCTGCAAGAAATATATTCCTCTTAGTTTGTCCCTTGACGTCATCACATGTCAGTATCAGCAGCATCCTTTAAGGTGTTTTGCCCTCCTCTCTGTTTTATTTTAATCAGATCCCATGTTGAAGCTGATAAGTGGAACATAGAGATATTTACTCTACTGCTGCACAGGCAGGGTGATCTGGAGGAGGATTGCAGACACCATATATCACAAGAAAATTTCAGATTTGCTTTTTATTATTATTTTAAAGGACTTTTTATTCAGCTGAGAGAGAAAAAACATCGTTGAGAAACACACACACACACTGGAAGCGATTCAAGGTGAAAACTCCCCACCTGCTACCAGCACAGAGACGGGGGACGGCCCATATTCTTGGCACAGCTATGGATAATAATGAGGACCCAGAGACTGATGTCTTCAGCAAACAGAAGGAGAAGGTTATTTACATTACGTAGACGGAGGTAAAGTGGGTTTGTTCTGCATCACGGCTGCACAGAAAAATATCGGGGTCATGCCGGCCTTAAGGAACAGTTCTGCTCTGCAGAGGAGTCAGAGGTGCAGATTCATTAAAAATACATTTGTGACAGCGGAGTAACAAATGGCTGTGCCTGTGCTCTGGTCCTGTACCTCCTCCCCATGGTCATTCATCATCTGCACTCATCGAACTACCAGGTCTATGTTCACTGTTCATTATTCTCTCTCTCTCTCTCTCTCAGTCTCTCAGTCTCTGCTGTGCTCTCTCACCTATTGCCTGAGGGGGGAAAATAAAACTCCAAAGGTTATTTCAGTCCAAGAAAAAACAAAAAAAAAGTTCTTTTTTTTTAGAGGTATTCATGGCACACTTGGAGGTAAAGTTCACAGAGAGATGGCTCTCATTAATTAAGACAGGACACACCTTTGCTACATTCACTTTACAGCCGGTGACAATAAGGGGAGGAACGCTGCCTGCAAGGCTCTTAAGTCTTCATCACATAATCGAGAAAGAAAAAAACATTAAAGATAGAAGAGAAGGAGAAAATAAAATGAAAGTTTAATGATGGAAAAACTGGGTCACTGAAATAATAAAAGATATTACATTTAAAATAATACGATTAGAGCAAATAGAGCTGATAGAGATAAAAAAAACCACACACACACGTTATAATGAGGATGGAAATGATCCAGAACTGGCCCTGAACAATCTTAATGACAAAACACAGATTTATAGGTTCATATATATATTTTATTGAGTTTCATATATATTACCGACGATGCCTTTAAAGACCGACTTTAAAGTATTTCTAATTTTTATTATATTTTTATTATATTTCATTACTTCTCATATAAAAGACAAATAGCTTACAGCAACACTAGAAGCTCTGAAACAAGCCGACATGATCGCGATGACGAATGTTAACATGCTTTTATCTTGGTGTGTTGCTAGCATGCTAACGTTTGCTAGTAAAGCTGAGGATGATGGTTATACATCTATATAAATATAGGAGCTTAATGGTGACAAACTTTTATAAACAAATATAAAATATTTTGAGTAAATGTACAGTAGTAGTATTATTTTGGGTACTTTTTTTTTTGTTTATTTGTGCAGATTTCCGCTACCTAGTACCTGCAAAAAAAAGTATAGATGTGTGCACCAAAAGATTAAATAAATTAAAATATTTAAAAAATTATTTAATTTTTTTTCTTAAATAAAAAAAAAAAGTATGTTATTCAAAAAAATAAAAATTTAATTGGCTTTGTGGAACGAGCAAAGTCCGGCTTTTCTTAACCTCCTTTTAAACCTAAAAACAATAAGCACTTTTTGAGTTTTATACAAAAAAAAAAAAAATAATAATAATTTCTTCGTCTAATGGTGGGGGATTTATTGACCACCTTCTCCGCAGGTTGCTGTGGACTGCAGGGTAATTGGAATCAATTTTTATGCCGTTATCACCAGTGACAGATGCACGAGGCCGCAGTGTGAAAAGGTCAAGGGTTGAAAGAGCTCCCTCCCAAGAGGCTCTGGATGCTTGAGGCATTAAAAATGTCAATTTCACATGTGAACACTGGTTTAATCTCTGAGGTGTTTTCAGCGTGACTGTTACTGGCGGCTCCCCTAAGTTGTTCCAGACAGCAGGCGAGGGTTCGGTAAGATATGGAGACGATTACTTTGCTCACGGAGATCTTCCCATCTAGGGATTCACGCTGAAAAAACCTCTCTGATTCTCCGAAACTCAATTAGAGACATGTAGGTCAAAGCATGTCAATATTTCTGCATCACTCACTGCTACTGTGCTGTATAATTGACCCAGGAGTCATAGCCAAAGGTTTCAATTTGACCCCCAACAGCTCTGAGGGTCATATATTTACTCTCATCCTCTTGGCAAAGTTAGCATTTAATTTACTTAAAACATTTAGATATGATATCTCGGGAGGCTGAGCTCAGTCTGACAGTTCAGGTTACACCGAGGTCCTGTTTTCTGAGAATCAAGAAAGTATCAAGGTATGATAGTCTTTGTTCAATAAACATTAGGAAGTAACGCTTGCAGGGATGTGTGTGTGTGTGTGTGTGGTATTGATAAAGAGGCAGAATATTACAAGAAACCTGCAGCTGAATTATTTATTTCAGACCTCAGTCACTCGTCATATGTGCGGTGGATTTTCTATATCACTATTATGAAGAAGTAAAAGGTATTAGGTCTCAAATGTAAACAACTTTAATTCCTTTTAAAAAATAAAAATCTATATGCCGATTTGATTTGAGAAGTGCTGGTCTCCTTGAGATGCTGCAGATAAGACGTTCCTTATTGTGTTGGATGTCTGGAGTCCTGAAGCTGCTTCAAATCCATTCTTTCAAAGCCTCTCCAGGGGTTTGTCACTAATGCAATAACAGAACTGACAAATTGAGTTGCTTTTATTGCAGCGGAGCAACAATGGCAGCGAGCAAGCGTGTCCTTGACTCGGAGGAATCACAGGTGTGAGTCTGAGGATGTGTCAAACCTGCACGCATGCAAGGCTCAGGAGAGGCAGCCCAGCAGCTCCTTATTAATCAACAGCTTGTTGGGCTGCTGGCCATGCACTCCTCCTCCTCCTTCCTTCACCTCCTCTCCTCCCCCACCTCCTTCTTTCTTTTTCCCAATCCATCCTTCACCCCCACCATCCTCTTCCTCCATGTCTACACCCTCCTCCTGCTCAGCAGTTTATTAAGACTTTTCTGAGATGTTTTCTCAAGTGTAAAGAAAGACACAAAACTCAAGATTAAATAATAATAATAATAATTAAAAAAATAAAATAAGACGGCTCATTGATTATTGTGGGCCAATTTGTATATATATATTTTATATAAATATTTTTCATATAAATAACCAGTATTTGATTATTTTAAACTTCATAGTAAAGTATATTTTAAATGAAAGTATACTGAGTCAGACACCTTGACTACAAGCTGTGCGTACATTGATATTAATATGATTTGTTGGGGAGTACTTGTTTTCACTTATGACTGAAATATGAAACTCAGGTATGTTTTATTCCAGGTGCGTGCAATATTATCACTATTAATTACTCTTGTTATATTTGCAATGCGAGAGGCAGCAGACAGAGTTTAAATCTTTCACTTTAATGAAGCTGTTTTTCATATTTTTAACATTTCAAATCAAATGTACTGGTGCAAATTTTTACAAGTTTTAGGACGCATTGAAAATGGGTTTAAACTGAAGGCGGTATGTCTGTGAGAATGAGGACGGTGGCAAAAAAGAAAAAAAGGTAAAGGATGAGAAAAGCAAGAAGATAATGATGTCTGGTTAGACAAATGAAAACAGGGCAAAAGGAGATTTCTGAGATGAGCAGGGTGAGTAAACATGGTGACTAGTCAGTCAATGTTACTGTAAAGCTGTGCATATGGTTTACCTGAGTTATGAAAGGTCTTCATCATTTTATTTTATTCTGAAGAAGTAACTTAAAAAAAAAAAAAAAGTATAAATCCAAATCAGAAGTAAAGTTGAAATGAAAAAAATAAATAAAAAAAACTCTCAAACAACCGAAACAAATTGGGGTAATATGATCATATCATCTTAAATAAAATAAAATAAAATAAAATCAGGACCGAACATGCAACATCTTTCATTTTTTTTCTTTTTCAGTCTTGACTCAGTGAAAATTGGATTTCAGTAGTAGTCATAACAGTGTTAATATCTTTAAAAATCATGTTTCAATCTTTGGATCTTATTTTTCTCAGAGCATAAATAACATTTAACAACAGCGGCGACATCTGCCTTATTTTATAAAAATTGCTGAAGAAAATGAAACAGGATGAGAAAAAGAGATACATGTTTATGTCATGTTAGTAAGAAAAATATTTCATACACATATCTGGATAATAAGACTTGTTTTAACTCTACGTGATGACTTTTCACAGTACAATATTATCTTGTTTTAGTCTCTTACAGGACGTCATTTAGCTTAATTTAAGCCCGTTGCAAACTGCTTGTTGCTGCCTGCGGTGTTCTTAGTGCAAAAGTTGTGTTTTTATTAATTATTCTCCTTTAATTTTTATACCTAAATGTCATTTTCAGGTATTTATTGATTCATTTGTAAAAAGGTGCAATTGAATTGATAAGAATAAACTTATTATATTTGGGCTCCTAGTTGTTAATTAGCTTGTAATAAAATAATAAAAGACTGTTTTATTTATTTACTTAGTTTGTATTACTGCTGGTATATTCGATTTTTTTTTTCTTAAAAACTCTTTAATGATTTGAAAAATTTAATTGAAAAATGTTGAGAAAACTACACATGAAACTATTTAAAAAAAACTTTTTTTCCCATTTTATAATTTGAAAAATGACACCACATTTTCTGTAAAATGTCTTCAAAATTGACCTGCATCTGAAATTTCCTTTTTTTTTTTTTTTTGTGCAGCACATGCTCGGTTATTGTTAAATGTCATAAAAAGTGCAGACTGCAGTTGCCAATTCTGACGCTATAACAGACATAATGTTAAATGGACATGATGTGGCATCGCAGTGATCTAAACAGGGATTCACTGGATGTGGAGCTAACAGGCTGATGTCTCCTCAGCTACTGTGTCTCATGTGCAACATGTGCATTAACTGAATGAAGGAAAAACTATGAGAGTAAAGGAAGTAGTAGTAGAGGAAGTGAAATAGTCACTCTTATGACCACATTTGAAAATTCAAAAGTTTTTTTTTTTCCTAATTTTTCTTGCAGCCCTGGTTGAGAACCACTGATCTATATGACAAAAAAAAAAAAAAAAAAAAAAAAAAAAAGTTACGACAACATTGATCATTTCACGTGACCAACATAGTTACCACATCATCCATCAGTCACGTGGCTCATTGTGATTTCACAACGGGAACTTCAAACTGGTCACGTTTTCAAAAGAGAACTAACTGTAAAAGATTGAAATGATGCAACAGTAAGTCTGCAGGTCCTCTTTCTAACTCTACCATAGCTCTAACGGTTATGTCATTTCTATGAGTTCACACTTCATTCAGCGCTGAATGAACAATAAACTCCAGCAAATATTAAACATAAACATTTCAGTCTTCATAAAGTCAACGGCTACATGTAGTCTGTAATTTATTTAAACAGGTTTTTACAGTAAGTGAAAGAGTATTTATGACAGCCTAGAAGCACTTGTATTGACAATAAGTATAAAAATGATCAATTTAAAATGGTTTTAACTGAGAGAAAATAATATCTGATGGTTTGTATGTGTATTTGTTGTACAGTAACAGCAGTGCTACATGTGACAGTAGTCTTAATAGTGACTTTGCATAGATCAACATCAAACTACCATCAAGTTATCGCTCGAATTTGGTCAGCGTGTTTTTTAAAGATTTCACAGCTCTAATAAAAAGTACAAAAAGGCACATTTTAGCATCTACAGCATGGCATTTCTTTCAGAAAAAAAAAAAAAAATAGATCTGTGCTTTAAGCATTACTTAAAGCAAAAAAAACTAATTAGAAATTAATAATTACATACAAGGAGCAAACAAAGAGAAACAGACAAGACTCGTAATATCTCTAAGTGCCACATTTGTAAAAAAAAAATAACTAACTTGGGGAAAAAAAAATGTAAACTGACAAAAACTGCTGTAAATGCAACAGTTTCATTCAACACCTCTCTACTAAAAATAGCAGGCACAGCACGGAGCGGTCGAGCAGCATTTCCTCTGGATTTATTCAGCAGTGATGCGCCACTTCGGCAAAAAAATATGACATTATAAAATGGATTTAATTACACCACATTCACTCTAAAACCACCATTATAATAGTATTCAATGCTGCAATCTACAGCAGATGAACAGCACAAAACACACAGAGAGTGATGTGGAATTGATTTTAAAAGCACTGTACTGCTGCATAAGAAGTCAGAGGAAAACGCTGCATCGTTTCACCGCGTGACTCTCTCAGTATGTGCGGGCTGGTTTGCTTTCCTCAGCCTGGTTGAAGGGATTCGCCGGGCTGGACGACTCATCCTGTTGGTCAATGGACTGGTAGGCGTCTCTGTTTCGTGATACAGAAGGGAAACCTGCAGGAGAAAAGCCAAAAGTTCTTCAACAAACGCAAAAAAAAAACCCCTGCCATGCAAATGTATGATTTATGATCATATCTAATCACCTGTTTCTGGAGCACCAGTTATTGTTAATATACATATTAAAACTGCTCATGCAAAGAAGAAACACTTGTAAATAAAAACTTCCTCATATTGTTATTTTTTTTTCTCCTGCACAGATTTATGACACAGTTGGGCAGATTTGTAATCTTGACTCGAGCATCTGGTCCCCTCTAGATAAATAATGATCGTACTGTTGAAAACTGTCTTTGCCAAACGTACACTGAAGTACACACTTCCTCTGATGAACACCGGACTGAGACAACCGAACGTTACGCTCAAACCAGCTTCTCTGAGTGCTGCTGAAATCCCATTTCATCGCTCTCAACAGTGACTTTTAAGATCCACGGCTGTGTGATGGACTGATGGTACTGTGTGGCTACTTTGAGGACAGTTTGGTGACAGGAACAGACCATCATCCATCATTTGAGTGCATCATACCTCACATATACGTTAGAATTAATGCTATAAAAGCGGGCAAAGTATGCTGACATAATCCATCTTAAAGGTTTTTACAGGACTCCCTATGATGCTCCACAACAAAGATCTGCACCCTCCTACCTTCAGCATGGCCCAGAGTCTCATTACGGTGATAAACATACATATAATAATGCTAATCTCATTGAAGAGGGTTTGGGTTATTTGAAAAATATTTATTAATTGTACTCATGCAGCTGTATTATTTATTACATTTTATTTAAAAGCATAAAAATATACAAATAACTCTAAATGACTGCATCACGTTGATCTCAAGACACAGTATAAAGTATAAAATGCAGCCTAAGCATACAAACATGTGACAGTCATCATTATGTTGGCTGTAATTAGGCTGATTTTTGAGGATGTGCACCATCGGGCAACTCGGCTATATATGCATACAAGAAGACACGAGCACAAATGAGGTGTCTGGAGAGTAAAAAATATGAATAATACATACTGCAGATGCAAACTTACAAAAGTATACAAACACAGAGTATAATACAATAGATGTGAATACAAACAGACAGAGATAAGCAGGTAGATACAGGAAGGTAATGACGGTGGATGGAACAGACAAATACACAAAAACAAAGAGGAAGATGGACAAAAAAACATAAGAAAATAATAATTAGGAAAAAATGTGAAGAAAAAAAGTCTTTTTCTGTCTTTTTTTCCTGCAGCCTGATAAGTAATCTTACTTCCTGCATGGAAGGAGATGAAGGAAGATGATTGGAGGAGAGAAACGGTAAAAAGGAAGAGGCCAGGAATCAATAGCGGCGGCCAATAAAGGCACTGTCAGCACTATCCGTAGTGCATCGACTGTCCACAGAGGTCTCAAAGTCTGAGAGGTCAGCAGGAGGAGAAGAGGAGAGGAGAGGAGAGGAGAGGAGAGGAGAGGAGAGGAGAGGAGAGACAAATGATGAAATCATGACAGGATAACACAAGACAACAAGAGTTAACTTAGGAAAACATGACAGTGCAGTGTGACGAACAGCATGACATGATGATGATGATGCAGGAAGACAACAAGGACATTTGGGTTTTAATCGCTAAGCCTCGTCGTCCCTGGTTACGGTTGCTATGCATTGTCAAGCTTTCTGTTGTAGCACATACTCATATTTCTACAATGACAACGGTCACAAAAATCTGACTTTGACTGTTGTTTGATCTCTTGTTCCAGCTTTTTAAATGTGAATATGTTCTGAATTATTTAGTTTTCTATGACAAAAACTGAATATATTTGAGTTGTGACAAATTTGACCCAAACTGATTAATCGATAAAATAATTAACCGATAATGAAAATCATCGTTAGTTATATAGTTAAAACTCTTAGCTTCAGAAGTAGGTAGTAATTCCTGCAGCTTCCACCACTTGCTAAATTATAATTGGACAGATGTTATTCGAGGGATTTAGATAAAACGCCAATTTTCACCATGAATGTGTGATTTCTCATTCTCGCAGCCTTTGTGTTAAACAAACATACGAGTAAAAAACTAAATACACAAAAACAAAATGATTCAAAGCAACGTAAGAGAAAAAAAACAAGAAACAGGGAGTCGCGGATACCTGAATAAACACTCAGATGCACCTGATTGCTTCTGGTTTCCAGAGTGCCGAGTGCAGCGGGGAACCGTGTTAATGCCAGCTACGCAATCAGGTGGCAATTAAAACACACATTGTGCAAAACCAAACATTAGCTACATTCATCAGTTGCTACACAGCCAATCACAGTCTAATGGACACACCTGCTGTGTGTGTGTGTGTGTGTATGCGCCGTTAAAACTACAAATCACAGAGAAAGTAAATTCATCAATATTCAATTATTCTCAAACATACAAATCCGGAGATGTATTTTGTCTACTGCATTGCTTTGTGGCAGTACACATTTTGTTACTTTTGTGTGTAATTTTACTATTTACAGATATAAATATTACTGTTAATACTAAAATTAAGTGTTTTTTTTACCAAACGCTGAGCGTGTGTGGACAGGAGGACAAGAAAAGCTGATTGTCTCCATGTGGAGCCATTAACGTCGCTGTTGCAATCAAATCGTACACGAAAAAAAAACGATGAACACAACCACTTCTGCTCCATCCAAACATCCTCCATCCAAGTAACACTTTGTAGACGTCAGCGGACTCAGCAGGAGTCACAAATCAATGACCACACAAAGCGAATCAAAGAACACCAAATCTCTGCCGTGTCCAGTCACGCTGCTCCGATCTGTGGGCTATTTTTACCCCATCACACCAGATCAGAAGTTTTCTCAGCTCGCATGGATCTATAATGTCCCGTCATGCAGGATCAACTTGAATCAAATTGGTTCGGGATGAAACACAAATATGATAAACAACTCGTGGATAAATGATTTCCTTGGCCAGCTGTACTGCTGCTCAGATATTTCACTACATTTAAAGTCTTGTGACTGTAACTAATTAGTTTGACTGTGGGGTTTTTTTTCTTTTTAAACACAGAGTCTTCCTTGTTTGTGCTTCACTTGGCTGACCTTTCATGATAAACAGCATAAAACAACACGGATGGGAATCTCAAAGCACCCCTGAATGCATCGTTTTTGGGGGTTTTTTTGTGTGTGTATTCCTCACAACCATCTTCACAGGCCCAAAAATCTCCTAAAATGTTAAAGTGAATGAGTGACAAACGTCTTGGGCCACTTACCAAAGTTGACGTTGTAATCTCCTCCACGTTCCCGGTACATTTGGTAGACAAAAAAGCAGGACGCAGGTTTGAGCAGCAGACTGAGGATGGCCATCCCGGCGCTGAAGCGAAACACGTCACGTCCCCGTTCAGCGGCAAAGTCATTAATCGGATAATAAATCCCAAAATGGATGATGTCGGTCAATATCGTCACGCTCAGGCCGATCAGAAACTACAGAGGGGAAAAGAAGAGCTTTTCAACTTACTGCATATGTCAGCATAGAAAGTAGCTTTTATTTTGAAGGGATGACATGTCTGTAATTATGATGCAGGGAACATATAGTGATAATGAGAGAAAAATATACCATTATCGTATCAACTAAATGACCAGAAATGACTTTTCTATGATACACGGTGTACTTTTCTGACACGTGACACACCTTCACAGCTAACGTGGTGATCTGCTGCTGCAAACTGACACACACACACACACACACACACTCTGAAAGCTGCACAGCTACTGTACTCCATGTTGAATTAAGAGAAGGCTATTGTCCTAGATACCACACAAGACAAATGGGTTAGCATGGATACCCGGCGCTGTGCCTATAGTTAGACTCCTGTATGTGTCACATGATGGAGCGTGAAGGAGTCACCATGAGCACGGCGTCGATGGAGTCCCTCTGTGCAATGGCCCAGACCCCGATGGCTAAAACGCTGATGTTCCCCCAAGCGAAGGAGTTGGGCAGCCACGCCATGTGTCCCCTGCAGCAAACACAGGAGGAATGTTGAATAACGTGAAAAATATGGAAAGTGGATGTTAAAAAAGTAGGCCTGAATCAAAATTGTGAGTCAATGTCTGTGTGTGTGTTGTGTGTGTGTGTGTGTGTGTGTGTGTGTGTAAGGTGCCAGAAGAGGAGAGAAATTCCTCAGGTTTGTGAAGAAAGAGAAACGTGTGCACTCACCATACTGTAAGCAGCCAGTGCACCAGTACTATGGCCTACGACACAGGACAGAACACAGAGAAGTGTTGAAGAGACATTTTCAATTGTTGAGGAGTTTTGATTATTCAACTGACAGAAAAATAAATCACAGATAATGTGATAAATCTAAATTTACAGACCAAAAAAAAACCTTCAACTTTCCTGCTTTTTAAATCATTGTTAATTCAATCGACGTGAGCTCAAACGTTTGAACTAAACATGAACCGTTTGACATAATTTCATGGCTGCTTTTGAAATTCTTCTACTCAGATTATGAATCATATCACAGTCTGTGGTCCTTTTCTTCCTGTTCTGGTTTGTGAGCGTTGAATGTGAACACTTTTAAACAATTTTGGTCTCAAGAAATAGCAAAGAATTGCATTATTATTATTATTATTATTATTGTTGTGTTTCATTTTAAAGTCTTAAACATAAGAAGTGAAACAATAACTGTATGTAATTCCACATCTAGTTTCAATGACACTCTATATATATCAGTTTGTGTTTGATTATTGGCTTTTGATAGCACAGAGGAACTTCCAATGAGAAGTGAGCAACAGAGTTTACATCAGCATCAAATTTAAAACAACATTAAACCAACATTAACATGTGGTAGAAACAGCAGCCTCACCTTTAGATTTATAGCAGGGATTTCCATAATAAGGTTGTTTGGTTAAAGCAGCTCAGCCTTGATCCGGTTCAGTGCTTCAACTTGTTGAGGGCTACATGAAAAAACACTGGTGGTTTTCTCTTACACAAACTTCTCTAAACTCCTCCCCTCAGCTCAGCCTGCAAACACAAACCATGTGACAGCAGCCTGACTCCTTCCCATGTGACTCCCTCCCTCCTCCTGCAGCTCCTGCCTTCTTCACCTCCTTAGTCATGGTTGGGTTTTTTTTTTTTTCATTGAACATTAAAAATATATTTTTAAAAAAATATGTATATAAAATCTGCTTGGTTAAACTCATAAATAATATATAAAATAAATTTTAAAAAAAGATATAAAATTAAAAAAATATATTTATGTGATTTAAAATTTGTATTCGACCGTTACAATTTCTACGTGTCACTCAAACAAAATAACTTGGCATGAGACTCATTTAGTGACGGTTGTAACGGCCGTAGCTCCGTGACAGCAGCAGTCTGGTGATTTAAAATGTGACTGAAGAGAAGAATTTAACCAGTGGGAGCGTTTGAAAGAAAGAAAAAAAAAAAGAAAAAATAAAGAAAAAAAATAAAAAAATATATATATATATTTCCGAACCAAAGTGTTGCACCAATCAGACCAACAGATATCAAACAGATCAATATCTAGCCTCAACAGCTTTTCCTGGACAGATTAATGTTTCTGGAGAAGTATTTGGTCTATTTAGAGCAACATTGGGGCTGGTTTAAGTTTAGCGTTATTAGCTTACATTGACTGACTCAGATTTACTACATTTTTTGTAGTATTGGCCATCATTTCTATTGGTTATAATAACATTGCACTTATCAAAGTAATTGCTCAGATCTGCAACAACTCAGTCAGACGATCACACAAGATCAATCAGCACCTCATTATCGATGAGAATGATGGTCAAAACTGTAAAAATAAGACTTGTGATCCAGGATTTGTACCTCAGATTTGAACACATAACTTGAAAATTTAAAACAGCATCAGTTCTCCTGCACAGTTTCTAAAGGTACTTGTCAGGTCGGTGGTTCCTGCATCTTGGAGGACTTGTCACGGTTCTCCTGTGGATTCATGCGTCTCTGTTGCTTCTGTCTTTCCTCCAGACTGACTCATGTTCTGGGGTCGTCGTCATGTTTCAGGTAGATGGTATTGCTTAATGGTTATTCAAAATGGTGTCAGTCTTGAGATTTAAGCACATTTATCTCTCGAACGCTACTGTAAGCAAACAGCTAATGATGCTAATGTTTCTAAAAAATCGGACACACTATGAATCGTCCCTTTGCTCTTTCTGTCTTCTTATTCATTTAGAGGAGATGATCTATCGCATGTATGTCTCATGCATGGCAGATGGCTCATGCTCTCGCAAAGCAAGCGTGAACCCTGACCTCCCGGTTGACCTCTGACCCCTGTGACAGCACACGAGTCAAGACTTTTCGTCTCTGATTGAAGTATTTATCCTTTCAATCACATCAAGGACAAATTTATCATGGCCTTAATATTCTTTGTGTTTGTGTGTGTGTGTATGAGACAGATGGACACGTTATTTAATTTGTAATGTCTTTAACCATCAGAGGAAAAGCAATTCTCTCCACCAGAGATCTCTGTCAGAGGTAAATATTAAAAATACATGACTGCTGCTTTTATTCTGCAGCCGTAAATCTGAATGACACGATCATGGTCCAACCGAGCTGCTGCTTAGGAAAGAAAAATTAAGTGTTAATTTCTCCAGCTAATCAAATATTGATATGGATAGATTTTCAGAGGCTCGGTGTGTTCGGATCATAGATGGAGCTGAATGTTATTGCTCGTACTTACCCTAATGTGTCGTAAGCTTTGCATTTAAAAGCTTCTCACACAGTTCATAGTGGTTGGGAGATAATGAGCTTCAAATTTGCAGCGTCTATTTCATAGAGATGGATGGTGCCTTATAATACTGACTCAATAATTCTCAATTTTTTTCTTTTCTTTTTCTTAAAATGTCAAATACACTGTAAGATAATGAAGGAAGAGACACTTTAACACATATGTGAAACTATTATATATGACAATAGTCTGATAATAGACTCACGATGCAACAACGTCTACGAAAGTTGCCTTTTTTTAGGGCTGAAAATGATATGTAAAAACAAAAGATGAAGGTTGCATGTATATGCAGGTTAATAACAACAAACTCTTTATCCTAGTAAGCGTTTAATAATGAAAAAAAAAAAAAAAGTCAGAAAAACACAACGTATAGACAAACATGTGTTTCAGTACAGTATAAATAAAACATATATGATATATAACATATATGTAAAAGGACAGTTAATCAAGCATCTTTGTTTATCATACTACTGTTAATTACATTGCAATTTTTCTTTTTTTAAAAAGCCATCGCCAATTCAAACACAGTTATATTTACAAGTCAGGAGAGCGAACTGGTTCAAACTGCATTTATACATAGTTGTTAGCATTTGTTTGGAGAACCAGTTGAAAAGGATGCCAGAAAACAACAACAACAACAACAAAAAAAAAAAGAAAAAAAACAGCAGAAAAATTCATATAATCACAGAAAGCGTTTTTTGTGTAATTTTTTAACTTGATGATTCAATCTGAATGATCCTGAAGCACACCGAACCAATACTAAAAAAAATAAAAATAATAATTGACTCAACAAGACAATTAGATGCAGCAAAGACCTCCAAACCTCCGGTGTGTATTAATACATGTAACAAGACAAATTTTACTCAGTGATTTTCTACCAATTTAAAGTAAAAACAAACAAAATTACTAAAAAAAACAAAAAAAAAACGGACTGAATGAGTTTCAGTAAAACTATCAAACAAACAAACTCAATTAAAGACTGATTTATGGATTCTAAATGGAGAAAATAAAAAAGTGCTTAAAGATGAGCGACTTGTTGGATCAGGATGTGTGACTCTTCCCACAATGCAACATGTAGACAGTATTTCTATTTTATGGCATTTGGAGGTTTTTACATTGTGGGGATTGATTTGTAAAAAAAACCAGCAAGCCGTCACCTTTAAGTACTTGGTCCCTTTAGCATCATGTCATGTGATGTGATGTGCTGTCTGCCATCCTTCCTCTTCCTCTTCGTCTCTCGTGTCCTCTACGTCTTTCCTCAGATAGTGATGAAGCCTCCATGGTCACTACTGACTGACTCCGGCACCACACAGCGACCCTTCCTCCTGGTCACACGCCGCTTCCGGTGAAATTTAGCGTAGCAACGAAACCCTGAACGATCATAAATAGTATGTTATCTGAATAGCAACGGTTGCTTATTCACACATCCAGCAGTCACGGAGCATCGTCATTATTATTCATTTGTTTTTGCTCTATTTAGCTGCTAAATGCTCCACTATGTTCATTAGCTAATCGCTAACTGAGCTGCAGAGTTGCTGTTCATTACTATAAGTGCTGCCTGTGTCATTTGATATATTGTTATTATAAAAAAATCGATTACAGCCACTTTAAAAACTACAGGAAATACTTACAGTTCACATAAACACCAAAATCTGCAGTGATATGAACATAAACCCAATAAAGGTGTTTGACCACCTTTAAATATTTATGAAACCTGATCTCAACCTCATAGCGATATATCAGCTACACAAGGACATTTTCTGTTTACTCAGCCACAGATTTTGGACACCAAGGGGATATCTGCTAATCTTTTTTTTTATTTTTTTAAAATTGCAATGATAAACAATGAGCGTTGGGGGAAATGAAAACAACGAGAAAGAGAAAGACGACGCCCGCGTCCTCCTCACTCACCTTCCTCACACATGCAGTCATCGAAGCACTTGTTGTTGAGGCCTCTGTTGTGAGGTTTGCACTCATGTTCTCTCAGGTCACAACAAGAACCTTCAGTGAAAAACAGCAAATAACATGACTATATTAACAGCCGAACACGTGACATCTGCCGTTCACTGATGCTATTACATGATTTCTGCTACCGTGTTAACCCGGGTACGTTACGAGTATCACAGGTGTGATGCGGACTGACCTGTGAGGCAGTCCTGGTGGTGGTCACATGGCTCGATCACATCAGCATCTGCAGTCACATTTCCACTGCTGAGATTCTTACTCTTGTCTGCAGCACGGGAAAAAAAAACGATTTTTGGTGTAAACTGGGACCGTGTTTTAAGACACCATGTTGTGTTTGGGAGGAACGTGTTTATATTTGCAGTCAAAACCTTTTTTTCATATAATTCTGTAAAATTTTATCTTCATATTTATTTAGAAAACTAAATAAAGATATATGAGAATAAGGACTCTTAAGCTAGTGTAGCAAAAGCTAGCTAAACAGCCTAGCCCAACGACGACAACATGGCGAAGTGAAAACGAAAATTTTCCAGTAAAGTTATACGAGCTTCGCTTCATAGATAATGGACAAAAATCTGAATTTAACGTTTCATTTGCTTTGAGAAATGAAAATATGAAGCTCTGCGAGCAGAAAGCGTTAGTTAGCGGTTACTGGCTATCTCACAAACTGATATTAAAGTGCTAATAAATTAACTTCCGTATAATAAAATACAACGTTCCCAATTGAGGCTAATTACTGACCTTTCTTCTTGGAAGACGGCCAGGTGTCCACCGGTTTCATGTCCTCATAGTCCGTCCAATCAAAGAGCGCCATGTCCAACGTTGGCATCACCTCTCCTTGTCCTTTTCCTCGTCCAGACCTCTGAAAAAAAGAAACCACATTTCGTATTGAGGCTTACACTCATGTTCTGCATGTTAAATCCACACAGTGTAGCTCAAACACGCTAACATGCAGATCTGTAAACACCTAAATCCCATCTTCAGTTAGCTCTAGCCTGCTGTGTAAATTCTGCCTCCATGGCAACATTTAAAAGTGTCTTCTTTATTTATGTGTTCAAAGACAATTGTGATCAGAATATGAAGATGTGCATTAAAAACTAATCCTGAATTTGGCGCTAATTCATGAAACGGCTTCACTGAGAACCACAGAGATAGCACAGCGCTAAAAAAACCCAAATGGTAACAGAGAATATGACCCGTATACCAATAGATAATGTTAATACATATACATATACAGTACACAGACATATAGACAACTGCAGGCTGCATTTTATCAACGGGGACGTTGTTTTATTGATCATAGTTTTAAAGGGCAATTTAAGAGAGTTGCTTAGTTTACCCAACAATAAATGAATCTCATTATTATATTCTAACTTTACATTTGGTTCAGTAAGGAAGATCTCTTCATCTATAGGTAAAATCTTAACACCAACAACACCGTTGTCTTTCAGACCTACTATCATCCTCTCCATCACTACCTGGACCTCCAGGATCAAACGGACAGTTTCCATCAACCACCTGCTGGCTGTGTCCAGATTCTGGTGGGATCCTGTCCTGTCTGCTTTCTTCATATGAAGATGCTTCACATTGATGGGAGTCTTTTTTCAATAATTAATCATATAAACGTCCAATAACAGGTCTCCTTATTGAATTGGTGGTATGTTACGTGTGACACTACATGGTTTTATAAGACGTTTCACTTCAAACATTTGCTCAGGAAGTTTCAGTCATTATGTGTGGTGCAGTCGTTATGCATCATAAACCCATCTGACATTTACATCCACAGGTAACCAGTGTCTACAAAGGTATGAATATTCATTAAGCCCGTAATGATTCTGATGATGACCTTTTGTCTAGTGAAAAAATATGAACTCGTACACAAGAAATTGAAGAACTTTCATTTAAAAAGTTGAAATCTATCGACCACATGTTGTATATGTTCCTGAGAATTAACCTCTTCTATCATTTGGGAAATCCCATGATCCTCTATATATGTAACTTATAATATATTAACCATTTATTTTAGTATTAGTTATTTTTCTAAGCATGCATTTTCTACCGCTTGGACTTTAATTTATGCTTGGTCCTTGAAGTTGAAGTCAGTGGTTTGATACCGTGGACTGATTCATAAATCCACACTACACCTCACTAAAATATTCTCATTCAGATGAGTGTTAGATGACATTGATGTTAAAATAAAACTCATAACTCATAACTTCCTGCTGTAAAAAGCCATTTAAAAACTAAATAGAAACGTTAGACAGTATAATTAAGTCAGTCTCTTGGGGGAATATTTGGTCCCTGAAAGACATCCATCAAAAAATGAGCTTTTCATGGAAAGACATCCATTACTTGTTTCCTTTCACCCTCAGGATGTAGGTCTATGGAGATATCAATTAGATTAATTGGGCAGTGGGCTACCAGCTAGTTGTTTGGATGCTAATTAAACCATCAACAGAAGATCGAACATTAATTAAGACGCCTTGCTGCATGCTGCTGCCACTAAACCTCTGGGCAGAGGAAAAAGGCTGAATGAATCACTTTTTTTTCTTCTGCAGCAGTCCAATAATATTTGATTTGTTGTTGGGGTTTTTTTCTCCAGTAAAGACATGAACAGTTTTCTGGGCTTGCAGAGTGTTTTCTAAACCAAACACCAAGCAGAGTCACGCAGAGACACCGAGACTCAGTTCGTAAAAGTCTCGACATGAGCGCTTCGAATCTGAACGTCACATGTTAAATACGACTTTTCTAAACGCTGGTTTGACAACACGATTTTCGTTGAAATCAGCAAAAGTTAAAAACCAACAAAACTTGCTGAAAGTGAATATCAATATGATCGTCGCACAGCTGGTGGATGTCGTTATGACAGTCTTAAGGCGGCGCCAGCAACATTAAACCCGACATTACATTAAATATAATGTTTAAAGTTGGCTGGAGGAGGCTCCTAAAATCATAAGGATCATAATTCCTATCTATATTCATGGTGCACCATCATTGTACTATTGCACTATGGGATTAAATACATACATATATATTACATACACGTTCACAGTCTTACAGCATCAATAAATACCTCATCAGTCATTAATAAATGATAACTTGGATGACATCACTTCATGAGGATTAAACAACAAGAAGGACAAACAATCTCCAGCTGTCTTCAGACAAACTCTCCTCGGTCTATTTCCACTCGATCTCGGTTTCCCGAACAACAAAACAAGTGTCAATCAAACGGCGTTGGCATCGTCTGTAACGATGGCAGATTTTCCCCCTAATAACGCCCTACAAGCTGTTGGCTGCTTTTCCACAGCAGCTGTGACAAAATGTAAAAGCTTTGTTGACACGGGCCCCGGTTCAATATCTATTGACGCGAGGTACCTTCTTGTCTTAAAGACTCTCATTTGTAACGGTTCCCGAGATTAAACTGGGAAAACATGTGTGATTTTCGTTTCCACCTCCCCGCCCTCATAAATGCTGTTTATGCATATTGTTGAAGCATCATGCTGGGTGAATGTGACAGGTGGCGAGTGGTGCCCCATGAACTCATGCAGATTTTTCTGTGCATGTGCCCGCGGAGGACTTGGAGCTGCGTGTTCAACACATACATTTTGTCCTGCCATGTTTTCTAATAAGGTAACAAAAAGGTTGTTATAGGAAAATGTGCAGCCGGACTGAACTGTGTGATTTTGTACCCCAAAGGCGTCATTTTATTATACAGAACATGGTCATATATATCATACACGCTGTGACCAGGAGCCAGTCAGCTCGGCCTGCTGGAGGATATTTCTCACAAGCAGCACTCTCAGGTTCTCACTGTAGAGAGTGTCATTTCCAAGATGAGCTATGAGGTTTGTGGCACCATAACGGCAGTAATGGGGCCCATTTTCGCTCTATTTCCCCTACACACTGGAACCACACTGAGGCACAACAGACGCAGCCTTTAATAAGAACTCGGGTTTCGCTGGGGTTACCTGGGGTTTGGTGGAGGCCGGGGGCAGCGTTGGGGGATGCTCGTTCATCACCGTGGTAACCATAGAGGAGCCGGAGCCAAAGACGGCGGCAATGGGGGAGGGGGAGTCACTAGGCGGGGTCAGACTGAGGGAGGGGGAGGCGGCGGGGGAGGCGGATGGAGGGTCGTCGAACAGATCTCTGTCCTTCAACGCGGAGCTGAGCTCAGGCTCCGGAGGAAAGCCTGGACAGAGCGAAAGAGAAAATATTACACCTAAAATAAAGTTCCAAAAAACCTGTTCACAGTGACATCTGTTGATCTAAAGTGACAACAAATATGTCCACGCTGTTAAAAGGTGAAACGACCCTTTTATTTACCCATCCCTGTTGTCTCAACAATAAGCCACAAAAAGAAGACAAGAACAGGTCTTTTTAACAGCAGACATGTTGACTAGTGTTACTAATAACATTAACGTCCCATTCAAGTGTCCCAGTAAACCATGACAGCAACCCTGAAACTGATTATTTACACCAGTGGTTTTGTCCTCCTTTGTGTTTGTCCAATACTGGAGACAGTTGTAGGGAATTTGTTTGTTTGACAGCTCACCTTTTCCATGTCGGCCCTTGTCACGTCGACTCCCTTGTTTCCTGTGCTCAAAGTGGTGTCCGTGCCCAGTCCCGTGTCCATGTCCCCTCCCCTTGCGTGTCCCCAGAAGGTGGTTATCCCGGGCCTGCGATGGAGTCTTCACACCCATGCGAACTCTGTCTCTGTCTCTGTCCCTGCCCATCTCCAGTCTCACAGGGCTCAGACCCTCCAGGCCCGTCCCATCATCCTCAGGCCTGGACAGGGGATGCAGGGGCCTGTGGGAGAGCAGTCCGGCTCCACCCTGGCTCCCGTGCCCACCGCGGCCCCTGCTGTAACCGTGGCCTTGTAGACCTTGCAGAGGGTGCTGTAGGGCATTGCTGCCACCTGCTGAGGTCTGCGTCTGTCTCCTCTTGCTGTGAGGAGCTCCGGGCTCAGCGCCGTGTGACAGTGCCAGGATGGCAGACAGGAACACCAGGAGCAGACTCCAGGAGAGAGCCATTGTCTGTAAAGCACAACTAATTACATTCAGATAACAGATACTGAACCAAAAGGTAGATTTTAGAAGATGAGACGGGACTATTGAGTGATTTCTTGGTGAAAACAAGAAAGAAAACAGTTTTATGGACGTATATTTTATCCGTTGTAGGCAACCTGCTGGCAGCTATAGCTTGTGAATCCAAACAAAATACAAGTATGGATATTGAAACTGTATATTTCACATAAATCACTATAACGTCGCTCAAAGAGACGACCGTGAGTTATCTTCGAACCTCATGACTGTATTCATTCTCCCACAACCACATCCAACCAATTCACACTATACCTCGAGCGAGCCCGTACATCTGGACTTGGTATGTTGGAGGAGGCGATAAGTGATGGACAGATGGACACTCGTGTTTCTTTTTTTAGAAACGACTTCCCAGCCGTCATTCCTGTACCTTTAACGTCTTATTTAAAATGAGATACAGCACTGAGCACATCCTTCATCACTCGCCTATTCAGCCGTCTCGAGGGTCCTCCAACAGTACATTTCATTACAAAAGTCAACATATCTGAGACGTGTGACTGAACTGAAATATGAGGTTCTATATATATATATATATATATAGTATATATATAAGACTATAAAATTTGCTTCGATCGTATAGAAATGAGAAAAAGAAAATAAATATTTTTTATGCTCAAATGGGATATTTTTTATTCATTTATTTGGTTTTCTTTCCTTTTTTTTATTCAGGACAGTAGATAAGGGAGCACCAGTTCAACTATTGTGTTGTCGTGTAAGATGACAGATTGGAGGTTGCTTCTTAATATGATGTGGTTTGTTTTGTAATCCGCTTTAATAGGCTGAGGCAATCCATCGCCACGGACACACAAAGCCATTATGGCGCTGTGGCAGGCGACTCCTTTGTGTTAAAAGACAAACGGCCGTGCGGGGCATACAGAAAATCAATGAGGTAGAAGTATCGAGCAGTTGTTGATGGTGTGTATGTTTATGTGTGTGTGTGTGTGTGTGTGTGTTTCTAAGAACGGGACAGAGGCAGCAGGTTGTGTGTGTGTGTATATGTGTGTGTGTGTAGAGGATGCTCATGATGTCAGGGGAAATTTGCAGTGGTTGTCCTAGCAGTGCCTCTGGGGGATTTAAGGGGCAGACTGTGTCGGCTGGCCTTCTGGGAGTTCGACCAGCTGTGCGGTTTGCAAACAAGAGTGTGAGGCTGGCTCGTGAGGTGAGACCTTTATCTCCACACCGGCCACTCGGAGTGTCGGTGGGGGGAGGAAGGCAATCGGCCATGTCACGCACAAAGTGTTTAGCCAAGATTACGCTCTGTCTGTTTGACACATGAGGTGCTGCTGGTGTCAAGCGGCCTGGATCCTGTGCAGCCAAAAGGGCGATTTAGTTAAAAAAAATAAAAAAATAAAAAATCAAAGTTGACTGTGGGGCGGGACAGGTGGAGGAAATAAGGGAAAGAGCAAACGGAAAGCGTTGCTCTGTTCAAAGGTGATAAAATCCCCCAAATGCTTCTCAGCTATAATGTTTGATTCATGATCAACCTGTTGATTCATTTCTTGATTGATCGTTTCATCTATAAAATGTCATAAATATATTACCTGGAGTCACATGTGACATTTTTTTGTGGCCTTTTTAATTACAAAAATGACAAAAGATGATTATTTACCAAAACGCTTGCTGATTCATCTTCTGTCAATTGACTGATCAATTAATCATCCTAAAAATGTCATTTATTATTTGAGACTTTTATGGTTTATTAAATATATTTCCATATAGTCAAACTATTCCTCTAAAGGACTATTACACCCAAAAAATCTTTGAGTATGTCTTTTAAATATTCCTTTTTTAGTATTCCTTTAAAGAGTCAGTAGATTATTGACTTTAGTGACGGGAATCAAATAGTCAATCTATTGATTCATAATCAAAAAAAAGAAATGTATCAAGCCCATCACACCTCAGGCCTGGGTGGAGGTGACGGAGGAGCGCTGAGTATCTCCTCACAGCAGCGTCCTGTTTTTCCTCTCTCAGACTCTCATTTGCCGCTAACAGGTGGTCCTTTGAGGAAACATAGGATGGAGACGATAATGAAGCACTCTGGGTGGTATTCCGGGTTTTAAGCAGAGTCTCTTGTGTGTGATAAACAACACGGCCTCCTGCCAGAGCCTGTATTATACACGGCTGTGCGTTGTAGGTAGGATAACACAGCAGGGCGAGCATCTGCTGCTGAGGCGACGGGAGGCCAAACGGGCAACTGACACTTAAAAATGACATAATTCACCATCTAACAGCAGCATTTAAACACAAGATACTGTTCAACAAAGATGAAAGAAAATATGTTTTAAAGGATGTCAGATTAGCTCTTAATTAAGAGAATGAAAACACATTAAAGTCATATTAAAACATGTTTTTATGAGCTCTTACATTGTGCTTTTTTCTAGGTTTATATCATTCATATGCAGTTATGATGTCAGATATTTATGTTCATGTAACATGTTCAGTTAACATACGTAGAAATACATCCAAAAGTAAGTTTAACAACATCAGATGCTTTTTGATTAAATAATAATTTGCTAAAAAATGACTTTGTTTCAATCATTATACAGCCAATTAAAAAGCTTCTTACAGCCGAGTAGCTAATGTTGTTTACAGAGTTGAAAACAACACGATTCAACGAAAACGTGTTGTCACATGGTGTGTGTGTGTGTGCACACACAGTCTGAGGTTTACAGTGAGCTGTCAAATCAGCACATCCTCTATGAAGTGGAGAGGATGCTGGTGATGTCAGGGGAAATTTACACATGACACAACACATCTTTATATCTCACTTTGACCTCAGTCTGGATTTTTGATCTGAACCTCAGATCTGGAGGTTGTAATGTTGAGTCGATGCATATCTAAACTCCACTGCAGTATATATATATATATATATATATATATAAAATATAACAAAACAATTCTATATTTTTAATGATTCGTACCAGAGCAAGGAAGCTTAAAAAAAAGGTTTACATGTTGTTAAAATCACACCAGGAGATTTTACAACCACAGCGTCCAGTGTGAGACGACTACTACGCCAGAGAGACATGAATCATAACGAGAGCGTGATAAGTATGAAGTGATAGGTAATCTTGCAAGAAATTGCAAAGAGGGAACTGTTGGAGGCCTGGATGATTAAGCTCTGATGGGATCAAAGACCTCTCTCTCTCTCTCTCTCTCTCTCCAGGCTGTGATCAATCGGTCAGTCCCCTTAAAGCATGGCGCTTGTGCTTCTGCGACACACTCGTTATATATAAAATATACTTAACAGCGAGCCGTTTCCAGATCTGTAGCTGTAGATAAGGAACTATTAAACTGCTGCATCTTTAAGCTTCACCTACTGTGACACCAAACCTCCAGGAGCCATCTGCTCCTGTTGTTTTATCTCTCATAGCAACCAGCAGGGCCATAAGGATCCAACAAACAAAGACTCCAGAAACAGGCTGTTGAAGCGGAGCCGTCGTGTCAGGCAGAGGCCAAACCTCCAGGACGGATCGGAGGAAGGAATCAAGAAATACTCTGCTGTCAATTAATCGGCTACGTTTATTAATCAGGCTTTTGAGCATATTCTCAATTTGCACATTTATCATAAGCTGTCAAACGGGAATTACAGGTCACTGTATAGTGTGCGGCCCCGCAGGAACGAGCTAAATCTGTCCTTTTAGTCGCACGGCTCACTGAGCAGCAGAGTACGTATCTGCCTTAAACAGACATAGCATAGGATAATAATAATAATAAGAGAAATGCATGATTAAATATGATATGTGACAAAGAGAAACGGAGCGAATCCCCTTTGTGGTGAAGTGTGTGAATATTCGCTTACTTTTCTATCTCTCATCTAAAATAGGTCTAATTTACATCACCGAAATTATCATAAATAGCAGCTCAATAACAAGCATCCAGATTACAGCTCCGGTTAATGCCTCTGCATAATAAACACTTCTGCCAAGCTGCAGTCAACACCATAAAACTTCATTTCCTTGAGGGCCAATATCACTGACTTCAGCAATATAAAAATGCTTTGTCTCCCAAAAAATCCTGCCGCAGACGACATCAGTGGGATTCACACAACAACTGGGAGGATTGTTTTTCTTTTTTTTTGCAGCTTTTAGGTGTGTATTTGATGGTGAAGCCCCCTGAAAGCAACACAGGGTGATAATAATAATAATAATAATAATAAAAAACAAGAGCCATAAGGAAGGTCCATCTGTCAGCAAGTGAGCCGGAGCAGAGAGAGAGGAGGGAGACGCAGGATGATTCAGTGGTGATTTGGTCGCAGGTACAACAGATGTGGGGCGAAAACCTGCAACACTGCATGCATGGTAGCATCAGCAACATCCTACGACATGGCCCTTATCTCCTCACACACACACACACACACACACTCAGACTTTTTTTGGTTTTTTTGCTCCGTTACAATCAATGCATGCACACACAAATACACACTCTCAGCAGGGGGGAACCTCCTACCAGACACCCACATAGAGGCATGTTCCAAAAATGCTGTGAGACACAAAACAGCACCAGAAGCACAGCAAGAGGCATCCCACAGAGAGGAGAGAGAATGAGAGAGACAAAAGGGAGGAGGGGGAGGAGGAACTGAGAGGAAAAGGAGAAAATAAGATGTAATTCTGTGAGAGAGGAGAAGGGAGGAGATGCGAGGGAGAGAAACTGAAATCAAAGCATGAGAGAGAAGAGGAACAGAGGGAGGATTTATCCTGTCTTAATTAGAACAAAGTGTCGGTGGCATCTTTCATTTTGTGGCAGATAAGGACACCAAATAAATCCCCTCAAAACACAGAAAACAACAAAAGCGTTTTCAAAAAAGGAAAAAAACTTTGTTAACCCGTTGAAATCTGGACGCCTGGGAACAGTTTGACCCGGTCAACGAGGGAAACGCTCCAGTTTTAGAAATGATGGAGTGAAGAATGCAAAACGTATTTTATGAAACCCAAAAGTTTCCCTTTCGGTGGAGGCAGGCGAGTTACACGCCCTGCTGGTGTTTGTTGCTGGTGTATGTTCAGTTATGTGGCCTTTGTTGCATTAAAATAATATTCGTTATCTTTAAGAGACACGTGCTTCAGACTATAACCTCTGAGATGATGCAAATTCACAAGATTTCACTGCAGAACCGAGCGAATGACGTTAATGTGTCGTTAGCTTCTCGTTTTACTTTCACACGTTTCACTTGTTGGTGAATCTGAGCTTCATTTCGGCCTGAGGTGAGCTGGCTGCGGGGGGCGGGGTCTCTCTCTCTCCACACTCCTTCTGATCACTCCTTCTGATCACTCCTTCTGATCACTTCTAACGCCTCCCTGCTGATTGACTTGCAATTAATTAACATCAGCTCGTTAATGTGAGTCCACCAACACTGCTCCTTTGCAGTGTGTTAGTTACACTTTTAATTGCATGGTGTCACACTGAGAATCACAACTTTTAATATCTGCTGCCTCCTTATCTTTATCTCTCTCTCTCTCTCTCTCTCTCTCTCTCTCTCACACACACACACACACACACACACACACACACTCCTCCTTTGGTGTGCAGTGAGCATCAATGAGCTGTCAGGAACAGATAATTGCAGCAATCCTTTCTGATTCTCCACATTATTCATCCAATAAATTCCTTTGTGATATTGATCTGATTTCAGATGGGTGACAGCAGGTTATGATCGATTATTGGGGTTAAATCTCTTATTAAATTCTCTCTTTTTTTAATCAGACGAATAGTGAAGAATATATATTTGCATTAATTAAGTAATTAACTTTTGGATCATTATTAAAGATGCATCATGCTGTGCATAGATGATTAGTAGTCAGCCTATATATTAAATAATGATTCTAATCGATTAGATTCATATAACTGAGAACTATAGATAATCTATTGTATTAGTAGCATAACATAAATCAATCGCAAAAAATAAGATAAAGTCGCAGCAAAGTGATTTTCCGATCGAATTAAGGTGAAACCGACCAAACACTTAAGAGATTAATCCAGTTAGTAGATAAATAGAAAGCCATACCCGCGTTTGTTTGTTGTTGTTGTTGTTGTTGTTTTCCTATGATGTTGTTTAAGCGGACAGGACCGGAACACAGCGCGGCGGCGGCGGCAGCAGCAGCGGCAGCAGCACCTCTGTAGTCCGCTCTCTGCGCACCCCGGGATGTGGCGAGCATCGGGACGGGATCCTGCTTCTTATGAGGAGGAGGGGGAGGAGGAGGAGAGTCACCGGATGCGCGCTCCCGGCTGCGCGTCCCCGTCCCTGTCAGTCCTGGCTGCTTGGGGTCATGTTCCAACAGTTGAGACAAGGACAGAGGCAGAAAGTATCGACATGAGCAGCTTATTGATATTAGCAGCAGCACTTGAGTTGGGAACTTTGTTTGAGAGTGAGAGCCAGATAAGAGAGATTTATCATAAGTGATCAATCATAGCCTGTCCAATATGTTCCTCATCACCTCAGACATCCTCAGACATCCTCTGAATATCCAAACGCTCCTCAACTGCATCCAAGTACAACTTTACAAAATGCAAATGATTTGTTTCAACATTTTCTTTTATTATATATAAAATTATATTTTATTTTGTACAATTTGCAGAAGTTCCTTTCTTTTTTTAAATATATATATATATATATATATATATATATTATATTATATTATAACTGAGGCCACAGAAACCAACAAGGTCACTGAATTACTTGGATTATTTTTATTTATTTTTTTATTAAATTTATTTATTTATTTTTATTGTCTCCCCTCAATAGACCCAATTTACTTTCTGTAATATGAATGTTTAAATTGTGTTTCAAGGCCTTCTCCGCACGATCAGAAAACAAAATCACAGTTTCAAAACCAAAAAAAAATTCACAAAATCAACAACTGTGTGTCCTCGGCGGCAGCGATGCGGCCCTGAATCCAACATTTATGTTGAAGTGGTCCATCATCTGGTGGAAAGGGTTAAACAGTGACACTTTAACCTACTAGCAGTGAGTCTGCAGTGAAACCCTGTATTTTATTTTTATGTATTTATATGCACTGTTCATCCTCATACATGCAGACTTGTTCTAAGTGTACACAGCGAGCCTGTTGTCTGGAGACAGATTTAACGCTGCGTATTCAGAGGATGATTGTGTATAAATCACTTGAGGGAATCGGTTGACATTTCGAATTTTATTTTTTTTTTTGTCCGCCTGCTTGTTAGCATTATTGAAACCAATGAAAAAAGCTTTATTCTTATTTGGTTTTGAATGCAAACAATGGTGACAAGCTACTTAGTGGAAGTAAGAGTGTAACACAGTGAATCTGCTGAAGGATGATAACAGACAGAAATTCATCTTGGGTCCAATTTTCACTCTAATGTGCATAAAACACCCTGCAGGTTAATATGGATTTGATGCATGTTTATTTACGAGTCTATAGTCTGTGTTCTTGGTAAAGAGGCTCGTTTGCACGCTGACCCTGGATTTTTTTTTTTTGGTTTCCATCTTAAATTTCCACATATTGCTTCATGCTTACAGTCTGCGTTTAAACGGGACCCCTGTAGCTTCTCCTGTGAGACTGAAAACACTTTTTTTTTTCTTCAGAGATCATAATGGAGTGAGGTATACAGTAACTGCTGCTAATCCAGGTTTTCTCCAATACAAATGGAGTTAGTTATAATAAGATCAGACACTCTCATCCAGGTTGTACTTTCAGAGTTGTGGAAAGATCTGTGTTTGGGAGGAAAAACAAAACACACAGTTAAGATTACAAATTGATACGAGGCTGATCTTTAGTATATTTATTGTCACAATAACCGATAAATTACCAGCGACAAACAGCGTTTCTGACACCTGAAGCTAATGTGCAGCCTTACAAAAGAAACCATCCGATTAACAACAACAATCCCGGGATCACTGTGTCTTTATCACTGTGTAACTCATTCATAATATAGATGGTCCATTTAATCTATATGAATTATACCTAAAAGCACTAAAAAAGCGCTGACACATTAAGTATAACATTTGCACCTTGATGAAATTGATGTTATTGTTCCACAAACTCCAGAAAAGTTTCAGCTACAGTTTGTTGAATTAAAAGATCAAGAAAATCCTCGCATTGAAACGACTGTTGACTGTGACTACAGTAGTTAGTGTTGTGCAAACAGTTGCAGTCAATGCTGCACTGTGTGTGTGTGTGTGTGTTATGAGTCGTATCTATATAATTAGATGTTGTACAGTGAAAACAGCAGATTAATCAATAATGAAAACAATCATTAGTTGCAGCCTTACTTATTTCATACAAGCACAACTTTACATTTTAACCATTACGTACGTATCTGGTTTCAGTATATTGGGTGTATTCATGGAGGGATTATCAATCAGCCCTATTGGTTCCAGGTAAAGGGGCCAAAGAGGTTCAAAGGTCAGACTTTCAGGATCACCTGATCAGATTTTTGTTTCCTGGTTAGTATTTTTCTATCGACAACCACATCAAATCTTATTGTTTTTGTGCTTTTCAAATCACAGCATCATACTGAGGCTCCAGTGACATTTCAACAGCTGTTTTAATAAAACATAAACCTTCCTCTGCCGCTTTTCCTACCAATATTTTTGTATATATAGAATTTTAATCAAAGTCTGTACATCTCATGCGTTCGACAGCTTCTCTTTGTCTTTGTCTTTGCAGCGTGAACTAAATATTATAATTCAGCTGCAGTTTTTGAACTTAACAGCAGCACCTGAGAGTTCTGGTTCACCTGCAAAATATCACGGAAAGAGATGCGAAACGCCTACAGATGACGCAGTCTGAGGTTCCTGCTGCCGTGTACGCGTTTGCCCATCAGTCCATTGTCTCATAGTCCGTCCTCGAGTGCACTGATGCTGCAGGGAAACACTGCTGTCCACACTGGATGTTGTATAAAAAAGAAAAAAACAAAAGTGTAAGTGCAACATACATTTTACTTACTTAGATGTCACTAAATCCATGAGGATGTCTTGCAGAACTGGTGTGTGTGTGTTTTGGCAGCAAGAGTGATGACAGAGGAAAAGCAGGAGGACCCCCTGCCAGGCCTCCTCATACATTATCAACCTCCGCATACAAAGGTGTCGAGCTGTAATACCTCCGGGGGCAGGTTCAGGTTTTTTTTGGGTTTTTTTTTATGGGCCAACTCTCGACAGAGCTGCATGCAGTCAAATGAACACACGTAAAAGAAGAAATAAAATAAAATGTTTTCACCATTTAATTAAAATTGATTGTCAGGAGAATAATACATAAAATTGTGCTTGGTGTGCTTAACTGATATAATGCAAATGGATTGTATATATATATACATATACACACACACACACACACACACACACACACTTGTATATCACATATATGTACAATATTGCAATGGGAGTCCACATGTGAAGAAACTGTAACTTGAATTCAGATATTTAGGATGGATGGATGGAAGTCTTCATTACAGTCAGACACTTCACAGTCACACAGTGTTTAATGTTTGTTACAACTAGGTGCTGCAGTGATTATTGCCTTTAAACAATTCGTTTTTGTTTGGTTTCTTGTTTTTTTTTGATTCAGGGATGGTTACGGCTCAAACTTACATTGAATCCATGGACCAGCTCAGCAGTGACTGTGTGACGCTTTGATCAGAGACTGTTATAGAATATTTAAACCTGAATATGCAGTGTTAATTTAGACACCAAGCACCTTGGAAAGGTTTTGAGAAATTACCAAAAAAAAAAAAAAAAAAACTCCTTCACAGTAGAATACTGCCACCTTGTGGAGAAAACACGCCCCGATTTCTTCATTCTGTGATTAAAGTGCTGATTATCTCACTGATCAAACATTTTTCCCTGATGCCACTTTTAACCTGCACACAAGTGACAACGATACATTTCCTAATCTCGATTCTTCTACTGACGGTAATGAAAAACTTCCTAGTTTACGGCGTGAGATCGCTGCGAAACAAAAAGCAGATATTTGTGTATTTGTTTAAGCCTTCAACGGGAATAAAAAGCAAATCTAGTTGAACTCAGAGGGAATGATGCTTTTATCACATCAGCCTCAAGGCACATTAAATACAGTTTTTATGTGAAAAGTGTTACTTTAATTACTTTTACGTCTGTCTCTCTCTAACATATAAAAACACACACATCAGCCAAAGAATCTCATTTTCCCCATTTGGGACTTTTAAAATAAACTTTTTCATTTTTCTACAAGCTGAAGATCTCATCTGTGACGACCTCCCTTCACATGATAACATACTCCACGTGCTTGCATGAAATCAACGTGTAGTGATGGCAGCAAACTAAGTGATTGTACAGGATAGCGAACGGAGACTCGCATTAAAAGCAAATGCAAATCATCTTTATGAAACCAGCACAACAACAGAAAGAAAGAAAAACAAAAAAAGATAAATCAATAATGTTTTAAAATAATTCTGTTAATGATCACCTTTAAAAAACCCGCCTAAAATTTACAAGCAGCTTTACAGTCTGTCATTCGCTGGGTGGCAGTATACGTTCTCCGTCCTTACATTCGGTCCCCGGGCTCAAACGTGTTTTGCGGCGCTCATGATGGCGTCAGCGCTGCAGAGTCCTGGCCGGGTTTTCCGGTCGGTACCTCGTACTTGAAGACCACGCTGAACAGCTTCCCTCCCAGCCGGTCGGCCAGCCACGAGTTCTTGATGACGGCCATCTTGAGGCTCTCGCAGCTGAGCATGGCGTAGTAGTTGGTGTGGATGGCTCGGCCCATGCCCTCGATGATCACCAGGTCGGTTTGCCGCTCCCGCACCACCATGGCCAGCACTTTGTCCAGACGGCTAGATAAGAGACGGAGAATTTGTCCCAGCATCAAACACAAATTACCACAGTGTTGTGATAACATGCTTATCTTGGCTGGTTTAATTAAAAATGTCAAATGTAAAAAATGCCAAATATCCAACCTCAGATCCAGACAGGGGGAACTGGAACCGCTCTGGATCAACGTCAACCTGTCCTCCCTCAGTCCGGCCCTGCACATCAAACAGACCAAAGCTCACAGCTGCCGTTGCTCAATCGCATAAAAAAATCTACTTTTGCTTTCATGGCACATCTCAGCGGATGGAGTTGTTTAGAAAAGCAATAAAATGCTTTCTTTTTTTCCTCCAAGGTCAATAATGAATCTTCATGCTCAATTGAATATTGTATTTTAGATGATACGTAAAAGGAAAACGGCGTCAGTTGGCTCTTTATGTGTTGTCTGTGTAAATAATAGATCAATAGCTGCAGGATGCCGTTTTTGCATTTTCTAAACTCGTCTTTTTTTAAAACCTTCATCAATACTCACTGGATCACCGGATCCATGGCAGCGATTCTTTCCGTCAGTATTTGCAGTTCACCGTTTGTCACGTCGTTTAAAGCCGGGCCCGAGTTGCTCGCCAACACAACCTAAAAAAAAAGTGAGTAAACGCTGTAAGATTTTATCAAATATAGTGGGGTTTTTTTTTTTATTATGCTGTTGGGATCTCTTACCTCTGTTCCTCGAGAGAGAAGCTCTCTGACAAAAGGCATCACTCCTAGAATGATGTCTACTCCACTATTATCTACGAAAAACAAGGCACACTTATGAGGAGGACCCTGCAAGAGAAAACCAGGATGGATTGTATTCAAGCACTAATCATGAGGAAAACATAACACAGAAACACCTTTACAAGTATGTGAAATATCACAGAGAGCTTAAAAAGCTGTTATTTGTGCTCCGGCACCGACACTGTCTGAGTTATGTGTTTGTGTGTATATTAATGGGACCCGCCAACTATGCTAAAATTGGTTTTGAAATTTAAAAATAAAAAAAAGAGGCTGACCTTTTGTCTCTCAAGCCACTGGTCAAATGAATCAACAAGCCACGGCCGCTCTGATGGGAAAAAGAAACTAAATCAGTCTGAGATACTAAATCAATGCATTAAAATAAGTGTAAGGTGAAGTACTCGGGTACCTTCCAACTGTCGTTTAGCTTCTTCAAACCCGAACTCAGGATCAGACTCCAGGACACTGAACGGCATCAAGACAAAAATGTGCAACAGTGAAATTATAAGACAGATACACACTCTATGGCCAAGAAAAGGCAACACGTATTGTGGCTATGTGATTATCTAACTGGTATTATACAATCCCTGACAAAAGTCTTGTCGCTTGGGTACAAGTTGACCTTAAGTGCCCCTCAAATATATTTTGAATTTTTTTTTTTTACAAGAAATGGCTCATTTCAATCCAAACAGCTTTTGAAATAATGTTTTGGTGCCAAATGAAACTGCTGAAAAGCTGAAAAACTTTTACAGCTTAGTAAAGCCCACTGAGTCGGTTTTTGCAAAGACAAAAGTCTTGTCGCTTTGTCATATGATGCACCCAATCCTAGATTACAGCCTCACCTGTGAACAATAATTGATCAATCAACTAGTGGGTGTGTATAAAAAGAACTCCAGCACACCAGAGCTTCACATCAACTGCAACTTGACCTCTGACAACATGCCCAAGATTCACCCTGAGACAAAAGTGTTGATTATCAAGAGGCTGAAGACCAGATCTACTGCTGAGGTGGCTGACACCTTCAATGTGTCGCAGCGTCAAGTACAAAGAATAGGAAAAAGATTTGAAGAGACTGGAGATGTTTTTGACAAGCCCAGGTCCGGCAGACCCCGCAAGACAACTGCTCGAGAGGACCGTTTGTTGGCTCGAAAATCCAAGGCAAGCCCCTTTTCTACTGCAGCAGAGCTCCACCAGGCCTGGTCACCTCAAGTCCCTGTGTCAACCAGAACAGTTTGTAGAATTCTGTCTCGAAATGGCCTCCATGGTCGAATCAGTGCCCAGAAACCAGCACTAAACAAAAGGCAGTTAAAACAATGTGTGGCATTTGCCAAGGCCCACAGCCTGCTTAAAGGATGGACGCTGGAAAAGTGGCAGAAAGTTGATTGCTCAGATGAATCTTCAGTTGAATTACATCACAGCCGCCGCAAATATTGCAGGAGACCTACTGGAGCTCGCATGGACCCGAGATTCACCCAAACAGTTAAGTTTGGTGGAGGAAAAATCATGGTCTGGGGTTACATCCAGTATGGGGGTGTGCGAGAGATCTGCAGGGTGGAAGGCAATATCAATAGCTTCAATAGCAAAGTATTAGCTACCTCTTACATTCCCAACCATAAAAGGGGTCAAATCTTGCAGCAGGATGGCGCTCCATCGCATACTTCCATCTCAACATCAAAGTTCTGCAAGGCGAAGAAGATCAAGGTGCTCCAGGACTGGCCAGCCCAGTCACCAGACATGAACATCATTGAGCATGTCTGGGGTATAATGAAAGAGGAAGCATGGAAGACAAAACCAAAGAATCTTGATGAACTCTGGGAGGCATGTAAGACTGCTTTCTTTGCTATTCCTGATGACTTCATCAATAAATTGTATGAATCATTGCCGAACCGCATGGATGCAGTCCTTCAAGCTCATGGAAGTCATACAAGATATTAAATATGGATCTCAAAGCACCACTACTTAATTCACTGATGTTATGCAACATATTTTTGTATTTGAAGTAAATTATTTGTTTAATTTTCACATTACTCTCTGTAGGCGACAAAACTTTTGTCTTGCCAAAATCTGACCTTTCTGTGTTCAGTAAATGATTATTCTTTCTTCAGTGAAGCAAATTTATTTTAGCATATAAAACATACTTTGGGAGGGATTTAGCTTTCATATGAGCCATTTCTAAAACCAAAGGATTAATTAAAAGTCAGGTTATAAGCTGTTGTTTCTACAAAATGGATAAGCGACAAGACTTTTGTCAGGGACTGTATTGTGTTTATTGTCTATCCATGCTGCCAAGATGTAATAAAGGAATCACTAAAGCAGGGAAGAACTGCCTGTCTGTTCAAAGCTGTACCCAACAGAGCAAACCCATCAACCGAGCAGCCCGGAGGGTTTAAAAGCTGTTTACTCCACTCACTCTGACACGGCCTTGGCTCCCCAGTCGAACACGTTACCAGCCAGGACGCCCCTGACCAGGGCGAACTGTCTCTCCTCCCAGCTCAACTCCTCCAGGGACGTCACTGCCTTCTGATAGTACTTGAGAGCGGCGTCATTCTCCTTCTGTTTAATCTGCAACACAACAGGGATAAGATAAAAGCTTCCAGCTCAAACACAATAATAATAGTTTTATCTAGCTGCATTCAGAAATTAACATAAAAACGGTGACAAATTCAGAGACAAAAACCAGCTGTGTGTAGCACACACAAAAACAAAAAAACAACAAACATGTTTCACTCAGACCTTAGAGTAGGGATCAGGAAAGTTGAACTCGTTTAAACAGTGTTCCCTCGTGTCTAACAGACTTCTGACAGTGAGGGATCCATAAGCACTAGGTGAGAAGAGAAGCACTCTACATTAGCCAGAGAGAAACACACACACACACACGCGCACACACACACACACACACACACACGAAGGCCGATGATGCTTTCATGTTTTAAAAGAGATTAGATTGTAGCTCGACATAATTGTATTAAAAACAATGCGAAACTGAACATTTTAAAACTCTAAAACGGTTATTCTGATTTTTCTTTTCCTGTTTTCTGAAAAAACGTTTTTTTTTGTTGTTGTTTTGTTTTTTAGCTCACATCATGTCCGTCATCACTCTGATATCTCAGCACAGTTTATTCTGCTCAGGCATAAACCAATAAAAGCTGATTCCTTAAAAACTGAAACAGTCAAGAGAATTAACATTAAGATTTCCCCTTTTCTTTTTTTTTTTTTTAGTAACAAAGCATGTAGGCAGCGAGAGCAGGTATGAAGATAGAAGCTAATGCAGACCACGAGGAAAAGAGCCGAGTTTCAGTCCACTAAACGGCATCGCTGGGTCAAACAGATACTCACAAAGGCTGCTGGCGGAGGGTCTGAAGCTTGTGTCTGTATTTCTGACGAAACTTCTCCGCTCGCTCGGCTGCCTCCGCCATGTCAGGCTGGCTCGCCAAGGCTCTCTTCACCACCTGCTCAAGGAAACAAGAGCAGTTCATCAGGACACTTGGTTATCATTACATGGCCAAACATAAACAATGTCATGTGATATATTGTGATTTGTTCCAGTGCAAATACAGTCTAAAACAGCCTCTAAAAAAAACACATCAACCATATATCCAGTAGTAGAAATGGTTTTACAATCCACAAGGACAATGCAGGTTTTGATTTAAACCTATGAACTTGAGAAATAGCTTTTATTTATTTTTTGGTAAATCTAAATCTAAAAACATAATCTGGTGTCTTACACCGTCCAGGGCCTCCTCGAAGCAGTACAGCCAATATTCACGGGCCAGAGCGTCCTCTGTGAGGTCCACGGTGTCGGGGATGTAAGAGGAAGGGTCCTGCAGCAGGGGCAGGTTCACCAGCTGCCTCTCCAGACGGTCCATCTCCAGCATGTCAAACTAGACACAACATAAAGAGAGACGACACATACTTATCCGTCTTCTCCATAAACTCGCTTCTTCCGGCTCGCTGTGTCTAGTCACTAGTTAGCTTTTTTTTTCTTCTTTTTTAGTGCGGGAGACTCACTAAGGAAGAAACGTGATTAATCCCAACAGCCAGCGAGAGCAGGTGGGTTCATTAATTTGGGGCACAATCAATAGTCCATTAGAGGAGGTCAGCTGTTTTTAAAAGAACAAATTGCATCTATAGAGGGTTTCCTGAGTGGTATTTTAACAAGGATGAGCTTCTATCTATTTTGAGACTTTGCTATTTGGCACTACTGGAAACTAGTTCATCAAAGCATTGGGGGGTAAAGCAGGATTTTCAGTGGTGAGAGGATATCCCAAGACTACTAATGTTGTGGGTTAACAGCTCCGGATGCTCTATAGAGGCCTGCATGCTCAAAGTGTCACACAAATGAATCAAAAAACAAAAACAAAGCAAAGTGCACGCTGTTACTGGCTGTCACGAGCATCAAACTGTCACTTTCCATCGTCGTATCGTGTGAAATTATTCAGCAACAATAGCGCGAACTCAAAGCTATGCTAAAAATCCTGCTGTGGAGAAAATTCCCCAGCAGGTTGTCCTTTCTGCAAGCGAACACTCGTGTGAACGCCTGTAATGGCTAAACACTCGGTGGAGTGTTTAGTGCTACAGAACAAGGCGTCATGAGCAGAAGCAACGTGTCATCACACCGGTGCACACAAGTGAAGCGGGAAGGAGGTACTTACGGGAAACTGAAGGAGAGGTTAGACAGAAGAATGTGTGTGAAGGGGAAATGAAAAAGACAGATTATCAGAAGGCACAGATTAATGAATGTCTGTGTATGAAAATCTGAGATATTTGATGGGAGGAAGTGGGATGAACAAAAAACCAGCGAACAGTGAAAATAGGTCGTGAGATTATGCGCCTCTTCTTCGTGTCTGATCACTATTTGCTTCCTGCAGACTCACCGTTCCGCTACGTGCGCGTTGCATAGGATTCATATCTGGAGAAACGCTCATCAATCCCGAGCTTCCTGCATAATTCTCACCCCAGCTGTACTGGTTTGGATCTGGAGGGGACAGACATGCGGTTATTATTGTATTATTTATGGATTAATATACTACAGCAAATGTGTTTGGTGGTGAGGTTTGACATTTTTACTGGTTCTCTGTTTAAGGTGCATTAAAAACACAAATTTAATGAAGCTGCCTGTTTATGTCAAAACACTGATACTAAAACAGGAGGCTCAGTAGTTTCACAGGTGAATTCCAGTGATGTTTTTCCTGTAATTACAATGCAGTGAGGGAGGACTTGCATAAGTTAGATACATAAAGTCTTTCCTTACTGTCCTCCTCTGCTCCTTTAAGAAATGCTCCAATGGCACCGAGATAGCCTTCATGTCTCAGGAACAAGGCCTGAACTTCACCCTACAACGACACAAGATTTGGGATTTGTTCAGTTGGTAATAACGAAGGCTGTTTACAAACTAAACATGATAAAATAAAGTCCAGGCGTTGCCTTGGTGAAGAAGTTGATGCTGTAGGTGATTGTGTGCATGGTGACAGGGTGTCCTCTGATGAAAAACCCTCCGAAGTAGACTCTGGGCAGGTTGTGGAGCTTAGCGTACAGACAGGCCAGCTGCCCGATGTCGTTGCTGATCATATGGAGTAAGCTCTTGGCCATGTCCTCTTTAGAGAATTCTACAATTAAGACCAGAGTTACATAAACATGCAGCCATAATATTCATATCACACAACTGAAAAGAAAGTTAACCTAGCTCTGATTAGTTTCATACTGCCATTAATGTACTATTAAGGGTAAATATTAAAATCAGTGTCTTTATATTTTCAAACTGAAACTGTATAAACGGTTCAAGACAGCAGCAGATGGACAGACACAGGCTTCGCTTTAATTAGCCAAAAACAAGTTGTGAAATTTTGCACTTCTTAACAGTTACAGTGAACAGAACAAAGCTGCATTAGTGTGTGTGTGTGTGCGTGTGTGTGTGAGCATTACTCTCTATGCTTAACAGATGGCAGCGGCTGTAGTCAGGTTGGATTCACGTTTACAATAAGATCCAAGGAAGCTCAAATGTGTGCGACAACGAGCACTGTGCATGACGACTGAAATGAAGCGAGTACTTTGTCATATAAAGGACTATTCTTGTGAAACTGGGTCACTTCTGATATAAATTTTACCCCACCGTGGATCTAAGATGACTACAACAGCTGACCTTCTTTAAAAAAAAAATAAAAAATTAAAAGAGTGAGTTACAAACTTTTTACAGCCATCTCTAAAGTTCAAGATGAGTAGGATACTGCTTTAATATGTTCTGGTTCTAATTAACTGAATGCACGGCAGATACAAAACATAAAAGTGTGTCATTAAAGTTTTCTATTACACTAACCTGGACATATATACATATATAACGCCACAGGGCAGCCACATAAAATCAATGTGCCCATGCGTCACCTTTGCTAGCAGTAGCAGACTTCCCAAAACTGCTTGCAATAAGATCTCCAGTCAAGCCCAAGGACCCGTACGATCCTCCGTAGATATCTTTAACAAGCATATCAACACTTGTGTGCTGCCCTTTAGAAGCCAACTGCAGCAACTCGTCAAATCTCTACAGAAGGGGGGGAAAAAAGGGACAAAGTTCATGTGGCTCTAGTGAAAGACATATTACACTTATCTTATAACTGAAAAGAGGAAATGTATAAGACTGAATAGTCAATCTTTAACGGCTGACTTCAAAGTAAAAACTAATAAAGACAGTAAAAGTAGGCCAAGTTATACCTTGGTCTTGGTGAGCAAGGCTCCGAGGCCCCAGAACGTCCCTCCACCTATTGAGCTTCCTCCTATACGCTCAAATTTATCCTCTGATTCGACCTGTTGAAGAGGGAGAATATGAGATATTGCTTTTTCTATGAATAAAACATAGTAAGCTGAAAAAAATAGAAATTATATGGAGAAAGACACAATAAACACAGGGTGTGTTTTCATTAGACCTTTGATTTTATACACTACACAGTAGATTAAAACCACCTACACCATTTCATTTAAAGGATATTAGTCTTAAATGTAACCTCTGGAGATCCTGCCCGTCTAGTAGCTTTATGGAGCAGTTGTTTTTGAACACGCGATAATAAGTCCTGTCAAAGGTTTTACACTATTCCAATAACCTACAGCTGCACCAACAAAAAGCAGGAAATAAGACGCCTGCAAGCGACTGCAAGCTAGTAATGGATGTAAATTTAGCAGGATTTAAAATTACTTATGACAATCAGCTTTGAAAATGTTTTATTTGAGTAAGAAAATATATATAGAACTAATACTGAAATATCCTTATTCAGGAAAGAATACACTAAGTAGGTGTTTTTGTGCTATAAAACCTTTTAATAATAAAAGAAACATACATACATACACTTCATACTTTAATAATGAAGGAAATATGCTTCATCTTAGCTTGTTTAAGTCAGATACCAAATTCCATAAACCACAAACAAAACCTTAATTTATCGTTTTTTTGTGCGTTTCTTTTCCTTTACCTTGACTATGGACACTCCGGAGCCGATGTTCACGAGCAGGTAAGGAAAGATGTCTGGATTAGCCGTCTGAAAGCGGAACTCCGAATCGGCGTGTTTGGCATACACGAACGCCTCATGGGGTATGTTCCTCAGCACAAAGTTACAGCCCTTGATGAGGCAGGTCATCTCGTCCTCTTTATCCACTCTGCCACAACGCAACACATTAAAGAGGCCATTAGCTTTAAAACACTCTCAGCCAAAAGGGAAATAAAACCAGCGAAGAAGAAGAACTGTTTTTGTCCTCTGGGTGGTTAATCTTTAAGTATTATGTGCCATTTACTTTTACTATACTGTGAGACATCTGCATTTATATTGTGTTTGAGAGCCACACATGAAGGTTGTTACAAATAGAAGCTTTTGTATGTGGTTCCCAGTGCTGATGCCACATGGATGCAGACAGCAAAGCAAGTCACCCATCATATGATCGCTCTGTTTCTGTCACATGATGTTTGGTTAGATAATTTCCAGAAAACTCTCAGAAGTGATATTACTTTCTGTGTCAATCAGTTACACTTCAGGCAAAGAACCATTGAGGCAGTATTTACAGTGCAGCACTATGCATCAGTATAGGAAAACTTGTTTGAGCTGTTTTTGCAGTCGGTTTGCATACTCACTTGAGTCCCAGCTTCCTCTCGATGAGTTCTTTGAACTTGTGTGCCCCTCCACCTGTGGCTTTGATAACTTTGGTGTCCGTGTTGACCAGGTGGTCTTTGATGAAGTCCAAGCATGTTTCAATGTAGGCATTTTCGAACTTGATAAAGTGTAGGCGTGCAGTGACCTCCTCCTGCACAGATATTTCATACAGCTTGTCACTGGCAGCCTCCTGAGAAACACATAAGTTCAGACACAAAGAAATCTATGAGTGGGTGAATACATGATGAAATCCAGCTAATGCTTTTCCTCTGCCACGGCCAGTGTAATCATAATCTAGCAATTTAACATATGTTGAAGTACACAGTGGTATTTAAATAAGAAGAAAATGCAAGCAAATAGTTGGTGTAAGATGATGAAGAGCTTTATGAGAGGCAGGACAACTGGGAAAGCCACCTTTTTTTATACATTTAAAGTGTAATTACCTTTGCAGAGTGGTCGAAAGATCTCACTTTGGCCACTTTGTGTTGAACAGTTGAGTAGTAGGCGAGTTTGGTGAGAGATCCACCTGAGGAAAAGCAAACGATCACTGATTAATGTCTGAAGGGGAAACTAGCAGATAGCAGAAGCTATTATTAAACACTCAATTAAAACAGTTAGTGAACTTTGAGACTGTGGTGTTGGCTAAAACACACACACACACACACACACACACACACACACACACACACACACACACACACACACGACCAGCATCTAAACACAGGCTAGCTAGCAGCTAACGTTATTGTACTTGTTTAAAGTTGAGCGTTTTGTTTGACACACGTCCGCTTCATGAGATGAAGATAATCATTTTTTTTAAAAAGCACGTCAATACACGTCTATCTTACTAACAAATAAATACAAATATAGACACTAATTTATGCGGCTAACGTTAGCTTTGCCTTGTTTACATCCACTTATTAGTCATGTGTTTTCATAGCTAGTCTATAAATACAGAGATTAGCAACGGTCAAACGAATTGAATCAAACGGTTATACTTCCGGGTACCTATGTCTATTGCGAACCGCTTCGCGTTCTCCAAATTGCGGAATATTTCGTCTGGTGGCAGAGTAATGCTTTTATCCATGGTGTGACTACTCGAGCTACTGTCAACCCGACCACATTCCGCCATGGTCGGCAACGATTTGACGTTACGTGCGTACGTACGTGCCTGCGTATGGCCCCGTCGTCCAATCAGCATGCACGTACAGTTTGAGTTGTGGGCGTTACCTTGTCAACATATGGTGCCTTAAATGAACACAAAAAAAATTGTTAAAACTAGATTTTTATTTTTTATTTTTATTTTTTAACACATTTTCGGGTGTAAATTAATTGGGAGTCACTTTACAGATTATAATTAAATTGATAAAATATGATCAATGATTATTTCTGAAATTATCAAAGTACTTAAATTGTCTGTATTCATGTTAATGCTTCAGTAATGTTAATCCAATAATCTAATACAAACATTTTAATGACATAACGATGAGTACTTCTGACGCTTAAGTACACTCTTCTGCTAATACTAATGTACTTATAATGGAGTATTTTTACACTTTTAGAAGATACTGTGTTATCTTCTTTGAACTTGAGGAACATGTGGTATTCCTGTTGTTTTGTATGAAGGTCAAACTCCAACAACACTATTATAAAAGTCAGGCAGTATGAAATAAGATTATTTTACAACAGTGTAAAAGGGATCAAGGTATTTTAGTGCATACATGAACTAACCACTAGATGGCAGTGCTCAACAATAACAGAGTCATGTGTCTCTGCAGTCTGTGGCATGTCAACAGTACAGTAAATCCTGCACTGCCATTATATTCAGATGATGTTGTTTACTGTTGATTTTTGCCCGTGTAAAGGATGAAATAGCACATTTCAAAATTCAGTTTATGACTTTTTATTCAAAAAAGAATAAATGGGTCACATAATGTTTCTGTGTCTCCAAAGAGGCACTATAGTGGTGATGATACATCACACAAAAACAACAAAAACAAAACTATGTACTCAATGAGAGTAGAAGGAACAGCTTCAGTATCTTTACAAAAGACAGAGATGTGTTTAAAACAAGCTAAACAATGTTAGACTCTCTGGTGCTGAGAGGAAATAAAACACATTTACAACAACTGGATTACTGCAAGACCCAACATGGGTCAATAATAATAATGTTTTACATTAATACAAGTGCATTACAAATGCAAACTGAAACAACACCACCAAAAAGTAGTTAGGATTTGACAACTTATCACAGAAGTCAGTCAAACTAATAACAGAATATATAATATTCATAAAATACAAACAATGTCGTACTAATATATACTTTTCTTTGAAAATATGCTTTCAGTCAAAAATGAAAACATCAGTCCAATAGGACTTTATGATGAATAAAATCACTGTGTATAGACGCCTCTGTTACATTTCAGAATGAGGTTAATCTTCTAATCTTTGACCAACATGGTCATCTCAGTTTGTCTGCTAGTGTCTCCAGTCTGTATGAGTCTACCACGGCCTCCAGGGGGCGCTGTTGACTGGACTCTTCTCTTTGCTGATGCTGGTCTGGACTGTGGAGCTCAGAGGAGAGAAGTCAGCCTCTCTCAGCTTCTTATCAGAGGAAGACTGCAGCTTGTTCAAGTGCTTCAGCAGTCTTCTCTGTGACTGCGACTTCGCCTCCTCATTGGACAGGAAGTGTGACATCTGTCGCACACACCTGGAGTAGCCCTGATCCACAGCTGCCGAGTCCACAGCTTGATGCTTTTGCTGCAGTCGTCTCAGGACACAAACTGTCATCTCCAGGATGTCTGCTTTCTCCAGCTTGGAGTCTGGCTGCTGTTTGAGGAACTCTGGACCCAGGAGAGACTTGAGCTGCTCAATGCTGCTGTTGATTCGCTCTCTGCGTAACTTCTCCACCAGAGGCTTTCTGAGCTGCACAAACAAGAACAAAAAAGTCATTAATAAACTTATTCTGGGGTTCAGTGATATAATAAAAACAGACAACTTCTCATACATGATTTAGTCTTCTTGAATCTTCAATTTACCTTGTGGGTCAGAGTCAGATGCTCCTGAGAGTTGGTCATTGCTGCAGTGATTGTAGGTGCCATAGCTGGAGCTCTGTGCTGTAGAGGTCTCTGTAGAGAGAATCTGATCTCTGCTGGCTGCATCCCTCCTATTTATAGTCCCACATCTCCATATCAATGTGTGGGTCTCGGTCTGGCTTGAGTTTCTCACACTCTCAGCCAATCAGGGAGCTTGATGAGACAATAAGGCATGTGGAGCATGCAACATCCTGAATGCAGTTTTACTGCTTGAGGGACAATGGTTAGATCTCAGGGTAACAGGTCTGTGGGGGGAGCAGAGCTCTGTGTGAATCTGGGAAAGTGGTGACCCTGTAGAGAGCAGATCTGCTGCCTGATGCTGGGATCAATGACTTTGACTGAGCACACGCTCATCATCCCATCACACACGTGAGGGAATAACATTTCAACTTTAAAAACACCTTTATACCTTAGAAGCATTGACAGCATTTCTGCTGTCAAATCTATTTGATAACTGATTTAATATTGTTGCAGAGAATGAAATTGCATGAAATTACACGATTAAAAGCAAACTGTGCATATCTTTATATATATATATTATATTATATCTTTTTTATATTGAAGACAAAATAATTCATTCATAAAACTAGAGGTACAGAAGGCCTTTGAAGAAAACACAAGTAACAATATTGTAGCAGTTTGCATGCATACACAGTGTATGGTAACAAGGCATTCACTAAGTAAAACAGTAACCTCACTACTGATAGTCATCCAGATGAAACAGATGCGCTCTCCGTCTTGTGACAGGTTGTTGCAATGAGTAAAGAGTTAGTCAGACTTTCCCACACTGAATCCTGTGAACTGTGATCAATGCATCACAAAAGGAGTTTGAATGGTTCACTGGTGAGTGTTAGCCCTCTGTTGTTGCAGGGTACTTACCATCTGGAGGGAAAGAACGACAGCAATAAAGTTTTCTATAGGTTGACGCTGACGCTGGAGTTGAGGTTAAAGTTATTTTTCAAAATAAAAACACACTGTTTTTATTTTGAAAAATGTGGGACTAATTTACTTTTCTGTCTGTCTGTGTTTTCTGTTTCATGATTCATAACAGATCTGTGTGCTCGGGTGAGTTCATTCATTTAGATGTTTTTGGAAGTTAAAACATGAAGTAAAACGATGAAGTCTTTACCACTCTTGCTGTAAGGGCGACATTGCTGTGGCAGTTTGGCATCCACCAATGGAACATAATAAACGTTATAATAAAACGCCATTAAACAGAAGGGAAATGAAGTTGGCAGAAGTTACAGAGTTATTGGCACCAGACAGAGACAGACAGCGAAAAAACGAAGTGTGCCAACTCCCCTCGGAGACTCGTCAGGTGCTGGTGGGGTCGAGGATGCTAATCACACTGGACTGTGACTCTGCTCTCACAGCTTTCCCACACTCTGTCCATTGACTGGAGCTCCCAATCACAAACAATAGACATGTGCCTTGTTAAATGCTAATTCAACCCCACACAAGCAGCTCCCTCCTTTCCCCTGAGGATAAAGTTTGTTGTTTAGACACTCTCCTCAATTAAGAGATGGGAGCAAAAGAAGTAAACACAAATATTTTGACTGGAGATGTAGCCTCGCAACCAATTCGATGAAGTATTTAGGTGCAGATTTGATGATTAATTATAGTTTTAATCAATGTGTTTCTTAATTAAAGGACCGTGCATGTGCATGTTTTTGCTTTAAAGCTGTTTATAAATTTGAGAATGATGATGACTATATAAATAGATAACTATAGCAGTACTGCAAGCTAAATAAAATCAATAAGCTTTAATGATTCTGTGACGAGGTATTTCAATGGCAATTTAATTGCTTTTAACAAATTAAATTTATCTTTTATTGTTTACATCTTTCTTTTTTTTCCCCACATGATTTTTAGTGTAAAATATACAAAAATATACATAACACACATATACAAAAAGTAAACTATATGATCTGAATATACATGTTGTCAGTTTTAGTGAGTAAAAAAATGCAGACATTTAAAATTCAGTAGTACCCTCCTCCTCCTGCTCCTCCTCCCCCTCCTCCCTCTCCTCCTCCTCCTCCTCCTCCTCCTCCTCCTCCTCCTCCTCACAGACGTCTTTGTCTGGTCTGCCTCTATTGTCCCTCAGGGGCTCTGTGAGTGAGTTTTTCTCTGGTTTCCCACACTCTGTCCATTCACTGCCTTTAAGAACAATAGAAGTGTGTCTGGTTGCACATCACATTAATTATGGAGTCAGTTTACGAGTTTTGTCTCGCTGCCTCTGAATGGGAATTCCTGTCATCAAGACTTGTCATTACCAGGCTTTTGTAAAAAAAAAAAAAAAACACTATGAGGAATGCAGACATGCTAAGGATTAATGATCATTCAAAAGCTCTCTCTTTTTTTTTTTACTACTTTGGATTCAAATTGTTTGTCTGCATTCCAGGTTGTTTATAATGACGGGTGCAACGATGAAAGGCAATCATTCCTGAATTGATCGGGTGCTTGTCATGGTGCTATAAGACTATGAACTTAAAGCGAAAGATTATTTGTAATAGCTGCAATTAAAATGTATTTAAAACACCATCGAGACATTTTACTATTACTATTAAACTATTAACTATTAAAATGGTTCAGTATTAGGATCTAGTATTACACATTTTCAAAGTTTAGTGCAACTAAAACCTCAACTGCAGATTTTCTCAGTTGCAAAGGAAAGCGAGTATGAATATAATTAAGCTTACATATCAGTTTGATCAGTTTGGTTTATATGAAACTGAAATATTTGCATGTTTAGTTACGATTATTTCATATTTGTTTTTGTTTTAATATCACTGCCTGTCACACACTATCTACTGATGAGCGTGTGCTCAGTCAAAGTCATTGATCCCAGCATCAGGCAGCAGATCTGCTCTCTACAGGGTCACCACTTTCCCAGATTCACACAGAGCTCTGTGAGTGTCTCTCCATCACCCCCCCAGTCCTCCACCTGGTCCCCTGAGATCTAACCATCGTCCCCCCAGGCAATAAAAGCATTCAGCATGTTATATCCTTTGTCTCGTGAAGCTCTGTGATTGGCTGAGAGTGTGAGAAACTCAAGTCAGACCGAGACCCACACATTGATATGGAGATGTGGGACTATAAATAGGAGGGATGCAGCCAGCAGAGATCAGATTCTCTCTACAGAGACCTCTACAGCACAGAGATCCAGCTATGGCACCTACAATCACTGCAGCAATGACCAACTCTCAGGAGCATCTGACTCTGACCCACAAGGTAAATTGAAGATTCAAGAAGACTAAATCATTCATGAGAAGTTGTCTGTTTTTATTACATCACTGAACCCCAATAAGTTTATTAATGACTTTTTTGTTCTTGTCTGTGCAGCTCAGAAAGCCTCTGGTGGAGAAGTTACGCAGAGAGCGAATCAACAGCAGCATTGAGCAGCTCAAGTCTCTCCTGGGTCCAGAGTTCCTCAAACAGCAGCCAGACTCCAAGCTGGAGAAAGCAGACATCCTGGAGATGACAGTTTGTGTCCTGACACAGCTGCAGCAGCACAATCAACAGCCAGGAAGACTGCTGAAGCACTTGAACAAGCTGCAGTCTTCCTCTGATAAGAAGCTGAGAGAGGCTGACTTCTCTCCTCTGAGCTCCACAGTCCAGACCAGCATCAGCAAAGAGAAGAGTCCAGTCAACAGCGCCCCCTGGAGGCCGTGGTAGACACCTAAGAACTTCGATGCTTGTAAAAGCAGTTGTACTGACAGACTTTGAACGTTGTCCACATTCTTGCGTTCGTCTTATTTTGAAGTGTTATTGCATATATTACTGCAGTTTTCCACTTTTATTGCCTTTTGTGAAGGTTATATTCTGTGTTGCTGTGATATTTGCAGATCAACAGTTTGAGTTTCTGAATTAAGAGTTACTCTGTGAAGTAAACATTATTGTTCCCAACTGGAATGGATATGTATTGCTACTAACACTGATGTTTGTGCCTTTTTCTCCATTTAGGAGACACTGTTATACATGTTGAACATGTTTCAGATCTATATGTGATATTCACATACCATATTGATGCATTTTTATATATCTTAAGTCTGCATTTTTAGCAGATGAAGTTTGTGCATGAAAACAAAATTCATGAAGACAAACGTGCTGCTTTATAACTCTGTGAGTGACAGCACTCATACCTTCAATGAAGGGTTTGTTGTTTAGAAAATGTGTCAAAATGAATGTATCTCTTCAAACCAAGTGATGCGCATTAAAACAATCAGAAAAAACAACAACATATTTTTGTCTCATATTTGTTATTTACTTGTTTCACTTGACATAAAGATCACCATCAATCCACTGCATATTGTAAAATGTGTTTTATAGTTGGAGATAAATAATGTGAAGAAAAGAAAAGAGAATAGAAGAAAACAAAACAAAACAAAAAAGAAAAGAGAAGAAAAGAAAAGAAAAGAGAAAACAGAAAACAGAAAACAGAAAAGAAAAGAAAAGAAAAGAAAAGAGAAAAGAGAAAACAGAGAAGAGAAAACAGAGAAAAGAAAAGAGAAAAGAGAAAAAAGAAAAAAGAAAAAAGAAAAAAGAAAAGAAAACAGAAAACAGAGAAAAGAAAAGAGAAAACAGAAAAAAGAAAAGAGAGAAAAGAAAAGAGAAAAGAAAAAAAGAAAAGAAAAGAGAAAAGAGAAAAGAGAAAAGAGAAAAGAGAAAAGAAAAAAGAAAAGAGAAAACAGAAAAAAGAAAAGAAAAGAGAAAAGAGAAAAGAGAAAAAAGAAAAGAGAAAAGAGAAAAGAGAAAAGAGAAAAGAAAAGAAAACAGAAAACAGAAAACAGAAAAAAGAAAAGAAAAAAGAAAAGAGAGAAAAGAAAAGAAAAGAAAAGAGAAAAGAGAAAAGAAAAAAGAAAAGAAAAGAAAAGAAAAGAAAAGAAAAGAAAAGAAAAGAGAAAAGAGAAAAGAGAAAAGAGAAAAGAGAAAAGAAAAGAGAAAACAGAAAAAAGAAAAGAAAAGAGAAAAGAGAAAAGAGAAAAGAGAAAAGAGAAAAGAGAAAAGAGAAAAGAGAAAAGAGAAAAAAGAAAAAAGAAAAGAAAAGAAAAGATTTTGTGTCTTTTTTTTTACACACTGATTCCACATCATGTAAATATGATGGACAGTTAACCAGATGTTTGTTCAGTCCTTCAGCTGCATGTTGACAATATGACCGTCATCACATCTACAATCTCTGTGATTAATACAAATTGTAGTTTTACATAAAACTTAAAAACACAAAAAAGTTACAATTTACCAGAAAAGCCAATAAAAAATTGTCTTAATGTGTCTTAATTAAAAAAATAAATAAAAAAGTAAAAGCTGAATTATCCATCAAGAATATGACAGCACTAATTTAATTTGTTTTTGTGTAATTTGGGTTTTTGTTTTTTTTGTTTTTCAAACTTTGGTAGAAAATATTTAACAGGTTTTATTCCCAAAATTGATTCAAATGAAGGAAAGTGAAAATATATTTATATCTTACATATTTATTTTCTTGGAATCTGCAACAACACCACAACAACTTAAAATCCACTTTGGTGACAAAACCGATGAACGAAACAACATATGCATACACAGCATACACAAAACAATAACAAAGCCCTTTTCAGAAGAAAGGTAGGTTTTCAAAAAAAAACAATAATAATAATAAAAATATGATACCTTGAAACAAGGCAGTAAAATTTTCACAGGAAGTAAAAAAAAACATTTTTTCTGCTTGTCTTAAGATTTTAAACAGAATTTACAAAGTCAATCAGTAAAAAATTATGAAGGAAGTAAAACATCTTCTATCTGTCCACATATACAGTCATATTTTCATCAGGTAAAACACAGCAGCTAACGTCTGCATAGTTAAGAGAAACTGGATTCATCTTCACAAATCCAAAAAAGCAGCACAACATGTTTTAACGAGTCAGCTTTTCACTCTTCTCACTCAGTCAGTGACTTCGTAGTTTTTAACTCTGAATCCACTTTTCCACATATCAAGTGAGAAATATGAAAAAAATTACTCAAAATATCCTGAATGTGGATCCTGTTTTTGTTTTTTTAACCTCAAAAAGAAGTTTTCTCAACTTTTTCAATAAGGCAATAACAAGCCTTATTATTATTATATTTTCTCTATATCTGCTTTCCATAATGCAAATAATGCATTTCTCTACAATCAGCAGATTTTTTTAATGCACATTCGGTGCACAAATTTAAAAAAAACAAACAAAAAACAACACAGACGCTGTTGGCATCAATAAAATCTGTTCACAGATCAACAAACTGCAATCATTTGAATGCAGTCTTAGTCATTGTTTCAATTGTCCGTCCTGGTTTAAAAGCACAGCGGAGCCACGTCTTCCTCTGAGTCAGGAAACAGACGTAAAATGTCTCTTGCGTATTTGGAGTAGCCGTTATGTGACAGCAGCGCTTTTCTCAAGGTGAGGAAGGACTTTGTTTTCTCCAGGATATCTGAAACAGGGATCCCGTTCTGCATGTGTTCCTCAATCAGAGCCTTCAGCTTCCCCACTCCAATGCTGCATTTCCTCTCCAACATGTGCAGTTTACACCTGAAAGAATCAAAATTGTGACTTTTATTATAAATAAAAAAACAACCAAAGAGCATATATATATTTTTTTTTAATTTAGTTGTCTGAGTTCACTATAACGATGACTTACCTAAAGAGCTGCTCCTTCATGCTGTCTTGAAGAGCGAGGTCTGCGTAGAGAGCCATGTCACCGTTTTAGTTCCTGCCCGTTGGAAATTTCGTGCTGTTGCTCGTGAAGGTTGAGATGTTGTCTCTGTTGACATCCGCGTCTCCGCTCTGCTTTTTATGCCGTTTATTCCTGCAGTCTCTCTCTGCAGCTGAGCCAATCAGAAGGCTCAGAGCTTCAGGACAATAGAGTGAATTTAATGGCTGTCACACAGAACAGGTGGGATGCTTTATCTGTATGCCACAGATCAATGAGGTCAGTGGGAAAATGTTTTTCCTCAAGTGGACACGACCCCCGATGCCCGACTATAAACTGACACTGAGCCTGAAAATATGCCATGAAAAGAAAATATGGCAATAAAATTCCTAATGGCATATTTATGCACAATAAACACAACTTTTTCTGTAATCTTTCATTTTTATGAAATGGAAAGGAGTTTAATTCACTTGACAAAAACAGTTTGGATTATTCAATTAAAAAAAATAATCATCAAATATATGAATTCTTTCAAAAAAGATCCAAAAAAGCTGCGATAATGTTCTGTTATATTTTCCCACTGTGTGTTTTCCCAGCAGTGAGTTACAGCCAAACCAGATGGTTTATTTGTGAAGTGGCCTTCTGTCCCGTCCGCTGCATGAGAACCGTCCTGAGGCTTTGTGAGGGCAGACACACTTCTATTGTGTGTGCGGCTCAGCAGACTGCATACAGAAGTGTGGGAAGCCGTGTGTCGCTGTGGCTCCCAGCGCCAGAAAGAGAGGAGGGCGTGTGACTGGGGCACGTTCAGCCTTGTGCAGGGAGCTGTGGGAGCTCAGAGGAGGGGATGTGGTGGGAAACCTGAGACCCCTACGCAGACAGATGGAGGCGAGATAAGCAGGGAGGGGGGACACCCACCTGAACCTGGTTACAGTTGTGTCAGTAAATATTTGTTTACAACTGTGTCACACATGATTCACAGTTAAACACATGTTTATTTATGATACGTATTTTCAGGAGGGAAAGAAGAAGAAGAAGAAGAAGCAGGAAGAATTGCTTGTGAACAAAGACGCTGCTGAGAAACATTTTAAGAGGTCAATAATAATCTGACCTCTATAGTTGACCTCGTTCAGTGCTTGAGTTTGTCTCTGATATTCTGGTCAGCTGATCAGGTTTGACATAGACTTATTAAATGCATCACCATCATAAGCATAAGTGACATAAAACATCTTTTACATGGTGTATTTTGCAGGAAGTCTGTAAGAGACGTCTATGGGTTAAACACCCTGTAACACCCCATCACCTGGAGGTGTGTTGCTATGGTAACTGTGTGCAGTGCGTGTCTCAGAAAAGGGCTAAAAAAAAAAAAATCTGTGTGCAAGATGATGTTTTTGTAAATTATTTGTTGAAAAATGAGCTAAACAGTAATAAAATGACACATTTAAAACTCTTTAGCTTTAATGAGCCAAATAATAAAGGAAACTAAATAAAATCAATATTCATAGATTAAATATATATATACATGAAATAAAATATAAAGAATAAAAATGTGTGGTATGTATCTCTCACTGTTGTAAAACAAAAACATCAATCCTCATTAATACATTGATCGACTGGTTATTGCTAATTCTCATTGAGATGGTTAATTATAATTTAAAACACGTGTGAGTGTATTTGTCATGTTGATTGTGTATTATTTAAATAATTCAATTACAACGTGTAACTTAAATTTTTTTTTTTATATTATTATTCAGTTGAAAAGTTAATCCACAACTATGAAACTTCAATCTAAAAAATATCAAATCAGCAAATCATATATTTCTTTAAACATCATAAAGAAGCTATAAAAGAAAATATTGAGGGAAGACACATTTTTAAAAACGGCAGTGTTTGTTTATTCGACAAGGTGAAGTAAACAAGAGGTGATGATTCATCACAACAACAACAACTTGTAGATTTCTACAAGACACACTGTACTCAGAGAGTAAAGGAACAGCTGTCTTTATAAAAGACACATTACAAAGAGCCCTTTAAGAGCATTTATGAGCAAAGGGAATAATTAGTTCTGAATGAACAAAATAGAACAATTTAAAATAAAAAATGACCTTAAAACAGATCAAAATGTTCTGATCACAATGTGATGACAACCAGTCGCTAAACATAACTAATGTTCATTTAAAGAACACGAGAATATCACGGGAAAAATGTGACATGTGGTATTAAGCAAATCTTTTAGGTAAAAAGGATAAACATGTGGATCTTACAACAGATCAGTTCTGAGTAATCACAGAGATTAAAGTGAGGTAAAGTCCATTATAACAATACGTCCATAAATAGGACATTTAAAGATCTGATCAACATGATCAATACGCATCAAAAGATAACACATGTTACCATAACATGATATACTACAAGTACATGAAGTACAATGAGGTACGATAAGAATTGCTGATGCAATCAGATTCAGTTCATGCAACATGCATGACAAGATGTTCTCTTTGTTCACTTGAAAGATCTTGTTGCTGTCGTTTCCTCAGGAAATGTCATCTAGCACAAATATAAGAACACACAAAGGCAGCCTTCTGTATACAGAAGAACAAGTGAATGAAATGTCACTAATTCAGTCCAGTAATCTTTGACCAACATGGTCATCTCAGTTTGTCTGCTCGTGTCTCCAGTCTGTATGAGTCTACCACGGCCTCCAGAGGGCGCTGTTGACTGGACTCTTCTCTTTGCTGATGCTGGTCTGGACTGTGGAGCTCAGAGGAGAGAAGTCAGCCTCTCTCAGCTTCTTATCAGAGGAAGACTGCAGCTTGTTCAAGTGCTTCAGCAGTCTTCCTGGCTGTCGATTGTGCTGCTGCAGCTGTGTCAGGACACAAACTGTCATCTCCAGGATGTCTGCTTTCTCCAGCTTGGAGTCTGGCTGCTGTTTGAGGAACTCTGGACCCAGGAGAGACTTGAGCTGCTCAATGCTGCTGTTGATTCGCTCTCTGCGTAACTTCTCCACCAGAGGCTTTCTGAGCTGCAGAAAGAAAGTAAAGATGCCATTAATGCATGTACTGTGTATAAAAGTTTAACCACCATATGACAACAACAATGTTGCTAAATCTCCATGAAGTTGAATCTTCAATTTACCTTGTGGGTCAGAGTCAGATGCTCCTGAGAGTTGGTCATTGCTGCAGTGATTGTAGGTGCCATAGCTGGATCTCTGTGCTGTAGAGGTCTCTGTAGAGAGAATCTGATCTCTGCTGGCTGCATCCCTCCTATTTATAGTCCCACATCTCCATATCAATGTGTGGGTCTCGGTCTGGCTTGAGTTTCTCACACTCTCAGCCAATCAGGGAGCTTGGTGAGACAATAAAGGATACGCCCCCCCGACTGCTGTTATTGCCTGGGGGAACGATGGTTAGATCTCAGGGGACCAGGTGGAGGACTGGGGGGGTGATGGAGAGACACTCACAGAGCTCTGTGTGAATCTGGGAAAGTGGTGACCCTGTAGAGAGCAGATCTGCTGCCTGATGCTGGGATCAATGACTCTGACTGAGCACACGCTCATCATCCCATCACACACGTGTGTGCAAGACACTCAATAATTTTAAGGATTGAAAGTACTGATGTTTGAACTAAATTTAAGAATCAGTGGAAATAGATTTTTGTCTCTAATGCATCTTTTGAGACATATTTTTTTATTGATAATTCAGGCCCTTTTTATTTCCTAAAGTTTGATGATCTTCCTAAATGTTTGTTTTAATACTTTAAGTTGGAAGCTAATTCTTCCAGGCGTTAAATACAAGAGTGATAATAATAAAAACGTTTCCAGATGTAGCATCTCACTCTTGTGACTCGTGCTTTGTCCTCAGTGTGAGTAAAAAGTCGATCTGAGTTTCCCACACTGACTCCCTGAATGCTGCGGTCAATGGATGAATGAATGGGACTTTGAATGGAGCTTTTGTGACCGACACTGGACGGCTGCGGTAGCTGAAACACAGCCTGACGTCACCAACCATCTGGAGGGAAACAACACCATTGGCCGACTCTGACCGATTGATTGTACGGGTTAAAATTGTGATGAAATTTCATCATCATAAAGGAGCAGCTCGATTATTTTGGTGAATTATTCAGTCAACATCTAATCATTTTTTATATATTTTCAACATTAAGTAAAAAAAAAAAAGGTGTGTTTGTGTCACAAACTGGATCTGAATTTCAGCTCCATATATGAGGGTGGGAGGCTGAGGCAGCTGTTTCCTGAAGTGTGCCAAATCCCTTTGGAGAATAAGAGGCTGCTGGTGGGGTTGAAGATGCTAATCAAGCGCACCTCTTCAGAGCTTTCCCACACTCTGTCCATTTATAGACATTTAGCCATGTGTCTAAATCCACACTGAGCTCTTGAGGAGTCTTTTTGACACGTGGAGGCCATTTTTTACAGTGTGCATCTCATCCAGATTTAGTTTTTAACTTATGTAGGAAGTCAAATTATTAATAATGGAAACCAGTGGAGAAATCACATTAGTCATGCAAAGATTAAAACGAAACAAACAACTACAGTCTCGAGTCTAAATAAAGCCGATATGCTGACGTCAACATGTGATCCTTCGCTGTGGTCATACAGTCAGAAACACACTGACCCGTGTGGTTTAAAGGAAAATAATCATAAAGTTATAATTATGAAATATGACTGAAAAAAAATAAAAATAAAATTTGAATGATATATTTTGAATTTTGAACAACAAATATGTGTCACAGTATAACAGAAATTAATTTATTAACTTTGATAAGACCTGATCGCTAATACCAATATATAGAACCAGTAAAGGTGATTTTTATACATTAAAGGAAAAGTTCAAATTGAATCTTTGATTATAAAAGTTTCCAGATTGGGATCCACAGTCTCTTTGAACCTCTGTCTCCTCAGGCCAAAGGTCTGCATCTATTGTCCCACAGGGGCTCTGTGAGTGAGTCTCCTCTGGTTTCCCACACTCTGTGTTTTCACCGCTTTCACTGCAGGAACAATAGACGTGTGTCTCATTATGCATCAGATTAGATACAATCTGTGGTGGAAAATGAATAAGTGCATCTAGTCAGCTACTGATCTTAAGTATAAATGTTTGTACTTTCATTTGATGATACTTTATACTTGTACTCCTTTACATTTATCTGACAGATTTAGTTATTTTTTCAGATGCATATTTGACACAATGGATAATATAACAAGCTTTTAAAACACACGACAGTGATGAAGATGAAACCAGTGGTTTCTGACCTTTCTGACCTTTGACATGTTACAAAAAGCAGTGTGTGGTTAGGGTCATATTTTAGATGTCTACGAGTTATTAAATACATGTTGCTGCGAATACTTGTGTAGTTTTAGGTAGGATTAGTCCTGCAGTACTTTAACTAGTAATGGAGTACTTCATGTACCACTCAGTAACATTTGAGACTGACAGCAGAGTGACATGAAACTGATAATGTCTCTTCATTAAAATTATTTTTAGTTAAAGTTTGGTATGATGATTAAATTGAACGGATTAAGTGTGAAAAGTTCATGTTTGTTAACATAAAGAAGTTAAATATGACACCAAATACATGAAAAGACGAATATTAAAATTTGCATTGTTTGTTTATTGAATGAGCCACATAACGTATGCGAGCTCTAATAAGAGGTGATGATTCATCACAACAACAACAACTTGTAGATTTCTACAAGACACACTGTACTCAGAGAGTAAAGGAACAGCTGTCTTTATAAAAGACACATGATTGACAGTATTTGAGGACACAGTACTCGCTGCCAACGGATGAACACATTAACATGAGTAAAAACTGACCTGACAACAGATCACGTTGTTCTGGATCAACACAAGATTCAATGTAAATGTAACAATCACATCATCACTGGAAAACTGTGACAGTGAGACATTAATCAAACCTTTCAAAGTAAAAGAATAAACATGCTGATCTTAAAACAGATCATATATGAGTCATCACGGGAAGTGGAGTAAAGTCCACTATGATGAAATGTCCATAAAAAGGACCGTTAAGGTATTTTAATGAACTGATTAATATTAATCAAGAGCTAACGAATATCAATATTTTAACAATACATGACATGCAGTGAGGCGTAAAGTATCACTAGAAAACTGTGATAACTTTAACCAACTATTTAACACAAACAGGATAAACATGTGGATCTTACAACAGATCAGTTCTGAGTAATCACAGAGATTAAAGTGAGGTAAAGTCCATTATAACAATACGTCCATAAATAGGACATTTAAAGTTTTGATCAACATGATCAATACCCATCAAAAGATAACACTCGTTACCATAACATGATATACTACAAGTACATGAAGTACAATGAGGTACAGTAAGAATTGCTGATACAATCAGATTCAGTTCATGCAACATGCATGACAAGATGTTCTCGTTGTTCACTTGAAAGATCTTGTTGCTGTCGTTTCCTCAGGAAATGTCATCTAGCACAAATATAAGAACACACAAAGGCAGCCTTCTGTATACAGAAGAACAAGTGAATGAAATGTCACTGATTCAGTCCAGTAATCTTTGACCAACATGGTCATCTCAGTTTGTCTGCTAGTGTCTCCAGTCTGTATGAGTCTACCACGGCCTCCAGAGGGCGCTGTTGACTGGACTCTTCTCTTTGCTGATGCTGGTCTGGACTGTGGAGCTCAGAGGAGAGAAGTCAGCTTCTCTCAGCTTCTTATCAGAGGAAGACTGCAGCTTGTTCAAGTGCTTCAGCAGTCTTCCTGGCTGTTGATTGTGCTGCTGCAGCTGTGTCAGGACACAAACTGTCATCTCCAGGATGTCTGCTTTCTCCAGCTTGGAGTCTGGCTGCTGTTTGAGGAACTCTGGACCCAGGAGAGACTTGAGCTGCTCAATGCTGCTGTTGATTCGCTCTCTGCGTAACTTCTCCACCAGAGGCTTTCTGAGCTGCACAGACAAGAACAAAAAAGTCATTAATAAACTTATTCTGGGGTTCAGTGATATAATAAAAACAGACAACTTCTCATGAATGATTCAGTCTTCTTGAATCTTCAATTTACCTTGTGGGTCAGAGTCAGATGCTCCTGAGAGTTGGTCATTGCTGCAGTGATTGTAGGTGCCATAGCTGGATCTCTGTGCTGTAGAGGTCTCTGTAGAGAGAATCTGATCTCTGCTGGCTGCATCCCTCCTATTTATAGTCCCACATCTCCATATCAATGTGTGGGTCTCGGTCTGGCTTGAGTTTCTCACACTCTCAGCCAATCAGGGAGCTTGGTCAGACAATAAAGGATACGCCCCCCGACTGCTGTTATTGCCTGGGGGAACGATGGTTAGATCTCAGGGGACCAGGTGGAGGACTGGGGGGGTGATGGAGAGACACTCACAGAGCTCTGTGTGAATGTGGGAAAGTGGTGACCCTGTAGAGAGCAGATCTGCTGCCTGATGCTGGGATCAATGACTTTGACTGAGCACACGCTCATCATCCCATCACACACGTGAGGGAATAACATTTGTGGTCTAATGTTTGAATTACAGGATAGAAATAAATGCAAACACTAAGTGGATTTTTCTTCTGTCTTGTGTTTCTTATTGAGGCAAAAAAGTAAAATGTAGCAGGTGAAACTCATGAATTGATCATTTTTTTTACAAGATATTTCATTTCATACAACTTGATCATTTCTATGTCAATTATTTCTTTAATCAATAATGCACTATTTTGTGTAACAGTAGTATAACATGTTTAAAGAGCAGTGTAATGTCCAGTCTTGGTATTTGAAACAAACTCTAGACAATCTTCATGCTGCTGTCCAGATGTAACAGAGTCTGTTGACACGTGCCTCAGTGTGAGTAGAAAGTAGATCTCACTTTCCCACACTGACTCCTGTAGACTGTGGTCAATGAACCACAAAGAGACTCCTGTGACAGATGCTGCCTGTGCGTCGTCATAGAAACAGAGCATGACATCACCGTCCATCTGGAGGGAAAGGATGTGATTGGCTGGTTCTGGCAGTGTGTAAAATTTGAAATGATGGTTTAGAAAAAACTCTATTATAAAGTAGATAAAAAATGATCTGGAATCTGATTTGTGATCTTTCAGACATCTTTATACATTTTGAACCTCCAGTCAAAGTAATGATGTTAGTTAAGTGTTTATAATAAATTTCATGTCCACTCATGAGGGTGGGAGGCTGAGGCAGCTGTTTCCTAAAAGTGTGCCGAATCCCTTTAGAGAATTAGTGGGCTGCTGGTGGGGTGGATGTCATTCACACTCGACTCTGATCTCCAGAGCTTTCTCACACTCCGTCCATTAACAGAAAACAGACATGTGCCCCGTTACCAATGGACTTTTTAAATATTCTGGTACAAGCAGTGTGAAGGAGCCAAGAGTTAGAGGGTGGGGACCATCCATCCATCTATGGAGGGGCCTCTTTAAAGACTAACAACCATTTATAGAGAAACGTGGGTGCATTAGACTTATGTGAAATATATAATTAATAAAACTCATATTGTAGAGTCGTGAACATTCAATTAATACAGTAAAATGTTAAAATGAATGAAAAGTGTGCAACAGATTAAATGTGTTATGATTATTATTTATTATTAAAAGCTTCACATGTTTGCTTTATTGTGCAGGTGTTTTATTTTGAAATATATAAAATAGTCATTGGGCAAATCAACAACAGGAGACCCTTTAGAGTCATAGTGATGATTTTATTTTGTCGGACTATAAAGTGTCCAACCTCATATCAGTACTCTGTTAGATAATTATTATACTTCAATAATTTCAATTTTTTACTTTTCAATACAATCAAACGGCCGCTTCTTAAATAAAATAAGAAAAAATTTGAAAAAAAATACATTGATTTAAGTGTTTTAGTTGTCTTTTCTTCACAATCATGAAGTCATGAGGGTTTGATTCTCAGAAACAAGATGAGAAATATTACAAATTAAAATGTGTGTTGATTGATTGAACAGGCAGGTTAGATATGTCACTGACAGAAAGGTTTTCAAAGCCCTTAAAATGCTGATTTAGACAAACTGTGTCATCTATGATACGGAAATAGTTTAAATTGTCTCCATTCAGGGAACCAGAGTCTCTTTTCATGTGTGTCCCTGTGGGCAGAGGTCTGGATCTATTGTCCCACAGGGGCTCTGTGAGTGAGTTTCTCCTGGTTTCCCACACTCTGTCCTTTCACTGCTTTCAGTGGAGAACAATGGAAGTGTGCCTTATTATCCATCACTAGACACAATGTGTGACCTCTTTAAAGAGGGAAATGCTTAACTTCCAACATCAGATATTAAAACACCTGCAGACCAAACTTTTTGTCAAAATCGCGCTAAAAAAACTAGAAAAAAATGTATTTAAAATTTAAAGTAGTTTTATTTGTTTTGATGACTCGACCTACTTCATATTAATAGAGTGACATAACATTGATAATCCCTCTAAATCAAAGATATTAACTGAACATGAACTAAATATAAATCTAATACACAAATACTATAAATGCTGAATTTTAACTTGATCATTTAGGTCGGATCAATCATTAAGACATCTATCAATTAAGTGAGAAGGATTTAATTGGTGAAAGAGTTTCATCATTATAAAGATGATAACCAGGACACAAAATAACACGAGGAAACAACATTTGCAACTGGCATTGTTTGTTTATTCAATGAGCCACATAACGTATGCGAGCTCTAATAAGAGGTGATGATTCATCACAACAACAACTTGTAGATTTCTACAAGACACACTGTACTCAGAGAGTAAAGGAACAACTGTCTTTATAAAAGACACATGATTGACAGTATTTGAGGACACAGTACTCGCTGCCAACGGATGAACACATTAACATGAGTAAAAACTGACCTGACAACAGATCACGTTGTTCTGGATCAACACAAGATTCAATGTAAATGTAACAATCACATCATCACTGGAAAACTGTGACAGTGAGACATTAATCAAACCTTTCACAGTAAAAGAATAAACATGCTGATCTTAAAACAGATCATATATGAGTCATCACAGGAAGTGGAGTAAAGTCCACTATGATGAAATGTCCATAAAAAGGACCATTAAGGTTGTTTTTTGATTGAACTGATTAATATTAATCAAGAGCTAACAAATATCAATATTTTAACAATACATGACATGCAGTGAGACATAAAGTATCACTAGAAAACTGTGATAACTTTAACCAACTATTTACCACAAACAGGATAAACATGTGGATCTTACAACAGATCAGTTCTGAGTAATCACAGAGATTAAAGTGAGGTAAAGTCTATTATAACAATACGTCCATAAATAGGACATTTAAAGTTTTGATCAACATGATCAATACCCATCAAAAGATAACACATGTTACCATAACATGATATACTACAAGTACATGAAGTACAATGAGGTACAATAAGAATTGCTGATGCAATCAGATTCAGTTCATGCAACATGCATGACAAGATGTTCTCTTTGTTCACTTGAAAGATCTTGTTGCTGTCGTTTCCTCAGGAAATGTCATCGAGCACAAATATAGGAACACACAAAGGCAGCCTTCTGTATACAGAAGAACAAGTGAATGAAATGTCACTAATTCAGTCCAGTAATCTTTGACCAACATGGTCATCTCAGTGTGTCTGCTAGTGTCTCCAGTCTGTATGAGTCTACCACGGCCTCCAGAGGGCGCTGTTGACTGGACTCTTCTCTTTGCTGATGCTGGTCTGGACTGTGGAGCTCAGAGGAGAGAAGTCAGCCTCTCTCAGCTTCTTATCAGAGGAAGACTGCAGCTTGTTCAAGTGCTTCAGCAGTCTTCCTGGCTGTTGATTGTGCTGCTGCAGCTGTGTCAGGACACAAACTGTCATCTCCAGGATGTCTGCTTTCTCCAGCTTGGAGTCTGGCTGCTGTTTGAGGAACTCTGGACCCAGGAGAGACTTGAGCTGCTCAATGCTGCTGTTGATTCGCTCTCTGCGTAACTTCTCCACCAGAGGCTTTCTGAGCTGCACAGACAAGAACAAAAAAGTCATTAATAAACTTATTCTGGGGTTCAGTGATATAATAAAAACAGACAACTTCTCATGAATGATTTAGTCTTCTTGAATCTTCAATTTACCTTGTGGGTCAGAGTCAGATGCTCCTGAGAGTTGGTCATTGCTGCAGTGATTGTAGGTGCCATAGCTGGATCTCTGTGCTCTAGAGGTCTCTGTAGAGAGAATCTGATCTCTGCTGGCTGCATCCCTCCTATTTATAGTCCCACATCTCCATATCAATGTGTGGGTCTCGGTCTGACTTGAGTTTCTCACACTCTCAGCCAATCAGGGAGCTTGGTGAGACAATAAAGGATACGCCCCCCGACTGCTGTTATTGCCTGGGGGACGATGGTTAGATCTCAGGGGAACAGGTGGAGGACTGGGGGGTGATGGAGAGACACTCACAGAGCTCTGTGTGAATCTGGGAAAGTGGTGACCCTGTAGAGAGCAGATCTGCTGCCTGATGCTGGGATCAATGACTTTGACTGAGCACACGCTCATCATCCCATCACACACTTGTGTGCAAGACACTCAATAATTTTAAGGATTGAACGCACTGATGTTTGAACTAAATTTAAGAATCAGTGGAAATAGATTTTTGTCTCTAATGCATCTTTTGAGACATATTTTTTGATTAATAATTTCCTAAAGTTTGATGATTTTCCTAAATGTTTGTTTTAATACTTTAAGTTGGAAGCTAATTCTTCCAGGCGTTAAATACAAGAGTGATAATAATGTTTTTGGTTTTTTTTAAACGTTTCCAGATGTAGCATCTCACTCTTGTGACTCGTGCTTTGTCCTCAGTGTGAGTAAAAAGTCGATCTGAGTTTCCCACACTGACTCCCTGAATGCTGCGGTCAATGGATGAATGAATGGGACTTTGAATGGAGCTTTTGTGACTGACACTGGACGGCTGCGGTAGCTGAAACACAGCCTGACGTCACCAACCATCTGGAGGGAAACAACACCATTGGTCGACTCTGACCGATTGTACGGGTTAAAATTGTGATGAAATTTCATCATCATAAAGGAGCAGCTCAATTATTTTGATGAATTATTCAGTCAACATCTAATCATTTTTATATATTTTCAACATTAAGTTAAAAAAAAAAATGGTGTGTTTGTGTCACAAACTGGATCTGAATTTCAGCTCCATATATGAGGGTGGGAGGCTGAGGCAGCTGTTTCCTGAAGTGTGCCAAATCCCTTTGGAGAATAAGAGGCTGCTGGTGGGGTTGAAGATGCTAATCAAGCTCAGCTCTTCACAGCTTTCCCACACTCTGTCCATTTATAGACATTTAGCCATGTGTCTAAATGCACACTGAGCTCTTGAGGAGTCTTTTTGACACGTGGAGGCCATTTTTTGCAGTGTGCATCTCATCCAGATTTAGTTTTTAACTTATGTAGGAAGTCAAATTATTAATAATGGAAACCAGTGGAGAAATCACATTAGTCATGCAAAGATTAAAAGGAAACAAACAACTACAGTCTCGAGTCTAAATAAAGCCGATATGCTGACGTCAACATGTGATCCTTCGCTGTGGTCATACAGTCAGAAACACACTGACCCGTGTGGTTTAAACACTGATCAATTTATAGTTTTTTCATGTCTTTTGTTGAAAGGAAAATAATCATAAAGTTATAATCCTGAAATATGATTGAAAAAAAAATTTTGAATGATATATTTTGAATTTTGAACAACAAATATGTGTCACAGTATAACAGAAATGAATTTATTAACTTTGATAAGACCTGATCGCTAATAGCAATATATAGAACCGGTAAAAGGTGATTTTTATACATTAAAGGAAAAGTTCAAAATTGAATCTTTGATTATAAAAGTTTCCAGATTGGGATCCACAGTCTCTTTGAACCTCTGTCTCCTCAGGCCAAAGGTCTGCATCTATTGTCCCACAGGGGCTCTGTGAGTGAGTCTCCTCTGGTTTCCCACACTCTGTGTTTTCACCGCTTTCACTGCAGGAACAATAGACGTGTGTCTCATTATGCATCAGATTAGATACAATCTGTGGTGGAAAATAAATAAGTGCATCTACTCAGCTACTGAGTTTAAGTATAATTGTTTGTACTTTCATTTGATGATACTTTATACTTGTACTCCTTTACATTTATCTGACAGATTTAGTTACCTTTTCAGATGCATATTTGACACAATGGATAATATAACAAGCTTTTAAAGCACATGACAGTGATGAAGATGAAGCCAGTGGTTTCTGACCTTTCTGACCTTTGACATGTTACAAAAAGCAGTGTGTGGTTAGGGTCATATTTTAGATGTCTACGAGTTATTAAATACATGTCGCTGCGAATACTTGTGTATTTTTAGGTAGGATTAGTCCTGCAGTACTTTTACTAGTAATGGAGTACTTCATGTACCACTCAGTAACATATGAGACTGACAGCAGAGTGACATGAAACTGATAATGTCACTTCATTAAAATTATTTTTAGTTAAAGTTTGGAATAATGATTAAATTGAATGGATTAAGTGTGAAAAGTTCATGTTTGTTAACATAAAGATGTTAAATATGACACCAAATACATGAAAAGACAAATATTAAAATTTGCATTGTTTGTTTATTGAATGAGCCACATAACGTATGCGAGCTCTAATAAGAGGTGATGATTCATCACAACAACAACTTGTAGATTTCTACAAGACACACTGTACTCAGAGAGTAAAGGAACAGCTGACTTTATAAAAGACACATGATTGACAGTATTTGAGGACACAGTACTCGCTGCCAACGGATGAACACATTAACATGAGTAAAAACTGACCTGACAACAGATCACGTTGTTCTGGATCAACACAAGATTCAATGTAAATGTAACAATCACATCATCACTGGAAAACTGTGACAGTGAGACATTAATCAAACCTTTCAAAGTAAAAGAATAAACATGCTGATCTTAAAACAGATCATAAATGAGTCATCACAGGAAGTGGAGTAAAGTCCACTATGATGAAATGTCCATAAAAAGGACCATTAAGGTTGTTGATTGAACTGATTAATATTAATCAAGAGCTAACAAATATCAATATTTTAACAATACATGACATGCAGTGAGGCGTAAAGTATCACTAGAAAACTGTGATAACTTTAACCAACTATTTAACACAAACAGGATAAACATGTGGATCTTACAACAGATCAGTTCTGAGTAATCACAGAGATTAAAGTGAGGTAAAGTCCATTATAACAATACGTCCATAAATCGGACATTTAAAGATCTGATCAACATGATCAATACCCATCAAAAGATAACACATGTTACCATAACATGATATACTACAAGTACATGAAGTACAATGAGGTACAATAAGAATTGCTGATGCAATCAGATTCAGTTCATGCAACATGCATGACAAGATGTTCTCTTTGTTCACTTGAAAGATCTTGTTGCTGTCGTTTCCTCAGGAAATGTCATCTAGCACAAATATAAGAACACACAAAGGCAGCCTTCTGTATACAGAAGAACAAGTGAATGAAATGTCACTAATTCAGTCCAGTAATCTTTGACCAACATGGTCATCTCAGTTTGTCTGCTAGTGTCTCCAGTCTGTATGAGTCTACCACGGCCTCCAGGGGGCGCTGTTGACTGGACTCTTCTCTTTGCTGATGCTGGTCTGGACTGTGGAGCTCAGAGGAGAGAAGTCAGCCTCTCTCAGCTTCTTATCAGAGGAAGACTGCAGCTTGTTCAAGTGCTTCAGCAGTCTTCCTGGCTGTTGATTGTGCTGCTGCAGCTGTGTCAGGACACAAACTGTCATCTCCAGGATATCTGCTTTCTCCAGCTTGGAGTCTGGCTGCTGTTTGAGGAACTCTGGACCCAGGAGAGACTTGAGCTGCTCAATGCTGCTGTTGATTCGCTCTCTGCGTAACTTCTCCACCAGAGGCTTTCTGAGCTGCACAAACAAGAACAAAAAAGTCATTAATAAACTTATTCTGGGGTTCAGTGATGTAATAAAAACAGACAACTTCTCATGAATGATTTAGTCTTCTTGAATCTTCAATTTACCTTGTGGGTCAGAGTCAGATGCTCCTGAGAGTTGGTCATTGCTGCAGTGATTGTAGGTGCCATAGCTGGATCTCTGTGCTGTAGAGGTCTCTGTAGAGAGAATCTGATCTCTGCTGGCTGCATCCCTCCTATTTATAGTCCCACATCTCCATATCAATGTGTGGGTCTCGGTCTGGCTTGAGTTTCTCACACTCTCAGCCAATCAGGGAGCTTGGTAAGACAATAAAGGATACGCCCCCCCGACTGCTGTTATTGCCTGGGGGAACGATTGTTAGATCTCAGGGGAACAGGTGGAGGACTGGGGGGGTGATGGAGAGACACTCACAGAGCTCTGTGTGAATCTGGGAAAGTGGTGACCCTGTAGAGAGCAGATCTGCTGCCTGATGCTGGGATCAATGACTTTGACTGAGCACACGCTCATCATCCCATCACACACGTGTGTGCAAGACACTCAATAATTTTAAGGATTGAAAGTACTGATGTTTGAACTAAATTTATGAATCAGTGGAAATAGATTTTTGTCTCTAATGCATCTTTTGAGACATATTTTTTTTATTAATAATTCAGGCCCTTTTTATTTCCTAAAGTTTGATGATCTTCCTAAATGTTTGTTTTAATACTTTAAGTTGGAAGCTAATTCTTCCAGTCGTTAAATACAAGAGTGATAATAATGGTGTTTTTTTTTAAAACGTTTCCAGATGTAGCATCTCACTCTTGTGACTCGTGCTTTGTCCTCAGTGTGAGTAAAAAGTCGATCTGAGTTTCCCACACTGACTCCCTGAATGCTGCGGTCAATGGATGAATGAATGGGACTTTGAATGGAGCTTTTGTGACCGACACTGGACGGCTGCGGTAGCTGAAACACAGCCTGACGTCACCAACCATCTGGAGGGAAACAACACCATTGGTCGACTCTGACCGATTGTACGGGGTTAAAATTGTGATGAAATTTCATCACCATAAAGGAGCAGCTCAATTATTTTGGTGAATTATTCAGTCAACATCTAATCATTTTTTATATATTTTCAACATTAAGTTAAAAAAAAAATGGTGTGTTTGTGTCACAAACTGGATCTGAATTTCAGCTCCATATATGAGGGTGGGAGGCTGAGGCAGCTGTTTCCTGAAGTGTGCCAAATCCCTTTGGAGAATAAGAGGCTGCTGGTGGGGTTGAAGATGCTAATCAAGCTCAGCTCTTCACAGCTTTCCCACACTCTGTCCATTTATAGACATTTAGCCATGTGTCTAAATCCACACTGAGCTCTTGAGGAGTCTTTTTCACACGTGAAGGCCATTTTTTACAGTGTGCATCTCATCCAGATTTAGTTTCAACTTATGTAGGAAGTCAAATTATTAATAATGGAAACCAGTGGAGGAATCACATTAGTCATGCAAAGATTAAAAGGAAACAAACAACTACAGTCTCGAGTCTAAATAAAGCCGATATGCTGACGTCAACATGTGATCCTTCGCTGTGGTCATACAGTCAGAAACACACTGACCCGTCTGGTTTAAAGGAAAATAATCATAAAGTTATAATCCTAAAATATTACTGAAAAAAATTTAAATAAATTTGAATGATATATTTTGAATTTTGAACAACAAATATGTGTCACAGTATAACAGAAATGAATTTATTAACTTTGATAAGACCTGATCGCTAATACCAATATATAGAACCGGTAAAAGGTGATTTTTATACATGAAAGGAAAAGTTCAAAATGAATCTTTGATTATAAAAGTTTCCAGATTGGGATCCACAGTCTCTTTGAACCTCTGTCTCCTCAGGCCAAAGGTCTGCATCTATTGTCCCACAGGGGCTCTGTGAGTGAGTCTCCTCTGGTTTCCCACACTCTGTGTTTTCACCGCTTTCACTGCAGGAACAATAGACGTGTGTCTCATTATGCATCAGATTAGATACAATCTGTGGTGGAAAATGAATAAGTGCATCTACTCAGCTACTGAGCTTAAGTATAAATGTTTGTACTTTCATTTGATGATACTTTATACTTGTACTTCATTACATTTATCTGACAAATTTAGTTACTTTTTCAGATGCATATTTGACACAATGGATAATATAACAAGCTTTTAAAACACACGACAGTGATGAAGATGAAACCAGTGGTTTCTGACCTTTCTGACCTTTGACATGTTACAAAAAGCAGTGTGTGGTTAGGGTCATATTTTAGATGTCTACGAGTTATTAAATACATGTTGCTGTGAATACTTGTGTATTTTTAGGTAGGATTAGACCTGCAGTACTTCTACTAGTAATGGAGTACTTCATGTACCACTCAGTAACATATGAGACTGACAGCAGAGTGACATGAAACTGATAATGTCACTTCATTAAAATCATTTTTAGTTGATCTTTGATATGATGATTAAATTGAATGGATTAAGTGTGAAAAGTTCATGTTTGTTAACATAAAGAAGTTAAATATGACACCAAATACATAAAAAGACAAATATTAAAATTTGCATTGTTTGTTTATTGAATGAGCCACATGACGTATGCGAGCTCTAATAAGAGGTGATGATTCATCACAACAACAACAACTTGTAGATTTCTACAAGACACACTGTACTCAGAGAGTAAAGGAACAGCTGTCTTTATAAAAGACACATGATTGACAGTATTTGAGGACACAGTACTCGCTGCCAACGGATGAACACATTAACATGAGTAAAAACTGACCTGACAACAGATCACGTTGTTCTGGATCAACACAAGATTCAATGTAAATGTAACAATCACATCATCACTGGAAAACTGTGACAGTGAGACATTAATCAAACCTTTCACAGTAAAAGAATAAACATGCTGATCTTAAAACAGATCATATATGAGTCATCACAGGAAGTAAAATCCACTATGATGAAATGTCCATAAAAAGGACCGTTAAGGGTTTTTTGATTGAACTGATTAATATTAATCAAGAGCTAACAAATATCAATATTTTAACAATACATGACATGCAGTGAGGCGTAAAGTATCACTAGAAAACTGCGATAACTTTAACCAACTATTTAACACAAACAGGATAAACATGTGGATCTTACAACAGATCAGTTCTGAGTAATCACAGAGATTAAAGTGAGGTAAAGTCCATTATAACAATACGTCCATAAATAGGACATTTAAAGTTTTGATCAACATGATCAATACCCATCAAAAGATAACACATGTTACCATAACATGATATACTACAAGTACATGAAGTACAATGAGGTACAATAAGAATTGCTGATGCAATCAGATTCAGTTCATGCAACATGCATGACAAGATGTTCTCTTTGTTCACTTGAAAGATCTTGTTGCTGTCGTTTCCTCAGGAAATGTCATCTAGCACAAATATAAGAACACACAAAGGCAGCCTTCTGTATACAGAAGAACAAGTGAATGAAATGTCACTAATTCAGTCCAGTAATCTTTGACCAACATGGTCATCTCAGTTTGTCTGCTAGTGTCTCCAGTCTGTATGAGTCTACCACGGCCTCCAGAGGGCGCTGTTGACTGGACTCTTCTCTTTGCTGATGCTGGTCTGGACTGTGGAGCTCAGAGGAGAGAAGTCAGCCTCTCTCAGCTTCTTATCAGAGGAAGACTGCAGCTTGTTCAAGTGCTTCAGCAGTCTTCCTGGCTGTTGATTGTGCTGCTGCAGCTGTGTCAGGACACAAACTGTCATCTCCAGGATGTCTGCTTTCTCCAGCTTGGAGTCTGGCTGCTGTTTGAGGAACTCTGGACCCAGGAGAGACTTGAGCTGCTCAATGCTGCTGTTGATTCGCTCTCTGCGTAACTTCTCCACCAGAGGCTTTCTGAGCTGCACAGACAAGAACAAAAAAGTCATTAATAAACTTATTCTGGGGTTCAGTGATGTAATAAAAACAGACAACTTCTCATGAATGATTTAGTCTTCTTGAATCTTCAATTTACCTTGTGGGTCAGAGTCAGATGCTCCTGAGAGTTGGTCATTGCTGCAGTGATTGTAGGTGCCATAGCTGGATCTCTGTGCTGTAGAGGTCTCTGTAGAGAGAATCTGATCTCTGCTGGCTGCATCCCTCCTATTTATAGTCCCACATCTCCATATCAATGTGTGGGTCTCAGTCTGACTTGAGTTTCTCACACTCTCAGCCAATCAGGGAGCTTGGTAAGACAATGAAGGATACGCCCCCTCGACTGCTGTTATTGCCTGGGGGGGCAATTGTTAGATCTCAGGGGAACAGGTGGAGGACTGGGGGGGTGATGGAGAGACACTCACAGAGCTCTGTGTGAATCTGGGAAAGTGGTGACCCTGTAGAGAGCAGATCTGCTGCCTGATGCTGGGATCAATGACTTTGACTGAGCACACGCTCATCATCCCATCACACACGTGAGGGAATAACATTTGTGGTCTAATGTTTGAATTACAGGATAGAAATAAATGCAAACACTAAGTGGATTTTTCTTCTGTCTCGTGTTTCTTATTGAGGCAAAAAGTAAAATGTAGCAGGTGAAACTCATGAATTGATCTTTTTTTTACAAGATATTTTATTTCATACAACTTGATCATTTCTATGTCAATATTTTTTTAATCAATAACGCACTATTTTGTATAACATTAGTATAACATGTTTAAAGAGCAGTGTGATGTCCAGTCCTGGTATTTGAAACAAACTCTAGACAATCTTCATGCTGCTGTCCAGATGTAACAGAGTCTGTTGACACGTGCCTCAGTGTGAGTAGAAAGTAGATCTCACTTTCCCACACTGACTCCTGTAGACTGTGGTCAATGAACCACAAAGAGACTCCTGTGACAGATGCTGGCCGTGTGTCGTCATAGAAACAGAGCATGACATCACCGACCATCTGGAGGGAAAGGATGTGATTGGCTGGTTCTAGCAGTGTGTAAAATTTGAAATGATGGTTTAAAAAAAACTCTATTATAAAGTAGATGAAAATGATCTGGAATCTGATTTGTGATATTCCAGACATCTTTATACATTTTGAACCTCCAGTCAAAGTAATGATGTTAGTTAAGTGTTTATAATAAATTTCATCTCCACTCATGAGGGTGGGAGGCTGAGGCAGCTGTTTCCTGAAAGTGTGCCAAATCCCTTTAGAGAATTAGTGGGCTGCTGGTGGGGTGGATGTCATTCACACTCGACTCTGATCTCCAGAGCTTTCTCACACTCCGTCCATTAACAGAAAACAGACATGTTCCCCGTTACCAATGGACTTTTTAAATATTCTGGTACAAGCAGTGTGAAGGAGCCGAGAGTTAGAGGGTGGGGACCATCCATCCATGGAGGGAGCCTCCTCAAAGACTAACAACCATTTATAGAGAAACTTTGGTGCATTAGACTTATGTGAAATATATAATTAATAAAACTCATATTGTAGAGTCATGAACATTCAATTAATACAGTAAAATGTTAAAATGAATGAAAAGTGTGCAACAGATTAAATGTGTTATGATTATTATTTATTATTAAAAGCTTCACATGTTTGCTTTATTGTGCAGGTGTTTTATTTTGAAATATATAAAATAGTCATTGGGCAAATCAACAACAGGAGACCCTTTTGAGTCACAGTGTTGATTTTATTTTGTCCGACTATAAAGTGTCCAACCTCATATCAGTACTCTGTAAGATAATTATTATATTTCAATAATTTCAATTTTCAACTTAAATGAAATAAGTAAAATTTTGAAAAAAATACATTGATTTAAGTGTTTTAGTTGTCTTTTCTTCACAATCATGAAGTCACGAGGGTTTGATTCTCAGAAACAAGATGAGAAATATTACAAAATAAAACGAGTGTTGATTGATTGAACAGGCAGGTTAGATATGTCACTGACAGAAAGGTTTTCAAAGCCCTTAAAATGCTGATTTAGACAAACTGTGTCATCTCTGATACGGGAATAGTTTAAATTGTCTCCATTCAGGGAACCAGAGTCTCTTTTCATGTGTGTCCCTGTGGGCAGAGGTCTGGATCTATTGTCCCACAGGGGCTCTGTGAGTGAGTTTTCCCTGGTTTCCCACACTCTGTCCTTTCACTGCTTTCAGTGGAGAACAATGGAAGTGTGCCTTATTATCCATCACTAGACACAATGTGTGACCTTTTTAAAGAGGGAAATGCTTAACTTCCAACATCTGATATTAAAACACCTGCAGACGAAACTTTTTGTCAAATTCGCGCTAAAAAAAAATGTATTTGAAATTTAAAGTTGTTTTATTTGTTTTGATGACTCGACCTACTTCATATTAATAGAGTGACATAACATTGATAATCCCTCTAAATCAAAGATATTAACTGAACATGAACTAAATATAAATCTAATACACAAATACTATATATGCTGAATTTTAACTTGATCATTTAGGTCGGATCAATCATTAAGACATCTATCAATTAAGTGAGACGCATTTAATTGGTGAAAGTGTTTCATCATTATAAAGATGATAACCAGGACACAAAATAACACGAGGAAACAACATTTGCAACTGGCATTGTTTGTTTATTGAATGAGCCACATGACGTATGCGAGCTCTAATAAGAGGTGATGATTCATCACAACAACAACAACTTGTAGATTTCTACAAGACACACTGTACTCAGAGAGTAAAGGAACAGCTGTCTTTATAAAAGACACATGATTGACAGTATTTGAGGACACAGTACTCGCTGCCAACGGATGAACACATTAACATGAGTAAAAACTGACCTGACAACAGATCACGTTGTTCTGGATCAACACAAGATTCAATGTAAATGTAACAATCACATCATCACTGGAAAACTGTGAAAGTGAGACATTAATCAAACCTTTCACAGTAAAAGAATAAACATGCTGATCTTAAAACAGATCATATATGAGTCATCACAGGAAGTGGAGTAAAGTCCACTATGATGAAATGTCCATAAAAAGGACCATTAAGGTTTTTGATTGAACTGATTAATATTAATCAAGAGCTAACAAATATCAATATTTTAACAATACATGACATGCAGTGAGGCGTAAAGTATCACTAGAAAACTGTGATAACTTTAACCAACTATTTAACACAAACAGGATAAACATGTGGATCTTACAACAGATCAGTTCTGAGTAATCACAGAGATTAAAGTGAGGTAAAGTCCATTATAACAATACGTCCATAAATAGGACATTTAAAGTTTTGATCAACATGATCAATACCCATCAAAAGATAACACATGTTACCATAACATGATATACTACAAGTACATGAAGTACAATGAGGTACAATAAGAATTGCTGATGCAATCAGATTCAGTTCATGCAACATGCATGACAAGATGTTCTCTTTGTTCACTTGAAAGATCTTGTTGCTGTCGTTTCCTCAGGAAATGTCATCTAGCACAAATATAAGAACACACAAAGGCAGCCTTCTGTATACAGAAGAACAAGTGAATGAAATGTCACTAATTCAGTCCAGTAATCTTTGACCAACATGGTCATCTCAGTTTGTCTGCTAGTGTCTCCAGTCTGTATGAGTCTACCACGGCCTCCAGGGGGCGCTGTTGACTGGACTCTTCTCTTTGCTGATGCTGGTCTGGACTGTGGAGCTCAGAGGAGAGAAGTCAGCCTCTCTCAGCTTCTTATCAGAGGAAGACTGCAGCTTGTTCAAGTGCTTCAGCAGTCTTCCTGGCTGTTGATTGTGCTGCTGCAGCTGTGTCAGGACACAAACTGTCATCTCCAGGATGTCTGCTTTCTCCAGCTTGGAGTCTGGCTGCTGTTTGAGGAACTCTGGACCCAGGAGAGACTTGAGCTGCTCAATGCTGCTGTTGATTCGCTCTCTGCGTAACTTCTCCACCAGAGGCTTTCTGAGCTGCACAAACAAGAACAAAAAAGTCATTAATAAACTTATTCTGGGGTTCAGTGATGTAATAAAAACAGACAACTTCTCATGAATGATTTAGTCTTCTTGAATCTTCAATTTACCTTGTGGGTCAGAGTCAGATGCTCCTGAGAGTTGGTCATTGCTGCAGTGATTGTAGGTGCCATAGCTGGATCTCTGTGCTGTAGAGGTCTCTGTAGAGAGAATCTGATCTCTGCTGGCTGCATCCCTCCTATTTATAGTCCCACATCTCCATATCAATGTGTGGGTCCCGGTCTGGCTTGAGTTTCTCACACTCTCAGCCAATCAGGGAGCTTGGTCAGACAATAAAAGATACGCCCCTCGACTGCTGTTATTGCCTGGGGGAACGATGGTTAGATCTCAGGGGAACAGGTGGAGGACTGGGGGGGTGATGGAGAGACACTCACAGAGCTCTGTGTGAATCTGGGAAAGTGGTGACCCTGTAGAGAGCAGATCTGCTGCCTGATGCTGGGATCAATGACTTTGACTGAGCACACGCTCATCATCCCATCACACACGTGTGTGCAAGACACTTAATAATTTTAAGGACTGAAAGTACTGATGTTTGAACTAAATTTAAGAATCAGTGGAAATAGATTTTTGTCTCTAATGCATCTTTTGAGACATATTTTTTGATTGATAATTCAGGCTCTTTTTATTTCCTAAAGTTTGATGATCTTCCTAAATGTTGGTTTTAATACTTTAAGTTGGAAGCTAATTCTTCCAGGCGTTAAATACAAGAGTGATAATAATGGTGTTTTTTTTTAAAACGTTTCCAGATGTAGCATCTCACTCTTGTGACTCGTGCTTTGTCCTCAGTGTGAGTAAAAAGTCGATCTGAGTTTCCCACACTGACTCCCTGAATGCTGCGGTCAATGAATGAATGAATGGGACTTTGAATGGAGCTTTTGTGACCGACACTGGACGGCTGCGGTAGCTGAAACACAGCCTGACGTCACCAACCATCTGGAGGGAAACAACACCATTGGCCGACTCTGACCGATTGTACGGGTTAAAATTGTGATGAAACGTCATCATCATAAAGCAGCAGCTCAATTATTTTGGTGAATTATTCAGTCAACATCTAAACATTTTTATATATTTTCAACATTAAGTTAAAAAAAAAATGTGTTTGTGTCACAAACTGGATCTGAATTTCAGCTCCATATATGAGGGTGGGAGGCTGAGGCAGCTGTTTCCTGAAGTGTGCCAAATCCCTTTGGAGAATAAGAGGCTGCTGGTGGGGTTGAAGATGCTAATCGAGCGCACCTCTTCACAGCTTTCCCACACTCTGTCCATTTATAGACATTTAGCCATGTGTCTAAATCCACACTGAGCTCTCGAGGAGTCTTTTTGACACGTGGAGGCCATTTTTTGCAGTGTGCATCTCATCCAGATTTAGTTTTTAACTTATGTAGGAAGTCAAATTATTAATAATGGAAACCAGTGGAGAAATCACATTAGTCATGCAAAGATTAAAATGAAACAAACAACTACAGTCTCGAGTCTAAATAAAGCCGATATGCTGACGTCAACATGTGATCCTTCGCTGTGGTCATACAGTCAGAAACACACTGACCCGTCTGGTTTAAACACTGATCAATTTATAGTTTTTCAATGTCTTTTGTTGAAAGGAAAATAATCATAAAGTTATAACCCTGAAATATTACTCCAAAAAATTAATTTGAATGATATATTTTGAATTTTGAACAACAAATATGTGTCACAGTATAACAGAAATTCATTTATTAACTTTGATAAGACCTGATCGCTAATACCAATATATAGAACCGGTAAAAGGTGATTTTTATACATTAAAGGAAAAGTTCAAATTGAATCTTTGATTATAAAAGTTTCCAGATTGGGATCCACAGTCTCTTTGAACCTCTGTCTCCTCAGGCCAAAGGTCTGCATCTATTGTCCCACAGGGGCTCTGTGAGTGAGTCTCCTCTGGTTTCCCACACTCTGTGTTTTCACCGCTTTCACTGCAGGAACAATAGACGTGTGTCTCATTATGCATCAGATTAGATACAATCTGTGGTGGAAAATGAATAAGTGCATCTACTCAGCTACTGAGCTTAAGTATAATTGTTTGTACTTTCATTTGATGATTCTTTATACTTGTACTCCATTACATTTATCTGACAGATTTAGTTACTTTTTTTAGATGCATATTTGACACAATGGATAATATAACAAGCTTTTAAAACACACGACAGTGATGAAGATGAAACCAGTGGTTTCTGACCTTTCTGACATTTGACATGTTACAAAAAGCAGTGTGTGGTTAGGGTCATATTTTAGATGTCTACGAGTTATTAAATACATGTTGCTGTGAATACTTGTGTAGTTTTAGGTAGGATTAGTCCTGCAGTACTTTTACTAGTAATGGAGTACTTCATGTACCACTCAGTAACATATGAGACTGACAGCAGAGTGACATGAAACTGATAATGTCACTTCATTAAAATCATTTTTAGTTAAAGTTTGATATGATGATTAAATTGAACGGATTAAGTGTGAAAAGTTCATGTTTGTTAACATAAAGAAGTTAAATATGACACCAAATACATGAAAAGACAAATATTAAAATTTGCATTGTTTGTTTATTGAATGAGCCACATAACGTATGCGAGCTCTAATAAGAGGTGATGATTCATCACAACAACAACTTGTAGATTTCTACAAGACACACTGTACTCAGAGAGTAAAGGAACAGCTGTCTTTATAAAAGACACATGATTGACAGTATTTGAGGACACAGTACTCGCTGCCAACGGATGAACACATTAACATGAGTAAAAACTGACCTGACAACAGATCACGTTGTTCTGGATCAACACAAGATTCAATGTAAATGTAACAATCACATCATCACTGGAAAACTGTGACAGTGAGACATTAATCAAACCTTTCACAGTAAAAGAATAAACATGCTGATCTTAAAACAGATCATATATGAGTCATCACAGGAAGTGGAGTAAAGTCCACTATGATGAAACGTCCATAAAAAGGACCATTAAGGTTGTAGATTGAACTGATTAATATTAATCAAGAGCTAACAAATATCAATATTTTAACAATACATGACATGCAGTGAGGCGTAAAGTATCACTAGAAAACTGTGATAACTTTAACCAACTATTTAACACAAACAGGATAAACATGTGGATCTTACAACAGATCAGTTCTGAGTCATCACAGAGATTAAAGTGAGGTAAAGTCCATTATAACAATACGTCCATAAATAGGACATTTAAAGATCTGATCAACATGATCAATACGCATCAAAAGATAACACATGTTACCATAACATGATGTACTACAAGTACATGAAGTACAATGAGGTACAATAAGAATTGCTGATGCAATCAGATTCAGTTCATGCAACATGCATGACAAGATGTTCTCTTTGTCCACTTGAAAGATCTTGTTGCTGTCGTTTCCTCAGGAAATGTCATCTAGCACAAATATAAGAACACACAAAGGCAGCCTTCTGTATACAGAAGAACAAGTGAATGAAATGTCACTAATTCAGTCCAGTAATCTTTCACCAACATGGTCATCTCAGTTTGTCTGCTAGTGTCTCCAGTCTGTATGAGTCTACCACGGCCTCCAGAGGGCGCTGTTGACTGGACTCTTCTCTTTGCTGATGCTGGTCTGGACTGTGGAGCTCAGAGGAGAGAAGTCAGCCTCTCTCAGCTTCTTATCAGAGGAAGACTGCAGCTTGTTCAAGTGCTTCAGCAGTCTTCCTGGCTGTTGATTGTGCTGCTGCAGCTGTGTCAGGACACAAACTGTCATCTCCAGGATGTCTGCTTTCTCCAGCTTGGAGTCTGGCTGCTGTTTGAGGAACTCTGGACCCAGGAGAGACTTGAGCTGCTCAATGCTGCTGTTGATTCGCTCTCTGCGTAACTTCTCCACCAGAGGCTTTTTGAGCTGCACAAACAAGAACAAAAAAGTCATTAATAAACTTATTCTGGGGTTCAGTGATGTAATAAAAACAGACAACTTCTCATGAATGATTTAGTCTTCTTGAATCTTCAATTTACCTTGTGGGTCAGAGTCAGATGCTCCTGAGAGTTGGTCATTGCTGCAGTGATTGTAGGTGCCATAGCTGGATCTCTGTGATGTAGAGGTCTCTGTAGAGAGAATCTGATCTCTGCTGGCTGCATCCCTCCTATTTATAGTCCCACATCTCCATATCAATGTGTGGGTCTCGGTCTGACTTGAGTTTCTCACACTCTCAGCCAGTCAGGGAGCTTGGTCAGACAATAAAGGATACGCCCCCCGACTGCTGTTATTGCCTGGGGGGACGATGGTTAGATCTCAGGGGAACAGGTGGAGGACTGGGGGGGTGATGGAGAGACACTCACAGAGCTCTGTGTGAATGTGGGAAAGTGGTGACCCTGTAGAGAGCAGATCTGCTGTCTGATGCTGGGATCAATGACTTTGACTGAGCACACGCTCATCATCCCATCACACACGTGAGGGAATAACATTTGTGGTCTAATGTTTGAATTACAGGATAGAAATAAATGCAAACACTAAGTGGATTTTTCTTCTGTCTAGTGTTTCTTATTGAGGCAAAAAAGTAAAATGTAGCAGGTTAAACTCATGAATTGATCATTTTTTTACAAGATATTTCATTTCATACAACTTGATCATTTCTATGTCAATTATTTTTGTAATCAATAATGCACTATTTTGTATAACAGCAGTATAACATGTTTAAAGAGCAGTGTGATGTCCAGTCCTGGTATTTGAAACAAACTCTAGACAATCTTCATGCTGCTGTCCAGATGTAACAGAGTCTGTTGACACGTGCCTCAGTGTGAGTACAAAGTAGATCTCACTTTCCCACACTGACTCCTGTAGACTGTGGTCAATGAACCACAAAGAGACTCCTGTGACAGATGTTGGCCGTGTGTTGTCATAGAAACAGAGCATGACATCACCGTCCATCTGGAGGGAAAGGATGTGATTGGCTGGTTCTAGCAGTGTGTAAAATTTTAAATGAAAGGTTTAAAAAAACTCTATTATAAAGTAGATGAAAATGATCTGGAATCTGATTTGTGATCTTCCAGACATCTTTATACATTTTGAACCTCCAGTCAAAGAAATGATGTCAGTTAAGTGTTTATAATAAATTTCATGTCCACTCATGAGGGTGGGAGGCTGAGGCAGCTGTTTCCTGAAAGTGTGCCAAATCCCTTTAGAGAATTAGTGGGCTGCTGGTGGGGTGGATGTCATTCACACTCGACTCTGATCTCCAGAGCTTTCTCACACTCCGTCCATTAACAGAAAACAGACATGTGCCCCGTTACCAATGGACTTTTTAAATATTCTGGTACACGCAGTGTGAAGGAGCCGAGAGTTAGAGGGTGGGGACCATCCATCCATCCATGGAGGGGCCTCCTCAAAGACTAACAACCATTTATAGAGAAACGTTGGTGCATTAGACTTATGAGAAATATATAATTAATAAAACTCATGTTGTAGAGTTATTAACATTCAATTAATACAGTAAAATGTTAAAATGAATTAAACGTGTGCAACAGATTAAATGTGTTATGATTGTTATTTATTATTAAAAGCTTCCCGTGTTTGCTTTATTGTGCAGGTGTTTTATTTTGAAATATATAAAATGGTCATTGGGCAAATCAACAACAGGAGACCCTTTTGAGTCACAGTGATGATTTTATTTTGTCGGACTATAAAGTGTCCAACCTCATATCAGTACTCTGTAAGATAATTATTATACTTCAATAATTTCAATTTATTACTTTTCAATACAATCAAACAGCCGCTTCTTAAATAAAATAAGTAAAAGTTTGAAAAAAATACATTGATTTAAGTGTTTTAGTTGTCTTTTCTTCACAATCATGAAGTCACGAGGGTTTGATTCTCAGAAACAAGATGAGAAATATTACAAATTAAAACGTGTGTTGATTGATTGAACAGGCAGGTTAGATATGTCACTGACAGAAAGGTTTTCAAAGCCCTTAAAATGCTGATTTAGACAAACTGTGTCGTCTATGATACGGGAATAGTTTAAATTGTCTCCATTCAGGGAACCAGAGTCTCTTTTCATGTGTGTCCCTGTGGGCAGAGGTCTGGATCTATTGTCCCACAGGGGCTCTGTGAGTGAGTTTTCCCTGGTTTCCCACACTCTGTCCTTTCACTGCTTTCAGTGGAGAACAATGGAAGTGTGCCTTATTATCCATCACTAGACACAATGTGTGACCTCTTTAAAGAGGGAAATGCTTAACTTCCAACATCTGATATTAAAACACCTGCAGACCAAACTTTTTGTCAAAATCACGCTAAAAAAAACTAAAAAAATGTATTTGAAATTTAAAGTTGTTTTATTCGTTTTGATGACTCGACCTACTTCATATTAATAGAGTGACATAACATTGATAATCTCTCTAAATCAAAGATATTAACTGAACATTAACTAAATATAAATCTAATACACAAATACTATAAATGCTGAATTTTAACTTGATTGTTTAGGTCGGATCAATCATTAAGACATCTATCAATTAAGTGAGAAGGATTTAATTGGTGAAAGTGTTTCATCATTATAAAGATGATAACCAGGACACAAAATAACACGAGGAAACAACATTTGCAACTGGCATTGTTTGTTTATTGAATGAGCCACATGACGTATGCGAGCTCTAATAAGAGGTGATGATTCATCACAACAACAACAACTTGTAGATTTCTACAAGACACACTGTACTCAGAGAGTAAAGGAACAGCTGTCTTTATAAAAGACACATGATTGACAGTATTTGAGGACACAGTACTCGCTGCCAACGGATGAACACATTAACATGAGTAAAAACTGACCTGACAACAGATCACGTTGTTCTGGATCAACACAAGATTCAATGTAAATGTAACAATCACATCATCACTGGAAAACTGTGACAGTGAGACATTAATCAAACCTTTCACAGTAAAAGAATAAACATGCTGATCTTAAAACAGATCATATATGAGTCATCACAGGAAGTGGAGTAAAGTCCACTATGATGAAATGTCCATAAAAAGGACCGTTAAGGTATTTGATTGAACTGATTAATATTAATCAAGAGCTAACAAATATCAATATTTTAACAATACATGACATGCAGTGAGGCGTAAAGTATCACTAGAAAACTGTGATAACTTTAACCAACTATTTAACACAAACAGGATAAACATGTGGATCTTACAACAGATCAGTTCTGAGTAATCACAGAGATTAAAGTGAGGTAAAGTCCATTATAACAATACGTCCATAAATAGGACATTTAAAGTTTTGATCAACATGATCAATACCCATCAAAAGATAACACATGTTACCATAACATGATGTACTACAAGTACATGAAGTACAGTGAGGTACAATAAGAATTGCTGATGCAATCAGATTCAGTTCATGCAACATGCATGACAAGATGTTCTCTTTGTTCACTTGAAAGATCTTGTTGCTGTCGTTTCCTCAGGAAATGTCATCTAGCACAAATATAAGAACACACAAAGGCAGCCTTCTGTATACAGAAGAACAAGTGAATGAAATGTCACTAATTCAGTCCAGTAATCTTTGACCAACATGGTCATCTCAGTTTGTCTGCTAGTGTCTCCAGTCTGTATGAGTCTACCACGGCCTCCAGAGGGCGCTGTTGACTGGACTCTTCTCTTTGCTGATGCTGGTCTGGACTGTGGAGCTCAGAGGAGAGAAGTCAGCCTCTCTCAGCTTCTTATCAGAGGAAGACTGCAGCTTGTTCAAGTGCTTCAGCAGTCTTCCTGGCTGTTGATTGTGCTGCTGCAGCTGTGTCAGGACACAAACTGTCATCTCCAGGATGTCTGCTTTCTCCAGCTTGGAGTCTGGCTGCTTTTTGAGGAACTCTGGATCCAGGAGAGACTTGAGCTGCTCAATGCTGCTGTTGATTCGCTCTCTGCGTAACTTCTCCACCAGAGGCTTTTTGAGCTGCAGAAAGAAAGTAAAGATGCCATTAATGCATGTACTGTGTATAAAAGTTTAACCACCATATGACAACAACAGTGTTGCTAAATCTCAATGAAGTTGAATCTTCAATTTACCTTGTGGGTCAGAGTCAGATGCTCCTGAGAGTTGGTCATTGCTGCAGTGATTGTAGGTGCCATAGCTGGATCTCTGTGCTGTAGAGGTCTCTGTAGAGAGAATCTGATCTCTGCTGGCTGCATCCCTCCTATTTATAGTCCCACATCTCCATATCAATGTGTGGGTCTCGGTCTGACTCGAGTTTCTCACACTCTCAGCCAATCACAGAGCCAGACAATAAAAAAGGGAATAGTGAACTGCAACAGTGGTCATATTAGTGAGGGACAATGGTTAGATCTCAGGGGACCATGTGGAGGACTGGGGGGGGGTGATGGAGAGACACTCACATAGCTCTGTGTGAATCTGGGAAAGTGGTGACCCTGTAGAGAGCAGATCTGCTGCCTGATGCTGGGATCAATGACTTTGAGCATATGGTCACATTCCAGCACATGTGTGAGAGCTCAGACTCTACATACATGTGTGTGTTAGAGTGAAATTTACTTACATGTGGATGTGCAGCTCAAACTTTATGACTGCACAGACTGTATACATACACGTTTATATGTGCAGACATGAGAGCAGCATAAGCACATAGGCACCTTTTTCAGGTTGGTGTTTGCATGTTAACGGGTATAAAGTACTTGTAACTAAATAAAAGTAATAGCAGAAAAATGTAATAGGAGTGATGACCAAAAACCTTTTTGTTTTTGTTTTTCATCAATTCAAGCCATTTTAAAGTTATATATATATATATATATATATATATATATATTGCTGTTTAAAACGATACAAAGCCATCCAGGTGTAGCAGGTGGATCTACAGTCATGTGTCTGGAAGTTGGTGTGAGTAGAAAGTTGCTCTCCGTTTCCCACACGGACTCATTGAATGACTGAATGACGTGGTCAGTGGTACAAAAGAACTTACAAAAGGAGCTTTTGTGACAGATGCTGCTTGTAGAAAAAGAAAAGAAAAAAGAGGCTGACATCACCAACCATCTGGAAGAAACAGACACCACTGGGTTTAAAACCCAAACAAAAATACACCAAAGCGGCATATTAAAATAAACAATTCATTTTAATTATTTATCTTATTAAAATGTGAGAATTTGCTCCTTTTATTTTTTTTTGCAACATGAACATATTTAAGTTTCGGACTGTTGGTTGTAGAAACGACACTTTGAAGGCGTCACATTGAGTTATGGAAAATTACAATGTGCATTTTTTAAAATTTTTCTGATAATCATCATTGTCAATCAGTGACGACTTGATAATGAAATTACAAATGAAAGTTTTCTAGGCAGCCAACTATTTATTATTATTATTATTATTATTGAATTATTATTATGTTTTAACTGAGAGACCCAGATGTCCAGATGTATCATGCATCATGTATGTTTTTTGCTGAGTAGAAAGTTGACCGTAGTTTCTCACACTGGGTCTTTAAACGATGCAGCCGGTGCATCATAAAAGAAGTCTGAAAGCAGCTCTTGGGATGAATGGTTGTCGTGTGCATAAGTGGAGAAAGAGTTTGACGTCACCAACCATCTGGAGGGAAAGAACCCCATTGGCTGGCTCTGACGGTCGATAAAATCTTTAAAACACCATCAAATCATCAAACATACTCCAAATATACTATATAGACGTTTTTTACATTCAGTAAACTTATATCGTTTCAGTAAAATGTGCCTCTGCATTATATATATTTTTTTGTTTGTTTGTTTGTTTTGCACTATAAATGAGGGTGGGAGGATGAGACAGCTGTTTCCTGACGTGTGCCAGATCCCTCTGGACAATAAGCAGCCACTGCTGGTATTTAGGATCACACACAACTGTGATGCTGTTTTTTTTAGAGATTTCTGCATTACCAAAAAGTGTGTCGCACTAAACGAGGATCCTTCACTGCAAAAGCTGTAAGGTAGAGCTTGTCAATATTTAATTTTATTCAGGATAATACTAAAAAAATAATAATCTAATCTAATATTAACACCTAAAAATAGTCTGTTTCAACTTAATTTTATTCAGAGATGAGTCGCGGTTTTCTTTTAAATAATAATAATAAATTGATGCAATGTTATAACAACACTTAAAAATATGCTTTATATTGTTTTTGCCATTAAATTTCACCAGCGTGATCTGAAACAGATGAGCAGGTTTTCATGTTGATCCATCACATTCCTCCTTAACCTCTGTTTCTTTCAGGGCAGAGGTCTTGATCTTTTGTCCCCCTCGGGGCTCTGTGAGTCGCTTTTCCCCGGTTTCCCACACTTTGTCCTTTTCACTGAAGGATCAATACAAGTGTGTCTCATTATGCATCACATTAGCAGCAATGTGTGAGGTTTACTGCTCATATCTGACCGTCGGGGGAAATGTGTAGCAATGTGTTGTTTAACGCATCAATAAAAAAAAAAACACAAAGCCCACTGTGTCATAGCTAATTAAAATCTCTTTATTACAATCACATGTACATCATCATAGTCCAAAAAAAGCTTGCTGTAGTGAAAAGTACCTTTGCACAGAGAAAGATAGCGTTGGTGTTGCAGGCTGGATGGAGGGATTGTCAGATGGAGTGAAACAAGTGTTGTGAGCTCCCCAGCAGCAAGCAAGCGTCTCCGCTCCAGTGTGCTTTTAATTTCACATCACATGAGGACAGCAGGGCTATTTTCAGCTCTGTGTGTGTCCTTGTGTAACGTAAGCAAAAAGAGTGAAGGTGGGTGGAAAAAAAAAAAAAATTTCTCTCTTCGTCATCTATTATTCAGACTGTTTGAGTCATAGCCGAGAGAGAGAGAGAGAAAAAGGAGACATGTCATTTTTCTCTGAGTCTGACTTTGTTTTAAACAATCACTTTGACATTTCTGTAAATCCTCTCGCTCTCTGTGAAAACACAGATAATCAGTTTAATCTCACTGCATCCAGCACCGAGATAGATCCAGGGTGTATTTAGCATATCTTAGCACAAAGACTGGAGGCAGTGGGGAAACTCCTCGCCTAGCTCTAGAAAAAAAGGGAAAACCTTTCAATGATGTTTTAAACAAGCTTGTTGCTTGATAACCCCTCTGTGTGCAGACGTCTGAATCACTGCATATCTGATTTGTTCAGTGATTAAAATAGGTGCCAACTGATGTTGTGCTGCTATTTCCCTGGTTAGAAAAACAGCAGTAACACAAAACTGTTTTCAAGCACAAATGAGACGTTTGCAGCTGTACAGATTGTTGTTTGTGACCATGACAACAGCGTCATCGAAAACAGGACGGACGCCTCTGATTGTTTAGAGCAAAATGAATAAATAATTTAATTGGTTTGCACTTGTACCTTGCTTCCCGTCTTTGTGCCAACCAGGCTAAAAAAAAATAAAAAATAAAAAATAAAAAATAAATAAATTTAAAAAATTAAAAAATTAAAAAATAAATAAAAATAAAAAATAAATAAAAAAATAAATAAAAATAAAAAATAAAATAAAAATAAAATAAAATAAATATAAAAATAAAAATAAAAATTATAAAAAAAATAAAAATAAAAATAAAAATAAAAATAAAAATAAAAATAAAAATAAAAATAAAAATAAAAATAAAAATAAAAATAAAAATAAAAATAAAAAAATAAAAATAAAATAAAATAAAATAAAGACCAACAGACAATTTTGGAGTTGTTGATGGAGCAAGGTTTGCAGTTGCTCCCCCTTTCGCTTCCAGTCTTTTCTTTTAAACTCGGCTAAACAACTCTGGAGAAGACAGAGATCAAGAAAACGTATCTAAAATATCGTCATGTTCCTTTAAGCATTAAAGTGTCAGTGATCCTTTTCATAATTCATGGACGCCACATTTAACATTCAGAACAAACTGAACCACTTTCCAGTGGAGTGTTGACAATATTGTGTTATGTGTTAAATGTTCTAATACTACAATGTTAATCTCTGTGCTGTATATATACAGCCTCCATAACACGGCTATAAACCTACAAAAAATCACATGATAAACCACTGGAGGCGTCTGATGACCCCAACCTCATCTGCACCCTCTGACAAAATCAGTATGTACATGTCATAATGACACAAAACAACAGTAAAATTTAATTTAGCCATTGAAAGAGACAATAATATTCACATTTTTGTGTTCACTCTCTGAAAACGGTAAATCGGAGCTTCACCAGCTTTTTAAAAGTAAATGAAGCAGAAATTTAAAGATTTTTCAAGATCATAGAAACTGTTCACGTTGGTTTTGTAACCATCACAAGGAAAAATATTGAAATATGTCCAACACAATGACAATAAACAGATTTTTTTTTTTCCCTTCCATAAATCACTATGATAGTTTATAAAGAAAACATCAACACACACACTGTCGCTCTATCTACAGTCGTTCCACTGGCCTCAGTCCCTGGTTCAGAAAGGTAGGGAAAACTTTGTATAAAAAATGATGTGCAAAAAAGTTGTTTTCTTAGGTCCCCTCTCGTGGAAAACAATGTAAAGAAAGAATGTAAATATCTACATAACCTTTGCTCTTATGCCATTATAGATTCTAGGATTACTGTGCACATGTGGCGATTCGTCACCTTTGTGCATCTGTTTGATTTAAAACGAGTTACTGCATTTGATGGAAAAAACCTGACAACACCATCATCATCATCATCATCATCATCGTCGTATTAAAACTAGCTTGAGGTATTATTGCACATTATCCCGAACTGCAGAACTGGAATCGTAATAGATTTCAGAGTGGAATGTCAACAACGCTGCTTGGTCACAGTCAGCCCGACTGTACGAACGCAGCAGCAGTCTGGACAAGCTAAAGTTGACTTGAGGTGACACAGTCAACGCTTCACTGTAGATTTCAGTAAACATGCATGAACTGTAACCTGGTGTAAGTAGATCTGTAAACATCCTGCCAAGAGTTAAAGACATCAGCAGGAACAGGGAGCCATGAAGGGTCGAGAATCTTATGCTGCATTCACGCCATGTTAGCAGAACAGTAAGAATGAGGAAAAACCTCCCAGTTAGCGGAAATGGTTCACAATATGACACAAGTAATACAGCAAACTTAGCTTACTAATATCATAAATAGTGTTAATTGGTCGTGACTGGATAACCAAACTTTTTAGTCTGAATTATTTTTATTTGTACACAAATATTTAAAGGCATTTGCAGCCAGTTCTTGTTTAATTTTCTAAATTGGTTGCATCAGTGCTTTTTGCACCTGTTTTTAGTGACATTTCTTTAGTTCTTTTCATCAGGTGGAAGATATAGTGGTTAGAAAGGTGACAATATCGCATGAATGCAGCATAAACCCCAAACACTACAACAGCTGTGGTGGAAATCCTCTGCAAACCTCCGTGGCACATTTTTTCCCCCATTTTTGACTAAAAAAAAAACTCCCCACCAACTGATATTTTGATTGTAAACAGAGTTTCTATAAAAACCATTCAGGATTTGGTATCAAATCTCAGTTGTCATTGTCTGCATTGCTACAGTTGATGTGTTCTGTGGCCCTGATGTAAAAGCAGTCGGTATGTGATCTTTATTTAGTGCACAGCCAGGTACATCACGCAGAACAGTATTGCTCCCCGAAATCTCATGGTTCTGTTTGTGGGTTTGAGTCCGAGCCCAAATATTTTTTTGTAATTTCGCCAAAGATTCTGTGAAAATAAATGTAGCATATAATGTAGCGTAGCATATAACGACGAGTGTTAGCTTGTCGTTACAAGCGTCATGCACTGACACACACATTTAGTCCGGAAGTGCTGTACAGTGGTGACACACCCACACATAAAGCTATCGTTTGAGGTGATGTACAGCGATGACAGTGAGGTTCCTTTCTCTCACGCACATTCAGCAAACAGTCCGACATTTTCTGTAAATACTCCTGTATTTTGTCTTCCACCAGTAAGATAAGAAAAATGACATCAGTTTCATCTTTGTGCTTCAAAGCACAGATAAAGAGAACCCTGTTCCTCGTATGTGAATAACTATATTCCCTAAACTATTCCAAAAATATTCCAGGAGCAGAAGATTAAACCATTACAAACATAATTTGGGTTTGAATTAACTTGATGACAAATGTCACTCAGACACTTGTGAATAATATCAATTATTTAAGATAACATAAAACAAAATAAACAAATGAATCCAACTGTGATCAAAAAGCCAAATTATCTGGATGAGAATTAACATGATCATTTAGCTGGATAACATCATGTTATCCTGGATTAATTAAGTCAGTGTAGGCTAGCAGTTTCCCCACATGGTTCCAGTCCTTGTGCTAAGCTAGGCTAAACATCGTCAACATGTCTGTACTGGATGCAGAATGAAAGAAGATGAAACTGATATCTATATTCTCGTAGACCGCGGAGAAGACAGAGAAAAAGAGGATTTACTAAAATGTAGTATTGTTAGCTTGACATCACACACACACTCACTCACACACAGAGTTACAGTTAGACGTGGTGTCCATGCAGTTAGACAGTAGTGACTGTCAGCAGGGAGCTGGGACACAGCATGCCCTCCTGGGTGTTTAGCCTGGTCCCATGAGTTAGCAGCTCCTCAACTGTCGTCCAATCATCCAACATCTTCCTATTCCTCAGACGACTCAACTTCCTCTGACTAAGCTCCAGGACTGTATTGCACCGCCCTTCTGCAAAAGCATTGCCCCCTCTGCTGTCCAGCACACCTCTGTCTCCAAGAGAAGGTCCTCCTCCTCCTCCTGCGATTGCTCCTGCCTTGACGGCGTCTCGGATCGTACCTCCTCTGGCCTGTTGTTGTCTTTGCTCGCGGGCCAACAGAAAGTGTTCCCTCCTCTCTGTTCGACTCCAGTAACGACCCATCAGCATATCAGTGTTGGTCTCCTCGTCTGTGCTCATCCCACTGCGTTCATCTGCCAGCTGAGATGCCCGGTCTCTCAGCAGTTGGTTCCTGGACATCCGTGATGTTGTGTTGTGTTTGGAGCTGGGATGAAGTTTTGGCTGCATACCACAACTGGGATTGGGGCTTGAACTCGCATTCATCATGTGTCCCGTCTTTGCATCCCATCCAGCAGCACAGCCAGCACCTGTGTGGCCCTCTAGGGTACTGTAGAGACCTCTGCCTCCTCCGCTGCCCTGGGACTGACGGCAGGCTGGTTTGGGCCAGGTGTCATTGACGTCTCCCGGCTGAGGAGGGTGGACCAGGCTGTGGAGGTGCTGCTGCTGCTGCTGCTGCTGCTGCTGCTCTCTGACTCGGCTCCTCTCCAGCTCCTGCTGCCTCTCTCTGTCCATCTCCTCCTGAATCTGTGCCTCCCTCTCTAGCTCTTTTTCCTTTTGCATTTGCCTTTTTTGTTCCAGTTCTCTTTCAATCTCTCTGTCCCTTTCTGTCACCAGTGGCTCAGGCATCATGCTTCTTTGTTGTGAGTGCCACCAATCGTGGTGACTAATCTGGACGTTAGGTTTGTTGTCATAGCATCGCTCATGGGTATTGCCACCCCTGATATGCCCCAGAGCACTGGGGTGTTGTTGGGTTGAGAGGGCTAGGCCTGCTGGGTGAGAAGCCATCACACCTGCCATTAGCTCACCTTCCTCTGGCAGGCCTGGTGGCCGAACATTATGTGGTGCAACACCTCCACAGTGGTGCAGGGTTGCTGAACAGTAGGAAGGGGAAGCTGGGTGGCTGGCCCGGCGGCGGTACTCCTGCGGCGGAGGGCGATGGTGCAGCGTTCGGCTTCTCCTCAACATCCCCACTGAGCTTGAGCCCTGGTGGTGCTGCTGCACAGGTAATAGTGGTCTCCGGTGGCTGGAAGGGGTACTGCAGGTGGAGAGGACCGGGCCTGTCATTCGTGAGACTGCAGCGTGGGCATGTGAAGGGTTGAAGAGGGCTCCGCTGCTGGAGCTGTGACGGTTCAAACAGGGCCGGTCGGCTTTATGGAACTGAACAGATGACACCCTGGAAATACAACAACAAAAAAATGCACCGAAACATGTTAAAGGACATGGATCAAAGGTCAGGAGGTAGTTTCATAAAGACAGACTTTCTTCTTACAAACAGACTTTACATAGACATTTAAGTAGCTCAAAGGCTGCTCAAAGTGATTCTAAATAACTTTAAACCTCAGAAAAACTGTCTAAATCTGCTGTTTTAAACTGGTTCAATCCATCCATCTCCATCGTGGGATAATTAAAAAAGGAATAATCTGGTTTTAAGATGCCTTAAACTGAACATTTGAGGCATAAAATGGTTTTAAAAGGGTAATTAGTAACACGTAATTAAACAAGTTTAAAACAGCTCTTAAATGAGTCTGTTGTAGTGGTTTATCACAAGGTCTAAACTGGTTTACATCAGAGATTAAACTGGTAAACATAACATGGCTGTTGTTTAGGAACACTCATTGAGTGAAGTAAAGCAAAAGCAGAAAACAATCTATACATTTACTGCAGTCTCCACAATATTATTACTAAATCACTGATTGACCATTTTTCTCATATCATTGTCAACAGATGTCACTGATTGTTTCCATGGAAACATAATTTAGTGTTGGATGGCTTTGAGCTTTTGTTCTGGACAGTTTCTACCTGAAAAGTCCACGGGGTGGGAGGTCCATGACGGGCCCGGCATCCTCCTCCATCTCGAGCTGCAGGCGCTGACACTGCGGCTGCATGGTCAGCGCCTCAGGGATGGCCTCCAGCAGCTCGCGGTGGCTCTTGGGGCAGCTGTCACGCCGCTCTCGCCTCTCACAGGGTTCTCCCTGATGTTGCAGCCTGGCATTGTACAGCCGCATTCGTTTCTCCAGCAGCCTCTGGAAGTGCCTGAACTCCCCTGTGCTGACACTGTAGAAGCCCGAGTCACTGAGCTCCGAGGAGATAAAGGACTCAGAAGAAGGTGAGCCACCACCTCCAAAGCCCCCACAGCCTCCTGGGGCGAGGGCCCCATGTGAATGGCAGTCCTCCAGGCCTCCCTCCTCAGTCTCCAACCCTGAGAGGTCTCCCTGGTGGAGGGACCCATCAGTCCAGCCCAGACCACTGTCCAGCTCATGGTGGAGGGGCAGGAAGCCCAAAGGCTTCTCCAGCATAAAGTCCTCGTCATCCGTCTGCAACAACAGGTATCCTCAGTCCCAAGACAATTGGCACAAAAACACACACCAAAACATTATAAATGACTGCATATTTTTTATCTGTGTGGGACCTTAGACTTCTGACTACTGACTGAATGTGTCTGAAGCAGTGAGAAACAAAAATACTGAAGGCTAGTAGTTCGTTTTGAGCAATTGTTACTTCAAAAGAAAGAAATCGTGCATTTGTTTGGGACTACATGTTCTCTTAAATCCTGCCCTTGTTCTTTATGTACTCTGGGCATAAATGATGATGATTGATCTATTGATATTCTTATAATAGCACAATAAAAGCACTTCTGTCATTTTTACTCAGAACGAGGAAGGTGTTAAAAAAGTATTATTTCGGTATCAGTACTGGAACTCTATATATATCTTATTTGCACGGGTATTAAAAAAATGGTAATATGCAGCTTTAGCTATAACACACAGCACAGTTATGGATACCTGACTGTGGCAGCCGTTTGGCTCTTCCAAGTTGACGTTGCAACATCTCATCAGGCAGTTCTGTCCCTTCGGTCGACGGCCAGTCAGCTCTGGATCCTTGGGGAGAAACAGCACAAAGCCTTTGAATGTTTTGTTGAATTTCTTAATCGACTAGCAGACTGGTTAATTTGAATTGGAATATTAATAATCAGTATATTGGGGTGTGTGTGTGTGTTTGTGTGTGTGTATATGTCACCTGGTGGCCGATGTCCACAGTGTCCCTCGGGGAGCTGGACAGGTAGCTGTACCGTCCTCCATCACAGTGATCTTGTGGCAGAGACAGATGGTTGTAATAATGTCTGAGACAGGAGACAAGAACACAGTTATTTAGACATTTCAAAAGTAAATCATTTTTTAATCCTCTTACTACTACAAATTGCAGTCTGTGCATGCAGTATGTCACGTAAACCATCAATGCAATGTCTACCATCATATATGGCTCTTCTCTGTTCTGGCTACATATGAACGTGAACAATCCTTTTGATAAAACTTAATTTGTGTCTAATTTCTTTACAAAAGTAAATCTGTAAGGATTTAGCATTGAACACACTTTCATTTTGTTATATCCAACTGTATTTCATTGTGCAATCCTGTATTGTATCATGACAAAAAAGCTGAACCTTGAAGTTTATTTCAAAGGGATTTAATTTTGGATGGAAGTATTCATCTTGCTTCTACGTGGTTTGAATGCACTGATTGTGAATTACTTTGGGCAAAAGTGCCAAATGAATGTACAGTAATGTGATTTAATATAATGTCTTTCTATCTTTATGTGTACCTGTCCTGGTAGGAGGGGCTGGAGGCGTTAAGCCCCGCCCCCATCAGTGGGAGGGGCAGGTTCAGGTGCTGCAAGTTGAGGGGGAGAGGCTCCCAGGCTCCCCTGTCTGCATCAGTGCCACGTCCTCTCTGACCCTTGATCTGCATTGTGATTGGGCGCTGACTGGCGGCCAGAATCCGCAGCGCATCCCGCTGACTCAGGTGTGCTAGACTCCGCCCACTCACCTGAGGCAAGCAGACACAGAAGGGATGTGATGTTAGCAAACACCTGTCGACTTTCATATCCAATTTGTTCATTATGCTGCCATAGCTGCATTAGCATTGTTTTCTTAAAATCATGAAAGTTTTAAATTCTTATAGCTGCACTATGGTGGATGCTGATTTGTCTTAGAATATGGGTAGTAAACCCTAGGATGGGAATGTCATTAGGTCGATGTCTTCAGTTTTAAGTGTTTGGTCAAAAACTAAAGTATTGGACAGTATTTTGAACTGATAATGGTGATGATTAAAAAGTCAATTCATCCTGAGGGGAACATGAATGTTTCATGCTGTTGGCACACCACAGACAGAATTTATAACAGAAAACCGGCATTATCAATTGGAGATTTGGAGTTTTAAAGGAAGGGTAATTAAGGTCTAACTGCAAGATGCTATCCAATTGCATTGTGGGAAATATGGGATCCAGTGTTTTTGGAGTTTGACCCATACTAGGGACTAAAAGTCAGAATATCTCAGGTTTTCTTTTCAACAATGTTATGTAAGTGACAGCCTGAATCACTGGAGGATTAAGCCAGTCATATATTAGGAGAAAACAGGCATCCATCGATACTCAAATTTTTGTCTGCGTGCTGCCATTTTAACTGCTCTTCACCTAGTCTGTTTTTTACAGTGTGAACACACTACAGACTAGAAAGTATTCAACGTTATGCAACATCTCTCTCTGCCTGCAGTCACATGGTGGATTTATTCCTGTATGTACATTTTAGTCATTTGAATCAAATATGACAAATGTGGACATGGTGTCCATGCTTGCACTAAAGGGTTAACACCTACAACACACACAAACCTCATCCTCCTTCTCTCTCACACACACACACACACACACGCACGCAAACACACACACACACACATGCAGCTCAGCAGCCATTGAATTAGACGCATGAACAGTAATGTTAACTCTAGCACATCACAACCATGAGTCACCCTCCGCTACATTCAACTAGACACACACAACTAGACACACACACACACACACACAACATGAGCTGAGAAGCACAAAATGGCACCTGTGTGTGTGGACGGCAGCAGAAAGACTGTGAGCCTCCAGCAAAGGAAGAACATGAACCACTTTTTTTTTTTTTTTTTGAAAATTCAGCATATTATTCAAGATTCAATACAATTCACGTTTTAGATTTAAACACACACAAATAAGGTTTATTATCCACAACACATAAATACACAGTCCTGCAGAAATAAGACAATGATGACATTTTCATCTGCATCTACACACACACACATACACACACACGCATGTACAAACCCGAACATGCCCACTGAGCTACAGAGATTTCCATCTTCTTCAAATGAGAAGATCATAAAACACACACATAACATCATTTATAAGCACCAGTCTTTGGTTTCTCACCGTCTGGTCACCCATCCACGGTCCAGAGAGCCAGCAGCCCATCGTCACAGCAACAGAGGACAGCTGCCTTGGTTCCTGTGAAAATCAACAACGCTGCTGCTTCCTCCAGCAGATTGCCTCTTCCTCCTTCTCCTCCTCCTCTTCCTCCTCCTCCTCCTCCCTCTCTCTGTCTATCTCTCCTCAGGAGCCTTTCACTATCACTCGCTCCCCAGCATCTGTCCTCTTTCCTTCTTATTCTCTTCTATATATCCCTCTTTCTTTCTTTTTGCATCATTTTTTTTAAATGTCTCAGTCCTTGCCCCTCCCCCTTCCTCACAGCTCTAGATTATAGCATCCTACATACAGACACACACACACACTCACACACACATACACATACACACACACATACATGCATGCATGCATGCAGCACAGCAAACATAAAAATATGCGCAGGCAGTGCTTTCAGAGATGGAGAGGGAAACACGAAGACACACAGTGAGAACAGACTCTAATTGGCTGATGACTCTTAGAAGGCCACCAATCAGATGCTCCGCCTGCTGCGGTCTCCCCCTGGATGTCATCCCCTCTCCCTAAAACTCGTCAGCGAAGCGTCAACATGTGCAGGAGGTAGCCTGTACTGCAGCGATACACACAGTAACAGAGGAAACACACCATCCATCTTCTAGCTGTTCATCCAGGATTCTCCAGGAGCTGCTGCTGCTCAAGGCATGCTGGGAAATGTAGTAGAGATCCTATATTTCAAATTGGGTCCCAGATTTTGAGAGAAAATACCTGAACAAAATGTGCACAAATTCTTAATCTGGAAGGAAACTGAGGACAATCTGACCTCTTCTAAACACCTTTACACCTTCTGGTTTGGACCATGAAACTGTACCTGAGTTGATGTATCACACACTGGATATGTTGTCAATTTTGATCTATAATCTTTTTGTTGAGAGGTGCTGCAATAAATGTACATATTGCGTAATATGTGACAATAAAATTTAGAGCTTTAGTTTCAGTCTGTGAGCTTTATAGCAATATTTGTAGCCATCATGTAAACATTTAAAAACCTCTAAAATAAATGTAAAAACCTTAAATGTAGCTAGAAATTGAGTTTTATAGCTACAGCTATAAACTACAGCTACAGCTGATGAAATCCACTAGTTCAGCTGACACAGTCAAATGTTGTCAGCTAGAAGTAAGAAGCTGCCTTCAATTTATTTAAAAAAAATACTATGAATATTGATGTAAATCTACCACCGTTATCCCAGTAAACTGCGTATGTCAGAGCAGAAAGATTGACAGGCGTAGCAGCAGTAATTGAGGGGGCGTGGCTTAGCCTTTAGTCATTCCCAGGCGTTTGAACTCATGGGTTCAATGTGAGTTTGAACTCGGTGTACTCTCAGCTGAGAAAGGTTCATCTATGAATATCCTCCTCCTCATCTTCACGCTCAGAATGTGAACACAGCTCTCGCTCTGATTGGTTAGTCAGAGGTTTTTCAGATGTCCCTGATGGACAGATTTGAAAAACAGAGTTTCAGCTGCTCTTTTGCTCTGCAGTAACACACACACACACACAGAAAGGCTTCATTTCATTTGATTCACTCTCAGTGACTGTTCGGTTGTTATGGTTACCAACTCGTCTGCTAAATATGTGAATTCATGTGAATTATCTTCTTGAGATGTGAAGAGCTGAATCTGTGCAGAGGAACAGAATACAGTTGTCGGTGATGATTATGTGTGTGTGTGTGTGTGTGTGTGTGTGTGTGTGTGTGTGTGTGTGTGTGTGTGTGTGTGTGTGATGACGACGGGTGGATCTGGATGCCTGTCGCTGAGCTCTGCCATTTCTGTGCTGAAGTATGGAGGTGGAGAAAAAGAGGGAGAATGAGAGCATGTGTCAGAGTAACACACACACACACACACACACACACACAGTAGAGCCTCATCTGCGACACACAGACCTGCCTGTGTCTAAAAATGGAAAGCACACTTGCTGTTGCTGAGAAGCCACAAGAAGCTTCTATATGAAGCGAGCATACATGCAGGGATTCATATTAACGCCGGCATTAATGTGCATAAAAAATCCACTGGGGATGGAGGGACACCGAACACCCCATGATTCTTTGTGTGAATTTGCGCGTTCATTATTCATTTCACTGAACCAGGTGTAGATGCTGCATTGAATGGTACAGCAACATCACCGTCAAATGGGTCTGGGCAAATTGCATAGATTGGACTAGCCTGAATTATGTGACTATCATCGTCATAATTTAGGTGCTTAGTTGCCCAGATTGTTAAAATAATTATTATGTTTTATGGTGCGACAACGTTGGTTAAGTTCAGGCACAAAAAACACAAATTTTAAGATTGCTTTTTAAAAAATATCTAAGAAAAAAAAGGAAGATTCCTGTATACATGTATACCCTAGCAGACACACGTTCAATGAGAGGAATCATCCAGTCACACAAATAATTCACACAAGGTGGATATAGGAGCTTTGTTGTTTACTAGGTCCTTATTGTATTGTTCTAAAATCTGAACAGATATATAAAAATCTGAATAAATAAACCAAATTTACAGTATCTGCATTGAGAGGCACCACTACAGGGAAGGGAAATGTGTAATATTCAGAAAGATGTGGCTTACAAGCAACAACAAACAACATTATAGACTGCAGTAAATGAGAAATTAGAGTAAATATGATTTTTATGGGTAAAAATGTCGAAATACTCCTTTTTTTTCAATTGGTACAGTTTGTCCTGAACGAGGACCTGTACACTACAGCAACCAGTCTATGGACTCCTATGATTGGTTGCGTTTTCAGAGCAGTGCTGTGATTGGTCAGATCATCAGCGGCACCGGAGCGGGCTGGAAAACACACTTTTTTTTTTATTATTCTGACATCTTGAAGTTCGTGTTGTTGAGTTGCCGGTTAAACTTTTAACTCATATCGCTGTTTAATGTCGTACCGTTATCAGACACCGCTAACGCCGCTTCAATAAAAATGTTACCCGACACTGACACACTGTTGTGACGGATAGTCCCTTGTTAGCTTAGCAGGCTAACTTTCCATTGGAGTCACGGCTAGTTATTTAGCTTCAGCTTCACAGCTAACAGAGCCGACAGCAACAGCACGGAGAGACAAGGTAACACAGCGAACCCACCTGCCAACACTTGCTAGTAACTGCTTTGTTTAGAAGGTTTGAAGATAAACAAACAAACAAACAAACAACCCACTGTCACTTTACCCTGGACAGAGCAGGACTACACTACTGCTTTACCTCATTTCTTATATACTTCAGTTCATTTCTATAAAAAGCAACTCTTGAGATTTGAAACTGTGCAGAATGCAAATAAGCACACATGCAGGAAACTTACAAGCTTCCCCTTTTGGACACAAATGCATCTTTGCAACAGTAATAATGATTAAAACAACTTGTTTCTGCATTAATAAATAAAACCATAAAACATTCTTACAGCTTTAAATGCTACACCTACAACAAAGTAGACCAATGTAGTCATTTGTAGGTCACAGATCAGACCTGTCAGATTGGTGAAGATGTCTGTCTCTCTCTTCTTTCTGCAGAGCATGAACTGTCCCCCCACCAAGCGCCTCCGAGGCCTGAACCAAGACAAAGTGACGGCGGTGGCTTTTGATGACCCGTTCGGAGACGATGAAGACTTCACCCAGGACGACTTGGATGAAATCGACATCCTGGCCTCACAGGCCGTCGCTTCGGCATCGGGGCTCGGGTCTAAACCAGGAACCAAACCGCTGGAGCAAGCCCGCGGCGGGTCAGCCTTGCCGTCGTCTGCGGGACAGAGCAAACCTCTGAGCAGAGCCACAACCAATCAGAGCAGAGAGAACACATTTGGGTTCATTAGCAAAAGAGGGAATGCTGGAATATCGAGCAGAGAGCCTCTCGGTTAGTTTTGGTGATGTTCATATTCATGGCAGTGATTTAAACATTGCCTTGGCACATGAAAACACTACATTTTTATCGCTTCAAACACTGGCGTCCACTCCTGTTAAGATTTCTTCTTTTAGTACAACAAGGAAAATACAGTGTTTTGGCTCTTTGTCTGGTACAGAGAGTCTGTTCCTCCGCATGTGTCCAAGAGCCAATAATTTGTGTGTTGTGAAAAACACACAAATTAAATTTTAATAGGCACAGATAACAGTGTTATGTCCTTTGGGAGATAATATTTTCAAACACAGAGCTTTCCAATGTCTTGAGGACAAAAATGAAAGCAGAAGGAAAATGAACAAGATTTTACTTCATAGCTCCAAAAACTACATTAAATGAAAGTTAGTAAGTCGTATTAATCCAAAAAATGGAGAGAAAATAGAGACGAGCAGCTGAAGGGAGAGTTTTTAGAAAAAATAGAAAGTGACTAAAGTGCCTGGAAAGAAAGAAATCAGTTTGTCTAATCGGTCGCTGTGTCAGTAAATGTCAGCTGGGAAATGAACTGATTCAGCTCTCATCGTAAACTGTTAAAACTTGCAGCATGTTGTAGTGAAGGTCAAACTGCTATTTACAGTCAATGAGTTTTTGTGTTGAAAATGTTGTCAAAGCTCGGTTGTTTTATATGTTCAGGTAACAGGCAGCAGCAGTTTGGGTCGGACAGAGACGACTCCTACAGCCTGCTGGAGGCCCAGCATGCAGATCTCAAGAAGAAGGTGAGACTCAGTGGTTTCTCACTTTATAAAGCTTCACACAGTGGGACAGACAGTTGTTGCAAAAATTTGATATGTTGTTGTATTGTAATGACCGACTTACTGGCATGCCACTGCTTGTTAAGAGGTACTAAATAAATAAATTCACAAATAACATGATCTGAAGTCCAGATGCAGGAATAAATGTCTCTTTCAGTCATCACAACATCTTCGGATTTGTACATGGGAATGAAAACTTCTGACTCTGACCAGACTTTTGGTGTCAGCTTTTGCTACAGGACAGTTTTTAATAGTCAGTATTACAGACACATTTAATTTAAACTATTAATGATGTAAAGATAAAGAAGTGTGGTAGCAGCCAAAGGTCTTCCCAAGCAGTTTGACTGGATATAAAAAGTCTGGGAAGTTGTAATGTGTAGTTATGCGTCGTGTGTATGTTATCAGCTGAAGGAGGTGGAGGAGGAGATTGTATTGAAGAGCGGGGAGATCCGCGTCCTGAGGGACTCCCTGAAAGCAGCTCAGCAGGAGAAAGAGGCCCAGAGACTAAACCAGATGCTGCTGGAGACACAGAGACAGAAAGAGCAGAGTGACAAGGAGAAGGAGCTCAACAAGAAGGTGAGGAGCTGGAAAACATGCACATACCGTCCATGTTATCCTCAGAATAATATGATAATTACATGTTGACTGTGTGCAGGTTCAGTCTCTGCAGTCAGAGCTGCAGTTTAAAGAAGCGGAGATTAATGAGATGAAGACCAAACTGCACAATTCAGACAAGAACAAAACTGCCTCTCCACTGCCGAGAAACAGGTCAGTCATCATCAATATTTCTAACAACAAGTGCCAGTGTTTAATGTGCAGATGTCTTATTACCATTAAATGTAACAGAAACACAGTTGTGGCATCATATTTCTGTTTAAATGATCCAGGTAGGAAAGGCAAGTTTATTGAAGTTTATTAGAAGACCTTGAACGTGATGTTTGAGCCAGTTTCAGGGAATCCTGGTTTTGACTCATCTCAGGTCAACAAGACGGAAACTGTTAATCATTACAAACAGTTGCAGCTGTGACTCCAAAGTCAACATGGATTACTGACGAGTGTGTTCAAATCGGCTCATTACATCAAATCAGAATTTGTCATCTTCCGGTCTCTAATCTGATACGCTATTCTCTCTCCTCTTAGTCCGAAAGTGGTGAGCGGTCTTGCCCAGCTGCATCATGGGAGCGGCGGCAGCAACTCCTCCTCACCAACAGGAAATGGTTTCATCACCAAGGAGACGTTTGGAGCCCAGGTACTATCCAGAACGACGCCAAGGAAGACGCCGGGGAAGACGCGGAGAGACGGTGGGTCACACGATGGCGTGAAGGTTGTGGTGGTGAAACCGATGTCATAATTGTTTTAGTTTTCACAGTTAAACTCTGCGTGTCCCAGCAGACAGAGTAGCATGCAGCAGCAGCAGATCTGGTGATGCACAAGAAGCCGTCCGCCCAGACCCCTTCCTGTTCGTCAAACCTGCACACCAGCAGCACAGAGGTCAGTGAGCCTGCGGAGCTGCTTCATGAATAAATCACCTGCAACACATTTTAAATGAAAATGTCTTTAGTTTCCTGACAAACTAAAGTCCAGCTGTTTTTTTTCCTCTGTGAGCGACATAGAGAGACTAATGCACATGTTTATATCTAGCAGGCTATTTTAATGCTCCCCTTTCTGATTTATCCCCAAAAAAGTCATACATTGGTTACATTTGTTTGTCAGCCTTTCTGTCATTTACAAAGAACTTTCAGTTCAACTAACCTGTCTTAAAAGTGATAACAAATCATGTTTGATTGATTGATTCCCTGTGAAAAAAGTGATTTCTCTCAGTTTTCTGTGACTGACCAGTTGGCTGTGTGTGTGTGTGTGTGTGTGTGTGTGTGTGTGTTGCTCTGTGTTGTCCTCCAGGTGGCGTCCTGCTGGGCTTGTTGCTGCAGCAGCCTCTGTCTCCCAGCAGTCTCGGCCTCTCTCACTTGCTTTCTATGAGTTTGACTGACATCCACCCGACATCCAGGTAAAAGAATGTGTGTGTGTGTGTGTGTGTGTGATGCATACCTGTAGCAGTGAGAGGGGAGGTGCAGCAGAGAGAAAGCGTCATTGGTTCAAAGATAAGTCTGGGACAGGAAGTGAAAAAGCACACACATCGTGCTGTGTTTAAACGTACGGGATCCTTTTTGAGTTTAAAGCCAAACACACCAGACTCCATTTAGAAATGTTGCATTTAATCCTCATATAAGTCACAGTCAAAATACTCCAAGGACAATAATAAAAAACTTTTAATCAGATGTTACAGTCTTATGATTTTAAATGTGTCAGTTGAAGTCACCAAAACGCATATCTCCATAATAATAAAAATCTATTTAGTATAAAATTTCCTTCTTAACCTTTTTAAAACACACATCACATCTCAAGCACAAAGGAGCTGAAATGTTTGTAAGAGACTAACTGACGTGTTGTTGTGTTGTACGTTGTGTTTTTTCAGCGGACTGTCGGCAGGTTTTCCGCTCCACACCGACGCCGCAGCCAGATTCAGCGGCGGCGACAGTGGAGCTACCAGAGCTGCTCTGAGTCCGGTCCAAAGTCTGGCTGTGACAGGACTCAACATGCTGAGTCAAAGCCGACCGGCATCTGTAGCCAGCAGCAGAAACAACAGGTAGACTGACTGTGTGACATACAACAGCTGCTCTGATCAAGTTTACATAGCTATAGCTCAACAGTTCTGTGGACAACAGCGGCCTCTTGTGGCCAAATAATGTAACAGCAGCAGTGTTAAATTAGGTAATCACTGAAAAACCCAAAAGGCAACAAACAATATGATATAGACCAGTAATGTTTTCACCATATACATAAATAAGGTGCCATTCACACACTTCCAGGTTCACAGCAGTCAGAAATAATGAGCAGAGATGCAAAGATTTGTCGCTGTAAACAGAGCTTAAAAAGTGAAAGCACACAGTGTCCACACGTCTTGGTGGAGAGGAGAAACTAAATATCCCACGCTGAAATGCTTCACCTGCAGGTAAAATGTCAGATGGAGCAACATTGCTGCAATAGTTCAAATGACTGAGAGCTCAGTGAAAAACAGGAACAACAAACAATGTAAAATATTTCCCTGTGCATGTTTTTGTCTTATATTATGTATATTAAAATTGATGGTAGATCATATCTGTTCAACTAACATTCATCTGAGGACAATAAAAATGTAAATTTGTGTGTGTGTGTGTGTAGGTCATGTCCCGGATCCGTCCTCCTCCTCCCTCTGTTGGACCTCCACCTGTCTCAGCTCATTCAGGCTCTGGATTCACTCCACTCCACCTCCGCCGGCAGCAGCGGTTCAGACTCTACAGGCGCCGGCTCTCTCCCAGCAGGCTGTGCTGCTGCTGCTGGCCTGGGGAGACTGGAGGAGGCTGGTCTGACTGGTTTCAGCGTGGAGGACACTGGTTTGGCAGCTCTGAGGCTCCTCTACCTGCTGCTGGCTCACAGTGACGAGGTGATGACGATACAGACACCCGTAATGACCCAGCAGACACAAACCACACAGGTTTTATCCTGATAAATCCAACAGGATATATAAATAAATTAAATTAGTTAACAGAGCGATTGACCTTTGACCTTTTCCCTGCTCCACAGGTGGTGGAGGCTGTGTTGTCAAAAGAGAGTCAGAGCAAAGTTATAGACAACAAGGTATGGATAGAACAGCAACGTGTCCTTCATAACGGTGCAGGCAGCAAATTCAACATATTTAATATCGTTTGTGTTTTATCATTTTTATCATGATGAGCATAAAATTCATCATTAAAGTCCTCTTCCCTCTCGTTTTAGACTGACCCCTCTGCTGCAGGTGTGGCTCTACACTCCCAGAATGCTTTGCTGCGGACAGTGTTGCGGCTGTGCGATGTGAGATTTGGCAGCGGCGGCTCACAAAGGGAGGAGCTCGTCATCAACGCCCTGAAGATACTGTGTGTGTTGGTGGAGAGGACGCCACACACACACACTGACAGGTGTGCACACATTCAGTTATTTAGTGATGTATTGAATTAATTGACTGCAGCTGATAAATATTATCATCATCCACTCATAGTTTTCATCATTTATTCAACTAAGTGAATGGTGGAGTGAAGGTGGAGTCCACCCACTCTGATACACCCTTTTAATGACGCACACACTTTATTTTAATCATTACACTGACGGATACAGGATTACACACACACACACACACACACATGATGCAACACTCATCATGAAGACTGCTGGAGATAGAGGAGTGGTGTTGATAGATTTTTCCACTCGTCAGTGATTACTTAATACATGTATCTGCAATAATTTCACTGTGGCGACATTACAGGAAGTGAGAAAAAACAAAAACTGGTGAAATATGAAAGAGCATGCATGAACAAAAGATTACTTGTAGATGTTTCTCAATATTAACTGCTGATTTGTTCCTCTAAAAACTCACTGTTTCCCGTGACAGTATATCTGACGTTTGTGATGATTATGTCCATAAAGCCACTTTAGAAACTTCAGATTTTAACACAAAATCATCAGATTCAGAAGAGTTCAAGTTATTGAGAGGTTAGATGGAGTCATGAATATGAATATCAGAGTCCAAATCGTTTCATGAGTTTGACAAACAGCCCAAAAGAAAATTCAACTACTCGATATAATGTTTGTTTTGTATTGCAGAAATGAAATTATGAATTGACTCTTTCAGTTTGTTGTTTTTTTTAAAGATGTGGATCATCATCTGTTCTCTCTCTGTCTCTCGTTTCTCTCTCAGGCTGCAGTGTGTGTTGCAGGTTGTGTCTGCGTGTGTGTCAGCAGACAGCAAGCTGCAGACCGTTTCGGAGTGTGTGTCCGTCCTCATGTCCATGTCCGACCACCCGACCCTGGCTCAGCAGCTCTGCTCCCATCACGGTGAGACTCTAATCTGTAATTTAATTATACAGTAAATCAGTAGAGAGGGAAGGCTGGAATAAAAGCTGTAAAAACCATCAACCATGAAGATGTTTTTGTTGGAAAATGAATATATAACACATATATCTTTAATCTCTTATTTTCTCCTCTTTGTTTTACTTTGAAAATTCACTATTACATCTTTTCTTTAGACCCGTGTGTTTTCCTTAAGTTGTTCCAGTTCATCAGAAACAGACCAGTCATCCAGGCAACACGCACAGGCCTGATTCTGCTGGACCTGCAGGTAACACACACACACACACAGGAAATGGCAACCACATTTTTAACACGTCACAGCTTCCAACATACACTACAGTGTTACTGAGCAGGTTTACAGGTAAGTTTCCACCGCAGTAAATGAGGCGTGTGTATTTTGACCTGGATTAGTCTGTTTGCGACCAACCAGCCTTGAAATATTTGAACAAATGGAGGCCGTTATTTTGGTCTCAGCTACTTGTTTACTCACCTGTTATTGTTGTTGTTTTTGTGTTGCAGGTGGTTCGTTTGTTGAGCAGACTGATGACTCAGAGAGCAGAGAGCTGGACTATCAGCCAGCGCAGCAGCTGTCAGTGTGATACTGAGGTAACACACATACACACACACATACACACACACACATACTGAGTCTTTTAATGTAGTGACACTAATCTTTTTGTTGCTCTCTTAGTTCGTTCAGACAGTGGTGATCGTTTTCCACCGTCAGTGGTTGGATCTTCGTGACTGTCAGGTGCTGACGGACTCGACAGGTTAGTGACGTTCCGGTTTTAAAACCCCGCCTCCATCTCCGTTGTAATAACGTTGATGTAAAGCTGATTTTTGACCAGGAGTGACTCATTGTTCCCATCAATGACTCTCAGATATGAAAACTTTGATTACCATTCAGATTTGTTTTGTAAAATAATTGCTCCATTGGTGTGTGTGTGTGTTGGTGTGTGTCTCATCATAAACGTCGATCTGTCCTCCAGGTCTGGACCCGCCCCCGCGCTCCGGCTCCTCGTTGCCGTGGTGGCGCGGCGCGTCGGCCTCTCTGCTCAGAGAGTGTTTGCTGCTGCTGCACTGGCTGCTGCTGCATCACAGCAGCTTCTCAGAGAGCTGCAGGCCGCTGCTGCACATGTACGACCAGGTGATCCCCGCTGTCCGAGACACTCTGAGGAAGATACCCGAACTGAGCGAGAGCGAAGGTACACACACACACACACACGTGATTTTATCGCCATCTAGGCAGAGATGGAGAAATCCTGACTTCAGCCGCTGCTCCTTTTAGTTACAGCATTTGTCCTCTGAAGGTTCATGTTATCAAACATCTGTACTAGAGATGCATCGAACTTTTCTCTCCCAGTAGATTCTGGTACTTAAAACTCGTCCTATCGTCCCATCGTGGGTATTAATCTCATCCCAGCGCTCTCTCTTAACAAATTTTTTTGTAAGCAAACTCATGTTTTTCACTTCCTGTTTCTCGTCTATCAGAGCTGGCATTGGAGGAGATCTGCCGCTCGGAGGGTGACGACACCGATGACATGGACACTGATACTGGCTCCTGATTGGCTGCTGCCACTGATGGGGCAGTTAACTGACTGTCAATGTGATATTTCAGACTGTGACAAAGACTAAACAGAAACTGTGTCAAATATTCACATGATGAAGTGGACGTTGGAGAGAAATTAAGGATTACAGAGAAGTCGGCGTCTGACTGAAGTGATTTAACAATAAAACATGGAAGTTCATCTGCTGCCTGTTCAACAGTCAGAGCCGCTGTTTCTTCACTCTGTAGTTTAGACTTAAGTTTCATTTTTCAGGGAGGTACACTGGCTGCAAAGGTTTGGTATCGTCAACTGTTGTTAGTATATACTTGAATGAAGTGAGACCATGAAGCATATATGCGGATATAAATATGATAAGAAAGAATGTATATGGAAAACCAAAGTTAACTTGACTGTTGATGATGGACGTTCAAAACACTGGAAGAATTTACTCCAATAATAAAATATGTCCTTAATAAAGTAAGAAATAAAAAACACCAGTTCAGGACCAGAACAGTTTGTGAAACATCTTTATTTATTCTGCAGCTGTAAACTGAGGTCACACATTGAGAAGAAGGCATTGGCTGACTCAGGGTCAGTTTGGTAGTGATTAGTCAGTCAGAGAGATCATAACACGAGTGTCAGGAATAATTTTAGTCCAGTTATATCGAGATTAAAACTTCCTAATTTTCTTATTACGATACAACACATGATGATTACATAAGATTCGTTGTCCCGGTGTCCTGAAAATGTAATCATACCGTTACGTTGATGCATCAGAAATGGTTTTCTCATGATCACAAATATAACTGCTGTTATTTTGGGGGTTGATGGTCCTGTAACAAATAAGCCTGCGTGTAATATAATGCACATGTTTGTTATTCAGGGATGTCACAAGAAAACTATTTATATATATATATATATATAGCGAATTGTTTTATCACCACAAAAGCTTAATTTAAAGGCAATAAGAAAATTCAGTTTTTGATCCTGAGATAACTGGATATAACAAAAATGTTTTTAGCCATCACGGCGTCTTTGGGCTTCGTACAGAGTTAACGCGGGATCATCAGAGGAAGATGGATTAATTTACTGTCACACTGCAGTTTGTTTATGAAATCACACGTGACAGTAAAAGTAAAATAGTCTGAATCTGTGTAACATACTCCTTTGAGTACTGCTGTTAGCCATGTGATTGTGTTCCTGCCACAGCGTGTGAATAGATTTCTCTGAAGGACACGCCCCTTTTCAAAGAGGCGGGACTTGAACTGAACCACTGCTACAGAGAGTTGAAGGCACTAGAGGGTCAAGTAATCCAGGATCATACTGTAGATCTGCTGTGTGTGTCTGTGTGTGTTCTTGTATGTCTATCTTTGTGAGGACCAACGATTGAGGCCATTTTATCCATCAGAGGGCTTACTGAAGTCAGAAACGAGTTTTTGTTAATTTAGTTTGGACGGTTAAGGTTGGTGATGCATTATAGCAACGATGGTCCTCACAAGTATAGAAGTACAAACGTCTGTAAGTGTGTTATTGCTTTTCCGTCCACGTTGGCACCACCTGGTCATCGTCCTGGCGGTTGTTCTGTAGTGTTTTGTGTGAGCCGTGATGCATCGTGTGTGTGTTGTGACGTGGCGCGCAGGGATTGGTCAGCCACGGGTGCATCAGCAGCTCAGACGCCTTCAGTCTCTCTACGGGCGACTTCCTCAGCATGCAGCCAATCAGACACTTCGCCTGCGCTGACAACCAGCCGGGCAGGCTGAAGGCTCCGCGGCGGATCTTGATGAACAGCACAGCGGGCTTTGTGTCCTGGAATGGGTATCGGCCAATCAGCATTGTGTACAGGGACACGCCCAGGCTCCAGATATCTGCGGCACACCCTGAGTATGATGCGTTCCCTTTGGTCAGCAGCTCAGGGCTGACGTAGGCGGGGCAGCCATGTCTGTCCGTGACAGAGTCGTCATGGTCACCATGCAGGAGGACGCAGTCGTCGAGGCCGAGCAGAGCGAGATGAGTCCTGCAGGAAGAAAACCACACCGATCAGACTTCAGTGGTGATACCAGTAGTACTTATAGTACCTGTCTGTCAGTCTCACCTATTCTGAACCTGCAGTAGTATTTCTGCAGTATTATTAGTATTTCTGCAGTATTAGTATTACCAGCTGCTGGCCGTCTTACCTGTATCTGTCAGTGAAGACGAACCTGCGGAGCTTCAGGTCTCGTAGGACGACTCCGTGGCGATGGCAGTGTGCCACGGCGTTCAGCATTTGAACAAACAGAAGCCCCGCCTCCTCCTCGCCCAGACGCTTCCTGCTGCGCACGTAAGCATGCATGTCGCCATGGTGACCGGGCAGGAAGACGTACACTCCGTCCTGGCCGATCACCACGTCCAGCAGGCCACAGATGTTGTCGTGGTGACCGAGCCGGGCGTAGGCAGCCAATTTCTCCTGGTAACCACGTACAGGCAGTACCTGTAACCATGACAACCAAGAGGAATGCTTAGTAACATGGTAACAGTTGCTGCCGTTTTAAAAGTGCAAGTGTGTAACTTTTTGCAATTTCTGTTTTTTCAGTAGTATTACTATCCGTATCAGCAGTAGTACTGTAAGTATTTTATGCAGTATCTCTAATATTACATAGAATTAGCAGTATATTTTGTAGGATCAGCCATATCAATATTTTCAGCAGTATTACTATTATTGCTGAAACTATCAGCGGTAGTAGTATTATTTTTAAGCATTACCTGGAAGTAATCCAATTATATTCATGCAGTATTGATAATATCAGTAGTATTTGATGCTGTGTGTATATGTGTGTGTATGTGTGTATATGTGTGTATATGTGTGTGTGTATGTGTGTGTACCTGGCAGGTGTATTGTTGCTCTGTGTGTGTGTGCACAGCCCGGTAGGTCTCTTCCCCCTCACAACGTTCATACAGGAAGTACGGTCCGACTCTGAACTGGGATTGGCTCTGGCTTGACTTGGGGGCGGGGTTTCTGGGCCTGAGGCATGTTGATAGGCCAGTAGTAGGAGGCGGCGGGGCCAGACAGGCTCTTTTACATTTCGGCAAATTGTCCTGGGGCTCATCCAATAGTCTCTTCAGACACACCTGAGATCTGGCTGTAGCCACGCCCATATTCATCTGTGATTGCAGAAAACAAATGACATCATCGGGTTGATTAATATCTACAGCTTTATTGTTACTGTGAAGAGACTTAAAAACACACCTTGACAAGATGTTTTTGGAAAAGAACAAGACGTTGTGTACCTCACCAGATCATGTTTCTGGGTCAAAATGTATGAAACTATTTCTGGTGACGCTGAAACCATCCACATACACAAGAAGACCAGCAGTAGGTGCAAAATAATGGACTCCACACAGGTTGCCTGCTGAGTCTTTTGTTCTTTCTACAGTAACAACCATGCAGCTCTATGAGGCTGCACTGAAGCAGCCAGTATGCTTCAACAGAAGTGTTATCAGCGTATTTCAACCGTCATTGCTTCTCTCCTCTTTTAATGAACTTCAATAAGGTTTACATGTTTTGTTTCAGATGTTATAGTTTGATGTATGTCATGAATGACTCCAGTAGAGACTCGGGCCTGTCATGCGAGTCGCTTGGTGCCCAGCCGAGGCTCCTCCTTCAGTCATGTTTTCACATACAGTAGGCAGAGTTGCATTATATATATATATATAATATCTAACTGTGTTCTGAGTCTCTGCTCCTCGCACGTTACACTGTTGTCTATAGGCTTTTATGATGCAACTTCCTGTAAGCTGACAGACGCTTCAGCTTTCAGATCATTGCATCAGAGCACAACAGTTTATAGTTTAAACAGGTTTTAAATACAGTCAACACCTACCACACCACACCACACACACAAACACACACACACAAACACAGAGAGTGTTTCTTAAAAAGTTTGAGAGTTAAAAAGAGACTGCCGTCACTGCTGTGACGCTGTGTGGAAAACTGCTGTTGAGAAACGCTGCTTTCACTCTGGTGAAACACCCTGAGTCACGGCCTCACCACAGTAACATCATCCCCTGACACACACACACACACACACACACACACACACACAGTGAATCTGTGCTGTTTGATGTCTAATCTCTGTGGAGGATTTCTCTATTACTTTCAGTTTAACTGCAATTTCACAATCAAACAGATGACGACTACTGAACTCTACTGGACTTTATTAGACTGTCAAACCCTGTTGCTGAACTCCATTTGACTCTACTGGAATCTACTGGTGTCTATTCCTGTTTTCTTAAAACTCACAAGGGCCACAAATAACAATTATTTTCATTAGTGTTTAATTAATATTTTCTCCATTAATCAATCACTTTATTTTTGTATATTCAATGTTAGAAAGTAAAATGTCTGCAGAGATCAAGGTGACGTCTTCAGACGGTTTGTTTTATCTGAACAAACCGTCATATTCAGCTGTCAGTAATTAAAATATAAAACCATAATCACATTTGAGAAGCTGGAAGAAGCATTTTTGCTTAAAGAAATTATTTACAAGACAAATTAATTATCAAAATATTTGACAATTAATTATTTTTTCCCACATTTTAATTAATTTAACACTCAATACATCACAGTTCATCTTCTCTGGTACTTTTATTTATATTGTTTGTTATTTTTAAGCACCATTTTTGAACCGTTTGTTAAAAAGTGAGTCCACACGTTTTATTCTTTGCTGCTAATCCTTTAATTTTAATATTTGTTATTAATGAGGCTGATTCACTATTTGTTTTTTTTATTGTATTTGTGTGTATTTTTGTGTTTACAGTATTTACTTCCACTGTGGTGAACCAACATTACAACTTACAAAAGTCTTTAAAATCTGCGGAATAACTCTTTAAAGTTAGTTAACCTTTAATCCTCAAGGTCCACTTACTAACTTTCTCTTAATCGTCACCGAGTTATTAAAAGTTACAGATAAAAGTTTATTCATGACCTTGAAAATGTTTGATGGTAAAAAAAACAACAACATCTCCTCTCAGTGTCCACTCGCTCGCCTTTTCCAGGGCTTTCAATTGCATTACATGGTCTTCATAAAAAGGCAACACAGGAGGAAAAAAAGTCCTTAAAGTTAAACCTACGACGTCAACAAATCTCACAACCGATGAAGACCAAGTGATGCGGCTGAAAGCACCAAAAAACAACAACAACAACAAACAAAAAAACCCAGCAAGCTGTCAAACTATTTCCAAAAAATGAAGAGTAATCTTTGCTGCTCATAGTTGAGCCTGTTTTGATCCTTTCTGAACTATAATAAAGTTTCATAAACTCAGACCAGCTGCTGTACATGTTTAAGTACTGCACTTGAGTACACCTTTGAGGTATTTGTACTTCTCCATGTTCTGCTACTTTTGCAGGTGAATCTTTTTCAAACAACAACCAGGTAACAGCACAATCCAGCAGTAGTAGTAATGTAAGGTGTATATAATAATATATAACAGTGAATCAGGGCCTTCCTGCATAATGATGCAATGATGCACATTATTGCATCTAGTTGACATTTTTACTTTCAGTTTTCATATTGTGTGTTTGCTGCTCTCAGGTCGTTGTTCTTACCTTGAGCTCCTCAGACAGACAGACAGACAGACAGACAGACTGGTCCGGACTGCAGCAGTGGAACCGGTGGGCTCAGTAGAAACCAGGTAGACCCCAGTAGAAACCAGTAGAAACTAGTAGAAACCAGTAGAGTCAGTGTGGAGCTGATGGTCTCTGTCTGTTTGTGCAGCAGAAGTTGCTGCAGACATAAAATGTTTCTTTTTTTCTTGTAACTTGAAGTCAAACTGGGAACTAGCAGCTGTGATGATGGGATAACTGGAGATCCAGTGATGACGTCTTCTTCTTCTTCTTCTTCGTTTTCTTCTTCTTCTTCTTCTTCTTCTGCTGTTGTTGCTGCTGTTGCGCAACCGACCCGTCGGTCAGCTGTTAGTTAGTTAGTTAGTTAACGTTGCAGTTAGTTGTTGAGAATCTTCTGGAGTCTGAATAAAATTAAACTCTAAAAGCATCATAATAAAACATACTAAAAAAAATTAAAATAAAAACCAGTTGGTTAAAAGATGAAAGTTGCTTTTGTATCCGGAGCTTTGAGTCCTGCTGTCTGTCCGGGTGTTTCGGGTCATATGCTGCTTCCTGCCGGGTCTCGGTGTGGTTTGTATCCGGGCTGAAGCTCCGGACTCGGGGCTACTTTGACCCTGTTCGTCTCCAGGAGTTTAAAGCCGGACTGAGTGCGGGTGTGTTTGGTTTCGATGTTGTTTCCTCCCGCGGTGTCGTCATCCGGCGGGGCGGAGGGCGGAGCCTCGATGTTGCAATCCTGAGCCGATCAGTCGTCAGAAAAAGTGACACGTGACTGAGCCGCAGGGTGCATCATGTGTACATGGTGTATTAGTGTTTAACAGTGGTGCAAGAAGTATTCACATCAGTTACTACAGTAAAAGTACCTGCTTAAGTAAAAGTACACAAGTATTATTATATTATAGTGTTAGAGCAGCATGTTACTGTTGTAGCTGCTGCAGGTGGAGCTAGTTTCAACTACTTTATATACAGTTAGTTTAGTCCAGTGGTTCCCAACCTAGGGGTCGGGGCCCTCCAAAGGGTCACCAGATAAATCTGAGGGGTCGTGAGATGATTAATGGGAGAGGAAAGAAGAAAAGTATGAAGTATCATAAAATGGAAATACTCAAGTACCCCAAAGTTGTACTGAAGCACAGTACTTTCCACCACAGGTTTTTAAATGTTGTTTATTGGATGATACATTTACACAACACCCTCACAAATTATTTGACAACTTTCTTATTATGATAATGGAAAACAGCAGCAGTGTGTACAGTCATATTAACCTTAAATAAGCAGGAAGACATTTGATCAACACATTGTAATTATGTCATCTTGTTTGACTGTGTGTTTGTTTTTGCAGAGGACAAACAAAAAGACGCAGGTGTGATAAACCAGCTATTGGTAACACCTAACCTGAGGTCCCCCTGTTGGACATTTATAATCAATATATATGCAGTTAATAAATGCTTTATAACACACTATAATTGATACTTTATTTAATTAATCCCAAAGGGAAATTAAAGTGTTGCAACAGCCATTTGACATAAATCAAAATACAAAAACGATGAGATAAATAAATACAATTAAAGGATAAATTATATACAATAACTAAATAGACTTCAAATATAAAAATTAGAATAGAAATAGAATTAGACTTACAACGATCCATACAGTATATAAAGATCTGCTTACAACTACATTATAGTTTGTTAATGATTAAATCACAAATAACTAAACATAAACATGTTTAGTACAAACAAACATTACTACATAATAAATAACCTTAATGATGATAAAATATCTGTATGTAATTAAAATAATGAAAAAAACAAAAGTAATATAAAAAAAAGTGTTAAAATGACAAATAAAATCCAACTGTGAACTTTAAATTTCAACCAATCTTTATTTCTTTTTATGGACGCCTTAATTACTGAAACAAGTTTTATCTCGATTAAAAAGACACTTTAAAAACAAAATATTAATCTATCAAAAAAAAGGAAAATAATCGGTAGATTGAGCGATAATCAAACTAATCATTATTATTATTATTATTATTATTATTATTATTATAACTGTGTAAAGCAGCGTAACAGTATGATACTGTAGACAGGAAGTTGTGAGCTGCAGAGCTGCAGCCACGTGTTGACCTTTGACCTCTGACCTTAATCCCAGACAGAAGCTCAGCAGCTCGTCACCTGCTGCACTCGTTTCCTTCATCTGTTCATCTGACTTCGTTCCAACAGTCTAATCCATCCATTAATCAATTATCAATCAATTTTGTCTCCTCTGAATCTTTTTGAATTATAGATGAACAATAATTTTAAAAAAAATAAAATACACACTGAGTGAGAGACGCCCAGCAGGTGGCTGTTTTGGTTATTAATTAAAGACAATAGAGTGTGTCTCTGTCCTGGTGGAGGGATACGTCCTGGGACAGATGTACGTACGCACGTTTTTTAAAATTCAGTTGAGGATGATGATATTGTCACGAACAGATGAAGACAAGACAAACAAAAAGGGGGGAAGGAGAGAAACGCAGAACACAATTACAACCACGGCTGATATGATGAGGTGGAGAACGAGTCTTTGAAGTTCAGGGATCTGGTGGGATTTAAACCTGTACAAAATAATGTACAACGCAAGAAATAATTTACTTCCTGGAAACATACAAAACATGGAGGGTAAATTTAGAGGGAAATTAAATTTGGAATAAAAAAAAAAAAAAAACAAACATTGTGTTTGCACCAATTTTAAGAGTGTGTCTATTGTAATTAGTGGTTTGTGTAATCGTCTGGATGTAGAAGTCAATCAGAGTATGAATATCAAACAGTTTGAGCAGGGATCTAGTTTGTCTCGCTGATGATAAAGTTACACTTTCACGTTGATTATATATCTATAAAGTTAAAGTTGTGTATGATAGACACTGAGGTGGATGGTGGGACTATACCTGATAAATATTAAAGTTTATTGAAGTATAGAAAAACAAGTATTTTACTTCTTCCTTATTTTTTTTTATTTATTCATGTTTTGCTTTTTTACTTACGCAGAGTTCAACATGAGCGCTGAGATATCGGCCCTGTCTATTTCCTGAAAATGCTGTTTTAGGATACATCGCTGATGCAACACAGTTGGTGAAATTACTCTTCTTATATTGATATGCAGCGTGTCTGCATCCATCCGTGAAAGTGGAAATACGGTTCATACATGTGTAGTTCAACTGTGATTGAGATCCATGCGAACACGCGGCTTTATAAAGCTGACAAAATATCTATGTCTCTATATCACTGTGTACAGTTTTAGATATGAATCTACAGTTTTATGGTCAAGAAAACCAATAAAGGACAACCAGGAAGAAGATCGCAGCTTGATTTTGCAGATCTGTGTTTGTCCTCCGTCTCTTTAAGTCGCTGTGAACAGATGGAATCAGTGTTTATATGAACAGGTGAGTGTTGTATTGTATTAAGATTAAACGTGTTGTTTAATCCCTGCAGGAAGCACAAAGAGGTCAGAACTTCATTATATAGATTTCCTGTCTGTGTGTGTATGTGTGTGTGTGTGTGTGTGTGTGTGTGTGTGTGTAGTCAGCTTGGCTTTGATTGGACAGATTCCAAGTGACAGGTGAAGAGCTTGAGTGACCTGGTTACACACACACACACACACACTCACACACACACACTCGCAGCAGGTTATCTCCGCATGGTTAGCACGTTTTTACGCCACATGATGAAATATTGAAGAAACAGAGGAGGAACGCTCTCAGTGTGTGTGTGTGTGTGTGTATGTATGTATGTATGTACGTGTATATATGTGTGTGTGTTAAACTTTACTGTCTTTTTCATAACCGACGTGATGAAATCAGAGGCCAAGTGTCTGACTCAACTACGGCCTGCCGTGAGAACACACACACACACACACACACACACACACGGTCACGCATTTGTTTTGTTTCCTTCCTCTCACACACATTGACCTCGTTGTCAGGGTGTCACCTGTGCGACACCTGTGCTGCTGTGACACAGGAGGGTTTGATCTCCACCTGAGTCAGGCTGCAATCTGGATGTGTGTGTGACCCAGCAGTAAATCCACTTCCTGTATGTCGTCCTCCTCTCGGTCTCACTCAGTGTTTTTTATCTTACTGCCCTGCTGTCGAGTCTCAGCTCTGTTCTGGTGGTCTCTCTCTCTCTCTCTCTCTCTCCCTCTCTCCCTCTCCCTCTCTCTCTCTCTCTCCCTCTCCCTCTCCCTCACCCTCTCCATCTCTCTCTCTCTCCCTCTCCCTCTCCCTCTCCCTCTCTCCCTCACCCTCTCCATCTCTCTCCCTCTCCCTCTCCCTCTCTCTCCCCCTCTCCCTCTCCCCCCCCCTCTCCCTCTCCCTCTCCCTCTCCCTCTCCCTCTCTCTCCCTCTCCCCCTCTCCCTCTCCCTCTCCCTCTCCATCCCCCCCCCCCCCCCCCCCCCCCCCCCCCCTCACCCTCTCCCACCCTTCTCTCCCTCTCTCTCTCAGTGTTTTGCTTCAGGGCATCCTGAGCTAACGAGCCTCTGGGAGCTCACACTGACTTTAAAATGTGTCTAACAACGGGGTCTTCATGACACAGTTAAAGACAATAAAATGTCCTCGAGCGTGTTTCTCGCCTGAGCTCAGCGCGTTGGGCGGTCTGTGCTAAACGCTGATTAAATCAGCTAACAGTTTTCTTCTTTTTTTCAGATAAAGTTTGCTGTTGGTTATATCACAGCCACTTTTACTGTTAGGCTGCGTGAAGAAAATAAAAAAGTTTTCTCAAAGTTTTCTGAGCGCTTTAAAGTTTTCTCACAACAATAGAAATGCTTTTTATTTATTGTTTTCATGTTGTCTTTAATGTATTTTATTATGTTGTTGACTTTTACATGTTTTATTGTTATGTTTTATCATCACAGCAGGACATTTACAAAGTGGACGTTGTCAAGAATGAAGGGATGTATAGGACAGAAAGTTACAGTAGATGTAGTAGAATATAAAGTACAGTAAACTGAGGGGGGATTAGATCTAGAGCATGATGATCTAGAGCATGATGATCTAGAGCATGATGATCTAGAGCATGATGATCTAGAGCAGCTCAGCATTATTTGACAGACAGATACATAAAAGATTAAACAGGTGATGGCGCTAGATTTTAAATCAGAGGGTCACCGAAGTTATTATAATTCATCCTGAGGGGGAGTTGAATTTGTCACATCCAGGTGGGGACGTGAATGTCCATCAAACAGTTGGATGAAACTCTGTGTCCATTAATAATATGTGAAATGATGTGAAACATAAACACAACATCGTTTAATGAAGAATAAACACACCAAATTCACCTTTTCTCTTCATGACTCCTGCACGGACCCATAAGTTATGATTTTAAAACTTTTATGTTTGTCTTTTGTCTTTTTTTTTTTATTGTAGCGCTCTCATCTCATAAAACTTGATCTTGTCTAAGCCTCTTTAGTTCAGTCTCCTCTGTAATCCCCCAACACACACACACACACACACACACACACACACACATATTCAGAGGTCACCAGGGATGATGCAAAACTGAGATAAGAAGACACTTAAATACTGTATGTGTGTGTGGTTGTGAGTGTTTATGGAAATCTACCCCCCTCACACACACACACACACACACACACACACACACGCAGTGAGGCCAGCCTGGAATTGTCTCTGTGATGAAACCAGCAGTAATGTCTGCTGTCGGCATGACGACTCCATCCACTGTGAGTGTGTGTGTGTGTGTGTGTGTGTGTGTGTGTGTGTGGAAGAGAGAGAGAGAGAGAGAGAGAGAGAGAGAGAGAGAGAGAGAAAGAAAGAGAGAGAGTTGGAGGATCTGACCTTTGACCTTCACCATGTCTATTAAAGAAAGAACTGGAATTTGTTATAGAGCCTTAAATTATGAAACAAATGTTTTTTAAAATATTGTCAGTGTGGTTTAAGGATGTTTTGAATATATTTTAATTTCAGTTGGTTGACTTTTTGTCTTTTTTAATATTTAGTGGTTTCAAACATAATACTTGTTGATCTTTTTGTTTTGTTTTGTTTTTATTTCTCATATTTTCATGTTTCATCTTCTGACTCGCTGTCAGTTTGTCGCCTTTCGATTTTTAAGTGATCTTTGTGAAATCAAAGAAAGAAGAACCGCAGCGAACTGTCAGACTGATAATACACCCTGTTTATTCATTTTCATGTAAACGAAGCCTCTGTTGTACACATTACACACCCTACATCGCACAGAAAGACCTTTAGTACAAAGTTAAGACGTTGTGATTAGTAGCATGACGAGCTAGTGAAGCTCTGGAAACGGTGTCGTTAGAGTTATTAGACTTTGGAGCCGTTTCTGAACAAACTACAGCACCCAAACTCCTCGTGGCGAAGGACCACGTCACCCGGTGCAGCGGTGTGGCTCACTGACGTTGTTTTTAATAGCTTTTAGACAACAATACAGCTCTACGGCACAGAGGAATAAGACGTATCAGGCTTTGGATACACACACTTGTAAGTAGATCAGTCCATTGTTGGTTTGCACATTTGTTGACAATACGGAAAATTTAATAGAATTAGAAAACCACCAGTCATAATCCTTTAATCTCGGCAGCTGAGGATTGAAGTTTGATGGTAAAACTTCAACTTTAGTCTAAAACAAAGAATTAAAAAATAAATAAAAATCCCCCGCTGAGCAGCGGCAGTGTCTCCCCAGGTGTGTTGCATCAGCAGCTAATTACAAGTTAGAGTCTCACCCTCATTTACCAAAATGTGAGACTCATTATAACACATTATAATTCTGATGAACGTAACACACTGACTGATGCATTAAGATCTGCTGCAGCTCCGTGTGCAACCCGGTTTTCCTAGAATTTACATTTAATACACGATTCATTTGTTTTTCCAAACGCTGCAGGTCTCAGGTCTGGGTCGACATCTCTGACACCAGATCCAAGCAGACGGTCTCCGATCATGTGGCTTTTTTTATATTTTTGTGACAGAGAATATGAACTGTGAAGTGCAGGAAAAATGACACGTATTGCTGCTGTTTTACATCACAGTAGCTCATCCTGTCTCTATTTTGATCTATTCAGGTTTTTTGTTTTTTTGGTATTTTTTTGTTAGTTGGTTTGAGTATCTTAAGTACAGGTCTGTTTCAGTTTTGGGCCTGTGTAGATCTCGGATGGATGGGAAGGATCGGAAAGAACGTGGAACTCAGATTGTATGTGTGGAGGGGGCGTGGTGCATCAGCTGCGGGAGAGAGGTGTGGAGAGGGCTCGGGAGAGCAGCGCCAGGTGAGAGTGATTGCCACACCGGTTCCCAGGTGGTTAATCACTCTCACCTCCCGATATAGTGGCGTGCTGGACAGAGGGAGAGGAGAATGACCAGAGAAGCACGAGCCAAGCCACCTGGACACAGACACGGACACAGAGACAGACAAGGACAAGGACACACGGCAGACGGCAGCAAAACGCCTGCGATCGGCTGCCGTGTTGGTTGATATCTGTGTTAAATAAAGCGTCTAAACTGTGAACAAGCTGTGGTTCCGTCTAATCTGTGCTGAGAGAACCCACGAGACGGAGAAACCGTCACATTTTGGCACCCAATGTGGCTCAGCACGGAGGGAATGGCGGAGCCGCAGCAAGCGACGGCGCTGGCCCAGATGGTGGCGGAGGTCGCCGCGGTGAGGCGAGAGCAGGCCGTGCTCACCAGGCAGCAGCTCGCGGCGCTACAGCAGAAGAGGGAGAGGCAGACGCAGCTGCTGGAGGCGATGTTGGTCCGGGAGGGGACAACATCGCCGGGTCCCTCGCGCTCCGGCATGACCCTGCCCAGGATGACTGGGAGCGATGATGCCCAGTCATACCTGGAAATGTACGAGGCAACGGCGTCGGCGTGCGGCTGGCCGGAGGCGGAGTGGGCCGTGCGGCTGCTCCCCCTGCTGTCGGGGGATGCCCAGACGGCGGCGCTCGGACTGCCGGGGCCCTCCCGGGATCGGTACGGGGACATCAAGGGAGCCATCCTGGATCGGATGGGCTCCTCGGCGGAGGACCACCGCCGCCGGTTTCGGGGAGCCAGGCTGGGGCCCGCTGATCGGCCGTTCTTATTCGCCCGGCAGCTGAAAGACGCGGCGACGCGATGGCTGCGACCGGGCGACTCCGCCGGCGAGGAACGGCTGATGGGGCAGATCGTGGCGGAGCAGTTCTTGGAGGGGCTCCCGGCGGCGACGTCGGACTGGGTGCGCGGGCACCGCCCGGCGGACCTGGCCGCGGCCATCACCCTGGCGGAGGACCACCTAGCCGTCGTCTCCAGAGCCCGGGCGCAGGAGGGTCAGCCATCCGCTCCCGCCTGTCCCGTGCCGGCGCCCCGGAGAAGACCTGCTCCCGTTCCCCACAGACACACACCGGCTCGACCGACGCCCCCGGCCCGCACTAACATCCCTTCTTCTTCTCCTTCTCTTCCGCCACAGGGTCCTGCCGCTAGGGGCGCTGCGCCTAGCCCACGGAAGGTCCCTCGGGCGGCAGGACAGGAGTGCTGGAGGTGCAGGCGGCCCGGACACTTCCGCCGCGAGTGTCCAGTAAGGGAGGTCGGGCAGGTGATCCGGGTTGCCGGCCCTTCGGCGCCCTTCCCCGGTCCAGTAAAGAGTAAAGGACGGGGACGGAGACGGAGAAGAGGCCGGCGTCGCAGCCTCACCAGGAAAACTGCGGAGGGAGGGACGCGCACCTGTCCCGAGCTTCCATGTCCCCCGCCTCTCGTTCCCCGGCTGTCAGCAGAGACGTGGACAGGGAGGAAGAGAGGAGTAGAGACGTGGAGAAAGGGAGGCGCTCGAGGAGCAGAGACCTGGAGGAAGGGAGGCGCTCGAGGGCCAGAAGTGACTCTTCCTCTAACCTGTCTCCTTTGCCTCCTAGACTGGAAGCCAGGAGGGCGAGGAGCAGAGACCCTGTCCAGGAAAGGGAGAGGAGACACGACTCCTCGTCCCCTTCACCCCCACTTGAAAAGGAGAGGGGGATGAGGGTAAAGCAGGCTCTCTGTGGGGAACCCCTTTCTCCGCACCCTTAACTTTTCTCTCCCTTTTTATCTTGCAGACTGATGCGTCGGGCGGAGGCGCCCATTCCCCTCCGGTGACTCCACCGCAGGCCGGGGGAGCAGATGCCTGTGGACGACTTCCGCTCCCGCTCCCTTGGGGGAGGCGGGGGGGGAGTAGGTTAGGCCGGACGGCTCCCCGGCCTAAATCGGGCGGTGGGGATATGTGGAGGGGGCGTGGTGCATCAGCTGCGGGAGAGAGGTGTGGAGAGGGCTCGGGAGAGCAGCGCCAGGTGAGAGTGATTGCCACACCGGTTCCCAGGTGGTTAATCACTCTCACCTCCCGATATAGTGGCGTGCTGGACAGAGGGAGAGGAGAATGACCAGAGAAGCACGAGCCAAGCCACCTGGACACAGACACGGACACAGAGACAGACAAGGACAAGGACACACGGCAGACGGCAGCAAAACGCCTGCGATCGGCTGCCGTGTTGGTTGATATCTGTGTTAAATAAAGCGTCTAAACTGTGAACAAGCTGTGGTTCCGTCTAATCTGTGCTGAGAGAACCCACGAGACGGAGAAACCGTCACAGTATGATAACTGACTTGGTCTTATGAGGGTTTAAAATACTGTTTATTGACAGTTAATTATTAGTCAATCATTAAATTTGAGTTTAATTACACTGAAAGACCAACGTTGGCTAACGTGAGGCCTCCAGTTTTCCAGTTGTTGGAAACTTTCACGTCTGTGTGAGTTTCTTCCAACAGTCCAGAGACCTCATTAACTAACTCGTTTTCTTCTTCTGTTATGTTTTATTGTATCGTAGCGTCTAAAGCCGTGATGTTTGACTTCCATTTGGAAACTCTTAAATGATCCTTTAACTACATGTTTACTTGTGTGTGGAAGCAAATCACATCTATACCTAAACCCTTAATATATTGTGAATTATATGTTGTAAAGTCAAACTAAATGTAAATCACAAATAAATCAAACTTCCTGATGAGAAAGCCAAAACTTTTCTGACGCTGTGATTGGTCAGTTGGACCAAAGAGCGTCTATTTAATGTTCAATAAACAAAAGATCAATTAAAAAAAATAAAATAAAATGTTTGAAGTTTTTAAGTTTTCAGCATTAAGAAAAAATGCATAAAAATTATCAGTTTATAAAAACTAAAACAATGTAAAAATAAATTTAACGTGTGTGTGTGTGTGTGTGTGTGTGTGTGTGTGTGTGTGTGTGTGTGTGTGTGTGTGTGTGTGTGTGTGTGTGTGTGTGTGTGTGCGTGTGTGCGTGCGTGCGTGCGTGCGTGCGTGCGTGCGTGTGTGTGTGTGTGTGTGTGTTTCATTGCTCTCCTGAGCAACCATCAAATGCAACTTCAGGCAATACCCTTCACACACACACACACACACACACACACACACACACATTCATACACACACATACACTCACCCATCTCTGACTGAAACAAACCAAACAAACAAACACACACACACACTCCCTCCATCACCATCCGGCTGCTTTCTGCCGTAACGAGGTGCAATCAACACGCAACGCTGACCAACACATACACACACACAAACACATACACACACACACATACACACACACACACATACACACACATACACACACATACACATTGAGCCTGGTTGAAGGATGAAATAAACCACTGATTGCAGAAGAGTTACAGAGTGTTGACGTGTGTGTGTGTGTGTGTGTGTGTGTGTGTTGACCTCATACTGCCATGATGTCACATCTATAACAGTTGCATTAACAGCAGCAGCAGCCGTCTTCACATCTGCACACACAACAAAGTTACTTTAAAGTTTATGCAAATAAAACTGAAATCAAAGACATTTGTTTAGTTGTTTTTTTTTAATCTGTCATCTTTGGTTTTCAGAGCTCTAATATTGCACAAACTTCATAAATCTTACATATATTGCACCTTTAAAACAACAGTCAGGCTTCAGGCGTCCTTGAAACTAAAATAAAAACTACACTTTACATTCTCATTATAACTTTTTAAAGCAACATCCAATTGGAGGTCAATTAGATAGCTGCATTCTGATTGGCTGTTGCGTGAAACCAATTGAAGTAAGTTACATGTGTGAGCTGACGATTTAACACCAACAGAACTGCATTATTGATGATTAACTCTTATTTTCTACAGTGTGTTTCTGTAATAAAACCAGTCCAGTTGTTAGATCGTGTGTGTGTGTGTGTGTGTGTGTGTGTGTGTGTGTGTGTGTGTGTGTGTGTGCGCGCCCTTGGGACCAGCACAAAGTGTCAGCATGATGCAACACACACACAATCGCCAATAACTCAACACACACACTCACACATTCACACTGTGGTGATGAATAGTTCCTGATATAAACGCTCAGATGTGAGAAAGCAGCTGATTCGTTATATAAACTCTGATCTGCTGCCTACTGTGTGATTATTGGTGTTTTCTGTCTGTGTTTGTTTCTCTTTGCCGGGGAACTAGAAGAATCTGCAAGCTCATGTTTTATTTGTGAATTGATCTGTTGATGCCAGGCGACTTTCTGCCTGACTGAATGAGATCTGAAGTGCGGCTTTCAGCCTCCAGAGGGAGACAAAATCCACCAGGTCATCAGGTCTGACCCACGTTGGGAGTGTCTGATCCTCTAATTAACAGCACACATCCTCTGCACATCTCCAACAACATATATGGTATATGTTTCTATTTATATAAATGCTGTGGTGTCCATGTCATCTCTGCTTAATGTTATTCCAACATGATTTCCAGTCATCAGGAGATATGTTCATAGCCAGGTCTCTTGTTTTCTGATCTGCTGCTGATAATAAGGAGCCAGTTTTGTGTTTTGTTCACTTTCAGTGTTTGTTTCTCCAGTTGATGACAAAATATGTTAAAAAGAAGGAATATTTATGAATATGAATTTTAATTTGCCTGTGCTGTGATTTAATGTCACACACACACACACACACACACACACACTATGAGGAAAATCACATGTGTATGTTACATATATGTTTGTAACATCACATGTCCTCACTGTCGATGTTTATCTATGTTGTAGTCATAGGTGTGTACAGAGGCTGATGACTTTAGGATGTACAGAGACGACCACGGCCTTGTTGAAACTGTAATATACCTGTAATAAGCCTGTAATACACCTGTAATAAACCTGTAATAAACCTGTAATAAGCCTGTAATAAGCCTCAAATAAGAAATAAACCTGTAATGAGCCTGTAATAAGAAATAAGCCTTAATAAGAAATAAGCCTGTAATAAGAAAAAAGCCTGTAATAAGCCTGTAATAAGCATGTTATAAACCTGTAATAAGCCTGTAATAAGCCTGTTATATGCCTGTATTAAGCCTGTAATAAGCCTGTAATAAGAAATAAGCCTGTAATAAGAAATAAGCCTGTAATAAGCCTGTAATAAGCAATAAGCCTGTAATAAGAAATAAGCCTGTAATAAGAAATAAGCCTGTAATAAGCCTGTAATACGCCTGTAATAAACCTGTTATAAACCTGTAATAAGCCTGTAATAAGCCCCTGTGGTGTTCACTGTGGTTGGCAACCGCCATCTAAACGTGTGATCATGAGCTGACGGTCACAAGTCATCTTCAGATGAACTTTTTATGTGTGAGTGTTGTGGGAAGCTGCAGGCGTGTCAGTGAGGCGTGTATGTGATTTATTTTTAGTTAAGGATGATGGTTGTGTGCAGGGGCGCAACTACCTCCTTTCTGAGGGATATGCAGACACATTACAGGTGCCCCCCCCCCCCTTCAATGTTTACGTGTATACATCTTATTTATTCATGGACTTATAAAATATTAGACTTTTATTACAGACTTTTTATGTATTACAGCAGGTGATCAGCTCAATAAAACACAAAAAATAATGTATAACAATGTAATAACATAAATAAGTCCTCTACCTACCACTAAATTGTTACATGTCGTGCCCTGGGTCAGGCGATCATTGCTCATACTTGAACGAAGGTATGTTTTGATAAGCTTCAGCTTACTGAAGGATCTTTCTGCAGATGCAACCGTCAGAGGCATGGTCAGGAATACTCTAAGGGCTACTGTCAAATTTGGGAACACCAAATCAAGATTCTCCTGTATGAGGAAATTCAACTTCTCAAGAGCCTTGTAACCCTTCAGTAGACGGCTTGCTGGGTACATTTCTTGAATGATATCTCTGGAAACATCACAGGTAGTCAGGGCATATCTGGTAACTGATTCCTCCAGCTCAGCTTGTGTCATGTGCTCCATTTTAGTGATGAATTTAAATTTCTCAGACACAAGCTGAAGATTGGAAAACCTGTCAGACAACTCTTGCAGGACTGTGTCGACAATAACATTGAAAACCATGCACCTAAAGTGCCTCTCTGGTTCCTTTTTATGATGACCAGTGCTGGAATTATCATCATCATTAACTTACATGCAGGTAGGTAGGAACCAAAAACAAAATAGGTAGGAACTTATATTAAACATCAACTGACACAGAGGCAGTTATATCAATAATATCTCATTGGAAACGAATCTAAAACGTCACTAAATGAAACCATATTCCTGACATCTAAATAAAGTGAAGTTTTGAAAGAATGAAGAACGTGTATCAAGTCCTTCCTCCCACAGTTGGACCTGTCGTTTTGCTAGTAGCTTTGCTATCCTGAATATTTACAAGCCTCCTCTTGATACACTGACATAACTTAACCACTGTCTTTCAACCACCTCGAAAAGCTTTTTTTCATCCCCTCAAAACCTTTCTCCTTCTCCCTCTTCCGTTTTCTGCTTTGTGCTCTGGACAGCTTTTTTTCTGCCTCTCCATCTTTAGCTGTGACAACGCGATTCAAATGAATGGAAAAAAAACCGCGCCAGCGCGTGCCCGGAGGGGCGCGCACTGGAACGCTTATAGTGTGTGTGTGTGTGTGTGTGTGTGTGTGTGGGAGAGGAGGAGAGGAGAGGTGAGGGAGCGAAGGGGCGCCTAATTAGTGACATGCCCCTCTGTTATTGATCATATCATTTACACATACACAAACAGCTGTTAAATACAGAAAATGCCGACTCGAAATTATTGTTCCCCCATCGCTTTGGCGCCCCCTCTAACGCGGCGCCCCTATGCACCGCATATAGTGCATACCTACTTTTTGCGCCACTGACTGTAGGAATAGCCAACAATATCAAAAATATAGGAATTCAACACCGCCATAGCAAACACAAGGTGGACCACGATACAGTCAATGAAAACTCGTTTTTAAGCAGCAAACACACTTTAAGTTCTCCCATAAACATTAGGCCCATATTCAATTTTTTTTTTTATTAGGGCTACCAGGCGTATACCAAAGCAGCTCCGTGTGTACGAGCCCGTTTGTCAGCATGTGAGGCTGTAAAAGTCACGGTCTTACATACCTCGACCATTAAACAGGACATTTAACCATCGTGGCAGCTCGTGGACAACAAGTGAATGCGACGGAAACAGGCGCGTGCGGAGTGTTTTCATTTCACGCGAAACGCACGAGTGAACCGCATACAGCAGGACGAAAGGTGACTGCGCCGGACTGACACCTGTTTAAAAAAAAATAAAATAACCAACGAGCTGTTTCTATTTCATCCTTCTCCCGCGGCTGTGTCCGACCTAACTCGCCCTGTGAGGACAGTGGCGGCTTTTCAAAGGACAAGGTGAAGTTGCCGTTTTCCTCCGCCGCGTCTCTCCGTGTGCCGGATGACTCGGTTGTGAGCCGCAAACAGAGAAGAGGGGAGGGCTGGTTGTAGCATCACAGAGGAGGGAGTTGTAAAGACTCGACCAATCAGGAGACTTGATACGATCACTGATTTCACTATGTTGAGTACAATTGGTGATTCTCAATTAAACGTGTTTAAATTTTGAAAGTTCTACTGTAATTTTTTTAAGGAAATTATTTGCAAAAATGGGTTCCCAAAATTAAAGATTGCACTGTCTAACAAAATTGTGTTTGTTTTTTTTTGTCCCTGTGTAGTGTTATTTATTTATTTTATTTATATCTAAAAAAGTATCTTGCTGTCATTCTCAGATTTTTGCATTTGTGACCAGGACACTGGTATTTTAGTATTGGCCCATTTCCAATGGGAAAACGGGAGAATTTGTATATTTTCATTCACATAAAGTGAGAAAAAAACAACAACATAAGAATCACGGGATGCGATGATGGTAGACTATATTTGGGGACTGGGGCTCAGTGGCTGTATTGTATACTTTTGTATATTTTTATGATAAACACATTGTTTTTTTTGTAACTCTACGTGAATGAATTGGAAATATCTCAATTTCAAAATATCATTGCCTAGGTCACAAAAACAAAGTTTGAGAAGGAAATACTAGACATTTTCTATACTTCTTAGCCATAAGGAAATAACAAAACCGGTGTTACATAGTGTTATTACTTCCGTGAAGCCAGAGCCAGGTCAACTCACTGGAGGGCCTCGGAGCAAAAATATCCTTGAGCCCTGTTCACCCAGTCAATAATAATCCAGGGGACACCTCTAACCTGCATTAACTGATTGTTTGGCCACTTGGGGGCAGCAGGCACGAATATATCTTCACCTTTTAAGTTGATAAATCAAACAGTTGCCTATTTACTCATCCGTTAAATATGGAGCAACATTATCATTCATTTGGAGTCATGTTTCTGTCCACCTTATGAGTGTAAGTCCAATATTTACTCTCTTTTAGCTCTGTTTTTTTGTTTCTGTTTGCTCAGGGAAATATCAGGCAGTTAGCTGCTGAATGTTCTTAAAACAATACAAATATGAAGATGTAAGCAATTTCTACTCTATTACATTAGGGGAAAAAAGTGAAAGAAAAGAGAGGTTACATGTATTTTCATTTGTTTTGTGTGTGTGTGTGTTGAGCTCTCAGGGCCACTGTAGAAACAAATGTATTACTAATAATCATGGTATAAAAAATAAGACTATATAGTTCAAGAAACACATAACCTAAAAAGGAAAAAAAAAATTTTTTTAAGTGCTGAACAGGTTGTACTAAAGCAGAACTGGGTGAATAAGGAACTGAAATTCAAATCAATCCTACGGAAAATATCATCTTACAGTATGAAATCTGTTTGTGAATGAATTCTTTATGAAGCAGAACAAGTGCTAAGTGAAATAACTGAGTTAATGAATAACTTATCAAGCTCTTACTGAGCACTCGGTCCAAAATATTATTTTTCAAGACTTAACAAATCTTACAAAGTTTAAATCATTCAGAAACCTCATGACAACAGGCTGATAGTATTGAGAATGAGGTTGTGGTCTAACAGTGGGATTCTCAGTGGAGTGCTGCAGCCAAAATCAATCCAGTGAGCATATTTCCAATAAATATGAAAAGGTAGCACATCTCAAGTTTTACCGTCAGTGTAAAATGACAACAGGATGTGGGTAACAGCAGATGTAAATGTGTTGATTTCAATATATCCTGTTGTGAACTGAAGAAAAAACAGTGAGTCTTGAAGCCCTGAGAAGCACGTGGTTCTGCACATACCAGATATTACATTTTATACTTCATACAAACCTTTAAACTCTACTCCAGCCACCCATTCAGCAAACTTATACAAACATAAATATTTTACTAGTGATACTAGTTTCTTTAGTACTAATAGGAGGAGTGATCAATTTAAATGTGCCACACAGTAAGTATGAAACTAGTAAAGTTAAGAATAATAGGAATTAAAGGGGTAGTTTGGAGTTTTATGGGTAGGCTACTTAATTGACTTCCTCTTTCCGACAGCATTGTTGCATTGCATTGCTGCACTGCATTGCTGCACTGCACTGCTGCACTGCACTGCATTGCTGCACTGCACTGCTGCACTGCACTGCATTGCTGCACTGCACTGCTGCACTGCACTGCACTGCTGCACTGCACTGCTGCACTGTACAGCACTGCTGCACTGTACTGCACTGCTGCACTGCTTTGACGTTTTTTGTTTCGCTGCACTGTTACGTTTCACTGCATTCTACGCACTGCATTGTCACGTTACACTGCATTTATCGCACTGCATTTAACACACCGCAATGTTACGTTTCACTGCATTTAACACACTGCACTGTTACGCTTCACTGCATTTTACGCACTGCATTGTTACGTTACACTGCATTTTACACACTGCACTGTTACGCTTCACTGCATTTTACGCACTGCATTGTTACGTTACACTGCATTTTACACACTGCACTGATACATTTCACTGCATTTTGCGCACAGCATTGTTACGTTACACTGCATTTTACGCACTGCACTGTTACGTTTCACTGCATTTTACGCACTGCATTGTTACGTTACACTGCATTTATTGCACTGCATTGTTACGTTACACTGCATTTGTTGCACGGCATTGTTACGTTACACTGCATTTATCGCACTGCATTTTACGCACTGCACTGTTACATTTCACTGCATTTTGCGGACTGCATTGTTACGTTTCACTGCATTTAACACACTGCACTGTTACGCTTCACTGCATTTTACGCACTGCATTGTTACGTTACACTACATTTATTGCACTGCATTGTTACGTCACACTGCATTTATTGCACTGCATTTTACGCACTGCATTGTTACGTTACACTGCATTTATTGCACTGCATTTTACGCACTGCACTGTTACGTTTCACTGCATTTAACACACTGCACTGTTACGCTTCACTGCATTTTACGCACTGCATTGTTACGTTACACTGCATTTTACGCACTGCATTGTTACGTTACACTGCATTTATCGCACTGCATTTTACGCACTGCACTGTTACATTTCACTGCATTTTGCGCACTGCATTGTTACGTTACACTGCATTTAACACACTGCACTGTTACGCTTCACTGCATTTTACGCACTGCATTGTTACGTTACACTACATTTATTGCACTGCATTGTTACGTCACACTGCATTTATTGCACTGCATTTTACGCACTGCATTGTTACGTTACACTGCATTTATTGCACTGCATTTTACGCACTGCACTGTTACGTTTCACTGCATTTAACACACTGCACTGTTACGCTTCACTGCATTTTACGCACTGCATTGTTACGTTACACTGCATTTTACGCACTGCATTGTTACGTTACACTGCATTTATTGCACTGCATTTTACGCACTGCACTGTTACGTTTCACTGCATTTATTGCACTGCATTGTTACTTTCACTGCATTTGTTGCACTGCATTGTTTCGCTTCACTGCATTTGTTGTACTGCATTGTCTCACTGCGCTGCACTGTTACACTGCACTGATCACCTACAGCAGGGGCGCAACTACCTCCTTTCTGAGGGATATGCAGACACATTACAGGTGCCCCCCCCCCCCCCCCCCCTTCAATGTTTACGTGTATACATCTTATTTATTCATGGACTTATAAAATATTAGACTTTTATTACAGACTTTTGTTTTATGTATTACAGCAGGTGATCAGCTCAATAAAACACAAAAAATAATGTATAACAATGTAATAACATAAATAAGTCCTCTACCTACCACTAAATTGTTACATGTCGTGCCCTGGGTCAGGCGATCATTGCTCATACTTGAACGAAGGTATGTTTTGATAAGCTTCAGCTTACTGAAGGATCTTTCTGCAGATGCAACCGTCAGAGGCATGGTCAGGAATACTCTAAGGGCTACTGTCAAATTTGGGAACACCAAATCAAGATTCTCCTGTATGAGGAAATTCAACTTCTCAAGAGCCTTGTAACCCTTCAGTAGACGGCTTGCTGGGTACATTTCTTGAATGATATCTCTGGAAACATCACAGGTAGTCAGGGCATATCTGGTAACTGATTCCTCCAGCTCAGCTTGTGTCATGTGCTCCATTTTAGTGATGAATTTAAATTTCTCAGACACAAGCTGAAGATTGGAAAACCAGTCAGACAACTCTTGCAGGACTGTGTCGACAATAACATTGAAAACCATGCACCTAAAGTGCCTCTCTGGTTCCTTTTTATGATGACCAGTGCTGGAATTATCATCATCATTAACTTACATGCAGGTAGGTAGGAACCAAAAACAAAATAAGTAGGAACTTATATTAAACATCAACTGACACAGAGGCAGTTATATCAATAATATCTCATTGGAAACGAATCTAAAACGTCACTAAATGAAACCATATTCCTGACATCTAAATAAAGTGAAGTTTTGAAAGAATGAAGAACGTGTATCAAGTCCTTCCTCCCACAGTTGGACCTGTCGTTTTGCTAGTAGCTTTGCTATCCTGAATATTTACAAGCCTCCTCTTGATACACTGACATAACTTAACCACTGTCTTTCAACCACCTCGAAAAGCTTTTTTTCATCCCCTCAAAACCTTTCTCCTTCTCCCTCTTCCGTTTTCTGCTTTGTGCTCTGGACAGCTTTTTTTCTGCCTCTCCATCTTTAGCTGTGACAACGCGATTCAAATGAATGGAAAAAAACCGCGCCAGCGCGTGCCCGGAGGGGCGCGCACTGGAACGCTTATAGTGTGTGTGTGTGTGTGTGTGTGTGTGTGTGTGTGTGGGAGAGGAGGAGAGGAGAGGTGAGGGAGCGAAGGGGCGCCTAATTAGTGACATGCCCCTCTGTTATTGATCATATCATTTACACATACACAAACAGCTGTTAAATACAGTAAATGCCGACTCGAAATTATTGTTCCCCCATCGCTTTGGCGCCCCCTCTAACGCGGCGCCCCTATGCGCCGCATATAGTGCATACCCACTTTTTGCGCCACTGGTTGTGTGAACGGAGCGTGTGCTGAGAGCCTGGAGGGTTTTCATTTATTTATTTATTTATTTGTAAATCCACAATGTTGACTTTAAATCTTCTCTTTAATTATCTTTTATTGTGTGACAGTTTGGTTTGGGCACAGTTAGCAATAAATTAACAACCTATACTTTTATCTCGTGAGATCAGGCAAAAAAAAAATACACGTGAGGAATTGAAACACACACGTAAACATTAAGTTACAGAACACGCAGTGTGTGTGTGTCTTTACTCCTGCTGAAGTTTTTATCTACTGTATGTTGCTAATTTTAGTGCAGAACAAAAAAAAAACAACAACAAAAAAACACTGTTCACTTGAGATTAGTTACTGTAAGGTCTCAAATTATTATCTTGAGATCCTCATTTTGATAACCGAAGATTTATTTATTTATTTATTTATTTATGTATTTATTTATTGATTTATTTATTTCTCCAGATCTTTCAGTTTGTGAGCACAGAAACATCCAGCAGACCTGATTCAGCTCACAGAGAATCTGAACTATTCTCTGACATGTTCGGGATTTCACACACTCGTGTTTGTGTTTTTAGAGACACACACACACACGTTAGTCTCTGCAGAGTTTGACCTACTTATACAGAGACAGAAAACCTTTAAATCTGTGTTATGATACCAACAGATTTTCAATGACGACTGAGATGCAACTTTAAAAAAATACTAATATAATAATATAATTTCTTATAGGTGACAAGAAGGCTGTTTCTGGTCTCTAACGGCTCCTTAGCTGCTCCTCGACAGGCTAAAAACAAACCCGTTGACGATCCAGTGGTTTTGTCTGGATGTCATGAGGCGTCCCAAATTCCAGTCGGTCGGTCGTCTTCCACTATAAAACCAGCAGTTTAGTTTTTAGACATTATCAAGCTGATATCATGCAGTATGATCTCAGTGTTAGACTGTTTTTTAGTCTTTAGTCTTTATAGTTATGAGTAAAGCTACAGCCCACCACCCTGTATTTTCTACTATTGATAATTATGATGATTTATAGCTTTTCTGTGTTGTATAAAATGTATAAAATGAAGTTTTTTTTCTGGTTTCGTAGAGCTACATCAGCAGAAATAGGACAAACTGCTCGTCGTCCACATACCTCCAAGAATCTCAGATATCTGAAAGATATTTTAATGGACTCGGTCACATTTTTCACATTTTGACTGAGGTGAATGAACGCAGTAATGTTGAGCATTCAGCTGGGCATTAAACACACAGCAGCAGCATCCAGAGCATCCAGCAGGGCAAAATAAAAACTGGAATAAATCCAACATGTGACAGTAAATGTGACAGTATTTAAGTCAAATGACACACATTTATCTGTTAAACACTCAGCAATGTAATTTCAGGTCCGAGTCATGTCATGATATATCTAAAAGTATCGAGTCAGAGCAGCTGGAGATGCTTGGAGACATTTCGTTGAAAAAGGCTCAAGAAGCTTTTTTTGGATAAATTAAAATTTTATTTAATCAGATTTCTGTTGGAGATGAGACATGAACTCAGTGATGTGGTAGAAAACCTCCATCACAAAAAAAGACCAATCAGATCTACAAGATTCACACATGTGAAATTAAAAATTGAAATTCAAAAGGTTGACTCAAAAACTAAACTAAAAAAACTAAAAGACAATAAGTTCACAGGTCGCCATTTTTGAATGAAAGAAGAAATAAAATTTAAAAAAACAATTTCAATCAGCAGAAGAAAATTTTACTCAACATGCAAGATGACATAATTAAAACACGGGCGTAAAAAAAACATTTTTGCAATATTTCAGGATTTATTTACAGTTTAGTGATTCCATGAAGAACCAATGACAAGCAGAGGTTTGATCCAATACTCGCTGTGTTGTAGTTTAAGTTGTAGTGTGTCTTCTGATTCAATAATCACTTTATTGGATGAATCATTACACAGTTTTGCTTTACGTTTATAGAAAATACCAGAATTTCTCTTCAGTCATTCAGTCTGTGTCTTTAACCACCAGCTGTGCTCTGTTCATTAACCTTCTAACCAGCTTCCACATGGCCCCTGTTAAACAGCACACACACACACACACACACATACACGCACAGTGGCACGTGTCATACTGAAAGACAAGAGACTGAATGAAGGACAGAGACAGTTTCATCATCATCGTCGTGTGAATTCTTGTGTTTCCTTAAAGTGACCTGTGAGATTTTTTTTTTTTTTTTAAGATTTATTTCTGGTGCAGAAACAGTTAAAAACTAAAACTTTAAATACCTGCCGGTGGAGGTATGCTGATGCTCAGTTTGGTGGTTTGATACGTTTTATGCACTCATGCACACACACGTACTGTTGTCTGACTGTGAAGGGCGGGACAATAAACGCGGCCTCCTGGTGGTTATTTGGTCCAGTCCTGCTCTGGTCCTCGTCCATCGAACCCACATGAGCCTCATTATCAGCAGCTGATCAGAGTAGGCAGGGCAACATGTGAGGTGTGTTAGCGGTCATGAGATTTGACGTTGAGTTTCAATTAAAACAAAACCAACAGACCAGCTGCTGCTCATTAAACCGCCAACAGTAAATGGTAACCATACGCTAGCAGCTATTTCCCCCTAGCAGCTAGCTTCATATTTACCTGACAAACAAAGTTGAGTTATATCAAAGAGTTGTATCGATCTTCTCAACTAATATATGTCCAATATTCACTTTTTTTTTAGCTCTGTTTTTGGTCTCTACCAACTCCTATATGGTTCTTTAGCTGCTAAATGCTCCACTATGTTCACCAGCTAGTCGCTAACTGTGTCTGTTTGCCGTCAGGTGCTGAACAGGTGGGTATAGTCGGGTTTTTAAGGTGTTTTCTTGAAAACCGACGCCTGCTATGACCCAAAGCGACACAATGAGAGTGCTCAAAGTGAACCAAAACAGCAATCTCTGAACCCATTGGCCTGTTTACAGTCTGAGTAGCAACTCGAGATGGTCCAGACGACATTTCAGCTAATCTATAAACAGCTTTTTGTTAGCTTATAACAGCTAAGCTAAATCGTTGTCAGGAGTAGCCAATGGGTTCTGAGATTGCATTTCACCAATGTGTTGTGCCAACCAAAGCTCAGACGTGATTGGTCAATACTGCTTGGACTACAAACGGACTACAAATGGACTACAAAGAACGCTTCCAGGATCAAAATCTTGTCCGTTACTGACAGATTCAGATAGAATATTGATTACAGCCGCTTTAAGTGTAATAAATGATGTAACATTTAATAATTATCAGTCTGTCTATTGATAATTTAGTAGACTTTTCTCTACCTGGTTTGATCCCTGGAAGACTGATGGGTTTTTTTTATTTTTAATGATTTTATTTTAGTCTCCAAGTGTAACGCCCTCTGAAGTGGTGAAAGTATTGAGCCTCAGGATCAGAGTTAGTGAATTAACACTGAAGTAAAATCACGTTACTGTCAGGGGGGGCGTGATGCAAAAACCAGGGGGGCGGGTGGGGGGGGGGGGGGGGGGGGGGGTGCTTATGTAACACAGAAAAAACTCCCACAATCTAGTTCAGATTGGAATCCCAACACAGACACACACATACACACAAACACACACACACATATTTCTACAACACTGTGGCTCCATTGGTTATTGCTGATGAATGGACGAGTTGTTGACCAATCAGAAGCATGTGAACGGTGAATATGTAGGCTGGTCAGCATCAGTCAGCCACACTCTCACTGTCCCTCCATAACACACACATTTATACATACACACACACACACACACACACACAGTTAGTGATATCTTACTGACACACACACACACACACACCAGTCTGCTTTATCTTTATTATCATCAGTCGTCTGCCATCCGTCCATCATGCACAGCAAAGAACAGATAAGGTAAGAAAATATAATATATCTGTCTCTCAGTATACTAGACCAGTGTTTACTAAACCTGTCGCCCATGTCTGCTGGTTGTGACTATTTTATTTTCAAAAGTCTGAACAGCTAAAATAATTTAGTAATTATTCAGTAGGTGGGATTATATATATGTAAAGAGCTTATATGAGAGTAAATATTGAACTATTTCTTTAAAACAAAGATCGTTCACCAAGATACCTGAGAAAGGTAAACACCAATAATAGCAGCAATAAAAAATTAAAACATTTAGGGAATAATCATGCAGTAAAATCAGACAATTAAAATAAAATAAAAAAACAAAAAACAAATATAAGATTAAAAAATAAATTTAAAAGTCAGATCAAAAGTTCAAAAGTTATGTTCTAAGTACTACAATACCCATGAGCCTCAGTAGCTGTTGCCATGGTGAAGCGGTAACATATCTTTTTCATCTTCAGCTTCTTTGATCTTTAGTACTTTGTTGTTTTAATGAACATTTTTGTGGCGCCTTCAGCTTAATTTTCACGTTCAACTAATCATGTTTAATATGTTTTAATTCAAGCTTTGTTTAAAACCTGTCTGACTTATTGTGTTGTCATCGTGTTGCCGAGTAAATTATCATCACTGATTGGAAAATTAGGACCCAGGTGTGACCCTAGAGTTCGTTTAGTAACTCATTAACTTTAAAGTGCCTGCTATAAATTGGATTTCAGAGGTAGAAAACCTGTTTAATTATTTCCCAGTGTTAACATTAACACCGCAGTATAAATACTGCAAGTTTCATCAAGTTGAATTTAAGACTTTTTATGACCATTTTATGATCACATAGAGTTTATATACCTGTTTCACCATCATACCAGCCAAAGTATGAGACTCTGAGTGTTTTTTTTTCATTACGTCCCAGCAGTATATGACAATAATTTTAATTATATCAACATGACCTATAACTGGATAAATGGCAGAAAATGGATGAATTAAACTAATTAAAAATTATGAATTATTTTAAGTTTTGTTTTGCTAAAATCAACACTTTCTCATGACGATACTTCTGACTCAAACTACACAAAAAAAAGGTCTAGATCTATAATATATCCTGAAAAAAGTTGGATACAAAACCATTTTCTAACTAACATTATGACTTTTGTAAATTAAATTCAACACCTTTAAATACCCTCTAAGGTCTGTTTTTGAAGAGACTAAATACAACAGAGGTGGAAAGAATTTCAAGACACACTTTAAAGTTGAAGGTTTTTTGTCCACAGTCATGATGAATACCAGAAAACAGCTGATTGGTTGATGTCTCAGACAAAGCACCGCCCCCAGGTGGCGATCATCTGTGGGTCTGGACTGGGCATGCTCGCTGACACCCTCAAGTGTCAGGACTCCTTTGCTTATTCTGACATACCAGGCTTCCCACACAGCACAGGTACAGTTATATTTCAGTGACATATATTTTACACTTAAACTGCAAATCATATTAACATCTGTCTGTAAATCAAGTTGCATTATTAATAAATATTCATGTTTTCAACTATAACTGTCTGTAGTTTCTGCACAAAGGAGAATTTGTGTAAAGGGATCTAAATTCAGAGCTACTGTTCTTACGAAACGTAACTTACAAAACAGCAAACAAACATTCAATATGTTTTGTGGGGTAATTACATCACAACACCGGCTTCTCACTGTAATCCTGACTGTGTGTGTGTGTGTGTGTGTGTGTCTTTGTTGCAGTGCAAGGTCATGCAGGTCGGCTGGTTTTTGGGGAGCTGAAGGGGAAGACGTGTGTGTGCATGCAGGGTCGCTTCCACATGTATGAAGGACACTCACTCTGCAAGGTATACACACACACACACACACACACACACAGACATTTGTATTACTAACCTTAAAGGGTAAGTCCACCAGTTTTACACAAGATGCCCTGTTTGCTTCTCATGAGGAGTAGTGCTGTGGGTTTGAGACATAACATGTTCAACAAACAGCCTGTGTTACAAACTTGTGGAGCTTGAAAAATGTGATGTTTAGCAGGCAGACACGATTGAGATGCATTATGGGTACTGTAGGATTCAGAGTCCCCCCAACTAGTGTCACATTTTTCCAGATCATAAGAATGAACATGAACGCACCACTTTGGTGATTTCATCCAATTCACATGTTTAACTGCATTTATACACTATAAATACATAGAGAATAATAAATGATAATTTTAAAAAAAATCTACACAAGCAAAACACTAAAAACACACACACACACGCACAAACACAGCTCAGTCACACAACCCTGGTAAAACAGCACGGGACTAAACCTGTAACATGACGTGTGTGTGCGAACCTGGCTAAGGTCATGGGGGTTTGGTCACATGCAGCCTTTTAGCAGACTGTTCAATGCTGCTATTGTTTTCCTCAATACAACACACACACACACACACACACACACAAACTGCTGCTGCTTACTGCTTCTACTCATCACTCGCCAGATAACCTTTATTCTGTTATTCATTATTTATTTTACCAGTTATGTAAACTATATGCAGCTGTAGAAGTCCTATAGCCACCCTGTAAACATTAAAATTATATCAAAAATAATAAAGGCTCAGTAATTTCATAGAACAGCTGGGCTGTTTACTTTTGTTGGGGACTATTTACAGCAGCGGATTAATCCGTATATAGTGCTATAGATGATGTGTGAGTCTCAGCTTATACACAATAATGTTTCTGAATAATAATGTCAGACCTGAAGAACAACAAACCTTTAAAGGAAGCTTCTCCTATTTAAGTGGTTACCGGGGTTATGATAAGGTACCTGTCTGTCTGTGTCAGACAACATTTCCAGTTCGAGTCTTCAAGCTGTTGGGGGTCGAAACTGTGATTGTGACGAATGCTGCTGGCTCATTGGCCGACGCTCTGCAGCCTGGCGACATCATGATCATCAAAGACCACGTCAACTTCCCCGGATTGGTCGGTCTGAACCCGCTTTGTGGACCCAACGACGACAAGTAACTGCTGTTCATCAGTTTTATTCGTGTTTATGATGAAACTCTGTTCTAAAATTCATTATTTGTTTCTTGTTTGACTGCTTCCGTTTCATTGTTGTTGACAATTTTGTTTGTAGCTCGTCTGATCGTGTTGTTTAATTATCGTTTACAGGTTCGGGCCACGTTTCCCTGCCATGTCAGGTTGCTATGACAAAGGCCTGCGTTGCCTAGCTTTGGAGATCGGCAAGCAGCTGGGCGTGGCCAACTTCATGCAGGAGGGCGTGTACGCCATGGTGGGCGGGCCCAATTTTGAAACCATCGCTGAAGCCAGATTGCTGCATCGACTGGGAGTGGACGCTGTCGGTATGACAACCAGAATACAGACTAACAGTGTAAAGAGCTGCTAGCTCCCCCTAGAGGACGCTGAGTTATTATTTAGCTACTGTTTGAGGAGCTAAAAATGTAAAGTTTGTCCTGTGGGTAGCGCTAAAGAACATGGGGTTCATCCTCTGGGGACCTTAAAGTCAAAACACCAAATTATGAGATTAATTAAGTTAAGACTTGGTGTTTACCTGTGTTTACAGGTATGAGTACGGCTCCTGAGGTCGTCGTGGCGACTCACTGCGGTCTGCGAGTCTTTGGCCTATCTTTGATCACCAACAAGGTAAGCACCCAGTTCAGACACTAATCAATACATCAATTGGTTGATATTTGACTGATTACAAAGCTGTAGGAAACTGTCTGGTGGTGAACAGTTATGACTATTACTCAAACTGTGTGATCATTGATTGATTGATTAATTGATTGATTGATTGATTGGTTTGTGGCAGGTGGTGAAGAGTTATGAGGACTCGGAAAGTGTGAACCACGAGGGCGTCCTGGAAGTCGGACGGCTGCGTTCGCAAACTCTACAGCTGCTGGTGACTGAACTGATCAGCCGGATGGAGATCAATAACAACAATACCAATAACGCTCTCTGAACACACACACACACACACACACACACATATTGTGTATATATTTGATTTTTGTGTTTACATGCATATTTTACATAACATTTTATAGCCCACTTTGTTTGTAGTTTATCACCCTTATTGTTATTTTATATCTTTGCTGTAATAAAAAACTTTATTTATATCAACATGGTGCCTAATAATTTTTCTATCAGAGTATATCTGAATGTAAGTATTCATTTATGATATTTATGTTAATCCTATAGATTAATATAATGATGACCACTGTGTTTGATGGTGCTTTAATATAAAACAAATTTTAAAGATTTTTAAAGTTTTTCTCTTGTGCAATGTTCTTGTTGAATTATGCAATGTTTTGTAAAGAATTTCACTGATTTCTTGATACACATTAATCTGATTAAAAACATGCTGCCAAACCTGATGACTTTCTGTTTGTTGATCAATCCGGGCTTCTTCTATCATACCAATAATCAATCAAGAACAGACAGGTTTCCTGTCCGACACAGACAGAATATTTCTGAGTTTAAATGACCATCAGCTTTTTGCTGTTTATCTCCACCTCCAGATCTGATTGGTTTAAGGAAATTCAAACAGTACAGAATGTTTTCTTTCAACTTTCTCTGAGGGTTAAACATCTCTTCTGTTTCCTGAACAACAAACCGATTTCCTTAAAATGACAGGATCCATACAGGAGAGGCAGGTATGTTAAACGTATGGATTATGAGCTAATTCTTACTGTTTGTTGTAATATTAAACCAGACTACCAGTGCTAGCATCTCCTTGATGCTGCGGTGTTCAGTACAACCACAATATGAACAAATATCTGTTGCTATAAGGCCTATTTATGTCTGCCACATCCACATACATGGATATGCACACAGATGCATGTCCGTATCCGTCAAAAAAATGTAAAAAAAAACAAAAACAAGTAAAATTGTGTGTGTGCGACCATTTGAGGAGAATAAAAACCAAGGAGCGGGCATAGATTAAATACATACAGTACACAAAACAAACCGTGACTTCTTGTTGCCTTACACAGTGGTGAAGCTGCAGGACAAAGTTTGTCCTGCGGGTGGTGCTAAAGGAGAAGACGATAGAGTCATTAAATCTTTAGGGTTCATCCTCTTGAGAATAAGAAAGAGTTTAGGATATTTTAATGGAAATCAGTTCAGTAGTTTTTGACATGTCTCACTCTGAGCCTGAAAACGTAATGTTGGATAGAGGAACCTCCACTACTTAAAAAATATGTCTTCAAAAATATTTTTATTTATTCTTGACAACATATATTAAAATTAGGTTTTGTTGCAGTAAAGATCTGTCTTGTGCTGCCACTTACTTACGACGAGGAGCAGAGTGCATACAGTATCTGCATCTTTTTCTCCAGATGACAGCGTGACGATGATCCAGCAGATGACCTATGACCTCTTCGTTGTGTCTCTGGTGGTTCTGCTGCTGGTTTTGGTGGTTCTATTAGTTCTCTGTTGGACACTTAAACGCAGCAGAAGCAGGTGAGAACCTACAACTGCCTCATTTTACATTAAGGTGACTGCAGATCAGATTTTTCTTTGTGTTCTGTCTGTCAAACCTCAAAACTAAACAAAATAAAGTATAAACGTTCTCCCTTCAGCTAGCAGACTAGATGTTCTGAAACGTCTTGTTCGGCTTTGGTTCCCCAGAAAGTTCACAGAGTTGCAGCTCTCAGTAGGACGACCTGCTTGCATCCTGACCATCAGAACTGAACAAGACCAGGTCTACCAGCTACTGGACCACCTGCTGGAGCGAGTCCTCATCAAGGTCGAACCCAGAGCAGAACCTAAAGAGGCACCTGGAGAACATCCTGAAGGAGAACATGATGATTCTGGATCAGACCCAGAGAGTTCAGCAGCAGCAGCAGCTTCTGGCCCCAGAAGAGGTAGCTGTGATTCAACCAAAAACTTTTCAGGTTTGACTTTTACGTTCACTACAGTCGTCTTCTCAGCTTATCAGCTTTTCGGCTGAACGGAAAAAAAAAGAAATTAATTGACATTTACATGAGTCTGACGTAGATCTGTTTCTCTCCTTTGGCAGTGAACGTTCTTCAAAGCAAACTGTGGAAGTGGATCACATTGACAGGTCCTCACATTCACAGGAAAAACACGTTCAAAAGTCTGTACGGATCATTTGTAGTTAAATAGATAAAATACAGTAAATAGATATAAAATGGTCTATAATATTTGTTGATGTATTGAATATTTGACACTATATTTATATATATATTTATTATACATGTATTATTTTAATGGATACCATATTCAAACAAGTATAAAAGAAAAGCATTTAATATTTTTGATTCATTATTAAATTTTAAAATAACTTATTATATTTTTTAAAGTAGTTTAAAGTATATTTTTTTCAATCTTAATATTCTGCAGCCACTCCGCCTCCTGCGGCAGCTGCTCCGCCTCCTGCTGAAGCTGCTCCGCCTCCTGCTGATCAGGATCTAACTCATGACCTCGACCGCCGGGGGTCAGATGCCTCTCTTGCCTCCTGTAGTGCATACTGGCAGGAGGAGGAGCGACATGAGGAGTCACAACTTTAGATGCAACTGGACTTCCTGTGAGAATAAAGGACTTCTATATTGATATGAATACAACTTGATAAAAAATAAACATATTGAATGATATTGAATGATTCCTGAAAGATAAAACTGACAAATAAAATATTGTTATAAGATACTAATTCACATGCTGTACGTAGTAGTCGTAGTAGTAGTGTTCACTATTGTTTGTCCCTGAATTAAAAGACATGAAAATCTATTTAAGACTGACAGCAGCTTCTGGATCTCTAGTTTAATTTATTATTATTATTATTAATATATTATTATCTATCATTGACGTTTAATGTTCATAGAAAGCCTGAGAAAACTAAGACAAATTAAACTGTTAAACTGATGCAGTTCCTCCTATGACCATGTGGGGGCAGTAGGAGTCAATACTCCATTTAATACAACTACCAGTATCAGTACAATAAGTACTGATAGGTTTACAGGTTCCATACAGTTAATTAATTAATTTCAACACATGACCTTTAAAATGAAATAAAACAGTTGAGACACGATGATTTATGGATGTGATAATCCTCGTTGTCATTGTCTCCAAGTCGTTTAGAAATAAACCAAATAGACTATATTAAAAAATAAAATAACAATAATAATAATGATGATGATCAACTCATTGGTTCCTGTGCTCGTACTGAAAGAAATTTAATTTTAGGCTCACTGGATTAGATGAGATGATCCGACAGGAAACTCCTCCTCTTAAATATTAAACTTTTAAACTGAGTGGGTGGACGTGATTCGTGCTTCTATATGATCTTATTTTATATCAGAAACTATGCCCAAAAACACATGAAAAGTGAACACATGAATAAAACAATACATTACTCAAATTATGAGGTAGAAAATTAACTTATTTCGACTTTCACGCTTTTTTTCTTTTGTTTGAATTACTTTTGTTTGATTGGACTACTTTAAGGGCCTTTAGAGAAAACTTTAAAACAATTATTTTGCAGAAAGTGTCCTTACGAGAACAAAACAAAGATCACATCAATTATTAAAACCTTGAATCCAATTTAAAATCCTCTTACTTGTCGTTAAATTCGTCAATGGTTCTCAGCCTAAATACATTTATGAACCCTCAGATCATGAGGGCCTGTTAAGCAGCTTTTAGTAATCAAGCTGCCCATTACTGAACCTTTAAGACAGGCCTCATCTGTACATACATTACATTTAAATCTAGACTAAAACCTCACCTGTTCCCAAAGCCTGAATTATAACTTAGACCACAGCACACTTACTTTAAGTGCTATTAATACGACGAGTTTTATATGTTTAGATTATCATGCTTTTATATGTGTTTACAACAGTGATTTAATTTCTCATTTTATTTGATAGTTATTTTATTATCCTCACAGTGATGTTTTTTTATTTGATACCTGATATTTTTTATGTATAAAGTTGTATGAGTGAAGCTCCAAAGACACTGGATCCTACATTTCCCATAATGCAAGTGGATAGAGTCTTTCATTAGACCCTCTCTGCCTGATAAACATATTGCCACCATATTGGTCCCGGGAAACTGCTTCATCATTAATCCGCCAATTTCCTGGACCAATATGGTGGCCGCGTTGACGTATCCCAGCAACAGGCCAAAGCAATCAATGTGTACATATATATGTCTATGTGTAAACTTCACACCTTGGTATCACATACTTTTTCTAACTCTTAATTGACAAAGGGTTAGGGTTAGGCTTCTAGGGCTCTGGAGCCACAGAAGACAATATAAAACTGTCGCCATTGGTTGAGCAGAATTAACCATGAGTTCATCTGTAAACGTAGCGGATCGCCCCTTTAATATTCAACGATAAAATACTACCAGACAAAAAGGCAGATACACTCCCAACATGCTAGCTGCTAGCTAGTAAACTGTTAATCCTAGTTAGCCAGTAAATAAACTGTTTCTATTAGCTAGCCTGTTAGCAAACTGGTATTTTAATCACCTTTCTAGTATATAAACTGATATATTCACGTAATGCTGTAATAAAGTCGGTCGTATGAGGGTTTAAGAATACTATTTACAAGACGGAAACTCATAATTACGTTAAACTCGAATATGACATGAATGCAGTGCAAGTTAGTTAAGTAGCTAACTGCTAATTAGCAAACTGCTAATCAGTGAAATATTCCTACACCTGTGCAAAACAAACATGTTCCCTTGACTGGCATGTTCCTTCACATGTTCCTTCACATGTTCCACGTGTTAGTTTGTTTAGAAAAACGAATAACAGCGACAACATTTTCATTATCCACAGTCAGCCAATCAGCTCTTTAAACTCATCTACAATAGAAGAAACTTTTTTTTTTAATTTATGAAGTATTGGTATTAACTCTTTAACGCTTATCCTACTTCATCATAAACAAAAACATGTTATATTTTAATGTTTTACATGTAAACCAGTCTCTCCTAACTGAACTGGTCATGAAGCCAATTTTTTTTTTTTTTTTTTTGGGTCACACAGGAAGTGACCAAAATGTTTCCTAAACCGACTCACCCGCCACGCTGATAAAACAACACACACACATACATACTTACACACACACACACACACACACACTCCCTCCTCAGATATCTGTTTCTCCTCTGCTGTCGCTCTGATACACACACACACACACACACACACACAGAGGGAGGTAGATAACTCTGTGATTCCACTGCTGAATTTTTAACGCTGTTGTGGAACTTTTTTTTTTCCAGGCGGGTTACTGTGGCACCAGGGTACTGTTTCACCGACAGAGACAGAGACAAGGTTCAGTTCAGTCCTGTTGTTGACTGAGGCTGGACGGACAGAGACTGTTCATGGGGTGCACGGTAAGTTCCTCCATCCATCCATCTATGTCTCTCTACCTATCTATTGCATGTTATTTTCTGCTCTTTTTTAAAAAAATAAAAGCACATGTTAAACTTTATGTTTTAAAATATTACATCTCACATACAAATCACATTTGATACTGTTACATATGCAGTCTCATGTGTTTATGGATATAACACATGAAACATAAGCAGATGTTTTTTTTCAAACATTTCACAAGCATGAGAGATTTGTTTTCAGGTGTTTCCTGGTTTCCTGTTGTTTTCACACGTTCACTAAAAGCTCCTGATGTAATTCTTTAACTATCTTCTGTAATCTGTAATACAATCTGTAATATACTGTATGACACTGTACATGAGTGACCTGTGACCTTTGACCTCCTGGCTGTCTGGTCTTGTAGTTACAAGTAAAGAAACAGAAAGACTGAACATTAAAATCTAATTACTGCACTGAACAGTAATTTTGACGATTTTAATTAAGATTTTAATGCTGTTTACTTTTAAGTTACTGTAACTCGTTTACTGTATCAGAGATCTCACCTGGTCTGTCTCGCCCTCAGCGTCACTGATTGTTGTGCTCGGCACCTTTAAATACTTGAATTATTTATTGCAGTAGGTTTGTTTGTGTGTCTGTGCTCCGTTATGCATACCAGAGGACTTCATTCGGCTCTGAGTAACCAAGATCCGAGTTACCAAGTTGAGCCAGTTCAATATTGTATTTAATAATTAATTAAAAATAGCTGATTTTTACTTATTTGTAAATTTGTCTGTAGTGTTCATTGTAACAGCAGTTCGGAAACAGAAATAAAGATGCTCTTTAAAGTAATGTCGGTTTCACAAGAGTTTGCACAAAGTAAAAATAAAGAGCGGCACATACATCACAATGTAAACAATCATAATATACATTTTCTAGCTTGTGTTATTGTCCTCTGATGGGTTTTTTTCCAGCTGGATTAAAGTAGAGTTGCTGAGCTCTAATCAACTTTTTTTCCGTTCTTCTCTACATCAGAATTGTCGTCACAATAACTCCCTCCTTCAGTCAATGCCAAAAATCCCATATTTGTTTTTCGGGGTCAAGTTCAACTTGGAATTTAGAAAATCACACACATTATTTCCATTGGAAATAAACTGTATTTATTATTATTTGTTTTAAGCTTTATTTTGCCAGGACATTTTCTCGTCATGCTGCCATTAACTGAGAGTCACGTAAAAAAAATCTGTTGTACATACACGTGTAAACGCTCTCAATAGTTAAAAGTTTATTGTACCTGTAACCACACCCGACAGTGATGTCACGGTGTACTGACACGCCCTGGTGTACACCTCTACATCACTGCAACAGCAAGGTGAGCTTAACCAACAGGAGCTGACAGTGAGCTTTGCTTTTTGATGAATACTGTCTTTGATAGTGGATCTTCTTTTCAGAAACACTGAGATTAGCTTGGATGGGGCGGGGTTTCTGCTCTCTATTTTGCACCAGTGTAACGTTCTGTGGTTGGTTGATTTGAATGTCATTCAAGTGTCATGTCATGTTAAAGTCCGTAGTGAACCAGATTTTTTTTTTCTAAAACCTGCAGCCTACTGTCTCCATCTCCTCAGGCCCATCCTGTCCCGATGCTGCTACCTTAGAAACATGACCCTCAACACCCAGAGAGAGAAGGAGCCCCTGCGGCGGCGAGGCAGCACACCTGTTCCTCCCGCCCACTTCTACCAGCACTCGTCCTGGACTCAGGACCCTCAGCCGCCCGGCAGCACCCAACCTGACCCAGAGCAGCCCCGTCCCCAACGTAGCCACCTTCCTCTGGGACAGTCGGCGTCCTACCACCCCGGAGACAAGTCCCTCCACTACCGCGCACAGTGGAGTTCAGACTCAGACGATGACTCCCAGAGTGATTCGGACTGTGTTTACAGAGTGATGTTGCTAGGTGACCACGGCGTCGGAAAGACTAGCCTCGCAGGAATCTTTGCAGGGATCACGGAGAAAGACGAACAACCAGGAGGTGCAACATTATGTTTGGTTGTCTGATTAGTTCAACCCGCTCAGGGGTCAATGGAGGCCAATGTTAGCAAACCTCAGACAGATGCTGCCGTATTACTGAAGTCAGTTTCAGAGTCACTTCATGGCTCCTATCAACTATTTTTTAATAGAATATTGATTTTCCACATTAAAATCAATTTACTGGTTATGGTTAGTTTTACTCAGCCTGTAAAAACAGTTTCACACACGTCTCCTTTATAACATAGGGCTGCAGGGGATTTTTTTGTTTTGTTGTTGCAGTACCATAGGTGGTCACTAGGACACTGAGTGAGTGACTGCACTGAATCAAGCTCTCTGAATACATTCACGACATGGAGATTGAAATACTTGGCAAGGTGTGAAAGAAACTATCCAGTTGCATCATAGAAAACAAATCTCTTTCACAAGTCCATCAACTTTATGCAAGTGATGGATTGAATCAGTGGATTGCTCCTTTAAAAGGGTAAAACTGGTGATTTTCTATCATCTGTCATGTGCAGAGTCAAACCATTCAGTGTATATTGTAGTTGGATTAGCTTGTTGTTGGTATTGGGTCTCACTCTCAGACCTCAGCAGATTATTGTTGAGTTTGTTCTGACTTTGTTCTGACATCACAACCTTGAACGACCTGACCGTGATTGATCAGCGCCTGTGTCACGTGTTGATTAGCCTCAGGCCATGATTGACGGTCTGTATTGATCCAATGATTGTCTGACATGATGTGAGATGGAGTCTGTCTGCAGTTAGTTTTCAGGTTGACTGAGCTTTGTGTCTGGTTACACTCTCTGCCTTTATTTCAATATATTTTTATTGTTGTATGTTGTATAGTCCCGTCTGTCAGTTATTTACTGTGTTGTCATTGTTACGAGGTTGTTGTTTGTCTCCATCACGCTGGTCCAGATTGAAATATCTGGATGGATTTTCGTGACATTTGTGAATGTAACTTCAGTGATCTCGTGACTTTCCATATAACAGCTCATGTTAGCATGTTAGCTCACATTACACCTCATGGCTGCAGATACTTAGTCCTGTTGTTTGTGTTTATTTTGTTACAGAGGATACATACGAGCGAACACTGACAGTAGATGGAGAGGAAACAACACTCATCGTCATGGATACCTGGGAGAACGACAAACTGGTACACCGTGTGTGTGTGTGTGTGATCTAGGTATTCCTCACAAAAAGTAAAATCCCCTTAACGTAAATCATTGATTTTAGGGTTTAAAGTTAAGATAAGTTTAGGGTTATGTTAAGGCAAATGGTGGTTATGGCTCATGTAAGTATGTGAGTGTGTTTATGAAGTACCGTACTGGAGATGATGGGGATTATGGGTACATGATGTCCTGCAGAGAGACAGAGATTTAGCCGATCTGGACAGTTTGGCAGCTTCGTGTCTACATACAATAACAACACTCACTTTGTTGTCACTCTGCGATCTGAATAATTTTGTCAAATCATAATAATGTCAATTAAAAAGCCACTGACAAAAAAAAGTGTGTCCAAATGTTGATGTGGACTGGTACAGTCCCAGTTATTGAGGTACAGTCCCAGTTATTGTATTGACCTGCTTGGTGAGGACACCGTGGATGACTGCAGGCTAAGGTTGGACCGTGGAGCCAGAACACACTAAAGGGAATACATCTCCTCCCGGATGATCTGGAGTAAAACTAGATTAAAGGCTTTGTTTATCGGATGTTTCCAAAGTAGCTCTTAAAATCTGGATTTTTACAAAGTAAAGAACATGTTTCTCTGTCTACCTGTCAGGAGGGGGAGGACAGCTCCTCTCAGGACGACTGTCTGAAGGTGGGGAGTGCTTACGTCATCGTCTACTCCGTCACCGACCGATCCAGCTTCGACTCTGCCGCCGAACTCCGTATCACGCTGCGACGCACCCGCCAGGCAGAAAACATTCCCATCATCCTCGTGGGCAACAAGAGCGACCTGGTCCGGTCCAGAGAAGTCGCTGTGGAAGGTGGGGAGACAAAAGCACAAGAGATACATAGAAACGAACACGTATATACAACAAACTGCTAACTGCTAGCATTGGGCTGATAACGATATATTCCTTTGGTTTTTTTCCCAGAGGGCCGAGCGTGCGCGGTGGTCTTTGACTGTAAGTTCATCGAGACGTCCGCGTCTCTGCAACACAACGTGACTGAGCTCTTTGAGGGCGTGGTCCGACAGCTCCGGCTCCGTCGGGACGGCAATGAGGCGACCCAGCACCGTCACTCCATCTACAAACGCAAAGAGAGCATTACCCAGAAGGCTCGGCGCTTCCTGGACCGACTGGTGGCTCGCAAAAACCAGCGCATGGCGGTCAAAGTACGCTCCAAGAGCTGCCACGACCTGGCTGTCCTCTGAAGACACCTCCCGCCAGGAGCGTCGCGTTGGACTTTCCTGGTCTCGTTGGATCTCTCTGGTTGTGATGTCACAGATGCGGTCATTGCCATTGGTTGCAGCCAGAGTTCAGTGAGACAAAACAATCAGTATCGTACTCGGAGCGATCGGTGTGACCGACTCATTTTTCTGTTTGACTGTTTGGTCTCAAAATGTTTGTGACTTTTCCTCCAGATAAATATAAAGATACCAGACAGACTGTGATTTATTTTATTTTATTTTTTATTATTATTTTATTCTCCATCGTGGAGGTGGTCCTGTAGTTCTCACTGTGCTGTTTCTCCTGAGGTTTCTACTGTTTTTGTTTCAATACTATGCAGAATAAAGTCTTAAAGGAACAGTCCTCGTAAAATCATGACGCCCACTGTGATATAAATATGGATTTCATTTCACATGTTTGTCATTTTGTTATTTTTTAAACTTGTATTTATTATTTACATGTAACCCTTCACAACCGTCCTCTATATGGTCAATTATCTTTTATTGTTTTCATTTTAAATCATTTTATTTAGTTTTCAGTTATTATTATAATTTATTCCTACATTTCCCTGTATTTGTATTGTATACATTTGCTTTACTCTGACCTTATTTTGATTATCACATGTTTTCAGGTGTTTGTTTTGAATAGATTTAAACGTGTTTCTGCAGGAGCTGCAGGGATCAAACCTCTGTGTTAACTCCCAGATGTTAACTATTGCCACAGTGACCTGGGATCCGTTAGTCACACTTGAAAAAGAGGTTGTTTACTGAGCAGTCGTCATGACGACAGTTGCATGCTGACACTGTGTGGTTGACAGAAAACAGACGTGTGTTTGGCTGATGAACAATGTCTTTTAACGGAACTTTTCTCTGCAGTCTTGCGGGAATCTTTGCAGGGACTTTAGTCTCTTCCTCTTGGAGTCAGTTCTATATGTTGTAGATGTTAAGCTTCAGTAATCTATAAGCTAACACTGACCGGTTAGGTATGTTTGGTATACACATCCTGAGGGCCGGCCTCACTTGGCATCATTATTGCTGCATCAACATTGCAGAAGAAGTCTGACATTGCCATCTACAGCCATGCCACTAAAAGTAGGTCATGCCAAGGCTGATCAACTGTGAAAAGGCAGCAAATGCCCACAGCTCCAGAGGCCCCAAAAGCCCGACGTTTACTGTGTGTCAGATGCCTTATAGTAATGTGATTACTTGAGTATAACATCAAGTGGGTCCTACAATACAGTATTACTAAAACCCTTATTATTCCAGTGTTATTCTGCATCATATTGATGAGGGTAAATGGACTCATATACAGCATATTTTTGACCCAGAGCCCCTAAACAGGTTTAATCATGTGATGGGCAATGATCTTATATTTGACAACCAGACATTTACATATTTAAATCTGCAGATACTGGATACAAACAAAAAAGAAATCATTTTTATAAATAATTAAAGAGCTTTACAATATGTGTAGCATATTACAGTAGAGATGCAACGATTAGTTGATTAATTGATTAGTCAATCGATAGAAAATTAATCTGCAACTATTTTGATAATCATTTTAGGCTGTGGACTAAAAGCCTGATATTCAGCATATTCCTCTGTATTCACTGTCCACCTCCATTAACATGAACACGTGCACTGTAGGTTATTTTGACTCGGTCCTACACTCAGCAAAATCCTGTCTGAGTAACGTTTGTTAGGAAAACTGCAGTGACCAGAGGTTTTAGGTAACTAGTAAAGCCTGATTTTAAGAAATATTTGTGAACTATGTATTCAGTAGGAACCAAAACAGTGTAGAGAAGTCAGAACGTGTCAAGAGATGGACAAAGACATTGTTGGTTTTAACCTTTTTTTTGTGAAATTTGTCGATAACAAGAAAAATATGGAAGGACGGTTTTACATTATTTAAATAAAATAGATAATCGTTTAAAAGGTTTGATTCAGGACTGCAGAGTGTTTGGATTTATTGTCATCAGCAGCCAGACAGAAACTCCATCATACTCCAGTATAATGAAACTCCTGTGAAATAATGATACACAGGTTTAAATCAGTAGTCTGGAAACTGCATCAGATAAAATGGTTGTCCCACTTTTTACTGATCAAATATCTCATCTGGTTATTGATCAGGCATTTTGGTCACACACACACACACACACACACACTCTCCCTCTCTCTGTCTCCATGTGGTTGTACATGGACAGTAGATGGAGGAGGAGTGTTGGACATTGATTTGATGACGGTAATGGAAAGAATGCATGACTCTGCTCAACCCTGATGACACACACACACACACACACTAATGCTGTAATGTGTAAACATCCTCTCGGTGGAGGAGGACCAGAGGCTCAGAGCTGTAAGTTCAGATCCCTCCTGAATCTGTTATGAATAGAAACCTCACATAATTCCTCCTCAGTGTTTCCCCCTCTGAGGTGTTAAAGTTGTGGAGAGAAGTTTTGATAAAATAAAATAAAAAATAATTAAGTTATTTCCAGCAGTGTAGATGAAGCTAATCAGCTACCAGTTAGCAGCTCTTGGCCAGCACAGCTTTGCACAGCACACTTAAAGTAGACCGACCTAATCGAGCAGGTAACTGTGGTTTCTGCTCACGTAAACATGATGAAAAGTCTTTTTTTTTTCTCCTACAACAACAAGACAAACCAGATTTTTTCCAAAAACAGTAAACAATGTGACTGAGCAACTCTCTCCTCCTCATGGTGACTTCAGAAAACAGTGTAAACAGTGAACTGCCGGGCTGTAAACAACCCTGAAAGCTCCAGACGAAGTGATAGAAACACTTAGTAGGCCTGTCTGCGTCTGAGGAGCTTCATCACTGACCTGAACATTATTCTAAAGGACATTTCAAACATCTGAGTCCCTTTTAGGTGCATTTGATTTACACAGAGAGAGGAGAGAAGACATCAAATCAAACACCCCCCTGTGTTTATTTAACCTGCACAGTTTCCTCTCTGTCTGTCTCTGGTCCAGTGTTAAAGCCTCAGTAGTGTAACTCTGCCTCCTTATTCACACACACACTTACACACTACGACACTGCCAAGAGCTACAGGAATGTAAACGAATAGACGCTCAGCTGGAAGCGTGTGTGTGTGTGTGTGTGTGTGTGTGTGTGTGTGAGAGAGAGAGAGAGAGAGAGAGAGAGAGAGAGAGAGGCTCTGGCTCCCCCCGCTGGCTGGATGCTATCAGGTATGTGTCATTATTTTAACATTACATTACAGTACAAGAATAATAAAACACAAGGACACTTCAGAAATGTAAATAGTATTGACAAATGAATAAAGAAAATCATAATAATAAACAGATAAATAAAAATTAACAAAAATGGTTTATTAATTTCATTTTATTCAAAGTTCAGGTAGTTTTGGATGCTTTAATTAAATGATTACTTCTATTTCCTGATTTGATATTCAGTTTCATTCATTGAGAAGGTGGAATCTGAGAATTTGGACTATTGAACAAAGACAAACGATTAATCAATTATCAAAATAGTTATTGATTAATTTTGACACAAATAAAACACGAATATTTCAGAGTTTGACTTAAGTTTTCAACGAAGTTAGTCAAACAGCCTTTGAATTACTACTTCTGCAGTCTTTAATTCCTGCAGAGTCAACGAGCTGAAAGACGGACAGCGCCAACAGAAACGACTGTGGTCAGATGGGGAATTACACCCGTAGTAATTTAAAAAAAAAAAAAGAATGAAAATTCTTTATTTCTTAGCCCGCTTATACTCTTAAATAAATAAATAAAAAATATTATTTTTATTTTTTTTTTTTTAAAGTCAACAGACCAACAAAGATTCAAACGAGCGGTTCCAATATGTCAAGCGAGTAGTTTCTGTTCGTTCATCTCAAAGTCGAGATGAGTTCTTCAATGAGTTTAGGCTGAAATAAAGTCTGCGGTTTAGTTCAATGACATAAAATACATCAGTAAATACCACACTCGTGACTTTATATGTCTCATAAAAGGAAGTTGCAAACAAATGGCTAAATAAGACTATAGAGGTTGTAGATCCATTAATTTTCCAATTGTAGGCTTTTCAATTTGTATCTGTGGTTTTTGACTTAAGACAATTGCATTTACGCATCGAAAATAAATTTCTCATTTGTGAAGATTATCTTGCTGAATAAAATTTTGGCCACAGAATTTATTTTCGTCAGTTTTGTCGTGGGAATCAGGGCGATGCTAACCTGAGTCGACCTACATAAATGTGTCTTCCCTGCAGCAGCACCAGTCGTTTGTTCTCTGCTGAATTATAGTCCTATCATATGTCATGTTTAGCGGGTTAAAGGTGAGACTGACAGACAGGTGAACAGGATGCATAGATCTCTGAGCTGTCTGGCTGACTCCAAGCAGGGAAACATAAATCATGATATTCAGCAGCTGATTGTACGTTTTGTTTTTTTACTACTTACACTTATGAAACAACAAGTTTATTGTATTTATTGCTTAGTTTTGTTTTTTTCTGTTGTCCTTTTTTGTTAAGTATTTATAATGATATTCATTCCTATATGTTGACTTCCTCCTATCGCCCATTGTTCTCTCTCACTGAGGTGTCACACGCAAAGAGAAGACCTAAGCAGTTTTTAAGGTCGATGCATTGATGCGTTACAAATCAAATAAGAGATAACCTGGCAACAGGTAGATTTCCAGATAGAGAGCAGGAGGAATGGGGGTATTAACAGGAGCCAACAGCTCATTTTTGCTCCAGGGCACCCAAAGGAATACTCCTGTAGAGAAGAGAGACCAGATCATCATCTTGTCTGGATTTTATTGCAACAAAAACATGCAGCGGTGGAAAGTGCATTTACTCAAAAGGCTATTCTTAAATATAATTTTGAGGTATTTGTACTTAACTTGAGTATTTACATTTTATGCTACTTTATATTTCCACTACATTATATTTGACAGCTTTTCAGTTGACTTGACACAATTCTATATAATTCTTATATATAACCAGCTTTTAAAATACAACATGTTGTTAAAGATTAACTCAGTGTTTTCCATCCTGTTTGGATTTTGACGTCTTACATAAATCAGTGTGTATTCGGATTACATTTAAGATGTCTATGAGTTGTTAACAGCGACGACCAAATAGTGATTTTTACCTCTAAATGTCTCATGTGGTTTCATTTCAATAAATGTTCAAATGATCCAATATTTCAAAATAAAAGACGAGAGAAAAAGTCCAAAAATTGAGGACTTTTTTTTTTTCCTCTCATCTCACGACCACTCATATTTATCTGATGACCCTTTGAAAGGGCCACACCTTTAGGTTGGGAACCACTAGACTAAACTAGCCTCACCTCCAGCAGCTACATGAATGACTTTTACTTTTAATGGAGTATTTTTCCATTGCTGTATTGGTCATTTTATTTAATTAAAGGACCCAAATACCACATCCACATCTTTGCAAAGAGAACCTTTGAGTAAAAGGTTGTTGTTATTGAGTCTATTTCTGTAATAATTGCACTCATGGCTGTATTTACTCTACCAACGTTAACCTTAGTGCTTGTTGTTTCGGGAACCGCCACTACTGTTTTGCAAACAGAGTCCTTGAGTGGCCCCGGATACGTTATTCTTGAATCGGAGATGGAGCGAAACTGAAATGTGAAACGTGAGCAGGTGGTGCATCAACTCTCCAATCGGTCGTTTAAATAAAAATATGACATTGACATGATGGCGCCTCCAAAACGAAGTATTTTATTTGAAATTTGGTCTTTCGTTTGAATATTCAACGGTACTCCAGACAACAGATGTACTTCATCCTGCACATTGTGGACCTGGATCCGGAGCCAGAGATTAGAGAGTATTTCTTAGGAATTTTGTTTTTGTTGGAGGAGACGACAGGTCAAAACTTGTCTAATGTGATCTTAGACAAACTATAGAAGAGTTCGAAACTGATTTCCACGATTCCAAAGGTCAGTCATAATAATGATAATAGAGCAATCATGACGGTAAACAACCGTGACTTCTTGAGTAGTGTACGTCCCCGGTTGAGCACACGTGTTAACGTTGGTGTTGGCAGAAGCTGTTGGATTCTTCGTAAATTCGGAGGTGGATCTACACTTTCTGAAGGAGAGATCTGAAATGTCAAATGTCAACTATGGTATTTTTGAACTTAAATTACATTAAATTATTATTCAACTTTTATTTTTTTACATTCTGCTATGTGCTTCTCTTGATCTTATGAAGAGTAGCTCCATTGTGACTGTGCAGATTTCTAAATAGACAAAGAATAATTTTATGTCCTGAGTATGAATGAATGAATATAATGTAAAGACCATCAAAGCCTTTGCACGTCTGCGTAGATTTAAGTACGTCAAAAATGCATCCACGAAGTGCGACATCTATATTCTGTGCCCGTAGTCACGAGATGTGTAAATCTATCACACAGTATCTGCTTCCAAAGCCTTTAAATGTTACTGTAAACACACAGCAACAGTTGCTGTGTGCTTACATACTGCAAGAGGAGGAATGCTGTGGGTGTGTTTGTGTGTCCCTGTGTGCCCGCTGTCATATATATATATATATATATGTGTGTGTGTGTGTGTGTGTGTGTGTGCAGTCAAGGAACAATGAAATCCGTATCAGATGACTTAAAGCACGGTTCTTGTTCATACTGTATTTTTATGAGGGTTGTCTCTGTAATGACGCTGTTGTTTATTATTATTAAAAGTAAATGTCAAGTGTGCTTGCAGCTATGAGAGTGAATTTCAAACGAAAACCATTGAAGACTTGACCAATCCAGGAAAGTAAACAGTGCAGCCGCTTAAACCACCGGCTTTATTCTTCTCGTTACTTCAGTTGGATGTTTGAGTTTCACTGTGCAAAATGATTTATGTTGTCTTTAAGGTTTATGGTTGGGTCTACGAGCAGTGGATAGGAGACGTATTTCTAAACTCTGATATTTTACAGATTTTAATGAGGTAGTAGAACTTTTTTTTTTTTGTGATATCAGATATAAGTAGCTGTTCAACATAGAGAGTTGTATGTTGATCCTAAAACATGCCTGGAGGGGATGTAAAGGAGGAACTCCTTCATAGATACTTTCTCTCCAGAGACTTGGCTAGCTTCCCTGTGTGCTGTCACCTCTCTCTCATCTCTCTCTCTCTCACACACACACACACACACACACACACACACTCATCCTCTTTACAAACACTCAGAGCAACACACCAGGCTCAAATAACTCAGATCAAGCTGTCTAAACCCGGCAGCGTTGATCAAATATGAGTCAAGATACTGTTACCGCGTCACCTACACTGTAACAAATTTCCTGTAGACAGTACAGTAAATACCAGGCAAAAAAAAAGTTGAATAAAAATAACATTACATGTTATTCATAATGGAAAATGAACGAGAACATTCATGGACGCCACAGGTAAACGGGCAGTTTGGAGCATTACTGTGAAGTTTCATATGATGAGTAAATCCTATTATAGTTTTACTCTCATGGTCACACTGTTTGCACTGGTACATCTCTGGGCTAGAAAGTACAAAAAAAGTATGTCAAAAAAACACACAGCAAATGAAAACATGGTCACCAATCTAAATGTAACTGACAAATTTGACCTGAATTGGTCTTCACAGCTGTGTGGTGACGATCACTGTGCCCTCTGCAGTAAGCGCTCATTGACCAGGGTTTTCCTCTGCACCTGTAGCGACAGTTCAACAGCAAAACAAACAAACTAACTAACCCTAATTACACAGCCTGCCTGTCTTAGACTACAAATAGGATAAATAAAGTCAAATTTCAGAGCTATTATACGAGGAGGACAGTCTACAGGTTTGTGAATTTGAAATTTTAAAGCAGGAATTAAAACTTTACATTTTCATCGCTCGTAGCTAGCGTTAGCTTAACTTTTTTCCGCTAGCTAACAATCGTCACACAACCCGTATATATTCCGTATAAAACACGACTAGGATAAATCAAACAATGTGAAATAAAGTCACTCACACACACAAATAAAGAAACATTATTCTTACCGAAAACGCCGGTTTTGCAGCTTTCACTTTTTCCCGCTTCATTCCTATCAGCAACATTTGCATATTCGGTAACTAACTTGGACTCGCGAACCAGTCTCATATACGGTCAAATCATTGAAACCGCCAAAGACGTGTACATGTACCGTTTACAGTCAGAACCAAGTGAAAACACAACCATCCTGTAGGCTAATTTTACAATGTCATACTGTGAAAAAATGCTTTAAGTTACTGTAATTATTTTTTTACCCATAATGCATTGCAATATACAGTTACACCTAGTAAAATATTAGAACAAGAAGATATTGTAAGTTTTTACTGTAGAAATTACAGAAATGTGTTGACGTGTATGACGTGCCTCAAATGTTTTCAGATACATATTTTAGTGTAAAGTTTCACTGCATTTTCTCCTGTTTGAAAACAGATGATCTTCTGGATACGTCTACATACAGCCGTTATCTCAAGGATGATGCTTTGGAAGGTCCCTATAAGAAAATAACGGCAGAGCCAGCGCAGAGCGGTTTTACTGCTGATCATGTGTGGGCACCTTAAAAGTGTTTCCAGGGCCCCTCTGTAGTCTAGAGCCGGCCCTGCTGGGACCAACCCAGCACATCCTAAAAAAGAGCATTGAAATGTTGAATCCGTGTAAACAACCCGAGGAACAAAAGAAACATGGCTTCCTGCCCGGTGGCGGGCAAATGGGATGGGTGACGTGGCATCATCAGGATCCTTAAAGCAACTGCTTATTCTAGTTGACCTGAGAAATATTTACCTTCAGGAGATACAAAGTGCTTAAACATGCCTGACATTACGGAGCAGCTTCAGACCTGTTATGTGCCTGTATAGGTATGTTGCAGAATGGAAAAAAGAAAAAAAGAAGAAAAGTTTTATGCTAAAGATAACAGACGGACATGTTATTATATACTCTTGTTCTCTGTAAGAGAGATGAGTTTCAAACCTGGCAACCCCTCCATAAGGACAAGACTTCATAATGATGCTGCAGAACTGCTAAAACCACACAGTGGCTCCTTTTCTGAAAGTTTTCCTGCAGTTGTTATTTAACTACATGAGTAAATCATTCAGTAAATCCTCTCGCAACACTCTAAAGTTCACTTACTATAACGTTCCTGTGATGTTTATTTGCATATTATCTGAAGAGCTTTCTATGTTAGGGCGTGGCTGGCATTCCTGCAGACCAGTTGTGTCAAGCAGAACACCAGAGGGTAGGTCAGCTTCCTCCACAATAAATGCCTCCAGTCCTTTCAAATATAAAAGGACAGTAGTCCAATGAGAACATGTAACAAAGATAATAACGATAGAAAGGTGCAGCAAAAAAAAAAAAGTGTTTGGATATTTCCTTCAGGCATCATAGAGCTTCAATTAAGATGTTCTGGAGAGAGAAAGGAGAGTGTTAAAAAAAAAAAGAAGAAGAAGAAAAAAAAAGACACCAGGAAATGAAAAAATGTGGGATAGAAAATGAGGAGGGACTAAAGTTTTAGTCTGAGGCAAAGAGAGGAAAGAAAAGAAGTGGAAACAAAATGGAGAAGCGTAAGTTAGAGATGAATTTCATTTGTTTTACTTGTGTTGTGTGATTCAGTTCACTCTGATTTTTCTCTTGTTTTCTTTTTGTTATGTTTTAATGCTTCTAACATCTGCAGAAACTTTCTATACAGTTTCTTTCATTACTTGTAATTTGTAACTTTATAATTTGTACGCTTCATTATTTCTTATCCAAATGGTCCTTTTGAGAGGATTAAATTAATTAATTCAAATCTGTCTTAAAACAAACACTAAAAGAGTTTTATTTTAAATACACATATATACCGATACCAAAATCCACATAGAGTGCAAAGATGCATTTAAACATTTCTTTGACTTGAAGACTTTGGCACTAAAAAAAAAAAAACTTGATTTGACTTTTTCATATTAGCTTCTGATAAACATTTGGTTTTGTCCCCCATCACTTGTATTAACGATGATATTATGAAGAGATATGAACAGAAGGTGAATGATTATGGCAATAAAAAAAACTGTTTTAATTTTGGGCACCTGAAGATAACCTGCCCTTCACTCCTTGAGCAGTTGTTTTTGTAAATTCTAACTTTTATTCTGAAGGTCCCGTCGGAAGCTGTGTGTGTGTCATTGATGTCACTTGGATATTTGTGCGGCAGTGTGTGTGACCGTGTGTGTGTGTGTGTGTGTATCATACAAAGCAGACACTGCCAGGATTTAGTAAAGATTGTCCAGTTGGAGTTGATCGGAATCTGATCAAACGACAGGATGATGAACAGCGGAGGTAGGATTGAAAACACACCGACAGGGAAGCGACACCACACGGGCCAGCTGCTGCAGCGGCTCCGGAGCAACATTTTACACATGAACGCAAAAAAAGAAAAATGCAACTTCAACACGGTTTAAATGCGTCTTTTTAGGTTTTCTGTCTTAACTGTAACAAATGCAGCAGGTTTTAATTAAGACAGAGAAGAGGGTGGAAAAAACGGTGGATTCGCCCTTTATTGTTTAATTGAATTGAATCGCGCGTCTCTGAAGCTGCTTTTAAACAGGCTGAACGAGAAAGAAGAATCAATTAAGTCGATATGAAGCTGATATTTAATGAATTAAACTCCAGCACACATGTGAATTAACTAAACTGACGCTAATTGGATCTTTTTTATATATCCAGAATATTATATTTATATATTTATAATATCCAGAAATCTTTTTTAAAATCCGTTTTAATCCTGATCCGGTTTATAGATTGAATCATGTGATATATATATATATGTATACACACACACACACACACACACACACACATATATATATATATACTGAGTTAAGTTTTTTCCAAAGTTTAACAGACTAATGTGTTGCTGGACACTGTAAATATGATCAGTCATATCTCCTTCTCTATTTCTTCCATTTCCTGTCTCTTCTTGCTCTTCTCCACCTTCCTCCGCCTTTTCCTACATCCTTACGAAGAACAGGCATCCTTCCTTCCTCTTTTCCTTTCCTACGTCCTCTCCTTCTCTATCCGCATTAACTTTGTACCTCATGTTTGCTTCTTGCTCCTCCTTTCTTTGACCATCTCCTCCACCTTGTTTCTGACCCTCCCTCCTCCCTCCTCCCTCCTCCTCTCCTGAATGGCTCCTGTTAGTAGTTATCAGCCTCATAGATGCGGGTTAGAAGGGACTTGCTACACCTACTAGTATGTTCCCTTATCACGGTTCATAACTGGCATGAATACATGAAGGACGCTGCCCTCTCTGCTTCACTGGTCTAATCGTCATCGTCACTCTGTCCTCCTCTTCCAGGAGACAGAAAATCTCAGATCATATAGATTTTAATGTATGTTTAGCTGTCAAACAATCCTTTGTTTTATACATTTATATGTCTAGTGATTATTTTGCTGCCTTGCCTGAACCTTTGCGATATCTCTTTAAATTAAGGTTGATCGGTGATCCATCATTCAGCCTCCCTCTGTCTCAGTGGATCAATACTCCCCCCCCTCCCTTGTCTTGTCTCCAGATAGCGCCATCAAGCTCTCTTTTTTTGGATCCTTTTCTTTTCCAGGAACGACAGGGAACCGGAGATTTGTGTGTTTTATTTGGTTTTTTGCTACATAATTTAGGCATTTTCTTGTTTCTCCCATTATGTGATTCTTTCTCTGGTGCTTAATGACACAAAGTCCATCTGGTCTGTATCCTGACTTGTTAAGTTGATCTCATTATTTCCCATAATGCAGCTGGTCAGTGTCTTTCATTAGACCCTCCCTGCCTGGTAAACAACTAAACTCCACACCACCAAGTTTGTATCTTAGGCTTTTTGACTAATCCGTGGATTTACCTTTTATAAGTCTGACTTAATTTCTGTGTTCTGATTGGTGATTGGTCGAGGTTAAGAGGCGGGAGGAGGAGTCTGTCCTCCTTCATGTTATATTTATGTTAATTTCCACTTGTAATTACTTATTACCAATACAAACTTAGAGATGAGGGCAGTGAACGACATCAACCGCCCAGCGGGGGTCACAGGTGGTTAATGGACTTTAAAGGACGAGTTCACACTTTTTTAAGTCTGTGTTAGAACAACAGTCGGGTGTTTCAGTGAATGGTCAATATGAACAGGAGGAATAATTATGAGAGGAAAACGTTTTAAGTTAAAAATGTTTGGGAGTTTCAGCTCTGTGGCTGATCAGCTTTCCACCGTTGCAGTCAGCCATTATTTGCCATTTATGTGAAAATGAATCAGCAGACTGTTTTCAGTGAAAAGCGGCTGAGTGGGCCGCGATATGCAGATAAACGGCCGATAAGGCCTACTCAAAACGAGTATTTTCTCTTTGTTCGGTTGAGAGTCGGATTCAAAGACAGCTTAAAGGAGACAGAAGCTTTTTGTGATTTCTTCTGTTTTTTTCATATGTTGCATGTTCAACTCTCATATTTTGGCTCAAACATGTACAAATGACTCTGAAGTTCACATTTTGAGTAAAGAATGATTAATGTAGTGAAATCCTACCGTTGTGGTTTCACGGTTTGATGACGTAGCCACGGTAACAAGCGGAAGTCGGCCGTGACGCGGCTCCCACAAGCCGACCGATCCCGTTTCAGATGGAGGCTGAAATCAAGCAATGATCGTGCCAGTAGAGCCCCTGAATATAAATATAGACGTAGAAATGTGCATGATTCATCCTCTTTAAAAAGTCAGGGTCACGTAGGCCAGAGTTAAGGAATGGCGACGCCTGTCAGAGGGCTCGGTGTATTTATGGTGTGACAGTTCCTTAGGCTAACTGATTGGCTAATTGTTTCACACTGAAACAGGATACAAGCACCTGTCACTGCGGTTCATGAAGTAATTTTTGCCCTGAATTGCTAGAGATAAATTTAACCAGACTCAAACTTGTGTGTGTGTGTGTGTGTGTGTGTGTGTTATCTCTGGTCTCTGATTGCTTTTAGCAGAATGTATAAAAATATTCAGGCCGCAACCTCTTATTTGTATTTCTCGATAAAGTTGAGCTTTAAGGGACAAGTCGGCGCTTGCAGCTCCACATAACTCCGTCTCTGGTTTTGTGTGTTAAGACCTTTTAAGTTCTTAGTGACAGTGATAAACGATGACTATGGCTTCAGGTACGTCATGTGTTATTTGCGAGGCATTTCATCACCACACCCTTATTGGTTTAGTTTTATTACCTGATATCTTAACTTTGAATTCCTACTGATACCATCGATACACATGAAAATCCCGGGTCTGTTTGTCTTTTTACACTTGTGTTTGGGTTGAGATTTTCTATGTTCTTTAAACTAACACAGTGATGACAAACGTTGGGTTTGCGCTGTTATTTCAGTTACTTTTTTATTTCTATTCTCATTACATCGTTTTACTAAGTTATTGAGTTAAAGTGTCTGAGGGGGAAGATGCTGATATTAATAATATATATATTTAATTTAAGTTCTGTGTATGGCGGCAAATAATCCATTTTGTGATGCATTCAAGGTCAGTGGGGAATTTGAGTCCCTGTAAGAAATGATTCTTTATTTTCTGGGTCTGAGATATTTAGGCAGCACGCTCCTGTAGTGAGGATGGACTGAATACAGGATATATTGTCTTGGGCACAGCAGATACCAGGACTTGTGCCGTTATTTCATTTTTGTACTGTTATGAGATTTAAAGTTTCTAGTTGTGCATAATTCCTGGTTGCACCCGTTAATTGATATCCACCTATGGGACTTTCAACAAAGCCTCTTGACTCTGCCTCCTACTGCACAATAAAACCTCTGGTGACAACTAACTGGTTTTAAACCAATGAATCATGTGGCACCACTGAAACCTGCAAGTCTTAACTAGTAGTAGTAAAGACTTTGGTTGGCAGGAATTAACAAAAAAAATCAGGAACAAATGAGAAAGAAAGAAAGTAATTGTGATCTATCAGTCTGCAAAGTTGGACGACCTAAAATTACCCCAAGAACGCAGCAACGATTCATCCAAGACGTCACAAAAGACCCCACTATAAGAAAGAGACTGGGCAAAAATGGCCTGCATGGCAGAGCTCCAAGACGAAAACCACTGCTGAGCAAAAACAAACATTAAGGCTCGTCTCATTTCTGCCACAAAACATATTGATGATCAACAAGAGTTTGGAGGAAAAGGACTGATGAGACAAAAGTTGATGATCTGAGGCTGTTTTAGAGACATGAATTCTGCTGGATGTCTGTTGGTGACCTCAAGCTGAAGAGAACCCGGGTTCTGCAGCAGGACAACGATCCAAAACAAAACCAGCAAGTTCACCTCTGAATGTCTGAAGAAAAAAAAGAAAATGAAGACTGTGGAGTGGCCTGAATCCTACTGAGATGCTGCGGCTTGACCTTAAAAAGGAGGTTCATGCTTTAAAAAAAAAACCAAAATATGAGCTGAAATTCCTCCACATTGCTGTAAAACTGCGAGTTATCATAAACGCTCGATTGCAGTTGTTGCTTCTAAGGGCTCGAACAGGTATTAGGTTCAGGATTTTGTTTCAATTATAATAATTGAAACCTTCAGGACATTATTTCACACCGCTGTGTGCATACCTGGAGAGTCTGTTTATAGAAATGACTAGTTTTAAAGTGAGAGTGAACTATACGATTATGCTAAGCTAACCAGCGTCTAATGATTGTTTCATTTGAGATTTAGTGTGGTTTTTTTTTATGTGACATAGTGTCAGCTTCGACGTGTCAGTCACATTCCTCATTTTACTCCTTCCTTAATATCTTAATACAACAGTTACATCTGGCAGTGAGTAGGCGTCGGTATTTAGAAACAACTACAAAGAGTGGTGCAACTGGTTTGTAGTTTAGTCAAGTTGGTTTTATTCAAATCATAAAAGGTTAACACGTGGCATTTTTCATATAGAGCAGGTCAGGATTATCCTCTTTACTGGTGCATAACTTTCCATTATGAGCGCTCCGGTGGCCGAGCCCGAACACGAACAGCAAACTTCTCTTTGTGTGTGTATAGTTCCTGAAAACGGAGCAAAGTGAGAGCTCTTTGTTCTTTCTCCTGCATTGCTCTGGTGTCATATTATCCCACCAACAATTTTAAATGTGACTTACTGGAACAGCTGCGGGGGCTGTGGGCGGAGCGGGAAGAAGGAATTTCCCCTCCGATTCAATCTTGTTGAATTAAACACAGATGGTTAAACTGAGAGTTTTATAGAAACGCTGGAAAGCCGCATCTAAACAGAATCTAAATGGCATCCAAACAAACAAAAAGCACTATAAAAGATGCTTGTATTAAATGCAGCTCAGCGTTTCACATACCTGATGCCAACTTCATGATGATATCTGTCCTTTAAAAGAAGGTAAACATTATTTAGCTGAGTTAAACTTGTTTATAATGAAACAGGAGTTTCCCATTAAAGCGTGATTTCACACTTTAAGCATTTATTCACTGTTTTTCTCAGTCAACAGAATAAATCCGCCCCAGACTCTTTCTTCACCACCATCTCCACATCTGTGGTTTTGAATGAAACGTTTCTATCGGATGTATTGTCATAATAGACCTGTTTGTTTTTTGTTGTTGTTGTTTATTCCAGCTGCTTACCCACCCGGCAACGCCCCCGCGGCCAACATGTTCGGTAACGTCCCCGGCTACGAAGGCACCGTGTTAGGAGGAGGTAAAAAAAAATCAAACCTGCAACTTTTCACAGTAAATTTGTGTTGTTGACAAATACTGTAAAAGTGTCTTTATTGTTGCAGGAGGCTTCCTGCCGCCTCCAGTGCCTGTCGAACCTGTAGCCCCGCCCCAACCCGGCTCCATACCTGACGACTGGAGGTAAGACCTGACATCACCTGTCTCACTGTTCACCTGAAGCCAGCCGACCAGCGGGATGCTAATGTTGACTGTGTGTGTGTGTGTGTGTGTGTGTGTGTGTGTGTGTGTGTGTGTGTGTGTGTGTGTGTGTGTGTGTGTGTGTGTGTGTGTGTGTGTGTGTGTGTGTGTGTGTGTGTGTGTGTGTGTGTGTGTGTGTGTGTGTGTGTGTGTGTGTGTGTGTGTGTGTGTTGTAGCATCCCATCTCTGACGGAGGAAGAGGCCGGTGAGGCGTTCAAGGCCTATGCATCATCTAATTGCTGCTACAGCAATGGTCCTGCCAACGAATCAGTCATCACCAACATGGAGCCGTACAACACGTACAGGGTGATCTGATGTTTATACTCTTAATACTTCCTATACTCTATATCAGCTGATCTGATCCAGATCATTGATTGGTTCCTGTTATTTTAATATAACAGACCTGTGATTCGGTGACACTCGGTGAATGAAACCAGCGGCAGGGTTCCTCTGTTTTTTTGTTTTTTTCTTTTAAAAGATGGTTTTGTGTCTATATTTGACAGCCAGAAAACATGGAAAGACATGTGACATATGATACGATGGATGTTGTTGTGTATACATCTGAACCAGTGCGTTACCTGGGAAACCCCAACAGCAGGTGTTCCTTCTGAAAAACTCAATACTTCCTGAAAGTGTTTTTATTCGTGTCAGTTTAACATCATGAGAAAAGGCAAAGTTGAACAACAGTGACCTAAAATAAAACTTATATTTATAAAGTTTTTTGATATTTTTATTTAGCCAGTTTTTGTCACACTGGTTGTACAGCTTGAACCTTCAGATGAGTTATCACCATGTGTGCTGCAACTTCAGACAGTTTCACACCCATTTCTTAACACTTTAGATCATGTGACTCTGATGACTCACAGGACATGTGACCTTTGAGACACTCATGTGAAATCATATGATGAATGATATTAAGCTGTGTGCGTGGAGTATCTCTTGTTAAAGTAACTGTGTGTGTGTGTGTGTTTTCTGTAGTACCGACTGGAGACGTTCACTGAGTCCAGATCAACTGAGTGGGCCCAGAAACCCCATGAAGGTACACACACACACACTTCTATACATGTAAGGACCCTCATTGACATGTGTTGACATGTGACGTCTCTCTTGTGTGATTGACAGGTGAGCCGGCTGACTTCTACACTCAGACCGCCCCCCGGCCGTGGGAGGTTCAAGCTACGGCTCCCAACCACTTCACCAATCACAAAGAAGTGATCCGCGTGCCCTTCACCTCCTCCATCAAGGTGATTGGTTCTCAGGAGCTGTGTGTTTTCCGGTGTGTTTGACAGTCAGCATCTGTGCTGTTGCTATGGTTACCTGCAGTTTAATTTACCTTGAAGTTCTTGAATATGTCCCTAAAGGTTTCTGGCATTTCTGAGGTGGTTTCTAGATATTTCAGGGGTCCTGCGTGAACTGGCTGCTAACATGGTGTGTAGCATCAGTACTGTTGCTATGGTTACCTGCAGTTTAATTAACCTCTCGCTCTGATGTTTAATACGGAGGTGAAACTGCTAACCTTGACTGTGATGTGGAGCCTTTTGTCAGCTTCAGTGTGACTTCGACAGACCGTAACGTTTTTTTATCGTAACTTTGTGTTTTTCTTTTTTTTATGTGTGTGTGTGTATGCGTGTAGGACTGCAACGTCTGCCACACCAAAGGGACGGAGCCGTGTGATGAGTGTAATGGAAATGGATATGTAAGTAGACAATCAGTCAATAATATATAAATAAAAATAACAACATGATTAAAGACAGAAAAAAAAGTTTTATATAAAAACATTATTAGGTTAATGAAACAATGACTCTCCATGTTAATATTTGTGTGTGTGTGTGTGTGTGTGTGTGTGTGTGTGTGTGTGTGTGTGTGTGTGTGTGTGTGTGTGTGTGTGTGTGTAGAAACCATGCTGGGTGTGTAACGGCTCTGGGGTGAACAATGGTGACAACTGCACTCGCTGTAACTCTACAGGCAAAGACAGGTACTGCAGTGATCTCCAGACCTGACACTTAATAATAAAAATGTGATGTTAATGTTAAATAAATAAAAAATCCCAAAGTTTCCAACATCAACAAAGAACCTTTTAAACTAAATAATTAATATTATATTTCCATAATACACAGAGCTCTGTCCATTACTGTATTATCTTGGGCTGGTACTCAATACATCCTTGTGTCTTTCAGGGTAATTACGGTATGTGTAAATTAAATTAAGGAGGCGCCGAGTAGAGTCTGCAGACTTCCTCTCAGGCTGCAACACTTGTTATCAAGCCCTTTAAAAAAAAGCTTCAGCTGCCTGATAACAAGTTAATAATCAGGATGAGGTGTGTCGGAGTGGGCCGATATCTAAAGCACACACGGCAGTAGCACTTGAGGAGCAGGGTGGGCGACTAACTCTGGCCTTTATGTTGCTTTGAAAGGTGAAACCCAGGGCGTAAAAAAAATGTCTGTAAATAACTTCAGGGACAAAAGTGTGATTTATGAAAAGTGAGCAGAACATTAAAAACAGTCCAGTTGGTACACTGAATTATGTGAAGCATGTGTGTTACATGTCTGACTCTCATGTTTGTGTGTGTGTTTGTGTGTGTGCGTGTAGCTGTACAGTGTGTAATTCTCAGGGGACGAAGCCGTGTGAAACCTGTAAAGGAAAACGACAACTGCTAACCTACATCGAGCTCAAAGTGGAGTGGTGGGTAATGAAACTACAGCTGTTCTACTGGTCCTTTGATCCGCTTTAGAAGCTCTTATAAATGTTCCTTATAAAGGTTCCTTATAAAGGTTCCTTATAAAGGTTCCACTTCGAATGGCGCTCGAGGTTAACAGTGAGCCTTAAAGCTCTTCGAGGGCTGTTTTGAGCTACTGTGTGTAGATTTAAACATTCCTGACGTTGGTGCTATAACGATGTCCAAGATACCACAAGGGAACGTCAAGAACTGTGATCAGCTGTTTGTGTGTTTTTCTACCAGTTTATGATGCTGGCTGAGATGAAGAGTAAAAACAGACGCTTATCTTTTCCTTTTTTAATAACATAAATCTAGCAAAGATGATATAATATATTAAAATTATAGTAAAATTCTACACGTGTGTGGCTTTAATGTAGTTGCATTTTAAATTGAATAGGTAGGTAGTGTTGTTGTTGTTGTTGTGAATGACACTTTGGCACCATCTGGTGGCATGACAACAAAACAGCATGATGTGGATTTAGGCTAATCGAAATGAAGTACACTGTTCAATGTTTGTTGTATTATAATGTAATATTGTTAATATATATGTGTGTGTGTGTGTGTGTGTGTGTGTGTAGGACTAACAATGTGGAGGACCATGTTGTGCAGCAGAACTCTGGTCTGCACATTGATGATCTTCGCTCAGTGAGCGGGAAGGAGCTGTTCAAGAACAGCCAGTACCTGGTACGGACACACACACACACACACACACACACACACACATTGAGCAGAGTCAGTGTCCTTGAAGATGATACTGAACCCTAAATTGTTCCTGATGGTCTTGTGGTGAATAACAGTAAAGCACTTAGTTCGGTCCATTTACCGTAACTGTTATAAATGCGCTCATTAAATATTCAGTTTTTTCCCGGAAATCAGTCTGCTCATTTTGTTATCGGTGTACTTAATATATAAAGGCTTAAACAGTCACACGTTAAGTAGCTGTGTGATGTAGCCCAGCTGCTCAGTTTCCTTGAAGCTAAATATTCATAATGTTATATTTCATTGAAGTGATATAATAATTTCTTTAGTGGAAGCACTTCTTATTTCATTATAATACGCTGCAGCAAACATTTCTTTCCTCCTTCATTATGCTCCTTAAATAAAAACTAAATAATTAATAAAAAACAATTCTATTATTACAGTAAATCAGTGAAACATGCAGGAAGTGGCTCTGGATGACTGTTTCTTTGTTCTTTCAGCTCTATCCACTGATCGGGTTCCCAGAACCGGCCATCTCTGAGGCTTCAGAGCGAATGGTCAAAGACCACCAAAGCAAATACGCCCAGAACTCCAGGATCCTGCAGCAGGTAAAACGGCAGATAACTCTTCTATGACTTAACAGATGTATGGAAAATAAAGGCTGAAAACACGGATTTATATCTATATTAAATCATTTAAATGCATTTAAAAGCATCATATTGTCTGTTTAAGCACGCAAGATAGAAACTAAAAAAAAGGAGAAACGTTCTGCAGGAAATTAAAGCGTGCCTGCTGATAACTGCAGGTGCATCAAACTGTGAACAGGTTAAAACGTCTTTAAATGTATTCGCTAACGTAGTTGTCAGTTAAAGTGTCACCGCTGAAAGCGTGTAGAAAGCTGAGTCATTATCATATGTGCATAATGAACTAACTGAAGCCGAGTTTTAGAGGTATCTTTGAACTTGGGACGGAGTCAGGCTAGCAGTTTCCCCCTGCTTCTAGTCTTTATGCTAAGCTAAGCTAAACTCGTATCCATCTAAACTCGAAACATTGAAGCTTCTTTCTCTCTCTCTCTCTCTCACAGAGGCAGACGGTTGAGTTGATCCCCATCACCAAGGTGAACTATAAGTGGAAAGGCGACTCGTATGACTACTTTGTCTACGGCAACGAGCACCAAGTCAGTGCCAACAATTACCCAGCAACCTGCTGCTGTGTCGTCATGTAAACACACACACACACACCTGGACACAACGGTCCAAAACTGTTGTTCTCATTTATTATTTTTTTTAATAGTCACCCTATTAAACCAATCCCTGCATCAGTCTGATGTTTCCACAAAAATGATCCAATCAGACATTCAAGTCTCACTCAGGATGAATTGTAATCACTTTAAATTGGCCAATACTTTGTTTTATGACTAAATACCTGTAAAAAGGCTAAAAAATTATTTGTGAAAAATCGTTGTGATGTCACAAATAACACTCAAAGTCCCGCCCCTTTTTAAACTTTGATGATTCAGTGATTTTAGAGAAACTTTTCCTCCATTATCATCGTCATTTACGCCGTTTAATGTCCTCAGTATTGCATGGACACCTCCGTATATTAAAAAAAAAAACATCTTCAAGAAGAAAACAAAACAAAAAAAAACAGCCTATAACATTTCATGAAATCTGTTATGTTTAATGGGATGGTGGACGAGGGTTAGAAATGGAAATACCGTTAATTGAGTATAAACAGAATCTGCTCCTCCAGAGGTCTGTACTATAAACCAAGTTCAACATATCCAGGATATGTTTCCATGATCTGGCTTCACTGAGCCTAACGTTGTCCGTCCTGGATCACCAGTATTACCAAGCTAATTACCAACTAGCTCCGCCAACTCTGGGTTTCTCTATCCAGCTACGAGCACGTTCATGTGAAAGAAGCATCATCAGACCATGAATGAAGTATTATTATATGATAAATGGTGAGTTGAAACCATACCAAGTACCTGCGGGGAAAAAAAAAAGTCATATTCAACCAGGCGAAATGTAAACAACAGCCTGTCATCATACAACAGAATATGTTTGTGACACTGAAAAGTCGGAGTTAACCCTGAAGTAACCTCGCTAACCTCAAATCCTGCTTCATAGTACAGGCCTCTGGTTCTTCTTCTGTGGTTTAATGTTACATAGAGGCGGAAACCACTTCAGTGTTTTTAGTTTGGAAACAGGCACAAAACTAATAATAATAACAACAAACAAAACTCTCAAAAATGTCAATTATTGCCAAACTAAAGTCCTGTTTCCTGCATGAAGCCCATTAAAACCTCTTTGCCTGCTTCTCTCTCGCTGTGGCTCTCAGCCAATCAGCTGACAGTATGTGAGGCTGCAGTGCTGAAAGGCATTCTGGGTGGGGGGAAAGAAAAAAAAAAAAAAGAAAAGGAGGAAGAAGGAATAATGGCTGTGGTGGTCCGGAGAGAGTTGTTGGCAAACTGTGTGCAGCTGGAGCTTTCCTGCAGCAATCACAAGCTAATGGAGTCCTTGTTTCTCCATATAATGAGTCTTTTATGCGTTGAGCTGAGACTATTTTAAAAAGATTTATCCTTATCAGAAAAAATCAGAAAAGATTTTTTTTTTAACAGCATCAGTATGAAGCCGTATTAATCTGATTAAAATATAAAATATGGAGCAGAACTACAATCAAAGACCTGCTGAGATCTCTAATAGTTGATTCAGATTTTATTTTTTAATTTTTTTTAACAAGTCAGATGTATTGATAATCTGTGAGGTAGAAAAGCTGCTGGTTTCCACTTAAAATCAAACAGCAGCAACAGAAACAAAAAAAACCATCAAATTATTTCCTTTTTATTTTTTATTATGAGTCTATGATGGTTTCACAATAACAACGAAAGCTATCTGGTTATTTCATGGCTCTATAAACATTATACAAACATTATCCTTCACTCAAACTCATGAAATATCAAAATATAATCACTGCTAGAAATAAATATGAAACCGTGTGCAATTTAATATATAATGGTGCTGTAAATTAACTGTCAACTACATGGTTTGTTTTTTTTGATTGTAGAAACACAACAGAGAAGTGTTGATGACTTAACATACACACCCAAATCTGACTCTGCAGACGAGTTACGACTTCCTGTCAGCTGTTGGGTTTTCCTGAACAAAGTAAAAAAAAACAACCTTAGACTTCCTCTACACCCAAAAGACAAACGTATAACCAAAATAGGCGCGTGTATATAACCACAACATCCCAACATACATGCAACAGTGAAATGTCCAGTTGTAATTAATTGATTAATTAATTAATGTAACCTGATCACGTTCTCTTGAATATTTTAAAATTTGTTTATGCAAATAAAATAAAAAAGTATTTTGCTGAAAAGTTGTTGGAACATTTTAATAGAAATGCAAATCACACATTTGAGTGAGTCTGCAGTTTCAGACAATTTCAGCAAAAACGTGACGTCAGGATAAAAAATGTTCAACCTGTCGCTTTAAACAGTCTCGCTGCAGTACAACGGAGCTCCTGTGGAGGGCGCTCTGTATCTGATTCAGGTGTTTTAACAGACGCTGCTGCCCCCTGTTGGCTGCCTTCATACAACTCGATGTCTGTGCCAAGTGGGACAAAGCCACTTCAGATTTACAGGTTTTACTATGAATGTACATATGTTCTTGTAGTATTCAGTTTTTAATAAACAAGACTTTCCATCCATTCATTTTACAAACAAACAAACATTTCATAATGTCCGTGTCGCCTGTTGTTCTTCTTCGTAGGGTTGATTGTTTTGTTGTTGTTTTTTTTTGTTTAGTGTGAATCTTTTTCACCAGTTGACTGTTAATTAATCGGATCTTTGAACACATTGAACATCAACACGTTTGTTGTTTTTAATGCTGAAATGATGCTGCTGCTGCTGCTGCTGGAAACGTGATTGTGATTGAGCTTTTTATTAAGCAGAATGTCCCTTTATCTGCAGTGAAAATGCCTTAAAATAGCACCGTGACTAACAAACATCTCTGCGTCTAACCTCATGGAGCTGATATTGTCATTACTCTGTCAGTGCTGTTGTTACAGTAGATTAACAAATGTATGTGACTGTTAAAAACTATAAATAAACTCTTACACTCACCTGCTTCTGTTACATTTATTCACACAGGTAAAATAAATAAATAAATAAATAAATAAAATGATGCTGCATACTGAAATATACAGTACACGCTGAGTATGTGGGAAGGTTTATTTTTCTAAATGTCCTTTACTTTAAAACACACTTAATTGAAAGTAAAATTCCTGCAATGAAAAGTAAAATTTTATAACTATTATCAGCTTTAATAAATACATATATTTCAATTTTAATAAAGATCTTGCTCGTAATTCTAATCAGTTAATTAACTAAAACATCTTGCCTGTTGTTGTTGTTGTTGTCGTTGTTTCCGTCTGCTCCCTTTTCGTCTTTCACCTCCTCTCCATGTTTCCTGACCTCCTCCCAGTTGTTTTTTTTTAACAGGAGACGAGTGGAAGTCAGTCAGGAAGAATAGAAAAAAACAGGATGTGCGTGTATTTCTTATTTATGCTTGATTGTTTACCTTAAAAAATGCTGAAAAACCTTCTTTAATATCTATGTTTTTCAGCTGCATAATATTTGAAAATAAAATTCTGATTATTTCCAAGATTTTTCTGTACGTACATACGTGTAAAGCAAAACTGATTTTAGGAGGTATTTAGACAAAATTATAATCTATGCATGTACATATATTTAATTTATTTCTTTTTAAGATATAAGGCCAATCTAATGTAGTTGAAATGCAAGCAAACAAAAAAAAAACATTTTGGTTGTCCTCCAGAAAAGATGCAGTTCAACATATGACCAGTTGGGGCAGTATCACAAAATAAGATCTGAATTTCTAAAGAGGAATCACGCTTGTCCACAACAACCGTCACCGATATGATGCTCAACGTCTCTGTTGATGTCTCGACATCAACGCTGACCTCTAGAGTTACAATGGTTTCTGTTTTAAGTTGTGCAGAAGTTCAAGGAATCAAGGGAATCTGACTATTATAGTTTTGTTTATGTGGCATACATAGCTGACCAATCAGAACAGAGTGGTCTCCTCAGGAGGCGGGCCTTAAAGAGACAATGAGCTAAAACGGCCTGTTTCAGCCACACAGGGCTGCAGTATGAGTTTTAAATAAGGAGTTAACCCCGTAGATCACCAGGCGGCCCTAAAACAACATGTTCTTAACATTTTAAAGCTAATCAATATTTTCAAATCATCTATGGATCCAATAATGTAAATTTAAATTTTTGTTTAAGTGAACTTATATCATTTAAGATCAGAAAACGTAGAGCAGAAGGCTGAAAGCTGAGCTGGGCCTCGTCTCTCTGCGTCTGTTATCTCTTGTGAATGTTACTCAAGTTAATTAATTTAGGCTAAATCCACCAATCATATGTCTCCGTGCTGCCTGACAGTCAGCTGACTTTTTATCTCTGTGCAGTATTTCCTGTGTGTGTCCTTTTAACTGCTACGAGCAGCCATCTGAGTCCCCCGTGTCACTTCCTGTCAGATGCAGAAAACCTGTTGATCTGAGTTAACGTGTGATTTCTGTCGATTTACTTCTGTCTCAAATTATTTCTCACGTGAGTCACATTCAGAACAATTTGAATTAATGATTAAAACTAAAGTTGTTAATTGATTTCACCTTTGAGGGATTCCTCACATATTTTCTGTTGATATCTGTGAGTCTGTTATACATATGGTAGGCATCTTAAGGGCAGGACTCATCAGTCACAACTTTAGCACATGACCACAAATGCACCATCACTTGCATTTGAAGGTTTCATCTTTTAACAGCCGGTATGAACAGGATTTGTTATTATAGCGAAGAAAAACTCTTTCACTGTTCATATAGGTGTTTGTTTTAAGACAAACTTAAAAAAAAAAAAAAAAAAAAAAGTGAATTTATCCTTTAAGCTTGAACATGGTTTGGTTGTTTTTCTTGGAGGACAGTTTTGTCTTTTTAATTAAAATGCTACTGAGGTGAATATAAATCAAAATAAAACTGACAATTACGGAAAAAAAAATGAAAACCAGACATTTAAAATAAGGGCTGTTGAGTAGTATAAGTATACATATATAAGTATAAGTATATAGTATAAGAAAACATAAACATTGAACTCCTTAATTAAGGCTTAATCAAAAACAGCCATAGATAAAAATACAATGTGGTGTAAAAACATGTTTGTTGTGTGCAGAAGAAACCGCAGACTCATAAACACATCATAACAGGTCCTTAACCCCGCCCGCGGTGGGCGGGGTCTCGGTGCTGCATCAGCGTGTCTCTCCGCTTCGCAGCTTCACGCACAAAAGAAGAAAAAACCATCCGGCCGCTGCTGCTTCATGTGAGTCCTGCTCGGTGTGTCCTTAACGGAGCTTTGCGTTGTTTAACCGGCTGTGTGTGTGTGAGAGAGAGAAGCTGGGTACTGCTATGTGTGTGTGTGTGTGTGTGTGTGTGTGTGTGTGTGTGTGTGTGACAGCGCGGTGAAAACTTTTAACTGGAAACTTTGTGCAAGTTTCAACCAAACTTTCTGCTGGTTTCTGCTGGTTTTAATCCCACAATGATTCGCTCTGGTTTCACTTCACTTTTGTCCCTTTGTTAGTAGTTTTTCTTTGTGTGTGTGTGTGTGTGTGTGAGAGAGAGAGAGAGAGTGAGAGAGATAAGAAAAAAGAGGCCGAGAGGAGCTCAGACTCCTCACAGCCAAAACACGCATGACTGTAAAACTGAATTTATTAACTTTATCAACTTTATTAACTTAACATTAATTTATTCACATTAATCTACAGGGACTAAACTAACTATATATTTGACGTTGCAACGTCTCATCTATAAAGATAATTATATATAGTCAACTTGTGTGTACGTGTAACACAGTTTGACCTAATATGTGATGATCTGCTATAATATACAATATTCTTATAAAAAAGACCTAAAATACTTCTGTAGAGCTGCAATCAATCGATTAATCAATTAGTTGATTGACAGAAACTTTTTTGATAATCAAATAATCATCTGTTTCTTTTTTTTTATATATATATTCTGGTTCCTGCTTCTTAAATCTGAATATTTCATAGTTTTTGAATCGTAGTTTTGATCTTAATTTTTTTTTCACTGTAATATTTTTTATTTTATATTCGTATTGTTGTTGTTGTTTGTTTTTATACAACTGTTGGGTCTGTTTAAACTTTGCTGCTGTATTATAATTATTATTATTATTATCATTATCATTATTATTATTCTCCTACAGTTTCCTGTTTTAACCTACATCTTGTTGTCAATCTGTAGCTTCTGTAGTATTTTTTATGGTATTTAAATAACATTTTCTTGTCCATTTATATACTTCACAGTATAATTGTGTCCTGTAATATTTCTATAATACTCTAACAGTGTGTTTCCATGGTGCCTGTTGTCATGTCTAGACTTTAATCTACTGTATTATTATTGTTTTATAGTATTCCTGTAATTATCTCAGATTTGCTGGCAGCCTTTAGTTACCTCATTGTTGGTTTACTTCAGTAAACTTCCTCATCGTCATTTAATCTCCTTCACTTTTACAATACACTAAGAATGTATTGATTACCAGATTAAAAAGAAACAGAGCAGATGACCGTCAGCCCGCTCACGTCCTGTCATGTAAACATGTATGTGGTGGTCGTGTCCTTTTCTTATGCTGCTGTTTGTTTGCAAAACATCACAGCGGAGGACAAAGGGAGGATAAAGTATCTGGTCAAAAGCCAGATTCCTTTCCTTTCCTTCACCCCCAGAAAGAGGTGAAAGGACTTTATAACGAGTATAACGAACACCCCAGCCGCTCATGATGCTCAACAGAAAAATCGAGAAGGCCCTTTGCCCCTTCATGTAATAATTAAGGAAATCATAAATATGTTTTTATATTCCAGCTGAAGTACTTGAAGATAGTAATAATAATAAAAAAAAATCTACGTGACAACATGCACTGATGGGAGGAGCTGAAACCTGTTGGTACCTGATACCTGATTTTTTTTTATTTATTGTCTTCAAAGTTTCCCACGACAAACTTTTCCTGTTCCAATCTGAGATCAATTTACTTTATTAATTTATTGCAACACATCGATCTTCTTCTGTTTTAGTCAGTTTGGTGAATTTAATGTGATATTTTTGTTTCCAACAGACTCGATGCTCTTCTGTCTACTTACTATAACTTTTATCATTTTTCAATCAATATGACAAACATTTCTATGCTATCTGTGTTTTATGCCTTTATTAGATAGTGGCAGTCTAGAGATGATAAGAAACAACTTGGAGAGAGAGTATAAGATGCTGCAGACGGCCGCTGGCGTTGCAGCTATTCGCCTGCATCGTCTGTATGTCATAATATATCTCCGCTTATCTCTGTTAGTGCTTCACGTTTGATGGGGTGTATAATGCTTGCAAGGTTGAGCAGACAACCAAAACAGGAAACTAGAAATGCATAACATAATTATAGACCGACACCGGCTGGTGTGGTCCATGAGTCAAAATGTCCTCCTCTGTATTTGGACAGATGTAATTATAGAGGACTGATTCTAAATCTGAGCTACAGAAACGTAACTGTCTTTCTGTCTGTTGCTACAGATCAGCATCACAGATTAGACGGTTACTAAAGACACTGTTCAGACCTGTAATATTACGTTGACGTCAAGCAACAGACCAGAGTTTTTCAGACTGGGTGTGAATGTCCGACTGTCTGAGTCAGTGTTACAGCGAGAAATAAGGTTGTGTAATTTTTTCCTTTTTAGGCCTCTTAAATCTTTCAGAGCTCCACTCGAAGCTTTCGGCGTTAAAACACTTTTTCCATGTTGTTCCCCTTCAGTGACACTTCAATCCAACGTCTGCTGTCTTCATGGAAACTAAAAACATTCATGTAGTGCTGGACATTAAAACTGAATCTTAAACCGAGCAGACGATCGTTAGAGGCTTTATACATGAGGTGTTAGGAGTGGTAATCGCACCATATTCTTCCCGCGATATGTATCACAACAAAGACGATTCTGCGATATATATATATATATATATATATATATATTATACAAAGTTTATTTTAATAGTAGTTTCACAGGAAAGAAAGTATAAATATCCCAACACTGATAACTGTAGCTTTAGCTTCAACTATCTCTGTTGTTCTTTAACGAACAGCTCTTGATTAACACACGCTAATCTGTACAATAAGCTTTAATTAGAGGTTTGTTACACGTGACACTGCTCTTCTTTTGTGGTGTCGTCATTTTTCAGCAGCAGCAGCAGCTGGTTTCCATTCTGGTGTCAACAAAGAGGTCAGACGTCGCAGAAGGGGCGAGAGACAGAGAAAGACAGAGAGAGAGAGAGGGGAAAAGGAGTCACATGGTTTTCTCAGCACAGGAAACCATGTGAACCTTAACCCTCTCACCCCCATCCCCCACCCTGCAAACCCTAAAATAACAAGGCAGACACTGCGTCCTCTGAACTCTCCTTTTCTCTTCCTCTTCTTTAGACTGACAGTGTTGTAGCTCTCACTCGTGTTTCATGTTGATGTTGTAACCAAGCGGCAACTCCCACAGCTTCAGAGCTCAAAAGCCTAATGCAGACGTAGTTGTCTCAAAGGCCCAGTCAGAGTGTTTCTCAGAGTCAGAGTGTTTGAATCAGGCAAAATCTTGTTCTGGTTGCTTTATCGAAGTTTTTGTATTGTCTCATTTCCTCTTGTCATGTCACATAAGTCTAAAAATAATTTTTCCCTTGAAGTGCAGAGTACTAACTACTAATACAGACCAGCTGTGTCCCAACTAATGTTTATTGTCATTATCGACCAAGTTCCCAGCATAGTTCAAAACATAAAGAAAATTGGTTTAATGTTATTTTTTTGCCATTTTTTTTTTTCATTCATTAATTTTTTTTTCATCTAAAAAAAACCCCAAAAATGTCTGCTCTCATTCAATGAACGAGTACATGAATATCTATCAAAATGCTTTCGATACAACATATTAATAAATAGGAATGTCATGTCTAAAGCTGTAAGGATCATTAACCTTAAACTCATGCCGTTTATACTGCATGTCTGTGCCGTTGCATGTGTGTGTGTGTGTGTGTGTGTAAATGCATGTAAATGAAAAAAAAAAATAGAGTGATAAGTAAATTTCCCCAATGAGGGACAAATAAAGTAGATCTTAATTGTAACCTTGAAATAATTTGCGATTGGCGTATTGATCCACTGATTCCTGCTTTCTGTGTGGTCTTTCAGTCCACCTGATCCGTTTGTTGTGATTTTTCTTCTGTGTCGACGCCCTTTGAACCAGGACAAGTTTGCACAGTCAACATGCATTCAAGTCAAGCTCTGTGCTAACAAACGAATACAGACGCTAATCCAGGGTTTCAGCTACCTGTCAGGAACTGCAATAAAAACAAACCTAAATAATAATAATAATAATAATAATAGCATGTATGTCATATACACCACTTCAACATACAGGCAGTGTTACATCTTAATTAGACTGATAAAGTGTGTGTATTCAACCTTTATTTTAATGTGATGTATTCATTTGTGCAGAAATGTTGCAGGTCTGAACTTGTCAGAATCGCTTTGGGGCTTTTTTGTTTTGTTAAAGATGAGACATGAGATCTGGAAGATGTAGGGTTAAATAAGCTTTACTGGCAGAAAGAGAAGAAATACTGATAGTACTTCTTTGTTACACTGTATGTGCATGTTTTTGTGTTGAAATAGTTTTGTTATACATGAAATGAACACTCATAGCTATCAGTTGCCCAAACAGAGAGTGAAAAAACACACACACACACACACACACACACATAACAGGTCAGCTGATTCAGAGAGAGGGATGAGAGAGAGACAGCAAAGCAGACAGGAGGAGAGCGAGAGCTGAAACAGGAGAAGCTGAACTGAGTCCAGATCTGATTGGTATTCAGAGGCCGAGTCTGTCTGCATTGAGACATTCCTGCTGGAGGAGGGGAAGAAGAGGGCGACTCCATTTGTGTCTCTCTCTATCTCTCTCCTCTCCTTTTTTTTTGTAAAGGTAGAAGGCAGTGTGTGTTTGTTGTTGTTGTTGTTGTTGACATATGATTCAACAACAGCAAAGGTGACATTAACAACACATGACCCTGGTTATAATGCAGGCGTTAGCTTCATTCATTTTTTTTTTATTTAGTTTGTGAACAATACTTAAACTTATATGTGATAATTACTTAATCGTATTATTAAATATAATATTTTCATTATGTATAATTACTGTTATATTCAATAGGTTTGTTGTCAATAGTTGTTACTATAATTAGTTTGTTATTGATAGTTTTATTGTTATCAATAAGTAGTCATCATGTATGTGTCCGAATGTTAAGTCAGAGACAAAAGTCTGCAGCTGCAATCGGATTATTTGTAGGATTTTTACAGGCATATGCATATAATTCTGTATGTGTTGTTATGAGCAGTTTTTGTGTAATAAGTTTGTTTTTGTTGATCACGATGTCCATTGTGTGTGTTTCTGTTTGACCCAGGCGTGTCCATAGATCCTGTCTCCAGCAACAGTAAAACAACGTTGTGCACAAACACACACTCAGGCCTCATGCAGATGAAACGGCCTGGAGAGATGACAGGACCGAGGAAGCTGTCCAGATGACACACTCTCAACTATGCTGACATTTAACAGTTGATTGAGCGCTCGACACCACACCTCCCCTCCTCCTGCTGCCACCTGCTCGCCCGTCCGTCCAGCCATGTTGTTGAGGAGGAAACTGTGCGTTGTCGTGTTGACGGCCGCCATCCTCTTCCTCATGCTCGCCAGTCAGAGCATCCAGAAGAGACATTTCCTGTCTCTGTCATTAGCCACACCCATCAGCCAGACCAAGCCCTCCAGAGACGACAGCAGCACGGAGATAGGTGAGGAGTAATTTCATGTCGTCACCACTAGAGTTTAAAATTTCAGAAATCCAAAAATGTGAACTGTTAAAACTTTTTTCCCACAACGTTACCAAATTGGTTTAAATTAGGCCCATTTCCCAAAAATAACAGCACCTATTTATTGCATTGTGCTACAGAAATTAGTAATAGTAGCAGTATTGTTAGAGGTAGCGGTGCTAACAGTGGTAATATTAACAGTTGCTAGTACAAAGTAGGTAAATATCATAAATTAACAGTCTCTAGTGCGGTTAGTTTATGGTCCTTTATTGCATTGGTTTCTCATTTCCTCTTCTCTGCTCTCTGTTTCTGTGTGGGCGGGGCTCAACTCCTCCGCCCACAGAGATCTGCATAGCAGAGGAGCACCTGGTAGCTAGCTAGCAGCTAACGGGTGTCGTCTGTCGAAATCCTGATGTCATATAAAGGTGTCATATCACAGAAAATTAGCAGCTCAGTCTTGTCATTTTTAACATAACAGTAGTTATATAACGGTCTTACAAGTAGCAACACTAGTAGCATTAGCAACATTAGCAGAAGTACTAGTGTGTGATTGCAAGTAATGCTAACAGTGCTAGTAGCAGCGGTAGTATTAAGTAGAAGTAGTACTGTCAGAATGGCAGTAGCAATAGTATCATTAGCCGTAGTTGTATCATAGAGATGTTCCCATAATGCAGTTTCCTCTGACTGTTTGTTTGTGTTTTCAGTGGATGAATCCACAGTGATTACTGCTGACGACGTCCCTGAGCTGTACCCCGACCCCCCCGGGATCACCACCCCGCCCAACACCGTACAGCACGAGGCCAACGATGACACGAGGTAACATACAAGGAGGTCATGGACTGCGTGTATCCCATAATTCCCTGTTCTGGCCCTGTCTAACCCTTGTGTGTCATCCTCCTTCAGGCACTGCAGTTGTTCTGAGTCGTGTATATCAGACCTGAAGGGGTCGGACTGGTTCAGCCAACGCTATGATCCCAAACAGCAGCCCATCCTCCGAGAAACCAACAGCTTTGATCCAGATGCCCTCAAATGGTGGCTGGTAAGGACAAAACGTTGGGAAAGTGTAGTTTCTAGTATTTTTAAAATCCACTAAAATAGTACAGCCCCCTGTCTGTCTGCTACCTGCTACCTGTGCAAGCTAAAGTTTAGCCTTTATTCTTTAAACCAAACTAATTCAGTTCAGTTAATCAAACCATGTGCAATCATAGAGCATCATACAAGATTTTCAGGTTTTCTTCAGTTACAGGCTGCGGTTAGAGTGATAACTTATGACTTTGCAGGCTGCACCGTCAGCAAAGAAAAGCCTCGCTATTGATTGATTGATGTGTCACCGTTAAATTAGTAAATCAGCTGAATCAAAGATTGTTTTTTTTGTAGACGGTATAAGAGCATGTAGTATATTGCATGATGTCCATACATTGTGTTTCAGGGAATAGTCAGGACCATTAATGAATATGTGCAATTATCAGAAAACGTGTAAAAAGTCTTAAATGTGTTGCCGTGAAAGCAGTCAGCAGTCTGAACCCTTTTCCTGCATTTATAGATTGAGCCCTGCTGCAGAAACCATTAGTATATTAAAATGGGGGGTTGGTACTACTACTGTAATACTGCTACCGTCAGAACATTGCATATACTGCGCCTGTACAGTATGCTGTAGTTACACTGTAAGACGTCTATAAACAACGTAGAATGTACAACAAAACAAAAACGAAAGATATATTTTCATTTTTTGATGACTGCAGGATACAAATATAAAAAAATTAAAAATGTTCCTCTTGCTACAGGGTCTTCAGCGGTCTGGAAACAACCAGACTTTAGACCAAGTGATTTCAGACATGTTCCAGGTCGTTTCCCCACCATCTGTGGATTTCAAGCCCCTGCACTCCAGATGTCGCACTTGCGCAGTGGTCGGCAACTCCGGCAACCTGCAACAGTCCGGAAATGGCAAGTTGATCGACTCCCACGCCTCCGTGATCCGGTATGCCTGTACCTAAACGCAAACAAATACACATATACACAAACACACACGTCTCATCCGTCTCATCTTACGCCCCCTTCAGGATGAACAAGGCAGTGACACGAGGTTTTGAGAAAGACGTAGGGAACCGGACGACGCATCATTTCATATACCCTGAGAGCGCAGTGGACGTTGATCGTGGTGTCAGCCTCGTCCTCCTGCCGTTCAAACTGAGAGACCTGGAGTGGCTGACCAGCGCGCTGTCCACCGGCCAGGTCAAAATGTACGAAACAACACGCACATACTCAAAATCGAGTAAATATGAAGAAAATCCAAGAAGCAAAATATATTTAATATCATACAAATGTGTATATATGTAAAGAGACACTTCAGTCCGAGACAAAAGTGCTAAATATATATAGATTATGTTCATAATGTAATTTGTATGTTATATATACCTGTATAGTGAATATATCAGTATATATATAAATGCAAATAGATGCAGAGAAACAAAATATTGTTTATTCTAATATACAATACATGAAGTATATTATGACGTGTGTGTGTGTGTGTGTGTGTGTGTGTGTCCAGGACCTACATGAGGGTTAAAGACAGAGTGAAGGCTGATAAAGACAAGGTAAAATAAACACTCTCGTTTTAATTTATATTAAATTGTTTTATTTAAAAAATTAACTGATTATTATTTTAGGTGTTTCAAACATGTTGACTTTCACACACAAGGAGAAAATAGCGTCCAACATTCCTCCGACGACCAACACATTTCTAAGACCAGTTCATTTAAGTTCACATTTTTCACACACACACACAGCTTAACACATAGTTTTGTCTTACATAAGCTGTGTTTCAGATGATTTATTTGTACTAAAGTAATCAAACTGCAGGTGTTTTATTAAGTGCTCATAAAAACACTTCCAGGAAACCAAACACAATGAGAATGTTATGGTAACTCTGCGTGTGTGTGTGTGTGTGTGTGTGTGTGTGTGTGTGTGTGTGTGTGTGTGTAGGTTCTGGTGGTGAACCCTGAGTTCTTTAAGTACACTCATGATCGTTGGACTGAGCATCATGGTCGCTACCCGTCCACTGGCATGCTGGCCATCATCTTCGCTCTGCACACCTGCGACCAGGTAGGAAGAAGGGGGGCGGAGTCTTTGTCAACTTAATTTTTCATTCAAACTTTTGTTGGAATCATTATTTGTAGTAATCTAGTTGAGAAAATTTAAAGAACCAGATTTACATTCTTTCATTTCTTTGTTTAATTGTTTTTATTTCCAAACAGTGTCAGCTATTTAATGCATCATCACACCATGAGAAAGTCAGAATTCATCATCATCTGAATTCATAATGTAGTAGAGAAAGTCTACACACAATGCTGTATGTTACATGGTGTGTTACAGTCTACTGTCTGTATGTCATTCTGTCTGTGTTCAGGTGTCGGTGTTCGGTTATGGTGCTGACAAGCTGGGGAACTGGCATCACTACTGGGAGGAGAATCGCTATGCTGGCGCCTTCAGGAAGACCGGCGTCCACAGCGCCGACTTCGAATCGGAGGTCATCCAGCAGCTTGCCAAGCAAGGAAAGATCAGTCTGCACCTCTGATCTACAGACACGCTCAGCTATAGACTGACCCACAGACCTACAGACTGACTAAACTACAGACATGGTCACCTACAGACTGACCTAAAGACACGCTCACCTATAGACTTGCCCACAGACCTACAGACATGCTGACCTACAGACTGGCCCACAGAGCGGCTGACTGACCTACAGACTAAGACATAGATCTGCTGACTGACTTACAGACCTACTAACTACTCTACAGATTGACCCACTGACCAGCAGACTGACTGTCTCACAGACTGACCTACAGACCTGCTGACTGACCTAAAGATATGCTGATCTACAGACTATCCTACAGACCTGATAATTTATAGACTGACCTACAAACTGACCTACAGACTGACTTACAGACATGCTGATCTATAGACTGACCTACGGACACACTGACCTATAGACTGACACACAGACCGACTGACTGACCTACAGATCTACAAACTAACCTACAGACGACCCACAGACCGGCTGACTGATCTACAGATTAACCCACTGACCTGCAGACTGTCCCATAGACTGACCTACAGACCTGCTGACTGACCTACAGATACAATGACCTACAGACTGACCCACTGACCTACAGACTGACTTACAGACCGGCTGACTGATCTACAGACTGACCTACAGACCTGTTGACCTACAGACTGACCTGTGGACTCTTAACTGTTGACTACGGATCTACAGACCTGTCAGTAGACCTACTGACTGATCTTCAGATGATCCACCACGTAATTGTTGAGTCCAGCTCAGTCTCCAGGTGTGTCTGGCTGATTGTGGCTGATTGTGGGCACTCTTGCCACTGAAGATCCAGATCTGAGCTGACTCTGGACTGTGTGTGTCTCAGACACATCAATCATCACGTCTGCCTTGAGTTAAAAATCTTCTTGTGCTGGATTGAGACCAGTGTTGTGCCAAGACATTTTTAGATACTGGACGCCCTGTGGACAGTGTGAGTTGGAGAACCTAAGCCTGATGCCTTCACCTGGTGTACGGGGCTTCTTTTGCTGGTTTAAATGAGTTCCAGGTCAACATGAACAAACACACACTGTATTCAGAACCACCTACTACATACTAATGAAAACAATAGTATGCAGTGTTAAATTAAATTTGCAGTATGCTAGGCCAGGCTTAGCTGGTTTATGGGTTTGAAAAGCAGAAGTACAATAGCGCATTGTGTAGGACACAGTAGGCAAGGAAGACTGGCTGAATGCATGTTGGAGATTGTTTCCAAATTACTACAACATCAAGGTATTTTTGGCATACTGCAAATTTAGCTTTTGTTTGCATACTGCATACTACATTTGGCCAAACAATATGAACAGCTAGTATAGTAGGTGGTTTCAAATGCAGTTACAGACTATTTTTTTGGGACCCTCCACTGTTGGGACAAACAGACCGTCCTGCTGTCTGCGACTGCAAGGAACAAACCACAGCAAACTTTGCTCTGAGTGGAAAACAACCACAGACTTTTTATATCTTTTTATTTGTTTTGTTTTTTATAGATATTATACAGGGATAACCTCTTTTTTAATCAAAGCACTTTGCCCTGAATAGAAATGGTGGCCATGTTATTGCTTCTGTCCAACCATTTTTTTTGTATTTTATATTATTTTTAATCCATCCATTTATTTTAATCTTAGCCGTCCTGATCTAGAGGATGTTTCTGTCCTTACAGGCTGGAACTGGAAACAGCACGACAGTTTCTAAGTTTGTTTTTTTTGGTCGCTTTCTCATTTTTGGAATGTAAGCCAATGACGTTTTGTGTTTTCATATACGGAGTTGGAGGCAGTGATTGTTTGTTGTTTGATTTCTTCCATTGCAAATCAACAGTCTGCAGGTTGTCTGCTGCTAGTGTTTAAAAACGTTTTAAAAGGAATCAAGTGGTAAATTAAAGAGTGACGCTCAGTAGATGGCAAAAGACAAAGACAAGGAGGCTGTGCACGTCTTTTAACTAAATATTTATTCAACAAAACTCAACAAGAACAAATGATCAGTAACATCACCAATTATCTGTGGTGCATGGATGAGTGGAAGATATAGTGCAATGTACATTCAAGAAATAAAGTCCAACCAAAAAGTTACCATATGAATGAAGAGAGACTGACTAGTCCAGCGGGTAACAGTGGAGTCAGTCAGATGAATGCTGGACTTCCTGTTAAAGGGAAACGACAGCCTGCTGAAGGCTGTCACACCTGAACTGTGAACAAAAACTGTTGCTGATTGTCAATCACAGTTGTCTGAATGTTTGTGGCTTCGTTTTACACTGGCAGGAGTTTCAGGACATTTTCACACCGAGTTCATTTGAGTCTGAATCTGAATATCATCGTCCCTCTCAGAGCGCTGATGTAGTTGATATCAGCTGCATGTTTGTCCAACAAATCCTGTTTCACCTCTTACCTTTTTTTTGTTATTGTTGTGGGGGGAAAATACTTTTTATTTTAATGTTAAATCTCTCATAAGATATTTGGAAATGTAACTTGTGCACTCAAAGCAATATAATCTGATGTTAGTGGAGGTGGATCTTCCACATACAGACAAAGTACATAAGTACTGCTGGTGGTGGTGTTCGTATTGCTTTCATATTGCTTTGTTTTCTTGCCATAGTGTACTTGACATTTCCAGCAGGAAACAGTACAAATAGACTTTTGACTGAATAAGGAACAAGCTGAGGCTATCACATTCATGTCGATGATACAGAACCGGGGAACAGTGCTGATATTTCCACATTTTTTGATGATTTGGCAATTTCCAGATTCAGACTAAGTTCCCAGTGTGAAATTGTTATGAAACTTGTACCCAGTAAAGATGTCGGTCTGCTTCAAACAGACATACAACGTGTGGTCCGACCACATATATAAAGTTAAAATGTTTCTTCCTCTTCTGAATGTCCACACTGGTGTGATAAGACCTGCTGTTATAACCTCCTGATTGCATCTTACTGCTTTCTCTTGACCAACTCTATCTTTGCAATTTCAACACCACGGGTTGCACAAATGGAGGTTGGTACTGAAGAATAAAAAGAGAGAGCTTGAGAGAGAACTCAAATGAACAGCTTACAATCATATAACCGCCAACACAATCATTGTATCATTGTGTAAAATGGACATGATTGTTAGTTTCTGAAATATATATGAAAAAAAAATGTAGATGCAGATGTGGTAAAGTAAGGTTATAGATGGACTGTTTGAAGCATACTGTGGCCTTATAAATAATCATAAATGCTGAATCATTAACCAAAGGCTGTTAGCTCTGCTGCTTTTTAGAGTTTAAAAAATGTTTGTCTAGTACGAGTCTCATGTTCTCTTAAAACCTGACTGCAGTCATCAGAAACTGTGGTTTAATACGAAACATCTGCTGTTTGTGTTTTTTAAGTTTTAGTTCTCTGCTAAGATTTAACACTTTCCTGGATGCCCCAGGAAAACAAAAAACCCATCCAGCTGGGTAACCAGGAAATGACTAACTTTACAAGGTTAACAAGGAATGCCTAAATGAGCCATAAACCTGAATACAGCCACTTAATGACAGAGCAGCGGCCCTCGACAGTCCTGAGCTGGACATAACATCTGGATGTGAGGTTTTAGAGTTTGCAGACTAAGTTTTAGTAAACGCATTTACTCTTAAATAAACAGCTTGTTGTAAGCTTGAGTATAAATCCAAAAATTGTAAAAATGGATGTTGTTGATCTGTAGATTTAGAGCAGAGCGACCTCTCCACTGACCAAACAAGATGTATGTGAGATGTATGTTCAGTTACCATAGCTTTAATTCAGCTTATCGTGTTAAAACTGTGATTCTGTTTGATAAGAGTTTCACTTAACAACCTGCTGATCATCAGTTCATTCATAGATACCAAACAGACAGGAGCACTGTGACTACAGAAAACAACACACACTCACCACTGTCACTTTAAATTAAATAAAAAATATCAAATATAATTGAATTGTTTTTTTGTTTTTTGTTTTTTTTAATCAAGATATCTATAGAGGTAAATGTTGACACAATCAAACCAACATGAGAAATGCTCTCATGAGAAATTCAATGTCTATTGTATTTTTTTATGGCAGTGTGCTGCTGCCACTGTGACAAAAGAATCATCTCAGTTATAACAAGATATTTTTCTCTTTATTACTAAATGCCAAATTATTCTCTGTTAACATGAACATTTACTTGTTATACTTGTTTTCTCATGATTACAAATTACACAAAACTAATGCAAATTGACAAACTCTTTTCAGCAACTTGTTGCAACATAAGTTGGTTTGTTGTTGTTGTTGTTGCTGTAAGATGATACGAACATTTCCTGTTGAAACTGAATCATTTTGGTGTGTAGCAATCAGACTTCTTGTTAAATGAGAAAATGTGATTGTTTTAATGTTAACCAAGAACATTTATTTTTGTAATTGGCAGCAATACGTTTTTCCTACTTACTCAGCAAGGCGTTGTGATATCTTGTGACATTGAAGGCATCTGGAAGCATCATCTGTGTCCCATTTCAGGCTCCGCCTCCTCTGAAGTCCACATTTTACAGACCAAATCCATCATGACGGGTCAACAAGGCAGCGTGCTGTTAGGAAAAGCTGATTTTACCTGAATTTAAAGCAGACAACTGGTATTTGTGCTATCCCATAATCCTTTGTGCTCAGGCCATTTGTTGGACCCAGCGAATCCAAGGAGGCGGAGCCTGAAATGGGGCAGTGGTCGCTCTTGTGGTGGCATCGCCACACAATCGGTAACATTAAATACATAAAAATAAATTAGAATTGAAAAAAAAAGTAGTTTGGATGTGCTTTATAAAATATTACTTTAGTTTTAAATAAATAAATAAAAGTATTGTCAAGATCAGCCTTGAATCATTGCTGATCAGTCTGTGCGAGGCCGTCTCCACGGCAACATTATCACATGATCCGATACACAAAAACATAGAGGCTGTGTCTAAAATCACTCCCTCATTAACTCATTAACTCCTCCCTGTATAATATACACCAAGCTCATTTATAGTGAGCAGTAAATTCAGACTAATAAACATAATTTTGCATCATCGCCACTAGCTGTAGAGCTGCACAACTGGAATTTAGCGTCCATAAAATGTGATGCATTGTGGGATTGCTGCTCTAGCGTGAGACTTTTTAGCATTAGTGTGTAAATGTCACAGTCACATAAATTGGCAAAGGGGTAAGTAAGTAAGTGCACTATGCAGTGAATGGAGAGTGATTTCGGACACAGCTCCAGTCTGGTGTATGGTTTTCCTTAAAAAAAAAAAAAAGGTCACCTATAACGTTTCCATGGTAACAGAAGGCTTAAGAAACGCCAGTTGCTATGACAACATGGCTGTCAGCAGGAACAGTAGCTGGACTGTGATCATGTGAACTCACAGGACGCTGGAGTCCAGTCCTGGGAGGTGGAGGAGAACCAGATCTGGTCCGTCGCGGATACGGGTTCTGCTCCTGTTGGTCAGTACGGATGCAGTTTGGTTCTGGTTTGGTTCTACTGAGCTGCAGTTCATCCGTGCTGGTCCAGGGTTTGCCTGAATCCAGGTTTACGTCAGTCTGAGAGCAGCTGGACGAAGGAAGATGGAAACAAACCTCTCTGGTCCGGTTCGTCCTCAATGTAACCATGCTGCACACACACACACACACACACACACATTTAAATATATATATTTATGCCCCCTTTAACTTCTCCTATAGCACCAAATATGTAATTTGTCTGATATTTTAGTTTATTGCCTGCAAAACATTCCTTATTAGCATTAGCATGTTAGCAATGTCATGGCGGGCAATAACAATGTAACTGCAATACATTTTATAATAGTTTTGTGGTCAGGTGAACTTGAACCTAGCTCACATTTTCTTCATCCCACCAATGAGAGCATCAGTCAGTTCAGGACGATGATACATACCCACCAATCACTGTCCTCCTGTCCCAGAACCACCAGCATCTGTCCCTCAGAGAAACTCAGCTCGTCATGGTGATCGGCCTGACAGTCATACAACGCCTGAGCCCGCCGACTGGACGTGCCCCGAGGCTGATGGACACATGCAGATAATAATGAAAATGTTTCTACTAATAGTACCAATAATTAATGTTAATAATTAGAAAAGAGTCTCTAAGGTTAAAGCATTAATAGGTGGTTACTCATGTGTTTCTAGGGGGTTGCTGACTGTTGAAGATAGTTGCTAGGATGCTGCTAGATGTTTGCAATGTGAATGTTAAGGTGTGTCTGGAGTGTTATTTGGTAAAGGTGATGTTAGGATGCTTCAAAGAAGTTAAAGGTACAGTAGTTTATATAAGTATACTTAGTAGTTGTTAGGTTGTACAGTACTACTATATCCATTAACATGCAGTTGGCTCTGCAACAGGATATTTATTACTGGACAATATGGTGATTGGTCATTGGTCAAATGTACAACCATCTGATAACTAATCGAAGATTTGTGTTTGTTATGTTCATTTGTAACTTATTGTAAATCTAAACCCTTCAGGCGGTTACAGGTGGATTTTTTTTAAGAACTCACCAATGACCTGCGAGGAAGCGGCTGGGGGGCGGGGCCTCTGCTCTCACTGTTAGAGCTCTGAGAGTGCTGATTGCTGGGAGATCCGTTGGGCGGAGCTCTACTGGCAGGGTGCAGGAAGTGGAAGGAGCTAGTGTCACTGTCCGCCCTCCGAAAACCTGAGAGAGTGAAAATGTGTGAGTAAAAAGTAAAATAACAAGCCAAAATACTTTATTTTCAGATTAAAGGATAGGTTCACAATTTTTCAAGTGAAACAACAGTGAGGTGTCCCTATGGACGCTGAAAGAGGTGTTCCTCCTGTTTGTACCGGTTGTTAAAAAAGCACCTTCAAATGTGCTTTCAATGTAAATGATGGTGGTCAAAATAAAGTCATATTGTGCATACATGAGGCTTCATTCTGAGTGAGTCATATCAGGCGGATATCTGCCACATTTACAGTGGTGTTAGCATCAGCTTTTCTCCTGGTTAAAGATGCAGTGAGTCACTATTAATACACATGATAGATTCAGCAGACTTTAGACAGATAAAACAGATGTGGATCTGAGAGGAAGGAGCTGGATGTTTTTAGACAGGAAGTACCTCGGTCTGGTCGTTCAGTCAGCGAGATGAGAGGAGAAGAAGGACTGCAGAAACACAGACAGAGAGACAGACAGACAGACAGAGAGAGAGAGACAGGTTTACTATGTGTGACCTGTAACTCAGCTTCAGTCCACCAGAGGTCAGTACAGTTCAGCTGAAGACTCTGTGTCTTTAAGGCTGCACCATGTCATCATATGGAAATATAATACATGTCTGCTGCACCATTTTAGACACAAAATTCTCCAAAATTCAGCTGAACACATTTTAAACTTGAACAATAATAACACATACAAGGTTGCAACTCATTTACTTTACTTGTTGCAGATTTAACGTAGCACCCGTGTACACTCTGAAACATGCTTCAAGGAGGGAGCGTGTTTATCTGAAATGTTGCAGCCTTGTTAACATTAAAGTAAAATCAATTTTAAAAGTCATGTATATTAGGTTTTTGGGCATATCAGTAAACACTAAATCTTCAATATTGCTTATAGATGTGTGCGTTTTAGGTGTTTTAACAACCCACAGCATCTCCGTCATCTCCGTCATATTATCTGCTGTTCAATAAAAAGAGGGAATATTTTCTCAACTGAACCTCTCTTTAAGATTAAAATCTGTTTTTCAAGGCATACCTGGCCATGAAGGCATCACCTGGTCATTAACAATAAATGTCTTATGACAGGGTCACACCTTAACCTTCTTCTACTCATCCAATAAGAAGCCTTGTTTCCATACAGTGTAATTTATAATATACTGTGTGTTTACTCTTAATTGGTGCCTCAGATACTCACACACACTTCTTGAAGGAGGAATCTGGTCCGCTGTAGATCCTGGGACTGGTTGGCAACCCGTAATCTGCACACACACACACACACACACAGAGAGTTAATAACACAGTATCTCTCAGACAGATTAATTGCAGTGTGTCTCTCAGATGTTACCGTGATTGCTGGACTCGGAGCAGCTTCTCTTGTGTCGGACGGCGATAGGAGGGGGAGGGGTGGTCTTTCTGTTTCCAGTGAAGGAGAAGAAGACCTCCCCTTCTTCCTCCTCTTCCTCCCCGACTCCCTCCCCGCCACCAGGAGGTGGAGGAGGAGGAACACTGGGAGCTACAGGACGATAGAGTAGAGATGAAAGATTGATTTTTGTTGTCCATCTTTATTTTTAATTTCCCCAGTATATTTGATCATATTATCATCAACAGTTATTTATTATTATTATATAGTATTTCCACATCCAACAGTTACAGAGCAACATGGTGTTGGTGTTTTCCAGTGTTTTAATAATAAAATACACAACAATCAGATTCTGAGCTCACCTTTGACCCTTGGTGGCAGCGGCGGTGCAGGGGAGGAGGGGGGAGGTGGAGGAGGGCTGGGAGCAGAGCCAGACGGCCGGCTGTGGAGCTCCATGGCCATAGCCAGCCTCCTTCCTACGCTGAGCAGACCTCCACCTGCTCCTCCCGGTGCTCCTCCTGCTACTACAGGGTAGGGCAGTGTGATGGAGGAGGGCGTGGACTGACTGAAGGTGAAGGGACGGGAGGAGAAAGAAAAGGAGGAGGTGAAGGAGGAGGAGGAGGAGGAGGAGCGCTCCTTCTTCACCGGACCATTCTGAAACAGGAAAAAGTATGAAGTTAGTTCACCTGTAGCTGTTTATTATAAACAATAAGGTGTTCTGAATCTGATCAGCCTTCACAGCTCAGTATTTTTAAAGTATGAATGAATGTAAAAAAAAAACAAGATTAATCAGCAGGCTGCCAGTTGCCATAGTTACCTTGTCATCAAAGTCATCGTCGCTGTCGTAGAGATCGTCATGACGAAGCCTCCATTCGTACTCCACATGGACGTGATGGTCAAACTGGTTGCACTGGGCCTGTTGCAGCTGTACGAACACACAGTTACAGTGAATGTGACGTCGACACCAACGGTCTTGTGTAAACTAGCGTTAACTGCGATCAGAGTGATGACCTCACCAGCGCCTCACAGTGGCCGTGCTTCAACTTGCGGCTCACGTCCAGAGCGGTCTCACCTAACTCGTTCTCTGATGAAAAAAAACCAAACAGATAATTGAAGTATTAATATTACTAAGATGTAAAAAAAAAATAAGTGAAAAAAACATTCATTCATCAAACATTCTTTGTGTGTAACAGTTTGTGTGTATTACTGATGTGTGTGTGTGTGTGTTGTGTGTTTTACTGATGTGTGTGCTGGCTCTGGCTCTCAGCAGCAGTTTCACACAGTCGCTCTTGTTGTGCAGACAGCTGTAGTGCAGCGCTGTGTTTCCAGAGGTTGTCTGAGCGTCCACGTTGGAGCTAAAAAACAAACACACACACACACACACAGGTAAACACACAGGTGTACACTTTAACACACCTTGAGGTGTAAATCAATCATCACAGCAAACTGACCAGTTCTGAGCCAGGAAGTCCAGGATGTGCAGTGATGTCCTGTCAGCCAATAGCACGGCTAGATGGAGCGCCGTTTCTCCTTTCTCCTGTTGGCATGGAAACATACTGCTGAGTGTGTGTGTGTGTACCTGTATGTGTGGATATCTATGTGTGTACACCTGTATATTATGTGTGTATACCTGTATGTGACAATGTGTGTGTGTATACTTGTATATGTGTGTTCCTCTGTGTGTGTATACTTGTATATGTGTTTTCCTCTGTGTGTGTATACTTGTATATGTGTGTTCCTCTGTGTGTGTATACTTGTATATGTGTGTGTGTACCTGTATGTGTATACTTGTATATGTGTGTTCCTCTGTGTGTGTGTATACTTGTATATGTGTGTGTACCTGTATTTGTATACTTGTATATGAGTATACCTGTGTGTGTGTATACTTGTATATGTGTGTTCCTCTGTGTGTGTATATACTTGTATATGAGTGTGTACCTTTATGTGTGCGTGCAGCGGCTGGCTCAGCTCAATCCTCTGGGCGTACAGCTGGATCAGACTATAGATGTCGCAGCTCTTTGTCGCCTCCTGCAGGCCGACTCGCAGCGCTACAGGAGAGTTGTGGCTCCGCCTCACAAAATGAACATCCTGATACTTCGACAGGATGAAGTCTTTACGCTCCGTCCTGCACACACACACACACACACACACACACACACACACAATTATACAGTATCGCATTTATTAAAATTAAAAATAGATTTACTAGCATGAGATACGCCTGTGCCTGTGTGTGTGTGTGTGTGTGTGTGTGTGTGTGTGTGTGTGTGTGTGTGTGTGTGTGTGTGTGTGTGTGTGTGTCTTACATGTGGCTGTGTTGGGACGGCTTCAGTGATGGACTCAGCAGATTTGCCTCCAGTATTTCATTAAAACCAGAGTTACCGACATTTCTGGCCAACTGGAAGAAAATAAAACACTGAAATCATAAAACAAATCTGACAACAGAGTCAGAAATGTTAGAAAATATCGTGATCCTATAGATTGTTTAATTATTTTCTTATCTGGACATGAAGCTAACTCAAGTCAGCTGACTACAGGATGGACTGATGATAGATTAGCTTGTTAGCTGACAGGTCGGACCTACCAGCAGGTCTGAGGTGCCCAGACTGTCCAGGCTCAGAGACTGGATCCTGGAGATGTGGACCCCCATCTCTCTGTGGATACCTGAACACTCGATACACGTCAGGATACCCAGGTTGGTGGAGAGCCATCCAGGTTCTACAGACACAGAGAGAGTTTATTACCGTCAGTGTCACATGGATGAATTTCACTGAAAGAAACAGTATTATTGTTAAAAAGAGAAAGTAAGAGCAGCAGAGAGGTCTTCTTCTCTTCTGATGACTTTTTAGGGACAAACTTTATTTATTCATGCCTGGTGTTTGTTTGAGGTTTAAATGATTCATCTACAACTGTTCAAGTTTACAGACAACTTCATATTTTTCCTCTTATCTTATGAATACTTCAATTTCAATAATTGCTGAACCTTTCTGATATTCCAGCTCTCAAGATAGATTATTTTTTTATTCCCCAGTGGGTATTTTAAAGCTTTAATCAGTGCCGCAAATCACTATTATCATTATCAAATAATATGCTGATGATTTAACTCGGGTAGTCATTTGGTTTTATGAGATCTGAGAAAGTACAGAAACAGTCCAGATATTCAGTTTGTTATCATAAAGGAGGAATTCAAACAGAAAATATTCATATCTGAGAAGTTGGAACAAGGGAAAAAGGGATTCATTGACTAAGAATACCTGGAGCTCCACAGTCGCAGCAGTTGTTATTTCCCGGCATCCGTCTGATGTCATCTGTGATGGCCCGGGTCAGATCCTCCACGCTACTCTCCCCGGCTCCTCCGTTTCTCCTCCCCCCGTCCAGAGCGGCGCTCAGAGCCTCCTGCTTACTGTTACTGAGCACCGAGATCCAGCTGAACACACACACACACAATAATCAACATGAGTACAGGAATGAATAAAGTTTAAAGCTCAGAGTCAGAATTAAGTTTAGTTTCAACTCACGCGACACACTCGGCTTCATCCTCAGCCAGGAAGTGGTAGGTCCGATTATCTGGAAGACAAAGTGTACACAGTTATATATATTAACACATTTAAGGTGTTTCATAAACATATTTCTAGCATATACTCACCCACATGTATCCTGTGTGCGTTTGTGTACTTCTATTTTTGTGAGGCCCAATTTCAGTTTTATACATGGGGACATTTTTAGAAAGTGGGTCGGGATATTTTAGCTGTGAAACACCTTCAAAGGTCAGTTTGAGAGTGAAGACTTGATTATAAGGTTCAGGTTAGAATCACTTCAGTTTAGGGTAAAGATGTGTGTGTGTGTGTGTGTGTGTGTGTGTGTGTGTGTGCGTGTGTGTGTCTTACGAGAGATGAGGTCGAAGCATTTCTTGTCCTCCACACTGGGTTTAACCTGACAGGTGAGCAGGTTGAGTCTGGTAGGAGGTTTATTAGGCTGAGGGAGAGAGAGAGAGATGTAAGAGACCAATACATACCATAATATACATAATAATAAATAAAAATGGCCTTAAATCCAATTAAACCAAATCACACACACACACACACACACACACAGGTGAGCTCACAGTAGCATGTGCGATGGTCAGGTAACAGTTGTGAACTGAACATTTCCTCTTCTGCCACATTTTCCTCAACCTGAAACACAATCAGACACACAGTGTTTGAACAAATAGTGTATGTATGTGTGTGTGTGTGTGTGTGTGTGTGTGAGTTTAGGGTGTGTGTGTGTGTGTGTGTGCGTGCGTGTGTGTGTGTGTGTGTGTGTGCGTGCGTGCGTGTGTGTACCCGTCACTCTTCTTGTAGAGGAATCCTGTTCGCTCTGTTCCATACTGTTTGTCTCCCAGCAGCTGATGCATACTGTACACCTGTTTAGGTAAAGAGTCCTACACACACACACACACACACAGATTAATTACCTGTTGAACAGCACTATGTTATTTATTTCTGTGTTTTTGTGTCTCTCACCTGCTCGGTGTGGACGACCGGCCTGAGCTGATCTCTGAGTGTCACAAGCTGTCTCTTCTCCTCCTCCTGACGCTGCTTCACCTGCAGACACACGACAGGTAACCTGACCAGCTCACCTGGGCCCAGTTCTTCAAATATGTTTCAACTAATCCAGACTAACATGTTGTCGTCAGGCTAAAATTATCCTGTGAGTTGTAGAAACGTCCACCGTGACACAACACCACAACAGTCTGCTAGCGCCACCTAGAGGCTGCAGTGTCCATTACAGCCACAGTATTGTCATACCGTTGTCAGGACTCCGTTTAGCTCCTCCATGTACTGCTTCAACCTCTGAGTGGTGGAAACACACTCCTGCAGGAAACTACACATATACACACAGATACAGTAAATACAACCATCAGTTTACTGCGTGTAGGATTTGGTCATATATGTCTGCGTGTGTGTGTGTGTGTGAGTGTGTGTTCGTACTTGTTGTGGCTGTGGTAATGCTTAATGAGGTTCTGCAGAAGGTCAACTCCTCTCTTCGTCTTTATCTCGTTAACCTTAATTAGATACTAAGAGAAAGACACAGAGAGAGAGAGAGAGAGAGAGGATTCAATTTACTGGACAGAAAGCAGGCTGCACATTTTGTAAGTGATGGATGTGTTTTGATGAGGAGGAGGAGGAGGAGGTGAAGAAGTGTGAGTAGGTTCAGGAGGGGTTATAGGGAAACAGAGGAGGAGGAAGAAGGAGGGACAGAGAGGGAGAAAAAAAAGATGAGGATAAGGAAGAAAAGAAGAGCTAAAGGTGAAGGAGGTGGTGGAGGTGGGTGGAGTCACTGACCTCACACATGCTCAGTTGAAAGGAGCGTCTCTCCTTCTCGAGCTCCTCGGCGATCTCTCCTCCACTCACCTCGCTCCTCACCATCCCGTACTGACGAGCTAACTCCCTCTTCTCCTTCTCCACCTGCTTACTGCACAAACACACACGTGCTCGTTGGACCTAATACAAGATGTCTGTGTAATATCATAACATCTGCTTCAGTGACTGAACTGTGTGACTCACAATCTGCTCTCATAGTCCCTCCATGCTCTGTCAAAAGGCTTCTTCAGATCCTGCAGAAACAGGCGGAGAAAAAGGAGAAAACAGGACTTTAGACTCGCTGGACTGACGAGTTTCACTGAGCACTTTCTTATGTCGGACTCTCAGCGAGCTTCGTGCATCATTTAAATGTAAAGATTAAATCCTCACCCCCTTCACCTCCCTCAGGTCTCCTTTAACCAGAGAGTCCAGGAAGAAGTTGATGTTGTGGAGCATGCTCTTTAACTACACACACACACACACACACACACACACACACAGGTCATAAAATGCATTATCTTTTTTTAAATAAGACGGTTTCTCAATGGAGCAGTTAAGACTAAATTTGCTTTTGAGCAGATATATTTTTTCTAATTGAAGGTTAAGTTGGACCAGAACAAAATGTCTTTTAAGATGTTGTTACGTCCTGTGTTGTTTACCTGTGTACCTGCGACAGGCCCTTCCTCCACCTCCTCACCCTCTCTCTCTCTCTCTGCTTTTGCTTCATCTATAGTACAGTTTCCCTTTGTCCATGTTACTTCCCCGAGTCCGGTCGTCACAGATGTTCAGGGATTGCATCCAACAGAGTTTGGAGAACAAACAGAAGGTTTGTAATCTGAGGTTTTTCCAATCAATCGTTGGACCAAAATCACAGATGTGACTTCAGAACAGAGTCCATCTTTAATTAGACACCAATTATAAATCAACTGTTTTTAATGGGAGGTTTTGGGTGGATGTTTTAAAACCCAGTTTGTTTGTTGTTTTTTTTAACAGCTCTGTGATGTCGTGCTGCTGTCACCGACGACTCACCAGATTCTTCATGGGAGACAGCAGCTCTTTAGAAAAGTCTGCAAGGCGACAGAAGGCGGAGCCGACCTCCGCCTCTCCGTTTGAGTGACAGTTGACTGACAGCTTCTCCATCGAATGAATATAGTGCTCCAGGTGAGACACGTGGTCTGACAGAGAGAGAGATGGTGTTAGAGCAGGGAGTACAGTGTGTGTGTGTGTGTGTCTTTATATATGTGTGTGTGTGTGTGTGTACCTTGTCCTGATGTGTATTTGGCTTTAGCAGCTTTCTTCATTTTCTGCAACACCAACCGGTCACTGTCCAGAACCTGAAAACACACAAACAAACAAACAAACAAACAAACACAATAAACAGGTCACACATCATCAGCCTGTGAATTTGTTTTGTATGTGTGTGTGTGTGTATATGTGTGTGTGTGTGTGTTCATGCAGGGGCTGGAGAGGCAGTAATAATTCACCTGCTGACTCAACACACACACACAGAGGACACGCTTTGTTCTCCAACAACAGACAGCTACATTCCTGTGTGTGTAAACCCGGATCTCTTGTGTCTAAAACTCCACAGCTGGACGTTGTGGCTTAAAATTTAAATTTAAGTTTGGATAATATCATATCTTTAATATCTCTCTATAATATCTCCGGTGTATCAGACTGTTGGCAATAATTAACGGTCATAATGAATTCTTGGTAACAGGTGATGTATCATGCACATTTCAAGTGTTATAGAATACAATATAAAACACTACACCAGTAGAAACACAGGCACACACATAGAATTACACTCACAGTATGTCAATAATTCCTGTGCCCCGGTGCATGCTGGGAGGCTTTTTTTGCACGCCTGCTCCCAGGACGCTACAGTATTCTGTATAACCTAATTTCAGTCAGGACACTGACGTCAAGATTTTAACTATTTATTGCAACAATATGCCTTTTAGTCTGGTGCTGTGTCTCTGCTCATGTGATGCTCTGGAACAAATTGAAGTAAGCGTGACACAGATTGTCCCTGAGCTCACAAAGTCATGTTGGTAGATGCCCGAGATACTATAATAATAATGTAATAAACATGAACAACAACTACAAAATGTATTATAGATTCATGTACAGTTGAACAACTCATTTGATAAATGAGGTCCCAGGACTGTGAGCTTAGAACAAATCCTCATCTGGAAACTGAAATCACTGACCAGTACAGTAAAGTAACAGAAACAACTTGTTTTATGCATGAAAGTTTACCATAAAAGTTGTAATTTCCAACTTTGCACGACTCCCCTGAATGCAGCATCATGCAGGTTGCAGATCAACTCATATCCTCATTAATATTAATATCTCTGGTTCATCCTCATTAACATTAAATAACAATAACAATGAATACTAATGAGGATTAATCTGTTGCCGTGGTAACATATGCAGACTCAGTTGGGGGTGAAAAAAAAGGGGGTGGGGGGTATTTTTTTTCAGGACAGTTGAGGATCTGAAGTCTCTGGGTCAATGACTCCATTGACCTGTGTGTGTGTGTGTGTGTGTGTGTGTGTGTGTGTGTGTGTGTATGTGTGTCAGGGGGTTTGCTGCCTGCTGGTTTAAAGCATTACCCTCAAATATACCCCCACCACCACCACCAAACAACCCAGACATCACTTCATAGCTACACAAATTGTTCAAAATGAGCAATTTAATGAATTTACTTTTGATTGAACTAGTGCTTGTATCACTGTTGGTTGGATAAAACGAGACACATGAAGACGTCAACATGGACTCTGGAAGCAGCGTGACACAAATGACTAATGACATGACAAAGACAAAGTATGTCTGAGTCCACAAAACCTCAGTGGGATACATGCTGGACATAATACAACACAAAGCACTGGCTTCAGCCTAAAGCCATGTTAGTTGCTGCTTGAGATAATAATAAAAAGAGAAAATAATATCAGTGTTGTTGTCAAATACTAATTAAAACACAGGATATAAGACCTGCAGCAGAGAATATTAATGTTCATAGAAATATGGATTGAACATTGATTACATACTGTATGTTGTCAACATGATATCATTATCCTTAAACACAAATTTACTCTCACAAATTAGTAGAATATGAATCTAGTTTCTATGAGACAGAGTTTAAAGAGACATTTCCGGGTCGAGGCCGTTTTAGCTCCTGTCTCTTTAACCACACCCCCCACCCCCCCCACGAGCCCAGACTCTTCTGATTGGCCGATTCCAGGGGCTACGTAAACAAAAAGCAGTAGTAGGATTTCACTTCTTTTTCTCATTCTTTAATCAAAATGGAAACTTCACAAATAAATCGGTACATGTTTGAGCCAGAATCCGATCCAAAATATACGAGTGGACAACCTTAGCAACAAATGGAACGACCTTAGCAACATATAGAAAGACAGATGTTTGTGGAAATGCACGAACGATCATCATCATCATCATCATCGTCATCATCGCGAGGAGGAAGTAGAGGTAACTTTGCAAACAAAGCATTCCCGGATCATTTCTACATACATTAATCTCTTAAAGTTTTGTAATTTAATTTATTAAATCAAATATTCCCAGTTTAAAAGTGCAGAGCAGTGATTTAATCACACTGTAACACACAGACAGGTGCAGGAATGTGGGGGGGGGGGGGGGGGGGGGTTATTGGGGGGCCCAGCAGCTCATTTTTGCCCCAGGTCCCCCTGAACAGTTTAATCCGGCCCTGACTCTGCTGTCTGTCCGTCCGTCTCATTCATCAGCATGAGTCAGAACATGCACACATCCAGCCCACCACTACTACAACTACTACTACAGTCAGTACTGACCTCCTCCAGCAGGTAGACGGTGTTCCTGCAGCTGATCATCTTGGAGGTGAAGGAGGAGGTGGTGGGGGAGCTCCAGTCCTCCTGAACCTCCTGCACGAACTCTGACACCGATACGCACTCCGGCATGGTGCTCCTGAACCCGGGACAGGACCGGTCCGGTCCGGTACTAACAGAGCAGTTAAACACAAAAGCCCACGGAGAGACTCCAAACCAGAGCCAATAATAGATATAATAATAATAATAATAATAATACAATCCACTACATGCAGAGGAGAAATAATCCCATCAGCGCTGTTTGTACACTCCCACAGTCCCGTGAAGAGGAAATACTATTAACAGGCTGATAATTGAAGACCTGTTCCGGTGACTTCACCGTGAACAGCTGCATCAGCCGCTTCTGTCTCCAAACAAAAGGTGCTTAAATCCAGCAGGAAATAAAAATCCTCCGCAGGCGCAGATTCCGCAGAAAAACCCAGAAACCAACGCATCCAAATCACAACGTATTAAAAAACTAACGGCTCTCTCTGTCCGGTAAAAGAGCTTCATTCAGAAGCAGAAACCCGCCCGGTGTGTGTGTGTGTGTGTGTGTGTGTGTGTGTGTGTGTGTGTGTGTGTGAACCGGTTGACAAAGAGCGGAGAAGCTGCGCGGAGAACCGGACCTCCCGGACACCGGGACCGGGTGCGGATGAGCGGGAATCGAACCGGTCTCCGCTTCAGTGACGGTTTATTGTCTTTTCATCATCAGCTGATTTTTTTTTCTGCTTTTCCTTCTTTACTCAAACCGCATGGAGAGGCGCGTTCACGGTGCACGGCGGTGGAGCCCTCTGCCGCGGCGGCGCGCACTGCTGACCGAGTACAGTAGAAAGAGGATGATGCTTCAAACACACGTTGACACACACACACACACACACACACACACACACACACACACACACACCTCCAGTGACTTAAAGGAGCTTTTAAATCTCATAAATCAGCATAAAAACAGTCTTATTTTGTAAAATTCCTTATACACAAAAATAAATAAATCACAAAACAATTAATTAAAGTAATTTGCCTGATCTAAATGTGCTTATGATTTTATTAAAATAGTCCTTGTTATTTTTTAAAATGTATTTAACAAAAAATTATCAAACATTATTTATGAATTTATTAGTTTATTTGTCAGGGATGATGCAACAGGTTACAATAACATCATACAGATGTGTTCCTGGTTCGGCTTTTCTTATTAAAAATGGTCATAACATGTCATCATACCTGAAGTACATTAGTTAAACTAAGCACATAATAAATAGTGATATTCTCATAAGACAATTATAATATTTGCAGTCCGGTTTTTAATGCAACAAAACACTTAACTTAAAAAAAATAACTTTTTATGTTTTTATCTTTTGTTGGTTTTCATTTTTCATCCAGTCATATATTTTATTTATTTTTTACATATTTACAAGTAAACAGCAGGGTCTCTTCTTCACTATCATTAGAGTTGTTTACATGCTGGTTTTAGTTCAGATGTTGCAGGTTTCATTTTTCATTAATCATTTTCAATTTCTTCTAAATCAGCGGTTCCCAATCTGTGGGTCGTGGCCCCCCTGAGGTGGCATATATTATCATGATTGTTTCTTCTTTTTCTTTTTTTTTGTTGTGAAATATTTTCAGTCCTCTAAAAATCTCTCTTTGTCAAACTGAATCATAGCTTATGTCCACCAAAATAGAAATTGCTTCATTTTAAAGGGTCACAAACCAAAAATGAACCTCAGAGCATCAAACTGAAGATTCAATTTATGCTAAAAGCGTAACTGACTTCCTGATACAATAGATTCTGTATTTGTTGTGTAGTTTTTCTTGATCTTTGTCACCTTGCTCGTCATTGTTACGAACCGTCCAGACGTCTCAGGGCAGCTTTTAGTTTTTATGCACCAAACTGCCATAACTTAAGTGTGTCTGCTGAAACTCTTGCCTTTTTTCATCAGATCTCACACTGCACTATAATTGTTATTCCCTTATTTTAGGTTTTATTGTTTGTCTTTTTTTTATAATGTCTGGTGTTGCCTTTATATTTTGTTTCATGTAAAGCTTTTTAAATTGCTGCGTCTGTTGTTGAGCAAATAAACTTGACTTGCCTTTATCTTTGTCTTCTTGGTGGAAATTTATGTTTACAGTCTCATTATGGAAACATTTAATAACAGTGATTAGAAAGAATGACACCAACAGACGGCTTTAGTTTAAAGAAATGTGTTGGGAGGATTTCAGGACCGAAATGTAATAAAACTGTAAGAAAGTCAAAGAATTAAATCTTTAGAAAATGTGTTTACGTCATCAGGAGCTTTTATAAACTCAAAGTTTAGTGTTATTATTGTTAATTTAGGCATGTTCAATATATATAATGTTTTTTCATTATATATGTAGTGATTTTTCTATTATTTACTACTTATTGTGTAGCTTTTTATTATCTTACAAACAAAGCTGGTGTAAATTTTTCATGTGTCAAAATATGATTTTCACATGTTTAGGTGAGCTTTTTTTATTTGTGTGTGTGTGTGTCTATGTATGTATATTTATTTATTTATTTATATTTGTATTATTGTAATTATTACCAAAAACTAAGTAAAATACAACCTTCATTTTATGATCTAATTAGAAATGTGTTCATTAAATTATTAACTGTTTGTTCCAATTCGACAAGTCACTAAAATTTGCATTAAAGTTGCATTAAACCACAAAAGATAAATTCATCCAAAATGTTATATTTTATAATAGTATATTGATACATTAAAGCACCTATAGTCTATAGCTTACATTATTAAATGACAACGTTGAGGTCATATTGAGGAATGTAAATCAAATCGTTGCTCTGTAACTGTTGGATGTGTAAATAAGCAACTGTTTGCTCAACATGTTCAACATGTCAACTTAAAAGATGACGATGTGTCATAATGTGTTCACAACTTGTTTCTGCTGCCCCCAAGTGGCCAAAAATATGTTACTGCACGTACAGTTATAACTGTGCAGTGATAAGTGATGGAAAACGATCCAGTTTCTTTACATTTTGTTCACTGCCTCCAACCTCACTGACAGAATCAGACTGATAATCAACATTTATTCAGTTTTTGCCTGAAGCAGCAACTTCAAACATTCAGATTGATGATTCAGTTGAAAAAAAAAAAAAGAATGAAACTGCTACAAATTTCTTTCTTTTTTTCTAAAACTTCCATTAATAGTGCGGAAATTAAACAAAAATATAAATGTATTTATTTATTTTACTTACTTATTTACTTAATAAATAAAAACAACTATGTTCAATCAACATTATACAATGTTTATGTTTAGGAAAATGTGTTTTAAAATGGAAAAATATCAATATGATAATCCTGCAGTAATAGATATAACAGTAATTTCCTCTGTGGATGATCCCTGATTGATTTTTCTCCCATCAGCCAACTCGTGTTGACATCAACAGAGACGCCAAGTAATGCAGTGCAGTCAGTGTGAATATATTAAATCCTGGGTTTTACTGATTGAATTGCAGCTGAGGAGTAAACTGAAGTTCAGGATCAGAAACCTGAGACAGTCTGGGACATCCAGCGGCGGGTTCCTTCAACCCTTGACGATGAGGGAGGAGATTTGCTGCGGCATCGTGTAGAGGATGAGGGCGAGGAAGAGCGTGAGGATGGCGAGGATGACAAAGGCGATGATGTACTTCTTGAACCTCTTCCAGATGAGGAAGATGAAGGTCTTCATCGGGTTGACGAACCAGGTGAAGCTGGTGGTGGGACGACTAGAGGGACAACACAAGACAGTTGACACCCGTTACACCTCAAAATTGATGTCAGACAATCTTTCAATATGAGCTCTCTATAGATATTGTGACTTGTTTATACTTTGTTCAATTCCCAAAGACTATACATTTGTTTTTTACTCAAATTTAATCATAATGTCTTTAAATGATCTTCAAATATATGATCTGCAGTAAATAACAAACTGCTCGAACTCACAAATATTCTGAATATATAAAGTTTTAGGCCCAATTTGAATCCGTAATTGTCAAACATTCAGATTTACTTATAGACTCTTCCTCTAATGTCTTTATAGTTGTCGTTTGGAGAGTTATATGTCACGATTTATCGGCATCAAACAACCTGTTTACAGCTGGACTGAGTTACAGTGTGTGTATCGTACTTTGGTTTGTCCAGAGGCTCTGGCTCCTTGCGGGCTCGTCCCACAGGGTTGGCCTCCGCCTGCTCTAACGTCATCAGCTGGAGCTCTGCCTCCACCTTCCCCTTCACACACAAACACAGTTTCACGGTTAGTTTCAGTATCGCACAACTATACAAACCGAGGTTTAAATTAGAATCTGTTTGTTACTTTGCCGTCTTTTTATGATTAATAGTAGTCTTTGTAAGGCCTTTATGGCTCGTTTCTTGTACCATTAGCAGGTAAGTGTTGCCGCCGCTGTCGATGAACTGTATGTCCTCCGGCCGCATCTTCGCCCTCTTGTCTTTGCGCTTCTTCTTCTTCTTGCCTTTCTTCTTGGCCTCCTCCTTCTCCTTCTCCTCCTTCTCAAAGTCTTCGGCGGTCTTCAGGCGGATCAGAGGCCACCAGCCCTTCACCTTCTTGGAGCGAAAGATGGAGATTCGAGGACCAGCCCGATCCTTTGCCATCTGAATCGTACACTTGCCGGACGACTTCACAGCTCGCACCATGTCATTGAGACGAAGCTCGATGGAGCCTGAAAGAATAGGAACAAGAAATTAGAAAGACCTGTCTCTCATATAAGCCGGTTACATTAAAGGTAAATATTTGAGTCCTATATACGTAGTCCTGTCTATCTGTGTCTCACCCAGGAAGTCGTTGGCACCGATGCGGTCGTAGTCCCAAACCTGCAGCGTGAGAACAGCCGGCTGTCGAAACTCTGACTCCTCCAGAGAGAAGATGGACTCCTTCTTCTTATAAACCACCTCTTTCTGCAGGAAAAAGAGGAGATTTATCTCCACTAACGAACAACCACGCTGATGATTTGACAATTTAAAAAAAAAGTTTGTGTTCACGGTAGTACTAGAGGGAAAGATCATGGGATCATCCTCTGGGGACTGGGACATTTATTGGAAATATGATTGAATATTGATATTTAGTGTGTACAATGGAAAAAATCCTGATCAATTCATTCATTAGTGTGTGTGTGTGTGTGTGTGTGTACCTCAGTGGGAAGGTAGTCAAAGCGGAACACAAATCTCCAGTTGAAGTTTCCTTCTCCGGTCAGAGAGTTGAAGTGGACGTCGGTCTCCTGTTTGTCTCCTTCCAGTCCTTTTATCCAGCTGCACAGAGAAAAACACATAAAATGGCTAATTGGCTGTTTGCTAAAAGCCTCGCCACCTTTAGTTACTACACCTGTCGAGCTTTTGGTTGTCACACGACACTTGTGCAGTTTCAAAGACATTTTTTCTGGCTGATTTATTAACATCTTTTTAGTATATTAAAAAAATGGATTCGTGATTTCAGACAAAAGTTAGTTGAAAACAGTGTTTTTTTTAACCCATTCTGAAACAAGAACCTTGTAACAGAGTAAATATGTATTTGAAATCATGCTAAGCTAAAGCTAACAGGTCCCGTGTAAAAAAGTCAGCATCCAGAAATGGAAATTAAAGGAGCACCATTGTTCTTGTATTAAAGTGTGTAGAGCAAGTTAGTTCTGGGATTACAAGCATGATAAGAAAAAAATCAAATCATTTTATTCTGACCCTGTTTGGAGCTCAGCTTACATACATGTAACTGTATGTTTTCCTCTTTTACAGTGAGAAAAGGGTTTGAGGATGAGGGCTAACCAATAGTGTCTGGCAGAAATAACACTGCCTCAGGTAAAGTTGGCTTTCTGATTCATCTTGTATCTTGTGAATAAAGTTTAAAGGAACACGAAGCAGCCTGTAGAGAGATAACCCGTCTGTGTGTGTGTGTATGAATCTAACCCTTTAACGTAAATGTCGGACGACGGGGTTCCAGTGAAAGGGTTAACATCGTCCAGAAACACGTCATCCGTGTTCCAGATGGTCACACGCAGCTCGTACCTGTCAACAAACAAAAGTTACATATTGTCAAAATAAAACTATTGCTATGTCCCGATTCACTTCCTGTTTACTATATTGTACACTTTATTCACCCTTCATTTTATTAAAATGTACACAGTGTGTGTGTGTGTGTTGACTTACTGTATTGGTAGGCGGGGCTTGATGTCAACAGGGGGCGGGGCCGGAATATCAGTGGGAAACATGTCAATCCACATATGAAGGTAACCCTGCAACATGCACACAACACACTGCTGATGACATGTAGTAATACCAGCACCAGTATGTTATCGTTACTGTCGTTGTGACTGTTTTAATGTAGTTAATGTTGTGGTTACCTGCGGCAGTCCTGGGTTGTCCTGGTTCACCAGGGACCGGATCTCCACGTGTTCTGGGACCAAAGGAACAGCTCCAGGGAGGAACTCGTTCATCTCCCCCCACCGCTGCAGCACGCTCAGGGCTGCATGTTCCTCCATCTCTTCCTCTTCTTCTAGAGAACGCTGGTTCTTCTTCAGCAGATCTGATGACGACAGCAACAACACTGCTGTTAATACTGATACCTTTGTCTAAAACCGGACGTTTTAGCTCCTGTCTCTTATTCAAACCCAAACAAAGTATTCAGAGCAGGCTGAATACCTGTATGTTGATATGCTGGGAGCTTTTTGCGAACTTGTTTACTATTGACACTGACAATATAACTGTAAAATTATATTATACATTATAACATTTAATAACTAACGTATAGATCTACCTGTCTGTCTACTTTGTCTTATCATACCTTCAGGTATTGCGTCTGGTGGGATCTTGAAGATCTTGTTGAGAACTTTGACCTCAGACGTTCTGTACTCCGGAGATGAGATGCCGTTCCTCTTACAGAGCTCAGCCAAGATGGCCGTCGGCTTCTTCACATCACGCCATACATTGTAGCCGTCACTGGAGAGAGATAGAGAGACAGCAACATAGATAAACATAGTACTCTGGTACTAATATGATAATTAAGTAGTCTAGTATCAATGTGTTGAAGTGGTACTAGTGCGTCTGGTACTAATGTTTCTTTTGGTACTTAAGTGTCCTAATACTGGTTCTAACATGGTGTAGTACTTTTTGTGTCCAATTCCGGTACTAACATGTTTAAGTTTTGGTACTAACATGTCACAGTACTGGTACTAACCACAGACTGTATATAAGTATGGATGGCGCGCCTCCACTTCCTACCGCTACGCAAAAGTGAAGCCAAAATATCTTGTTTCCGGAAGCCGGCATCTTGTTTGTGTGACGTCATGTGGAGCCAGAGACTGCGCAGTAGAGTCGGACGGCAGGATGACGGTCCGCGGGAACATGTTCCCTCAGTTTATATGAGGAGTCAACTAACTAAAAACAAACATGGGAAAATGTATTTGATGTGCACTCGGCCCATGTCCCATCCACTAGCATGGGGACGCTGGTTTTATTACCTATACTGCAGCCAGCCACCAGGGGGCATACACGATTTTTTTTTTGGCTTCACTTTTGGGGAGCTGTCATGCTGTCCATCTTTATATACAGTGTATATTACTAACATGTTTTAGTGCTGGTACTAACATGTTGTAGTTGTGCTTCTAATGTAATTGTGATACTAACGTGTCGTAGTAAAGCGCCAGGCCGCAAGAGGCTCTGTGACGGCTGTAGAACCGGTTCTCCAGGTCAACCCGCGTCTCACCAATGACATCATCAGACCCCACAAGATCGTGGTCCATCACCTTGACAACCAGCTCTGTCTCCAGCGGGAAAGACACTGTAAGTTCAAACACCCTGAAAGACAGAAATGTCCGATATATGGACTGTCAGAGAGACAGAGAGAGAGACAGACAGAGACTGTTGGATGGGTACAGGTAGACAGACAGGTACTGACTCTCCGAACGTGGGGTTGAGCTGTTTGGGGATGTATCGATCTTTGGTGTCCTGATTCTGCTGCCCAACGCGGACCACCAGGTACGGGTCAGCCTTGCCATTCGGGTCTGTAGGAGCCAGAGTGGTGGCCTGCAGGAAACAAACAGAGACACTAGAACACACAGTAGACACGAACTATAGAATACAAAAACTAATTTAAACCCAACACAATGCAGCTGTAAGCAAGGAAACTGTGAAAAGGAAAAGGTGAATTTGGTTACAGTTACGGTTTAGCAGCCAATTCTTGTATCTTAGATGTCGGAGCTTCCTTGAATGCAACAATAGTGTAAGCTCACTTTAAGAAGTTAGACTGCTCTAGAGAGTAAGACATAAACACAGGGAGTGGACGGACAGAGGGTCAGGTACCTTAACGATGTAGACTCGGACCAACACTTTAAGGGGTGAGTTTTTGGGGATCCCATTAATGATCTGACACCTGACGTCTTCTTCTTCATCTCCTGAATCAATCGGATAAACCAGGAAGGAGCCCTGAGGACAGAGAGGATGGAATAATGAACACTTCTCAGCACAGTAATAGACAGATGAATGGACAGACACACAGCTCTCCATCCACATTACCTTGCATTTTCCCATCACCCTCTCCTCTTCATCCTCCTCATCGTCTTCACCGCTCGCTCTGCCTTTGTAAAGCGGGAAGATCTGCAGCCAGTCCTGAAACTGACTGAACTCTGACTCCAGATCACCTCCATACAGCTGAACACACACATGTTAAAACATTACACACCACATCTGTTCTACCTGTCTGTCAGCATCATAATTCAGACTCTCAGTAAAATTATGGAAGTTAAAAGTGCATCAACTCGGTTCCTAGTAGACACATAAAACTACCAGAGACACATAACATATCTGATTCAATGTTGTTCTGCTGCTGCAGCCTGGACTGTAATCTGTACCACACCACACCACACCTTTAGTGTGGCGATCATCTTGCGTTTGGGTGGCTCAATCTCCTCCATCACGATTTCCTCTTCCTCCTCTTCGATGTTTGCCATGGTCAGATTTCCTCCATCTGAAAAACATGACAACATACACATTCTTATGGCTGAAATAACACATACATACATAGGATATACGTAATTAATATATATATATATCTAATGTTGTGTTAATATTCATATTACTTTTTTATTGTGTCTTTGATGCACTGGTGACATTGTTCTTGAAACCTTTAAATATGAATTTAAGTTAAGCTGTACCTGTCTCTGCTTGTTCCTCCATCTCATACTGCTCAGCAGCCTGCAGACAGTCAACACATCACACATGCTAAATTATTTCCTCAAAAACAATTATTTTCTCCTTAAGAGACGTGTGAAGTGACCCTCTTTAATTTAGCCGTGACATGTATTTGTGCATTGCTTGAACATCTGACACATTTATTCAGACAGACAGGTAAATTAGTGTCTCACCTGTCTCTCCATCTCTTCCAGTGACGCGTAGTATTTGGACCACCAGTCCAGCTCCTCCTTCTCTGGTGCCTCCTCCTCAAACTCCACATCTTTTATATTTTTCATCAGCTTTTTCAGAGGATCCTGAGGGGGTGAGTTTATTCATGTCAATCAGAAATTTGAATATGTCTGAGAAGTTAATCAACAGAGAAGAAAGACGACATAAACACACGTACATTGACCAGCTTGATGGGGTTGATGGGAATCTTTGTTTGTTTTATTGACAGGCTGGTGAGTTTGATATTCTTCACTGATGTCAGAGGGTTGATCGTCATCTGACTCGGCTTCGCTGGAGAGACATAAAGAGAAACAGATTCTGCAATTAGCAATTAACAATTAGCATGTTGACTGTGAAGTAATTCCTTACTACATGACACCTGATTTAGGCTTAATGTTAGCAGCTTTAATTTGTAAATGACTGCTTTTTGTCCAAAGCGTTTAACAATGTTTCCGCTCACTCATTCACACTCATATTAACGTACACATTCACACACACTGATGGCAGCAAGCTATTTTAGGTTCAATATCTTGCCCAAGGACACTTTGACATGCGGACAGGAGGGAGGACTTGGGGATCAAACCACCGACCTTCTGATTGGTGGACGCATTGGCTCAAAAAGTACTAAGAAATTCGAGAGCGTGAATTAATAGTAGCAATTTATAGTGGGTGGGAAAAAATGGACAATTATACGTATCTATAGTACCTGAATGTTACTCTAAACAAATAACTCCAACTATCTAGAAGACAATATTACCTACATTACTTATTTTGTAATGGTTACCTTTTGGTTTGGGCTCATCCTCATCCTCCTCTGGCTCCTCCCCCAGCTCACGTGGGGCATAGTCCATGAGATTCTGGACCACGTAGGACCCGACCAGAGCGAGCCGACCGAATGCCCGATGCTCCACCACAAACAACGTCAGAGGAGGGTGGAGGTAGGCCTGCTCCGGCAGCTCCTGAATAGACCAGACACAGGAAACCAAAACAAGCAAATGTTGGCAGTGTTCCTAGTCTGTATGTAGGCAATGGATAAAGAAGGAAAGAAGGCTGCTGATGTCTTTGGGCTTGACTTGTTAGTAACCTCTATTGACAGCAACTGACCACATCAAGGTAGCGGACCAGCTCTTTGAAGTTCGGGTTAGTCTGGTAGCTCTCGATCTCTTCAGACTCCAGTTGTTGTCCTGCACACTCCACCCTCACCATGGGACGCTCCACCTCAAACAGCTGCACCCGCTTCAGTTCCCGCAGACCCCAGAACAGCACCTGAACACAACACACACAGGATACTTTACAGATCCCACAAACAGCTGTAGCACATCAACAGACAGCTTGTTTCAGTGAGTGTGTATGCGTCACCTCAATCCTGAAGGTTTTCAGAACAGGTCGAACTCCTTCTGGGATGATGTAACATTGCTCCGTATCCATGTAGGTCAGCTCCTGAGGGTCCACACTTTTAGGGAGACAGGGCTGAAGGGAAGGAGTGATTGTTTAGATCACTATCGAGAAATAATTCATGCAAGCTTTTTTGGGTTAGAACCTTGATTTTTTATTTTTTTTTGGTCCATTGATGATATCAATAATAATAACACTGTACTCAAAATTGGTGAATGATAAAGTACATTTCCATACCAAAAAAACTACTTTGTCTCACTTGAGAAATTCTGTTCAGAAAGAGGAAATATTCAGTGGTGTGCTCCAAGGTTCAGTCCTGGGCCCCATATTTTTCTGTACATGCTGCCATTAGGCTCTACCATCAGTTAACAAGGTATTTGTATCCACTGAACTATGCTTAATTACTGTTTTCCAGTAGGCATAAACAGAGAGACAGATTGGTAGTGAGATAGATGTTACCTCTCCAAACCCAGAGTAGTCTAGCTCAATCAGCTCGAAGGCAGCCAACAGCTCACCAGCAGGCACCTTCCCCATGCTGATGTCATAGTAACGGAGGCGGGGCTTCTGGTAGAACTGTTCCACAGGTTTAAACTCCGGCTCGGCATATGCCCGACCTAGAGGCTTCGGACTACCCTGCATACACACAATCCCACAAATAGACGTATGTTATGCTATGGCATCACTTCCTGAATGTGCAGAGATGGATTCAGAATGTGGGTGACAAGAAGACGAAGAAGAGTGTCAGTGTTACCATGGTGTCGTAGTCATAGATGTTGATGATGATGAGGGGCGGGTCTTGTTGAAGATCCTCCCTCGTTCCCTCTAGCAGAACTCTGTCGAACAACAAACACTCACACCAGGCCGGAGAGAGAGTGTCGGACAACATCTACACACACACACACACAGTTAATCCTTCATCCACAAGATAAAAAACTATTATATATTTTATATTTTTGCACTATTGATTGTCAGAATTTGTCAATATGCTGATTCACTGAATGAACAATTATAACCTTTCAACCTTGTGGGACAGTTGTACCTACCCTGGTGACCTGGCACTGTGTAGAGAACACAACCTTGGCGAAGGGATCTGATAGGCCGTCGTCATCAGCAGCCATCAAGCCACGCCCCTGGTACAGGTGACATCGTAGCTGGAAGTACCTGCTGTCTGCAGAGAGAAAGAGAGATGTCTATATTCATTTGACCAGCACAGATTTGTTGCTGAGTTCAGCTAAAGCTTCACGGTCACATTTTGAAGGACAATCTTCATTTATTTAAAAAAAAAAAAAAAAAGCTTGAATTCTCCTGTGGAGAAGTCCACTGCCCCCTGCTGGATGAGGTCAGCTGACTCACCCTGGCAGGACAGACTGACAGGAAGCTTCTTTGTCCCAACAGCGACCGGCCTCCTCTGCCCTTCTTCCTCCTCCTCATAGACCGGCATAAACTCCTCTGGAAGGGAGGTGATGGCCTCTTTACTGTACTTGGCCAGACCGAGCCACAAGTAGACCTCCAGCTTTGCAAAGATTTCACTTGGTGAACATCCTGGAGACTGAAAGGACGGAAAGTCATCAGAAATCAACAACTGTACAGACAAAATGGCAAATGGTGAGTGAACAGTGAGCGTCAATGATGATTTTAGACATGAATGAATGGTGAGAAGGCTAATGTCATTGGCCATTTTAGAGACAGAAGAGTGAGTGTCATACTAATGATGATTTTCTGATGAACGGTTACCTTCATGTAGAGGGTTGTGACTCGGCCACAGTCCCGCCCCCTCTGCTCCTCCACCAGTGAGAAAAGGATGGAGTAGGTGGGGATCCTCACATAAGCCAATCGCTTGCTTCCACTCAGTAACCACAGAAACGCATCCGGGATGGTATTCTGGGGCTGGAGAGAGGAGGTGTGGAGGAGAAGGTGTCAGACCTCAAACATACATACTACAACATTTATGTTTGTGGTGACCTCTCTATGACCTCTTTAGCCAGTAGGCGGAGTTTCTTCAGGAGTTTCCTGATATCAATCAGCCGCTGTTTGGCTGTCCGCCTGGTGATCCTCCGCCTGGCCCTCACTGCCTGTCTGGCCACCAGGACCTGGAGACAGACAGACATTCAGTCAGACAGACAGATAGACAAGCAGGTAGCAGATAGCGACAGGTAGACAGACAGACATTTTAAAGTCAGAACAGACTCACCAAATTCTTCTTGATGTGCTCTCTTCTGCGGGTGTCCAGGTTGTTGGGACGAGACTGAGACCTTCTGTCTGAGAAAAGACTGAACTGTCTGTGGAGAGACAGGAGGACAGAGGAAGACAATTAAGAGGTAAGACAGAGACAGACATGGGCAAAAATCATTTTCTGGAGAATGACACTGACTTGCAGGAGGCCACCAGCTCCAGGAGCAAATTCACCAGACGCTCCTTCACGTTACTCCTCGGCCTCCTCAGGAGACGTTCCACCTCATCAAGACCAATTTCCTAAAAGAGGAGTAGAGAGCAGAGGAGAAGACAAGACGTGTTTTCACCTCCTTTAAAATGCCACTTTGTAGCAACATAACAAATAAAAATACAGCATTGGAACAGAGCCTTTCTCAACAGTTTGTCACTTAATATTTCTGTTATTTTTGGCAGCGTTTCCCATAACGACATGGCCCTTTGTTTAAGGTTTTAAAGTTTTAAAGGCTTTAACTTCAAGTGTCATAGTGGATGCTGATTAGTCTTAGAAAACGATGCTATATGACAATGATGAACGAAAAACTGAATGAGTTACAGAAGCCATGACAATGCACATAATGTTACTTTTCTCTATATGTTAATAAATACAAGTTAGAGATAACTTGACTCTCACCAGCCTGTCAGCTATCTTGCTGAGCCAGTTAGCCTGATAGAGACGAAAGCTGTGATCCTCAAACTGACTCCAGATAAACAAACAAGGTTTGTTTTTCATTGCAGGGGCCTGGAGAGGAATACACTGGAACGACCTGAGAAACAGACAGACAGGTAATGAGACACAGAGAGACAGTCAAGCAGACAGGCAGCACCTCAAAGACTCACAGCCTTATCATAATTGGAGGGGGGTGCATGTTCATGTGACCCTGGGAGCTACACTGTCAGGGACAATATTTCCTGGTTTGGCCTCTAAAGGCAAATTGGTGTCTGGTGACTAAGACTAAGACAGATTAAGGAGTAGTGGGAAGATGTGGCCGGGGAGAGGGATGTCTCGGCTACTTTATTTGTCCTGCTGCCACCTAAGAAGTGTCAGAAAAGAAATGGATGGACTGTGCAGTAGTTATCTGTGTATGTAGTACTTACTTGTCATACTCAGTGGGCTCGGGTCTCATGGCAGCAGACACTGATCTTTTCTCAGGTTCAGGACTCTGCACCTCCTCTCTGTCCAGCTCGTCCTCTGACTCCAGCAAACCCTGCGCCTCCTCAGTAAGATCCTCCCTACTACTCTTGAGATCCTCCTGGTTCTGACGCTTCTTGGATTTCCTAACCTCAACTGCCTTCCCATAATTTCCTGCAGGAAACAGAACAGCTTAAATAAAATATTACATTTAATCCAGAGGCAGCCAAATAAGCAGGTGCAGCATCAGGTGCTGGCTCAGTTTTTTATCAAAAATAATAGTCTGCACCCCAAAAATTGAGCCAACCTCCTAGTGGCTGCCATATTTGGGGTAGAGCAAGCAGACATTTTTTCCTCGTGCGCCAGAATTACATAGTACAAGTATTTCTAGGCACTACAACGGTACAACTAGCTTGCGACCAATGCAAAACCTTTTACCTATGGAGAGCTCAAAGGTTATTGGTTTGGTTCCTACAGAAGGATCCATCATAGTGACTTCAAACAGAGATGAGAACAGCAGAAAGTCCTGTCTCTGACCCAGGAAACCCTGAGGATAAAAAAGAGGATAGAAAAACTGTCAGGACCAGAGCTGCAGGTACCCCAAAGTTCTGTCCTGGGTCCTATTTTGTTTTCCTTGTATTAAAAATGCCTCCACTTGTGCAGATAATAAGTAGTTTTAAAGGTATTCTTATCACTGCTATGCAGATGATATGCAAGTACAGAAGGAACCCAAAAAGGAGAAATCTTTCATAGCAAATATTCAGTTTAAACAGTTGTGCAGACACAACCGGGACACAGTTTCTTTAAAATGGTGTTGGTGGTGATGGCACTGACCTCAGGGAGTGGATGGATCTCCTCGGTTTCCACAGTAACAGCCTCCGGTACCTCAACTCCTACCTCCTCTGACTCGTCAGCCAATCCGGTGGCAGCTGGAGTCACTACAGCAACAACAAGTAAACAAACCAATGAATAAACTACAAATACATGCAAACTGTCAAGTGTAATATTATGAGTGTTAGTGTTGACAGGATTCCTTTATTCTTCTTTAGACTACAGTCATTGGGAAATCCTCTTGTTTGTCTTACCCTGAGTCATTAAACAAGACATGTAAATCAGACATCTTTGGAGTCTGTTGGAAGGAGGATTTCTCAGATGTCTTTGAACTCTTGTAAAACATTAAACTGCATCTGGTTCCCTGTTGTTTCACCAACATTCTTAAACGATGATTTGAAACTACGCCCACACCCTAAACGTTCAGTTTCTCATCTCCGCTTTTTTTTTTTTTACAGACTGACCCTCCTTCTTCTCCTTCTTGCTGCTCCTCTTTTTCCTCAATCCAAGCTTCCCCAGCCCTCCTTTCACCTTCAGTGCAAGGACACAAGAATGAGAGTCACATAAGAGTCTGTGAGGAAATCCAATATCGAGTATCGTTATGGTCAAACAAGATTTCATTAATTTTTTTCTGACTTCAATTAAAACACGCAGGAATAGATGCTGATAAAAATGTCGTAGCATACAGTCACTGTGATGTTTTGTGTTCAGCTATGAAAAACAGGAAATAGGAGAAAGATACCTTTCCCAGGGCACTAGAGCCTGTATCTGCTTTCACAGCAGAGGGAGAAGAGTAAACCTCCACACAGAGAGCTAGAAGGATCCGACCACGGTAGAAGATGCCTTCACCCAGACCCTGGTTCAAAGCCTAGACAAGAGAGACGAAGGTTACTGTGGATTAGTCCTGGTTTGGTTTTTAATTTTGGAAATTAGATGAGTTAGATGAGAAGATTAATACCACTCTCATGTGTGGTATAAAAACACCCGTGTCTGTTTACCTGATGGACATCGCCGAGGGTGGAGTTCTGAGGAGAACCGTACAGATTAACCCAACATGGACCAAAGGTGGGGTTAAACCCTGTAGACAGACAAGTACAAACTGGTCTCTAAAGACTCAATATGAATTCAGCATAATGTACACAATGCACTCACATCATTTCCACAACAGTCTTTGTGTGTGCTTTGCCATTCTTTCGATCACTCAAAAGTCTCCCAGGAAAGGGAGGGATTATTTTTTTGTTTTAACTTGTTTATTTGGCTCACATCAAAACAGAAAAATGCTTCCGATTTTCACGTCTTTCATCCACATTCAGTACCATTAAAGAAAAAAGAAAAACCTTCTGTACTGTATCACTGAACATGTGTAAACTACAGGTTGTACCATTTCTGGTAGGATCAGAAATCTGCTGCAGGTCCAGGAAATGCGTTGCCAGGGCGATGTCTCCCATCTTGGCGTCATCGAGGACCTGGATTCTGATTCGCTGGGCCAGAGGAGGAAACTGCTCAATGAAGGAGATTTCCTCGTTCCAAACCGGACAGCTGGTGGCGCTGGCGACCGACGTCTCACCCTGCGCACACATGCAAACACACACAGTGGGTTTAGAAAGATTTCAGATTTGACGACCCCTAGTGGTAGTTTCAAGAAGATTAATGGCCATTTTTGACCAAAACGTTAGAGAAGCTATGAAATCATGGAAACTAAATTCACAAACACTTCACAAAAACTTCTTTAGTTACTGCGGTGGATAAGATCTAACTGGCTGACAGCAGTTGACGCTGCTGCCCCCTGGAGGAGAATATGTATAATGACACATGTAAATAGAGTATCTGTGTACCTGCTGTCCAGCGAAGGTGACCTGTACGTAGGGGTCAATGAAGACCGTCCGGTCAGTGACCTTTGACATTTTGGCCATTAGCCCTGCGTCCATGGTGGGCAGGCCCTCGGCTCTGTAGACGCGGATACGGAACCGAGCCCACGGACGCTCTGAAGCCATACCACGAGGAAGCAACAGGTTCCTGCAAGAAAAACACAACGGGTTGCAACAGCTGTTCACATGTTCAAATGTAGCCTTGTTATAATGTGATGTTATACTACAACACGACCTAAATGTCATTTTTTTTTATTTTAAAGATGTTTTGGGAGATTTTTGCCTTTATTTGACCTGCTGATCTGCAGCTTTTGCCATCATCTGTCTTTGTTTTGTTGTCCCTTGTTAAGTGCGGTGTGGTCGTGTTTTTGTAGAAATGTAGAAATATCACTAACTTCTCAATGTCCTCACTGGCTCCAGACGAGGACGCCGATGGCAGACTGGGCATGCTCGGAGCGTCTCCCTTCATCAGCACACTGAGGCTGGCCTTGACGTAACCCTTGATCCCTGACCTGGTGTCCGCTGGGTCGGTGAGAGGAGCCCATTTCTGGTAGAAACGGTGGTCTGGAGACACAAAGAGGTCAGAGGTCAGTGAGTACTGCAGAGTTCTAATCAGAGTACTTTAGTGTGTGCAGTACTGGTACCTGGCTGGCTGTACACAGTGGAGATGTCAATCTTAAAGGTCCCAATGTGGGTCATCAGGAAGGCCAGAGTCCGCCTGTGAAACACCTGAGTGGAAACGACATTACAGGTGTTCACTTTGGACACACCCAGGTCTGTCGCCATGGAAACAGCAGTAGAAACAAATGGAAAAGCAAACAAACAGTGGAACTGACCTTTAGCTCTATGACTTTATCAAAGAAGATCTCTGGAGTTTCCTGAAACTCAAACTGGAAGTTCTGCAAGAGGAGACGAAGTAAACAGCTGTTTGTACTCAACTGTACTGTGAAATCTACTTCACTCTACTGCACTTTACTGCACTTTACTGTTCTCTCTGCTCTGCTGTACCTCATTGTAAAAGGGACAGTTGGTCGATTTCTGCGTTGCTGTTTTTTTCTTCTGATTTCCCATTTTGATGAAAACTGCAGGGTTGATGTTCACTCCAACCAGCTTTTGAGCCTCCAGGATGTTCACGTTCACCTGCATACACACACACACACACACACACACACACACACACACACACACACACACACACACACTTTGGGTTTCTATCTCATCAGAGGACATTACATTGACTTACATTCATTTCCTGGAGACTTATCCTAACCTTAACTATAACCACCATATGCCTAATCACCGTTCCTTTGACGAACATCAATAAACAGGTGAATTTGTGAGAATCTCATCATGATGGAGAGAGGTTTGCGTGTCCCAGATTAGGAGGCTTCCCCCTAGAGCCAGCGGGTGTTGGGCTCCACCACCGTTGTGGCGTGCCTTGTCACGGTTCTGTTTTCATTCTGTGATCTGGCACATTCGACTGGGAGGACACCGCCGGACATTCAAAAATGGATGAAGAAACTCACCTGAAAGCTCTGCACTCTGGGTGTTGCCGCAACATCACGTCTGGACAGCGGCCTGCAACGACTACACACACACACACACACACACACATTGTTGACAGAACTTAAAGCTCTCCTCCAGACATGTTTGAAGAAGATGTCTGGAGAAGAGCTTAATAAAAAACAATAAAGTGCTTGAACTAAGTAATTAAGCAGAAGTAATCAGACCTCAGCAAAGGAGTGAAGATAATGTTGGAAGCCTCCATATCCATCAGGTCATCATCATAATCATCATCATCGTCTTCATCTTCATCTTCATCCCCAGTCCGGACCAGGCTCCGGCCCAGACGCCGAGCCTCTCTCTCCACCTGATCTGGGCGAGTGATAGTTGGCTGACTGAGGGATGAGAGACAAAGACAAATAAACACTTCCTCCAAATATTCAGTGTGCTTTGTTTTATCCTTCTGTCAGGACCAGCGGGGTGGGGTTTATAAATTGTTGTCTGATGAATCATGACACCTGGAGCTCTTTGGATACTCAGGTATGTTCGATATTATCTGTTCACAAATGTATTTGTATTGGTCTAAAAACAATCCTGCACATCTCTAGCTAAGAGAATGAATATGTGCATGTTTTTTTTACCTCTCAGGGTCACCAAATCCTTCGTTCCTGATGACCAGACCTGATCTGAAAATGACGGAAGGAAGATAAACAAAATTATAATGAGAGACATTTTTTACAGTTTGGTGGAAAATATGTGTGTGCAGATGTTTCCGGTTCGGTGCGGACATGCGATCTTACTCATCCTTGTCTTCTACTTTCAGAAAGTCGACTCCGTCCCAGTTTCCTGCTGTTCCTTCAACTGGATTATACCGAATATCCAACTCAACATAGATCTACAGACACAACAACCCAAAGAGATTTCACCCAATATATCAGTAACCTTACATAAATAATATAAGTAATAATGTTAAGTAAGTGTGTTTGTGTGTGTCTTTACATCAGTCAGGCTGTAGTTGGCATCAGTGAGTGGTTCCCGTAGCAACAGCCTCCCCGAGGTAACAACATGCTGGAGACTGACAACCAGCTTACCGAGTAGTCTGCACACATAAACACACACACACACACACACTCTTTTAAGTTTTAAGCATGATAGATATGAAAACTGGTTGTGTGTATGTGTGTGTGTGTGTTACCTGTTGGAGAAGACTTTACTGCAGTTATAAACACTGATGGACAAAACTTCATCTCGGATCACTTTACCATAATGAGGCCATCGGAAATACTGCAATAATAACACACACGCACACACACACACACACACAATATGATTATTGACTCAGATACACCCACGCATTTGAATATCGAAGCAAACTACATGGAGAAGGAAGAGATGGTTTCTAAAACCACCCTGATCACATGAGCTCAACATTTCAGTTTCGCTGATGCGTATCAGCTGTTTCTGTCTTTACACTACTAACCACTCTTCATTATGTGGTTACGTATGCTTACATAGTTTACACCTGGTCCCACCTTAAGAACAAACACCAGCATGACTCAATGGCTGCAAACATAAAGAAACACAACTCCAACACATGGAAACCAGTGCTGTGTTCACATCACACACAGACGTTACAGTAGTTACATTATCTAACTGTCAGCATTGTTTATGTCAACAAACAGCTGGTAAAATGAGTCAATGGAAGTTCTGCTTCTGGAAAACCAGAAGAAACGACTACGACTGCCTGCAATCTGACTATCTTTTCATTTCTTAATCTTTAGACAGACTGTGATGTTTGTGCGTCTCTCTTCCCTCATCTGATTCAGTCAAATAAGTTGTGTATTGCTATTAAAGTGCATACAAATACTAAATTCATTTCTTCATACTATTATCATTGAGGGGTTTTTTCTACAGGTGTGATGCTGCACTATTTATCTATCTATCTACTTTCTACATCTACGCCGCTATAATTATATATTTCACAGATATAATTAGTCATGATTCAGATTACGATATTACATACAAAGTGTGATTGTTTTAATTCTAAAAATAAATAAATAAATAAATAACTGAAAAACAATCCAATAAACACTAACTACAACATGTACCGCTTACATGTTAATGCATTAATAATAATGATCAAATACTATTTGCAGTAGTTTTCCTCTTGAAAACGTAAGTACTTCTGTTTTGAGAGCAGGTACGGAGTATTTTTACAGTGTAGTGCTGCTACTTTTACTTTAAGGTTATCATCTACCTCTGTGTAAACTAAAGCAGAGCTGAATAAAAGGTCAAAAACTGTCAGACAATCTGATCTAAACATAATGCAACTTATTATAATACAACTTAATGCTGTTTGGTTTTAATATTAGATGCAGATAGATTTGTTGTTGTTTGTTGTTAAACAGTTTTTTTATTATTGATTAATCTTTTGGACCATAAAATGTCAGAAAATGTTGAATAATGTCTGTCACTGTTTCCTAAAGATGAAACCTTGAAACCTCAAACGTTTTTATTTTGTCACTAATCCAACTAACCCGAAGCACTGAAGAAGCTAGAAACTAGAAAATATATTTACATTTAAGAAGCAAAAGAATCTGGGCATTTCTTTTCTTTAATAATAACTCAATAATCAACTATCAAAATAATTGGCAGTTCATTAATTGGCTAATCGTTGCAGCTTTAAAACAACATCTTCTTTGACATCCATTAAACATGTTTAAATGTTTAAAATTATGTTTAATTTTGGCTCACAAATTCTTAATGTTAGAGCATGAATTTGTTTTTGTTTTTTTAATCTCCAGAAAATTTGCCGGGCAGTAGAATAAAATTGAATCAGGCCAATTGTAGGTATGTATGTGTGTGTGTGTGTGTTGAAGGAGCGGCTATGTCTGTGTGTGTGTGTGTGAACTATAGGAGTGGTTCATTTTCATATCAGCTCCGTTAAAATAGTTTCAATCCGCACACACACACCACAACCATGCTGAAGGTCATGTGATCTGAAATCTCTGCTACTTCTACATGAAGTTTTCCCGTTTACTTCAACGCAGTCAGCGTTTCATCACAGCAGCATCTAGAGGACATTAGAAGAACTGCAGCCGAACGTAACCGCCAGGAAGCGACGGGTTACCCACCTCGTTGAAGATGGCCACGTTCTCACACTGCAGGACTCTGGTTTTATGGGTGAAACCTGGAGGATGGACAGACAGACGGGGGTTACTATAGCAACAGCAATGGCAACGAACTACAAAGGTTTGAGTATAAATAAAAACTAAACAGAAAACTGTATTGGCTAATAGTTTCTCTCACTTTCCACCTCTGCATGTCTTCTTTTTTAGTTAGAGTCACAAGTAAACAAAATAAATACAACAATAAATACAACAATAAATACAACAGTCAATCCTCCAGTGACACTGTTGTTGTTTTTTAAGCCATCATCAGTCTAATTTGTTTGTGGAAACACGAACAGGGACGTGCGACAAAGACTTCTAATTCCTGGAGTTTGTTAAAATAATTTTTATTTTAACACCACATATGGATATTTCATATGTATAATATAATATATAACAGTCTGAAAGGGTCTACTTAAAGGACATTTTACTGATGATACTGCAGTACTTTTACTTGAATATATTTTTGAATGTAGGACTTTCACTTTTACAGTGTGGTATTACTACTTTTACTTTGGTAAAGGATGTTACACTTTTCCCTTTCGTAGGATTAAGGGGCCGAAAAACAAACTAGACCCAGATGAAAAGTACTCTTAAAGCTTAGTGTGTGTTACTGACCTCTGAAGCAGAGTTCGACCTTTCTGTCTGATCGTCCCGGCAGGTTGGAGATCCTCCTCAGATTCACACTGATGGACATGATGATCCTGAGACCTGAAACCTGTCTGTCTGTCTGTCTGTCTACATGATGTTTCCCTGAAAACGTCTCATCTGTTCGTTTCTGTCTTCTCTCTTCAACAGGTGGAAACTAACTGCTGTGTGTGTGCGTGTTGTCTATCCAATATGGTGATGGGAGGTACCTGTGTGTCGGTTTTTGTGTGTACATTACAGCACAGGAAGGCTTCTACAAGTGTGTGTGTGTGTGTGTGTTAGGGCAGGTCCTGTCTAATGTTTGAGAGCAAATAGAGTTGCTCAACTAGTTTCCTCCTTAGACTACACTTCATAGGACTTTACATTCATTTCCTGGAGACTGAACCGAACCTAAAACAAAGTCTTCACCCTAAAATTTAACGATTTATGTGGACTCACTTTTGTCCCCACATTGTGACTGTATAAACATAAATCTGCTCAGTGGGATCAGGACTCAGTTAGTCTTTATGTTATCAGGTTAGATGTGCAGAGCTTCGTATGTCGGACGTCATCTTCATGTGACGGAGCCACAATACACACACACACACACACACACACACACAGTTTGTTGATGTACAGCACAGAGTTTGGCAGGTGTCTTAAAAAAATAAATCATGCTCTGAAATTAATATGATGCATCAATATTTAGCCAACATGGATTTACTGGACATGATTCTGGATTTTTGAAGGTTGATACTAATATAGATATTGAGAGTTTTAAACTTTTTTTTTCTTTTGATTCTTGATGCCCGTTTTTGGCCTAAAGCTGGTCTGTCTACTGATAACTGTAATAATAACTGATATAGATTATACGTGAATAAAATCCTGATAGATTAAAAAAAATCATGGTAAAAAAATAATAACAATCACTGTGGTGATTTTTATATTTTTTGTGCTGATAAGTGAAACTATGACGTGTTGGAATAAACCGGAATGCTCCTTTAAACTGCAGCAGCTTTCTCAACAGAAACACAGTAAAGAAACTCAACTCAAGTCTCCAAATGTTGAATATTTTTTATTGGAGTTTAAAGCAACATTCACATAGACAGGATGCTACTGGTTATGCTGGTTAACAACACTGGTTAGTTAACTGTTTAAATGAGCAGTGAAGCTGGTGATCACATGATGCTGTGGATCAACCAGTTTAACAAACATTTAGTAAATAACAGCCAGCAGGAGCGTAAATGTGGAGCGAAGAGCTATAGGAGTGTAGTACTTTATCTTTTTCTCATATTCAAACAACAGATCTTTATCCTTGATGGTTTCTCCCATTCTTGATGACATCACGGCACCATGTGACCATGCAGCTGGGGGTTAAAGTGACATACGTGATGTCAACACGTCCGTTTAAAATTACAAAAATAATAATAATTCCCTTAAACCAGAACACAGACATAAAACAAGTTTTTGGCATCTAAGAAGAAAAACAAACAAAAATATGGCGAAGAAAAAAAACGTGCAGAGAGAAACCTGAACTCATGGTCCACGTTATTAACCATTTCTGGAGCTTTCAAGTGCATGTCATGGTCTTCATCAGCAGATAGATCTGCTTTTTCTTTTCTTTTTTTTGTGAAACTACTGTTTCTGTGTCTAAATTCACAACTTCATATAGATTTCTATATATATAAAAAATAGATTGATTTGAACATTTTCTCAAAATATAAAAATCTGCTTAATTTCAAACCTCAGATTTGAAACTCCGGTTCGACCAGGAGTCTGAAAATGCTTTTACTTTTTACCTCTTTTTAACGTCATCTCAACCTGTTTGAACTTTATTTCCTGTGACTCTGGTCCCTCGTGGGCTACCGTAGCAGGTTAACAGACGCCTGTCAATCACACAGTCTGTTGGCACCACAGAGACAGACAGACAACAAACAGCTTGAAACATAAAAATACACAACTAGTATGTCTGACAAAAAAAAAATCTAACAAATACAAAATACCATGAATTTCAATCACATCTCACAATCTTCCATCAGATGGACTTTGTTCAGGTGTCGTTTGGCCTGTTTCTGGCGTTCAGTCAGTCTGTGTTTACCACAACAATCACATGTGATGTCATGTGCCGTGCAGCAGAACGCTTAACGTGTGGAAAGGTTATCATGTGATGACACCTGAGACATCTCCATTCACTGATGAAGACTGTGAGATACACTCGGCCTGCACGGTTGTAAACTACAAAGTTATTGTAGAGGTTAGACCATCTGTTCCCAAATATGGAGAATAAACTTTATAAAGTTAAAGCAAACCTCAGCGCTACAAATAATAATCAACACAGAAATACAAAAAAAAGACCCCAAAAAAGGGCTAAATGTCCCTAATTCATACCAAGTGACCTCTATGACAATTTAATTTATGTCATTTCTAACAGAGACGTGGTGATTTAAGTGGTTGAAGTGAATATTTAAAATTATTTGTATTTTGACACAGTTTAACACTGACGTGTGTGTGCAGGCGTTCAGGCAGACTCTCAGTGTGATGCTGCTTGGCAATGTGGGACACTGCATTCAGGTCATTTGGGAAGGAGCGTTATCATGGTTACAACTTCGAAGTCCTTACATCACTGGACAACTGAAGATGGCGACTGCCGGTGCTCTTTAATTATGAATCTAAAAGTGTGTTGTGAAGTAGATTCTCACCTGCTGGACTGTAACAACCTGAGCTGTACAGCATCTCGTCAGCGACATCAACACCGACTGTGTGTATCGATGGAGCAGCGTGACAGGAGGAACGTGACAGTGACTGTGAACGCAGCATTCACAGTCACTGTCACGTCTCTCCAGTCTCTCCTTTTAACTCTGGTTTCTGTACACTGAAGTAGATTCATTCAGCTCTGGTAAAACGGCTTTATTTGAACATTTCCAACTCACATTTGTGCAGTCCAGGGTGAAAAAGATCTACCGTAGATGCTGACGGTATCTACGGCAACTTCCACATGACCTGAACGCAGCGCCATGTTGGCTCCCAGTGAACAAAGAGCATTTCTGTCAGCATAGGGCATTTTACTCTGAGACACTCATATTTCTTTCGTTATTGTTGGTCTGTCTCGGGTTCACTGACCTGCACAGACCAACCGTCAGGGTCTGTAACTACAGTCATGCAGCTCTTTGATGCCCTGCCTGCGACCTCACATATGAAACATGAATGTCACAGATGTCAGATGATCAGTTTTGGCATTGGTTAAACAACCAGATAACCTCCTTGAACCCAACATGATGGTAGAAATGATTTCTGAGCCGGGAGCCAAAACGGCTGCATCAACGAACCACTGAGAGTCATGACAGAAGAGCCTGGAAGCAGCTGAGCAGCGTGTTGAGGTCACAGAGGCCACACTAACGAACACGTTAAGGCTATCGTAAAGTGTATAATAAGGCTATATAGTAGTAAAGCTATGATTACGTTCATAATATCATTCATTATATATTTTTCCAGCATTTTTGTGCAAAAGCAAAGTGCAATATATTGACACCTGATCAATCGAGCAGATAAGAGCCACACGCTCACACACAGAGCTGGTGCAGAACTAACTGTATTGAATGTGAATAGGAAAACCCACAAACTCCTCTCTACAAATACAAAGTCAATACAGTTTCTACATAACCAGCTCAGCTCTCAGGAGGTCAGTGACCTTCTGTTACTATGGCAACGATAAGGGAAAGTGTGTGTGTGTGTGTGGCTCTGTAACTGTAACTGATCTGCATAGTTAGTGTGAAAATAGCAGAAAGAATCAATAATCTATACTATATTATTACTATTCTATTTGATTAAAGGAAAATCAAAAGAGTGATTATATCTGATTGGCTGACAGCTGATTGCTGCATTGCGATTGGCTGAAATTCCAGCAACACATCAAGTAGGTCCTTGAAGAATGGTCGACTTTGTGGGCGTAGCCTGCTCCTGGAATGAGATGAGGGCGGGGTTTAAGCTGTATGGTCGTGTTTGGTGGAGTTGTGAGGTGGATGGGGGTGGTGGGGGTGGGCGGGGCTTTAAGATTTGGGAGCAGCTTGTGGTTTGAGTGGTTCGAGGCCTCTCATTTTGAAATAAGAAACCACCTGATTGGGAACCTCAGCGAGAACCGACTGAGCCAGAGACGACATGGGAGCCTGCAGAGACAGAGACAGATGTGAGAAGGTTGTCAGAGTGTCTCCGAGGGTCCTTCTACTCTGGTGCTGTGGAAAGAATCCTAAAAACCAACAACGGTGAGCCTTACCTGAGTGAACTGTCTGTACGGGACGAACTGGACGATGTCTCTGGCGACGGCCTCGCCCACCGTCGACCTCAGCACGCCGTCGTCTCCATCCAGAAGCTCCATGGCCTTAAAGTCCGCTGGCCCCACACCCACGATGATGACTGACAGCGGCAGCCGAGACGCCCGAACGATGGCGTCGCGGGTCTGGTCGAAGTCGGTGATCTCGCCGTCAGTGAGGATGAGGAGGACGTAGTATTGCTGCAGAGAGACACGGACATAAGTCAAGGTCTGAGTGTGTTTTTGGTTATTCTTTGTGTGTGTGTGTGTGTGTGCGTGTCCTCACTGAGGCGCTGTTGGCCTGCGCAGAGGTGGCGGCGATGGAAGAGACATGATTGATGAGTGGAGAGAAGTTTGTAGGTCCAGAGAGTTTGAGCTGAGGCAAAACCATCCTGTAGGCTTCAACTATCCCCTGAATACCTGAAACAGAGAAGCAGTTATCACAGATGAAAATACTTCACAACTTAGTATGTAAACAATATACATACTAAACACTGTTGTATGTACTGTGTGTACCTTGGCAGTAGGGGTTAGTGGGGTTGAAGTTGAGGGCGAACTCGTGATTTGCAGCCTGTAGGATCAACAACACGACCGTTCAGTAAACACGACTATCTACAAGCAACACATTACAATAAAAAAATGAATAATATAGCTGATATTATATATATATATGATGTAGTGATTGTTTGGTTAGAGAGCTGACCGTGTAGTCTGGAGGCAGCTTGGCTCCAAAACCAAACGCTGGGAAAAGCTTATCACTGAAACAAGAAACACAAAATAATCACTGTAATAAAAATGAAAATCATTTTCTACCGTCTACGAGGGTTCAGAGAGCGTTCAGGGAGCGGTGCGAGTGGTGTACTAACGTGTCGTAGTCCTGGACCACCTGACCCACAGACCACAGAGCAGACAGGTACTGGTTCTGCCCGTCTGCACTCATGTAGTGGAGAGAGTTGGGCGAGCGAGGATCGCCGTTGGAGCCGGTGAAGTCGATCCCCACCTACAGAGTTCATACAGCGTTCGTTAATCCCTGCCGGCAAACATTTACTCAAATACATTTACATGTTGATTCAACCAACCAGTTTATAACATTGTATTTTTAATGAATAATTTAATTAAGTTATGATTAATTACATGAGATCATCACAATCTCTCTAATTATTTAGTTCCTGAATATCTGAATGTGATTGGTGAATTAAAATGTGTGTGTGCTCGTGGATGTCGACGTACCGTGAAGTTGATTTGGCAGCCGCCCATCACGTAGTCCAGGAAGCTGTACTGAGTCACCAGCTGCGTACACACACACACACACACACACACACACACAGTGTAAATAAATTAAACAGTGTAAATAAATGAAAGCATCACTTGTGTATTTATGGGTATATACACTTCAGGTTGCACACACACAGCTTTAAGGATTATGAAGCAGCAACCACTGGCAGGGAACTCTGGGTAATGTAGTCTCTACCTTGCAGTTCTTCACCAAGACGACACCAGAGTTCTTGTAGCTCTTCTTCTTCTTCTGTTTCTCGGGGTGGATGCATTCAAACTCCACCTGGAGGACAAGAGATCCCACAGTTTAATGACCTCTGAGGAGCCAATAGAAAGATGTCAAATGTTTTTCTCATCAATGAGCTCACCGCTGAACCAGCAGCTTTCTGCAGCTCAGAGACTTTAGTCATGAAAGAACCAATCAGATCATGAGATCCATCGCTGTCGTGATCGGAACAATCCACCTGCAGGAGTGGAAGACTTAATGTGAGCGTCGGAGCTTTGATTGGTTGTTATGACAGAAGGTGGATTCTGATTGGTTGTTTTGAACAGAGGTGGAATCAGATTGGTGGAACCTTCAGCTCTCTGTCGAGGTCGCTGCCGCAGAAAGTTTGTAGAGGAACACAGAACTTCTTCCAGCTGGGACTCAGGTTGTTCTTCACCACCTACAGACAAACAAACGTTCACCTTCAAAAACAATGACTGACTCTGATTGGTGCACAAAAATGTGACATAATCATTTCCCAACGGAGCCCCTCCCACTTCAAACCAGCGAGAAAAGACACAAAAATATAAATCTGAAGTGAAATACCCAAAACGATTCCTCGAATTAGGTTTACATAAAGGTTCAAGACACAAGTAGAGAAGTACGTTTGTGTCGGTTTACCTCTGTTCTGTGGACCAGCTGCCACTTTCCATCGTCTCCTTTTTTAAAGAACTCCAGGAACGGATCAGACTTTCCAAATGTGTCCTGAACAGACAAAAGACGACAAGTTTTTTTTCAAGACAGTCTTAAGACATTGAAACATGTTTTCTTGCTGTAATCATTCATTTATACTGGCGAAATCTCTTCATAATGTACTTACGATGTAAATGAAGGGAGCTAAAAACAACACAAAAATGCAAAAATGTATTTAAAAGTTTATCAGAAGCTAATATGAAGCTTTAGACGCCCAAATGAGTCAAATCAAGTAGATATTTTATAACGTTTATGTTTTTAGTGCCAAAGTTGCTCTTTCTGTGGGAATCTGATGCAAAAAAGACTAAATGTGGCAGAGTGCTGAAGCCTCATATAAGCTTCAGATAAACTTTTAAATGTATTTTTTGCATGATATTAATGAGGATTTTGGCCTCTATCGCTTACATTAAAAGCACATTTGATAGGGATCTTTTTAAAAGCCAGTATGAACAGCAAAGATGACAAACAGCACTGGGCTGTTGATTTAAGGCACCCTTGAAAAGTTGTGAATCTATCCTTTAACTGGTTGAGACATGTGTGAAGGTTTTAATGGTGCAACCTGCGTAAACATAAGGATACAACAGTCCTGAGGAGGTGAAGGTGCAAGAGAGGAAGAAAAGAAAGTAGGAAGAAGTTACCTTCTTGTCGAGCTTTTTAGCCTCCAACTCCAACACAATGGCTCTGTTGTCTGTTATCTCCTCTGCTGTGACCTACACACACACACACACACACACACACACACATTAAGTTCTAATTTGAATTTCCATTAATGCTCTTTGGGACACACACACACACACACAGTACAGTGTACATACAGTGATGGTTCCTTTCCCTGCAGGCTTGCCTTTCTTCAGCTGCAGAGGTCTGGTCACCTTTTTACTGGAAACTATCTGAAACACACACACACACGGTCAGTCTTCAGCTGTATCATCAGTATCTGCAAACATGCTCGTAAAAGCAAAAAATTCAGAGACAGTATTGTAAGTACACATTTTGTCCAGAAGAGGGAGCTGTAGACTTTATAACACTCAGTGGACCTGAGAAACATGTCTGCCTCTTAGTATCATCCGTTACTAACAGACACACTGAAACTGACCTCCAAGTAAAATAGTTCCTGATTATAGCCAGCAGGTGGCGCAGTAACCAACAGTAGTACCTCATGAATGTTTTACAACTCCAAAAAATATTAATATACATACTTTTGTTTCCAGTATACCAGAGTCTATGAAGAAAATACTCATTTCTAGTAAATGCTTTGAGGTAAACCTGGTCTGATTTGGTGTGTACCTGTCCCAGTGTTAGCTCCACCCCTCCCAGGTAGTCATCATCGCCGAGGTCAGGGCTGGAGTTGTCAATGTCGTAGATCCCCAGCTTCAGATTTTGAACATCTTCAAAGCGATAATCTAGTCTGAGACGCTGACTGAAGGACGGACTGGAGGTGTTCTTCAAACGCTCGGTGCGACCCAGCTGAGCGAGAGAAACACAAAATCACAAAAAAGGAAAAAAAAACGCACATGAAAAATGTAGATCCTGTAGTGTGACTGCAATGTTACCTCAGTCCACTTGTCTCCTCCTGTGTTCTGCAGCAGCACACACAGAGGGTCCGACTTTGACCCGACATCTTTATCCAGCAGGTCCGAACAGGAGACACTCAGCTCCACCTTCGTGATACAGTCCGCCATCTGAGGACGGGCAGAGAGAGAGACACGGGGGTCAGGACATTAACGTGGTTTTACAGAATAACGTCAAACAAATCGGACAGTCGGTCACATTAAAAGATTTACGCTCGTTAGAAAACTGTTAGAAAGCAGCTGAGATCAAAGTCAGACGCTGTGCGACGTTGGAAATGCTCCGTGTGGTTATTCATCTGCTCTTATGCACTTCTGCATGTTCACTTCCCAAACTCTCCTATCTGAGATAATAACGTCAACAGTTTTTAAATATGCTTCGCTACAGATCCTGTTTGCGGTCAGTGTCACTACTTCTCTTTGTATCTCCTCTGTTCTCTAAAATTAAAAAACACCAACACAAACCATCATTTACAACCGCGTCTATAACCGATGAGTCCTGATGAGGGAACTCATGATGGAGGAGGTGAAGCTAGAGACAAACACATTGATGAGAGTTAACACAACACACCAAACCACAAAATGATGAAGTGGTTTAATGAACTGAACACCAGCTGTTCCAAAAACCACAAAGATAAGAAAATGACTAAAACCAGCAAATACGCACATTGGGGAAGCTACAAACCACTGAAGTTTTGGCATTTTAAAAAAAACAAACAAAAAACTTCTGACGCATCACAGAAAATAATGAGGAACGAAGCAGCAAAGCCTCACAAAACCCAGAAAGCAGCAGAGAGAAAATGAGAAGAAACTTGCCATCATTTCGACCTGAGTATAAATGAAATTAATTAGATATCTCCAGCAGCAGCAGCAGCAGCAGCAGCAGCGTTGTTCACTTTCTGCCGTCTCATCCCAACCAGCTGAAACCTGCAAACCTTGTACAGACTCAAACCTGCTGCTGCTGGTTCAGAGGTCGCTCAACAACACCAATAAAAACATATATCAACCAAAAGAGTTCAGCTGCAGACCAAACAAAGGGGTGCGAAGGAGGAAATGATTTACTCTGATGATACGGAGTATGGAGAGACTTACATGGTATGACTGAAGCTCTCTGTGTGTAGAGATAATACTGTATGACTGTATATATTTATCTCTTCAACATGCAAAAGAGGTTGAGACACTGAATAAACTGACTGAACCACAACTGACACATCCTCATGTCTACATGAAAAGCAAGTTACATTTAATGGAAATCCGTCCAGCCTGAAGCAAAATAATGAGATGAGATTTGTTTTTTGGATAATTGATTAATAGTTTGGAGTCAATTTAGTAGCGGACTTCGTAATTATTAAAAAATTGACGTAATTTAAAGTCCCTGTGATCGATGCCCTAAGAGGTGTTGGCAAATTCAAAATGGCCGAATTCAAAATGGCTGACTTCCGGTTGGACTTAGTGTAGGTGTGGCTTCAGGAGGACTTTTTTTTGTAAGTTTTCACATTATTAAAATTTCATACCATCGTTCATGTAGGTGAAACATAACGGGGGGATTCAACTTTTATATTTTTTATAGGGGGCGCTAACGCAAGCTTTATCAAATATCACATTTTCACTGTGTTGTCACGGCAACAAGCTTTCAGTGAAAACTCTGGATTTTGATCACTTATATTTAGATGACAAAGACCAAATTTGCTAATATCTCTAGGAGGAGTTTGTTAAAGTACAACACCTGCAAATGGCCCAAACTGCACAGGTGACTCAAAATGGCCGACTTCCTGTTATATGTTGGGAGATGATACATGCATCTACCAAAATACCACTCATCTTTAAAAAAGGTGTGGTCTTTTAGTTAGGAACTATTGAGCCATTTTGCCACACCTATATGCAACATCAAATATATATATTATTATGTTCAAAGTTTCACAACTTTTCGAGCATGTTTAAGCAGTCAGAAATAATAAATTAAATAATAATATTAATCAAGGACTTCACTGCTGTGTTAACTGAGCACCATACGTGTCAGTGAACGCACCATACAGTCTTAAACACACCCTTTAAAACGCCTTAAAACTCTGACAGACACCTGAGTGTTTATTGGCCACAGTGGCGCAAAAAGTGGGTATGCACTATATGCGGCGCATAGGGGCGCCGCGTTAGAGGGGGCGCCAAAGCGATGGGGGAACAATAATTTCGAGTCGGCATTTTCTGTATTTAACAGCTGTTTGTGTATGTGTAAATGATATGATCAATAACAGAGGGGCATGTCACTAATTAGGCGCCCCTTCGCTCCCTCACCTCTCCTCTCCTCCTCTCCCACACACACACACACACACACACACACACACACACACACACACACACACACACACACACACTATAAGCGTTCCAGTGCGCGCCCCTCCGGGCACGCGCTGGCGCGGTTTTTTTTCCATTCATTTGAATCGCGTTGTCACAGCTAAAGATGGAGAGGCAGAAAAAAAGCTGTCCAGAGCACAAAGCAGAAAACGGAAGAGGGAGAAGGAGAAAGGTTTTGAGGGGATGAAAAAAAGCTTTTCGAGGTGGTTGAAAGACAGTGGTTAAGTTATGTCAGTGTATCAAGAGGAGGCTTGTAAATATTCAGGATAGCAAAGCTACTAGCAAAACGACAGGTCCAACTGTGGGAGGAAGGACTTGATACACGTTCTTCATTCTTTCAAAACTTCACTTTATTTAGATGTCAGGAATATGGTTTCATTTAGTGACGTTTTAGATTCGTTTCCAATGAGATATTATTGATATAACTGCCTCTGTGTCAGTTGATGTTTAATATAAGTTCCTACTTATTTTGTTTTTGGTTCCTACCTACCTGCATGTAAGTTAATGATGATGATAATTCCAGCACTGGTCATCATAAAAAGGAACCAGAGAGGCACTTTAGGTGCATGGTTTTCAATGTTATTGTCGACACAGTCCTGCAAGAGTTGTCTGACAGGTTTTCCAATCTTCAGCTTGTGTCTGAGAAATTTAAATTCATCACTAAAATGGAGCACATGACACAAGCTGAGCTGGAGGAATCAGTTACCAGATATGCCCTGACTACCTGTGATGTTTCCAGAGATATCATTCAAGAAATGTACCCAGCAAGCCGTCTACTGAAGGGTTACAAGGCTCTTGAGAAGTTGAATTTCCTCATACAGGAGAATCTTGATTTGGTGTTCCCAAATTTGACAGTAGCCCTTAGAGTATTCCTGACCATGCCTCTGACGGTTGCATCTGCAGAAAGATCCTTCAGTAAGCTGAAGCTTATCAAAACATACCTTCGTTCAAGTATGAGCAATGATCGCCTGACCCAGGGCACGACATGTAACAATTTAGTGGTAGGTAGGACTTATTTATGTTATTACATTGTTATACATTATTTTTTGTGTTTTATTGAGCTGATCACCTGCTGTAATACATAAAACAAAAGTCTGTAATAAAAGTCTAATATTTTATAAGTCCATGAATAAATAAGATGTATACACGTAAACATTGAGGGGGGGGGGGGGGGGGGGGGCACCTGTAATGTGTCTGCATATCCCTCAGAAAGGAGGTAGTTGCGCCCCTGCTGTAGGTGATCAGTGCAGTGTAACAGTGCAGCGCAGTGAGACAATGCAGTACAACAAATGCAGTGAAGCGAAACAATGCAGTGCAACAAATGCAGTGAAAGTAACAATGCAGTGCAATAAATGCAGTGAAACGTAACAGTGCAGTGCGTAAAATGCAGTGCAATAAATGCAGTGTAACGTAACAATGCAGTGCGTAAAATGCAGTGCAATAAATGCAGTGTAACGTAACAATGCAGTGCGTAAAATGCAGTGTAACGTAACAATGCAGTGCGCAAAATGCAGTGAAATGTAACAGTGCAGTGCGTAAAATGCAGTGCGATAAATGCAGTGTAACGTAACAATGCAGTGCGTAAAATGCAGTGTAACGTAACAGTGCAGTGCGTAAAATGCAGTGAAGCGTAACAGTGCAGTGTGTTAAATGCAGTGAAACGTAACAGTGCAGTGCGTAAAATGCAGTGTAACGTAACAATGCAGTGCGCAAAATGCAGTGAAATGTAACAGTGCAGTGCGTAAAATGCAGTGCGATAAATGCAGTGTAACGTAACAATGCAGTGCGTAAAATGCAGTGTAACGTAACAATGCAGTGCGTAAAATGCAGTGAAGCGTAACAGTGCAGTGTGTTAAATGCAGTGAAACGTAACAGTGCAGTGCAATAAATGCAGTGTAACGTAACAATGCAGTGCGTAAAATGCAGTGCAATAAATGCAGTGTGACGTAACAATGCAGTGCAATAAATGTAGTGTAACGTAACAATGCAGTGCGTAAAATGCAGTGAAGCGTAACAGTGCAGTGTGTTAAATGCAGTGTAACGTAACAATGCAGTGCGCAAAATGCAGTGAAATGTAACAGTGCAGTGCGTAAAATGCAGTGCGATAAATGCAGTGTAACGTAACAATGCAGTGCGTATTATTGAGCTGATCACCTGCTGTAATACATAAAACAAAAGTCTGTAATAAAAGTCTAATATTTTATAAGTCCATGAATAAATAAGATGTATACACGTAAACATTGAAGGGGGGGGGGGGCACCTGTAATGTGTCTGCATATCCCTCAGAAAGGAGGTAGTTGCGCCCCTGCTGTAGGTGATCAGTGCAGTGTAACAGTGCAGCGCAGTGAGACAATGCAGTACAACAAATGCAGTGAAGCGAAACAATGCAGTGCAACAAATGCAGTGAAAGTAACAATGCAGTGCAATAAATGCAGTGAAACGTAACAGTGCAGTGCGTAAAATGCAGTGCAATAAATGCAGTGTAACGTAACAATGCAGTGCGTAAAATGCAGTGCAATAAATGCAGTGTGACGTAACAATGCAGTGCAATAAATGTAGTGTAACGTAACAATGCAGTGCGTAAAATGCAGTGAAGCGTAACAGTGCAGTGTGTTAAATGCAGTGTAACGTAACAATGCAGTGCGCAAAATGCAGTGAAATGTAACAGTGCAGTGCGTAAAATGCAGTGCGATAAATGCAGTGTAACGTAACAATGCAGTGCGTAAAATGCAGTGTAACGTAACAATGCAGTGAAGCGTAACAGTGCAGTGTGTTAAATGCAGTGAAACGTAACAGTGCAGTGCGTAAAATGCAGTGCAATAAATGCAGTGTAACGTAACAATGCAGTGCGTAAAATGCAGTGCAATAAATGCAGTGTAACGTAACAATGCAGTGCAATAAATGCAGTGTAACGTAACAATGCAGTGCGTAAAATGCAGTGTAACGTAACAATGCAGTGCGCAAAATGCAGTGAAATGTAACAGTGCAGTGCGTAAAATGCAGTGCGATAAATGCAGTGTAACGTAACAATGCAGTGCGTAAAATGCAGTGTAACGTAACAGTGCAGTGCGTAAAATGCAGTGAAGCGTAACAGTGCAGTGTGTTAAATGCAGTGAAACGTAACAGTGCAGTGCGTAAAATGCAGTGTAACGTAACAATGCAGTGCAATAAATGCAGTGAAACGTAACAGTGCAGTGCGTAAAATGCAGTGCAATAAATGCAGTGTAACGTAACAATGCAGTGCGTAAAATGCAGTGCAATAAATGCAGTGTAACGTAACAATGCAGTGCAATAAATGCAGTGTAACGTAACAATGCAGTGCGTAAAATGCAGTGTAACGTAACAATGCAGTGCGCAAAATGCAGTGAAATGTAACAGTGCAGTGCGTAAAATGCAGTGCGATAAATGCAGTGTAACGTAACAATGCAGTGCGTAAAATGCAGTGTAACGTAACAGTGCAGTGCGTAAAATGCAGTGAAGCGTAACAGTGCAGTGCGTAAAATGCAGTGTAACGTAACAGTGCAGTGCGTAAAATGCAGTGAAGCGTAACAGTGCAGTGTGTTAAATGCAGTGAAACGTAACAGTGCAGTGCGTAAAATGCAGTGTAACGTAACAATGCAGTGCGCAAAATGCAGTGAAATGTAACAGTGCAGTGCGTAAAATGCAGTGCAATAAATGCAGTGTAACGTAACAATGCAGTGCGTAAAATGCAGTGTAACGTAACAATGCAGTGCGTAAAATGCAGTGAAGCGTAACAGTGCAGTGTGTTAAATGCAGTGAAACGTAACAGTGCAGTGCGTAAAATGCAGTGCAATAAATGCAGTGTAACGTAACAATGCAGTGCGTAAAATGCAGTGCAATAAATGCAGTGTGACGTAACAATGCAGTGCAATAAATGTAGTGTAACGTAACAATGCAGTGCGTAAAATGCAGTGAAGCGTAACAGTGCAGTGTGTTAAATGCAGTGTAACGTAACAATGCAGTGCGCAAAATGCAGTGAAATGTAACAGTGCAGTGCGTAAAATGCAGTGCGATAAATGCAGTGTAACGTAACAATGCAGTGCGTATTATTGAGCTGATCACCTGCTGTAATACATAAAACAAAAGTCTGTAATAAAAGTCTAATATTTTATAAGTCCATGAATAAATAAGATGTATACACGTAAACATTGAAGGGGGGGGGCACCTGTAATGTGTCTGCATATCCCTCAGAAAGGAGGTAGTTGCGCCCCTGATTGGCCACATATAAAAGTTTTCAGGTGACTTTGTCTCACGTGAACCTTTGACGAATTCACACCACTGTCGTAGCTGTGACCGTTTTTTTTCTTCTTCTCTGGTTTTAAATGAACTGAATCCGCAGTAATGAGGTTGTAAAGAAACGACGGAAGTTGCAAAATCATCTGCCAATAAAACCAGGACACACACACCCTTTCTGTCTCTCAAACACACACATACACACATGGGGAGCATTGCATCAATATAGATATTGATCACCGAACCAGAGCCGTTATGTTTTATCTTCTTAAAAACCACAGAAAGCGACGGACAGCTAATAACTCACAGACAGTCCGGAACATGAAACGACACCTTCTCAGTCAGAATAAAACACACTAGAGAGTACAATAACCGACCTGACCGCTATATTACGACTTTATACAGAAGCAAACCACACTTACGTTTTCGATTTCAACTGTGACTAAAGCAGAGGATAGACGTTTATCTCATTTGAACAGCTTACGCTAACAGGGAGCGGCAGACAGAGAACCTGCGCTCTGATTGGACAGGCAGTTACAGAACCGCGTTCTGATTGGGTAAGACAACATGTCATTCACGCCCTCTGGCTTCAGACCAAGTGATGTGACGTTTCTAGCCTGTGTAAAAACACTTCCGACCGGATTCCTTCAGAATAAAAGCTACACCATAACAACATGACAATAAAAGCACAAATTATTCTATTACAATGTTGTTCACTTGATCAATTATCCTTAATACACAAAATATAAGTAACCGATATTCAAAACTGTATAAATTCCTTTTGATGAATGAATTACTTTATATAGGTATCAAAATACACCTACTCGCTCGGATGTGTTCATCCCACCACATGCCTTCAAGAATCTTCATAATAAAAAAAACAAACTATAAATCATTTACACACACAAAAATCCACTGGATGCAAAAGTCAGAGGTTCAAGAGCAGCAGCACAAATAAAGGTCGCTGGAGTCTACAAACATTATGTCAGTATGAATATAACTTATTTCACCAGCCTCTGAATTATGTATGCCACAAAGCCTTGTGGTCATCAATTGTACAAATTACAGCAACAACAACAATCACAAAACCATGTGTCTAGCTCTATACAAGTACAAGTGTTTGTCCACTAATATAAAGTCAAAACTGCTCCACCGAATGAAAATCTGCTCAAAGATTGCAGGCCAATCCCTTAAAATATGAAGTTAGTTTACCACAACAACACATTAAGGTTGGCAAACATTGTTTTTGGCCCCAACCATGTCCTGAACAATGCATACAAATTGTTACCATCAAAACTGGAGACACAGAGATCCAATAGCTTTAATAGGGTTAGACTGAAGCACTGTTTTGCAAATCCTTAATCTAAATATAGATCTTAATCCCAGAGCAAATGATGTTGAAGAACCTTAAATATTGACGTCTGTGATCATAACTTTATGTTAAATGCATGTATCTTTGTTGTATCTCGTCTTGTCGTTTCTGTGATGTTGCTAATGGGGCTGCTGTGATGCAAAAAAAACCCCAACAACTTCAGACTTGATCTGACAAAGTAGGTTAAAAGTGTTACTCTTGTGAAACATGGATGACTGAGAGGCTACAGGTTGTTTCTTGAACTACAATGGCTGAATGTTAAAGCAGCAATGCAAAACACTAACTGCGTTACATTTAGCCTATTAAGTTTATCCAGCTTTGATCTAATATAATCTTTAAACTTACTATTTCTTTCCAGGGCTTTCAACCATAACTTACAGCAGATTGAGCTTTAACATTCACTTTGTGATTGAGTAAATGCATTTGTGTGCTTTTATGTTGAAGAGCACGTATTCAAACCGGAAGTACTGTTGCTGAATCTGATGAGCTTGACGAACATACTACTAATAAAAATTAAAGAGAGGCCAGACACGTTGGAAGTATAATTTTGAGGGCAGTTGTGACACAGTATTAACAGAATAAACTGAGCACAGCATGAGCCAACCTCCTCACAGAGAACAACAGTTTCATTTTATTCATCCATTGCAGTGAAACCGCACCGAAGTCAGAAAAAGCTGCAGCGTCACATCACAAATGAGAAAAACGAAGAGGAAAGACCAAAACACAAAATTAAATATCACAATATATTTTTGACCAAATACCTCAATGTTGTAGGGATGACTATCTGTGCGTTCACAAAATATTAGATGTTTGATAAATAATCATCAGTAGTGTGGATATAGTAATAATAAAGTGTGTAAAGGCACATGATAGAACAGTTTAGTAAATTCATGAAGATGTGTTACTTTACTGTAATGCAGCATTTAAAGCCAGAAAAAGACAACACTCATGTCATATCACAATAATAGGAAATCCAAAATATAAGACAATATCTAGTCTCATATCACGATATGATATATTGCCGAACCCTACAAACACAGAAAAATACAGTCCTGAGAGAGAGAAAAGGGGTTACATATAGAGAACTATACTGGTCTCTCTCTCTCACACACACACAAACACACAATCCCGCTTCAGCCATCTTTCACATCATTGTATCCTCTAATTACAGACTTCCCTGAAAAAACTGCTTATATTTAGTTGAACCCTCCACTGTCTCCCACTCACTCTGTTGGTCTAAACTTTATTCAAATCAACAGAACTAAACACATTTTTCTAAAGCTATATTTTTATTAACTGTTATTTGTTACTGAGAGACAAGGTGTCTGATTAGGAGTTGAGGTGTAAGCTTTGACTGTAGTTTAATTAAAGATCAATTTGATTAAACCGTTTTCTACAGGTGCGGATTAAACTACTGCAAAGGCCGGGACGCGCTACGGTGGGAACAGTCACATAAATCTGCCACTTCATCAAACTTTATACATTTACAGGCGACCATCAACTACCTCAAGCCTACCTTCTACTTGCCACCATTTACTTTTTATCTAAATACTACCACTATCTAAACACTAGTGTGTACAGACTACCATCTACTATCTAAACACTAGCATGTACAGACTACCATCTACTATTTATGTTCTACCGTCTAAATACTATTATCTATAGACTACCCTCCACTGTCCAAATGCTACCATCTATTGTCTAAATGCTACAGTCTACAGACATCCATGTACCCATCTACAGGCCTCATCTCCCTTCAAGGTGACTATTAGACTGTTGATGGTGGTCTGCAGACTACATAAAAACATTTATAGGCTTTTACAGAATATTTTATTATCTCGTGTATCTTTGTCTGTGACTCACCTGCGAGCACCGCCTTGTGTCTGTCTGTCTATTAGTGAGTAGGAGGGGCTGATTGACAGTTCAGCATCAGTCATTTAGTGATTTTACCCGTCTCACAACACACTGTTCTCCAGACGCAAATCCTTTGCAGAAGTTTCACATCAGGATTTTTATTTTTAATGTACCCTTCTCTGCACACCAGGTCCAACACATACACAATCATTCATCTATTCATTCAAGTGTTTGACATGACTTTATTAAAGTCTGTTCACCTATCTCACACACACACACACACACACACACACACACACACTTCAACACTGCATGCAACAGGTTGAACATCATCTGTGTACTTGTTTGAAGGTTAACCCTTTCATGCGCACAAGTTGACTCCTCTTCAGAAAAAGAGTCAAACATGTACCGGTAGGTGAAATAACCACCTTCCTCCACTAATGACTTCCTTCATATATCAAGACTGTGTGTGGACTAAAGAGAAATAACTATAAGGTTTATTTTAAATATGAATCACCTCACAGAAGATGAGAAGCAGTAATGAGTGATAAGACGTAGGTCTTTTATATATATATATATATATATATATATATATATAAAAAAAAACTACAAAAACTATAATGGTAGTATATATATATAAAATTTAGTGGTGGGCCGTTAACGGCGTTAACACGCTGCAATAATGTGAGCTGGGTCCTATAATAAGCAAACTGATTACTTTCACCGTGATATTTTAACACAGATGTATAAATAGCCGAATTGCACTGTAGGGGGCAATTCGGTTTTCGAACCTCTACGCGCCTGTGAATTACCGAACTACCACACCAAACGTTATAGTCTATCATGGATGCAGCCACGAAGCCGCAGGGCTTGCTTCAGGAAAAATTCATTTTTAAGAAGCTTTCCGATGGTGGCATCAACAAGACTAAGGTTGTGTGAACCTTATGCAATGCAGAATTGGTTTACTGTAGTTCTTCCAGTCCCAAATATCCCCTGAACGCAAAGCATCCCTCAGTCAGTGATGCATTTTGGCTCCTGTTCTAATGCATCCCCTGGTTTAAGAAACCCGTTCTCAAAGACTTACTTAGTAGTACTTAAGTATTTCGCATTCTGAACGAGCCATTTTAGTCTAGATTAATTTCAAGATTTCAGTGAGATTAAATATATATATATATATATAAAAATATAATATAATTACCTTAATATAAATTAAATTGATAACCAGGGTAGCACCAAAACAAATTCCTACCATGAACACAAAGGATCTTTAAAAGTAAATAAACTTAGTAGCAACCAATGAACTGCCTGGAACATCAGGACTATTAATGAGTGGCTGTTTTTGACTGGCGCTTTATGACAAACACACTAAATCATGCCAAATGAATCCAATAAAATGTGGTTATTACCCATGAATCCAATATGTTTTCATCATTAGACAGTGAGGAAGAGACAGTCAGAAAGAGCTGATCTCAGGCCAGCAGATGTGCATCAGGAACATCCTTTTATTAGCCAAAGCAAAGGAGACTCCACATCGTGTATGGTTATACCATCATACAGATTTGTTCACACAGACAATAGAAACAAAAATTATGTTTAAGGTGGAAACATCCAAAACATTATCAAACATACATAAAACAAAAAAGAAATATATACTACCAAACTAAAAACGCTACTGACTTCATCTCAGCGCTCTACAGTCCAAACACCTATTGTGTTTGTGCAGTGTGATGGCGGAGTTGGGGAGGTGGTACCGTCCAAACACAGCAACATCAGAAACGTGACGGGGGAAAAGAATTCAGCAGCCCAAAGTCATAAGTTATAGAATAAAACATGAGTTAGCAATCCGTCCATCCCACATCATCTTCATCACAACAGAGCACAGCTGTCAAGAGGTTACCATAGTAACAGAAATGTCATATTTTATGATTGCAGTGTTGATCTTTGACGGTGGCAACAAAGCTTGATGTCACTATATGTTTACCATAGCAAAGGAGCATGTCAACATTTCACCAAAAGCAACAGAGCAAAAACATTTGATAATGACAACATAGCTTTCTCTTTTTTTTAAATCATAATTTTACCATAGCAACAGAAAATGTGAAGAGAATAGCAACAGAGCACCAACATTTCACTGTGGTGGAGAAACTTTTCATCTACAGCATGTTTTACCATAGCAACAGAGCATGTAGAAAGTTTAACATAGCAACAGAACATGTAAAGATTTTACCACAGCAAGACAGGATAAACATTTTGTCATGGCAACATACTGGGGGTTTTCATCATCATCATCTTACCATAGCAACAAAGCACGTAAAGATAATGCCATAGCAACAGAGCATGTAAATTTAAAACCTCAGCAGCACATCATATTTGAGCACATATAGTTTATCAGCTTCACTGTAAACAGCAAGTTACCATAGCAACAAAACAGGTGAATATGTTCAATGTGTCCCAGCTCTGGACATGACTGGAAAAAAAAAAAAAAAAAGCTGCATTGTTATGGAAACACAGTAGGAAAGGACCAACTTCATGCCAATGTCATCATCATCACAATCATCATCATCATGTTGTGCTACTAGAGTCACTGGAGGAGCTGCAGAAAAGAACAAAGTCTGGATCAGATTGTTCCTACAAGACAGAGTGCAGGGGGCGGAGCTTACCTTCCATTATCTACACACAGAGGGAGGAGCTTCAGTAATGACTGACTGCAAGTGGACATGGCAAGTTCAAAACCGGGTTGCTAACAGTGGGGTTTGGGTGCTGGATCAGGTATAGTTTGTGTTGGTTTTGTTTCACCTCGATGGTTGATCCAGGTAGGTGTAAGGTCTGTTTTCCACAGTCAAAGTTGGTCTGTTTTGGGTGGGGCTTTAACCCAGGCATATTTTGACCTTACGCGCTCCAATAGGCCTGTCGTTTAGGTCCATGACAGCAGCAGCAGCCTCCTCATGGTTCTGGAAGGCCACCATGGCCTCACCAGTTGGCAGGCCTTTCTCACTGAACTGCAGGCAGACTGAGCCTTGCAGCACCTGGTAACCATAGAAGAAGTCCATGATCTCATCCACGGTTACAGTAAAGGGCATGTTCTGAAGCTTTACAATTGTCGGACCAGCAGCACCGCGCTGACTGCTGGGATTGTTGGCTCCACCAGGAGCTGGCTGGTTACGGAGACCGTCAGGTCCTGGAGTGAACACCTGCTGTCCACCAGTAGCCCCGCCCCCTGGACGTCCTTGGTTGTTGTTAGCTGCTCCGCCTCGGTTCTGTCCTCCTCCTCCACCTACTTTTCTGTTGGCATTGTCAAAGGGCACCAAGCCTCTCAGGCCATCTTGGCTGAACGGAGCTCCTGCTGCAGCTCCGGGTCGAAAGCCAGGTGGCTCCAAGATTGGAGCTCCAGGAAGTCCGGCAACAAGTGGAGGAGCTACGCCCAGATTCACGTCCCCCAGACCTGCTGCCAGAGGAGGGAGAGGAGGAGGGCCTGCCAGTCCGTTGCCTGGGGCTGAGAATGGAGTTACAAAGGGAGCGCTGTTGAGGTTCCCCATGGTGTTTCTGAGAAAGTTAAACTCTTCCCCACTAATTCCAGCAAATGGGTTGATCTGGGGTTGCTGGGGACTAGGCTGAGCCTGCTGGTGCTGGTTCTGATTTTGGTTCTGGTTCTGATTTCGCTGCCCTCTTTTGTTTTGAGGAGGAGGATTCCTCTCAATTTCCTTCATCTGCTCAAAGGTCACCAAGTGAACAAAGGCATCACGGCCATTGAGTTTCTGACGGTGCAGTCTTTCAGCTTTGCGGGCGTCTTCCTCTGTTCGCAGCTGGAAGATAGCTTGCCCTAAACCATTGCCATGGCCATCTGTCAAGACCTTCAGGGTATCCTCATAAAGCCCCACCCCCTCCAGGAAGGCACGAACATCCTTCTTGGAGACATTGTAAGGGATGTTGGTGATGTGTGCACAGTTCCTTGGAGATTTCAAGCCATCCTGGTTCTTGCCATCACCCTGTGCTGCTTCACGTTTGCGGATCATGTCGATCTTTTCGAGCATTCCCTTGCGGCTTATTGGGTGGACCTGGATGAAGCGGCTGCCCATGTATTGCATGTGAGCACCCAGAGCAGTCTTGTAGTCCTGTTCTGTTTTGAACTCAAGAAAGCCCTCTCCCGTGGCTCGCCCATTAGGCCCGTAGGCAATGTAGATGGTGTCCTCCACAATGGCCAAATTCTTAAAGAACTCCTTAATCTGTTTCTTGTCAGCCTCGTAGGGGAGGCCCTTCAAGTAGACACAGAACTCCTGCCGATGAGGAGATCGTGACCTTCCTCGCTGATCCCGGCCTCCTACCCCTGCATTACCACGGCGCTGCTGCTGGTCCTGTGACTCACTATTATTTGATTTACCAATATTGTGAGGAATCTGGCCTATCATGCTGTTATTAAGGCTGGCCCATTGCCTCTCAGACCCCGGGGTAATCTCAATAAACCTTTGACCCATCATGCCACCTCCCCGCTTCACAGCTTCAAAGCTGTCCTGTGGTGAGAAGAATTTTACCATAGCTCTGCCAGTTGGCCGACCCTGCCCATCTCTCAGCAAACGAACCCCATCCACCCCCAGACCCCGGAAAAACTCCCTGACCTCCATCTCTGAGCAGGAGAATGGGAGGTTCTGCAAGAGGACAAACATCTCATCTGGATTGGCCACTCCAGTGGCTGCAGCAGCAGCAGCCTTCATATGGGCCTGGAGGCCAAGAGAGGCCAGAGGGGAGAGAGGGTTGAACAGCATTGGGTTGGGAGTTCCAAGGGGGAGGCCTGAGCCAAGTCCTGCAGGGGGAGGCAGGGAGGGGTTGAAGGGAGGCAGGGAGGACATGTGGGGGAGGTGAGACATAGGTGGCACTGGAGGTCCTTGGGAAAGAGGGGAGACAGTAGGGACAGGGGGGAGGGAGGATACTGGAGGAGGAACTGGAATGGTGGGCAATGTGGGCATAGGGGGCATGGAAGGCATGCTGGGAAGTGGAGGCATGGGTGGGGGGCCTGCATTGAGGGATGCCAGAGCTGTGGTTATAGTGGGGGCAGAGCTGTAGCTGTTGGGGAAACTGGGCACCACGCTGGCCAGGCTGGCCACTGCCTTGTTACTCGGTGGCTCCTGAGATGAGCTTGGTGCAGTTACTGAGGTCGGAGTGTTACTGAAACCCTGGTTTCCATGGCTACCACTTCTCCCCCCTGCTACAGGCTGTACTGTGGGTATAGGAGCAGCGCCTGCTTGCCGGTTGGCATTTCCTGCTGTAGGTGCAGCCGTTTCTACGGCACCAGCCCCAGCCTCAAACCTGCGGCGGCTCAACTCAATCATGTTCTGCATTTCTGTCTTGCTGCTAAGCAACAATGACACTTTAGAACCCTTAATGGCCCCGCCTGTACGCATCATCCCCAGCCGAGCATCCTCATCAGTGGCAAAGACAATGAAGGCCTCGCCATGCTCACCCCCGACGATGTGTACTCCCCCGTCAGGGATGGTGAGGCCAGAGAAGAAGTGTCTGATGTCCATGGTGCCGGCCACTATGGGCAGACCTTGCAGCCTGATGACTACCGCCATACTGACTGCTAAACAACAGGCCTACAACCTGGGGAGAGAGCAACACTACCGTCAGATATTGAGCAGAAAGAGGAAGACCAGTGGTTTCCAGATGTTTACTCAGGTAACTTAGACCTAACTTCACAGTCCAATAAAGACTTAGCCAACACTGTTTACATTTCTTTATCTTAAGAATAAACCATAGATACAGTCTGTACTCCCAGTTTTGACATTTGGAAACCAGTGGTGTCTTTGGAAGGGGTTTGGGGAATCGGGGTGAAAAAGATAGCAAAATGTGCAGGAAACTAGCAAAAAAAATCTAAATTGAAAATGTAGCAGCTATCTGCAGCCTTGAATACATTTCAGAAACTTTTTTAAGCTCTTTCAAAATCATGAGATCATGCTGCACATATTATATTGTTATACCAAAATCATAGCAACATAGCATCATTGACCATCAATTTTGCAAGAGCTGTGAAAGAAACAAATTAAGGAGTGGCATTGATGTCAACAAAAATATAATAAAATCTTCGAGAGGATATAGACAGGACACACCATTAAGAAAAGATAATTCACAAGAGAAACAAAACATACATCTCCTCAAATGTCAAATTCTGAGGAATTTAAACAGGAAAAATGTGTTACATCATGTAAAATGGACCCAAACATTTGTCTGTGATATTCTTTTTGAGTTTGGGCAAGATTATGTTTTGCTGGTTAGCCAACTGTACCACTTCCCTTGATCCGAAGATAAGCATGCACCAGCACAAGATCCCATTAACTTGTCCCACTGACGCCTGATTGGTTTGTAATACGACAACTACGAGTTACTGTTCTATCCAAAAATTGTTTTCACAGTTAAGAGTTAAATCCATTCCCCTGTGTATTTCAGTAAAACAGCTCAGCTTAACACCAGTGTTAAACAATTTTGATGCAACTTGGTGGAAATTTAAGCCCTCAATATGCTTCAAATAAAGATTAACATCAAATATAGATTGTCTAAAGGCCAGTTTAGACCAAAGATTCACAGCAAGACAAGCTGGAAGTTGTAACTACTTGTAATGTGTCTGCCTGTTTACACTAATGTGACCAGATGAGACAGTTTATCGTTTCCATAAACACTCTCTACTTCTGTTCTAACTGCCGGTTGTTTGATATTGCTGATATGTAATTTGTAGTGTCTTAAAATATGACTGAGGATGGTTATACTGAGTTTGTACTTTAAGATATCAGCCTTATTTTACAGTTTCCTGAATGCTTACAGCTAAATTGGAGTTGTGTTAAGTTACCGCCGAAGACATCATTTCTTGCTGCTGCTTCATATGCTTCATAGCTTTCCACTGACAAACTAACAGTAGGGTTTTTTGTGAAGAACCTATAGGAAATGACTGCAGTTAGCGGTGCCACTTTACAGTAAAAACAAGTTGACAAGATCCGGGGATATTTGGAGCAATTCGTTCAGCGGATAAGTTAGAAATACTGTTTGTTGATCTTGGATCAAATTTCAAGGTTTGGGGGTCCAACAAACTGATGAGGTGATCCTCTCTTTCCTTCGTTCAAAACTTGCTAATTTGACCAGCTGACAGTTTGTAACTGAGCTGACCAGCTGACTTTGCTATGAGCTGTTTTAAAACCAGGCACTGGCAGACCAGTTTACATACTTTTCCTTACAATGTTATAAATCTATTTTGTCTCATTGTGAATCTTTGGTCTGAACAGGCCTTAACAGCATCTGAGAACCAATTTCTGAAGTTGGAATAGAAGATCTAACATCCTACAACAACATGTACAACCTATTTCGTCTGAAGATTACCAAGGCCCTGAATCTCAAAAGTTTCTCTGTGCATCAGCCCCTATGACTGAGAGGTTGTGTGTAATTTAGTTATTTCAAATAAACCTTACTTTTGTCTACCATGCAGTACAAAGATAATACTCATAGTTGTGACTGAGTTGGAAACATTTCGTGCAACAATAAACCTTTATGAATCTCATGCAACTTTCAACTCACCAATGCAACTAAGCTGTATAGTTTCACTGTATAATGGACAGGTAGTTTCTGCAGGACACTGAAACCTGGTGAAAAGGTCAGAAAACAAACATTCCTGTTCAAAACATCTTGATGGAATTCAACTTTTCACAGATCAGACCGACAGTACGTTAGCTTCCGGTGATCGACACATTCATTGGTGTTTTCCTGCATTTGGCAGGTTGTGTTTAAAACCAAAACACATCATGACTAACTCTGGTACTGTACACCAAGTAGACAACTTAAGTAAACTAAAGAGACAACATGCTGAGCTACAGAAGTTCCACTGCTCTTAACAAGCAGCCAGTAAAACCCTGCAAACATCAAGCAACCAGGCTGCCAGCAACAAGGCAGCGGTCAGATGCTTCCTCAATCCTCCAGCAGCACCAACTCAGCAGATAACACACCAGCAACTGGTTGTTGACCAACACCAAACAAGCAAAAAGGCCAAACAGACAAATCTGCAATAAATAGTCAACAAAACAACAACATGTCAGGAGCAACAGCAGTAACTTGTCAACCACAGCAAAAAAGAGCAACATCATCAACTTTTTTAACAAAAGCAATGTCAGGTACATGTCAACCAGAGCAACATTAGCATAATGTTAACCACAGCAACGTTAGCATTATATCAACCAGAGCAACATTGGCATTATGTAAACCACAGCAACATCAGCAGCTGATTGCCAGCACGGCACCAAAGACAGCAGCTGATCAGAAGAAAAAGCAAACAGAAGCGAGATGCAGAGCGACATGTTAGCTAACACTGATAAAAACATGTTTCACTCAGCGACAGCAGGTGGAGAAATGCTCACTGCTCCCACAATCCTTTGCGTCACAACCATCTCTGGATCCTCAGATTTCTGTGCTCTATCTAACCCTGATCCAGGGTGGCCTGGTCTGGATGTGAGGCTGTTATCTACAGCTCACCAGACCTTTCAACACAATTCCTGACATTATCACCATCATCACAACAGATTTCAGCTCTCAACCTCAAGCAGAGACAAATCATCTGCTTCTCAACATTGACTTTTCATGGATTTTCAACCATTCCTCTGGTTAGTTCTGGGTGTCAACCTGATAACTGTGAAGCATCAACAGCAGCAAGAGAACAAAGCACAGCAGAAGAAGAAACTGCAATCGCTTAAGTGTCAGAAAAACAATCCAGTATCCAGAGTGAGGTGAAACAGTTCAACTGAAGCTGCAGCTTGCATTCACATTAAATAAGAAACACATTGGAGCTGATAGAAGACAGAAAGGAACCTCCTGCAAAACAGCCAGAAAGACATTTACATTTAAAGACAATAAAACCAGGATTAAAGAGCAAAAGACTACCTTGATTTCTCAGTTTAAAACTGAAATATATACACATGTCCAATTGTTGTCATCAATCCCAAACCACAGCAAAAAAGAGTGGAATTGAAGAAGAAAAGTGGAGCATCATCAATGCTCTAAAAACCTCAAAGACAAAGACACAATCTATTGCAGAACAAAGATTAGGGAACCAACTTTAAACCTCAACATTCAGAACAATGAGACTGGATCTGGAGTAATGAAGCCTGGAGCGCAAAGCCTTCTGTTTCACCTTATTAGCTCATTTAAAACTATAACCACATGCTCCAGACGTTATCGCTCCATCAACTTCAGACGTGACCAAGACATTTCTAAAGTGCCACCAACCTGCACATCCAGCACTGTAATCAAAGACATAACAAAAACATCAATACTCAACTAATATACTCAACTGTAGTGAAGTAACTAGTCTCATTTTCCAGACAGTATTGGACTCGTATAATGAGGAATCATTTTTACTATAGCCCCTTTCAGACATGCACCTCGATACATATATGAGGATATGTTGTGTGTCAGTCTCATGTTTGAATAAACCTCCAAATTACTTTTAGGAAAAAGTCACAATAGTATCCCGCAATACAGAATGTGAGCAAACAGGAATTTAATAAAAATCACAGCCCAGTTTCTCATCATTTGTTCATCATTTCAGTAGCACTGCAACAATTAATATATATCCGTTGCTAACCATTTCTATATTACAAGTTTAATCAAGGAAATAATTGACATAGATAATAAAATAATCATTAGTTGCAGCCCTACATTTCGGTAAATATGCCATATAATGTGATGTTCTAGATAATACAATATTATATTGTTAAATTAGACTTGTGAGAATCTCAGGAGATAATCATTAAAACACCAACCCTGCTCACTCTTAATGTCTCTGTTGTGATTTACATCACGGAGAGTTTCTTTGGATAACAAACTATACAAACAAACTCTACTTTTTGTAAATTTAGCTGAGTCCACGTCTGAAAAGGAGCTACAGTCAATAAACCAGCACCTGTGTCAAATAACAGTTTCAACACGGACTATAACCATCACTTCATCTTTAACAGAACGTCTCCATGACAACCATAGTTTCATCCGTTACATCCACATCCCTGCTCATTTCCCCAGCTCACGTTGTGGTGGATGTGACGTCATAAGGTGTGCAGCGACTGAAACTGAGCCGAAGAAGAAGAAAACTGTGTGTGGGCAAAAGTTCTTCCTGCTCATTAGTTCACACAAGGAAGAAAAAAAACAACAAAATGAGCTAACCCGCACTGAAACGCGCACACACGCATACAAAAATGGTGTCGGCTAGGTAGCTAACAGTAGCTAGCAGCTCCCGGACAAAACACCATTTAGAACAAACCTGCCTGAATGTTTTTTTTAACAAAGCATTCCTCATATTAACAGATATATGAGATGGAGCCTCTGCATTGATACCTTAACATCATACCTAACTAGCTAGTTCGCAGCAGAAATACTGAATGTAGCTACTGTAGCTTAGCTTCGCTACCTGGCTAACACTCCGTTAGCCACCTAGCTACTGCTAAGCCCTGCTTTGTGTGTGTATCGGAGCGGAGCAGCGAACAGGGCGAGCGCGTTCAGCGCCTCCCGGTGTGAGTGTGCCACTGAGCGGACTGCCGCTACTGATTCTTACCGAGGAATCTGTCAACAAACACACTCAGGTTTAATTCATGAACGAGGGTCTTCTCTCCGCCACTCTCTTCTCTCTGTTGGGTGCTGCACGAAATGTCGGTGAAAATATCGCGAGACCCTTATACTGACGCGAGATGACGAGAATAGTAGACGAACGTGATTTTGGAATCACTTAATTTGTAATTATTTATTGACATATAAAACAATTACAATTTACATCACATCATTTACATCAACAAAATGATATCCAAACTCGACACTTATATCATTCTGCACAAACCTTCAACTATATGAATAAAAAGAGGGAGATGAGTTATTTATAGTTTTACGTTTTGCTGATGTAGAAGTTAATTGCACTTATGTTGAATGTAAAGACTTTAAAGTTTATTTTATTGTTATTGTGATGATTATAATGGATACGTTTTTATTTCACAATTTTTTTTTCAGAAATGACCTTTATTTTATCTGTTCCTTCATGATTTCACACACGCAGGATTTTCACTCTCTATAATCTCTTAAAACAAAAAAGAGATTCGGTATATGTTTATTAAATTATTATAGATACATTTTTCAAAACATATAGAATTGCTTTTTTTTAAAATTTATTTTATTATTATTATTTTCAAAAAAGACGTCAGAGCAGTGGCGCCCCCTGCAGGCTGAAAAGGGTCTGCAACAGTATCTTATATACTTACTACACTAATATTAGTAGTAGCTAATATTTATTTGTATTACAAATATAAATATTTATGTTCAAACATTCATGTTACAGATTACTGGAAATATTAATAATATGTAGAAACCGATAACCAATATTCAGATTTGAGAAGCTGGAATCAGAGAATTTGGTTATTTTTTCTTAAGAAATAACTCAAAACTATTAATCAACTTAGCTGACAATTAATTTTCTGTTGATCGACTAATCATTGCAGCTATAATATTTTTTTTGATAATTCCTTGAAACTTATAACTATTAACTATATTGTTTTCATGGTATTTTGTTGTATCAGTTTGTGTTTTGTACTGTTCTGTATGGTGAGTTTATGTGTATTTGTGGTATGTAGCATTGGTTCATAAAATATCTTCCCTACAAAATAAACATTCAATAAAAATAAAAAAAATAATACAACACATTGCATGAACATGAAGCAGCTGTTTATTGGCTAATAATATGTGTGTGATGAGAGTAACAGAAGGTGACAGTAAATGCTGGAGTCTAAATAAATACTTTAAAGACGGCCCTTTTTTTCAGCCTTTTGCGTTCAGACTTTCAGGATCGTCTTCAGATTTCCGTAGACAGCCTCAGATACATGTATGAGAACCTGGACCAGAGATAGTTTTACTCTCCACCATCTTGAAAATCTGTTGTTTTGGTTAGTGCTGCAGTCTTGTAGAGCGTTCCAGACTTTTAACAGAATAATCAAACTGCTGCTGCTAATACTGCATTTGACAGGATGTCACTGTGAACTGCTGCTAATACATTGGCTTGATTCTTTGCTTAAATGCATAGTGAACAGTGATGTGGGAAGAGGGAAAGGGATACTTAAATCTGCACAGTGAGAAGTGCTGACTTGAAAAAGGATTACAAAATAAATCATCAAATCTTAAGATGACTCAGTGAATTTCAGCCTGCTTTTTCCCCCCCAGCTGGTTTCATTTTTGTCATGCTGACGAGGGCTTGTATCACAAAGTGAGATTAGAAGTTTAGCCAACAATCATTTTGGGTTAAACACATTTTCTGAAATAAAAAAAAATCTTGCCAACAACTCAGTACTGGCTCACTGGAAAAACTGAGTCAACATTCCTACAGGATCCCGACAAGGACAAAAGTAATGAGTTTACACTACAAGAGACAATAAAAAGCAGAATCACTTTTGTCTGAAACAAACTAGTCAGCTGATGCATTGATTTCTTCAGTTGAGGCCTCATTACTGCAGTTTTTCCTCTAAGCTTTGTCAGCAGAAACAGCCTGAATTTATGAAGAATGTATCACTTAAATATAATATAATGTCTTCTTCTTCAAAAAAGCATAAAAGTCTCTCTAATGCTGAAATGCTCTCTATATTAAGGTTTAAGTAATAATTCCCACATGTATTTAAAGCTTTATCCTCACTTTCAATATTTGGATATCATTCTTACTACAGCTTCTTTATATATTGTATTTGTGCGGTTATGTAATAAATATATATCCCACCTCACTCAATCACCTTTTTACTGCTTTCATAATATAATTTCCCTGCAGGCGTCATTGCTTCATCTCATGTCAAGTACGAGTTAAATGAAACACTTTATAACTTCATCATACCAGACATCAGGATCTCTCGTGTTAGACTCAGTGAAGCCAGGTAAACCAAAGAGAGACATTACTTTCTGATACAAGACCCAGTCAAGACACAAAGCATCAAGCTGACTGATTTACAACAGGATTAATACAACAAGGAGAGGTTGTCATGTGTTGGTCAACTCTCTGAGCAACATCTCCTGACAAAGAAGCAACTGGAAAAGCTTCTACAGACACACACAAAGGGCTACAGCTGCAAACAGACTTCAAGTCGGACAGGAGGAAGTTTGTGCGTGATTGAGTACAGGAAGGAAAAGCTGGTCCGTTCCAGGAAATCTCTGGGAACCATCCTCATCCCCGTCGTCGTTGTCATCGTTGTCAGCCAGGAAGCGGGCAGGAAGTGGGAGGAGTCTAGTGCTGCGTCCACTTGATGCTCTTCAAATCAATGCCTTCCTGAACCATCTCCCACAGGGGACTGACAGACAAGCAGACAGACAGTTTATTGGCTGTTATTGTAATATTATTATCATTTCTAAACTTTAACTATGGATTCATGTATGAAGTAACTGATGCATCTGGAACAGCAACACAAACTCACCTCATCTCTCTGAGTCTGTGGACCTGATGGATACATTTCTCTGCTGTGTAGTCCACCTCCTCTTCTGTGGTGAATCTGCCAATACCAAACCTAATGCGCACACACACGCACACGCACACACACACACACACACACACACACACACACACACGCATGCACAGGTTTTATTAATCTACATGTGATTCAACTATAGTCAAACAAATCAGATCAAATATGATCATAATCAAGATAACCAGACTCCAAATTGCTATCAAGATTATAATGTAGATTATTAGTAGAATTATTACCAAGATTATGATATGAATAACAGTGTTTGTACCTTATGGAAGAGTGAGCCAGGTCTTCATCTGCTCCGATTGCTCTGAGGACGTATGACGGCTCCAGAGACGCTGATGTACATGCGCTGCAGACACACACAAACACACAAATATATCTTTAAAAAGGTCCAGTCTATCATTTTTAAAGTTAAAGCACTTCTGTGGAGTTTACTTGTAACCAAACAAAATCAATGATTAGATTTGGTGCTTCTCATCATTCTTTAGGTCTAACAAACATGTTGAATGCATTTTTAGATTTCAAATTTTAACATGTGTGTCTGACCTCCCTGATGACAGAGCAACATCCTTCAGTGCCATCAACAGACTCTCTCCCTCCACATAGGCAAAGGACAGGTTGACACAGCCTGAAACACACACACACATTTATATATATATACACGCACAAAATAAATTCAAGCATTTGACACAGTTGTGTTTTTACTTCCGCGTCACGTCCCTCTGTGTGTGTGTGTGTGTATGTGTGTGTGTGTGTGCCTACCAGGGTAGCGTTGCTCTGCATCTCCGTTCATGATGACGTCAGGAATCTCAGACATGATCTTCTGGACCAGACGATTAGCCAGCATGGACACTCTCTGATGATCATACTGCATGCACACATACACATACAGTGTCAGTATGTTAAGGTGCACTTGTGGAGCTTCTTGATGTTCGGGTGTATTTGTTGAGTCTTGTAGTATTTGTGTGTTCTTGTTTTACCTCCAACTCCTGCTGGGCAATGCTGCAAGCGGCTCCCAGCCCAACAGCCAGTGGGGTGGGGACAGTTCCAGAGCGCAGCCCTCTCTCCTGCCCGCCCCCGTTCTGCAGTGGCTCCAAACGCACCCGGGGCCGACGACGCACGTACAGAGCACCCACACCTGTATGTAAACACACACAGAGTTGACCAGCGGCAGCAGTCAAATTACATCAGTCACACCACAAGCCTTTTATCATGTAAAAAATACCCCTCACGTAAACATGATCACAAAAAGAGATAAAAAACATCCATCTGGAGCAGTCCAGTCTTTTCTCCTTCAATGCAACCATCAGAGTTTTCACAAAAATAAAGAAATATGAACATGTTGTAAAGTCTCCGCATTGTTTACCAGTAAATGACAGAATTGAGTTAAAATTGTGTTATGAATACGTCACCAAGCTGGAATCAAATTATATTTCTGACATGATTTCTGTTTTTTTTTTGTTCTTTTCCTCTTACTAATTTATTATGAAGCTCTTTGATTATGCATGAAATGTCCTGTATAAATAAATGTAACAGTTTAGTGTATACCTAATGTAATGCTAGAGCTAACCTTTGGGTCCGTAGATCTTGTGTCCGCTGATGGACATCAGGTCGATTTTCCAGTCGGTGACGTTGATGGGAATCTTTCCGACTGCCTGGGCGGCGTCAGTGTGGAGGAAAACTCCTTTAGAGCGACAAATCTGACCTGTGGGCAGGAAAAGTAAAGATCAATGAATCCATAGTTTTGATCAGATCAGAGGTTCCCTGTAAGATCAGAAACCTGGTGAAGGCTCTGCATGGTCACAGTGAGCTAATTTATTCTGAATCAGTAAAACACAGAAGCCAGACCTCAGATTTCAGCCTAACAAAGAAAGTAAATAACATAACATGTTTGTGTTGCCATGGTTACCGATCTCTTTGATGGGCTGCTTGACTCCGATCTCGTTGTTGACGGTCATCACTGACACCAGAGAGGTGTCGGGACGGATGGAAGCCTCCAACAGCTGAAAACACACACATACAGTTTTTTGCTGAAACGCTCTTTTCTTCGTTTATTCTCTAAACGTTTTGTGTATGTTCTCCGTGTGTTCTCTATACGTTCTCTGTGTGTTCTGCGTGTTTACCTCCAGGTCCAGCAGTCCATTCGTCTGGACAGGCAGGTATGAGACATCGAATCCTTCGGCCTCCAGGACTCGACATGAGTCCAGAACACACTTATGCTCCGTCTGTGTGGTGATCACATGACGCTTCTTTGCCTGGTAGAATCTGCTGACGCCCTGCAGGAGAGGAAGGAGAGGGAGTCACTGATGGTGGAGGAGGAAGTGGTGAGTGAAGGTGATGATGAGGAGGATGTGATGAAGAGAAGGAGCAGAGTGTGACCTTTATAGCCATGTTGTTGGACTCGGTGGCTCCGCTGGTGAAGATGATCTCTCTGGGATCTGCTCCAATCAGATCAGCAACCTGCTGCTCACAGAGAGAGAAACACAAAACACAGTCAGCGACTCTCTGCCAAAGTTTTATATATCATTAGACTGTCAACGACAGCTAAATACACAGCAGGTTGCACAAAGTTTATAATGTAAAGATATAAATTTCAGCATTTTAAAAGAAAAAAATACAACAAATGATGAAACTGTAACTGTAATGAAAGAAAACTTTAACAAATAAAAGGATATATGCTCGGTTGCAGTTTTTTTTATTTAACTGTACAGATTAATGGGTCTCTCTACCTTCCTGGCTTTCTCCATGGCGCTCTCGCTCTCCCAGCCGTAGGCGTGTGTTCTGGAGTGAGGGTTGCCGTAGTAATTCACCTGGAAGGGCAACATGGCGTCCAGCACCCGGGGGTCCTACACACACACACACACACACACACGCACACACGTATATACATACATTGAAGTGTAAAAGTGCTGCGTCTGTCAACTTCTGTAATGTTCACAGCAAGTTAAAACCTGTAACCATCACAACAGGTTAGTAACGGTTACCATGGGCGTGGTGGCCTGGAAGTCCATGTAGAGGGGGCGAAGCTCATCTTTCTCCAGTTCGACTTTCTTTATCATTTCTGTAGGACAAAATTAACGGTTGGTTTTACTGAGAACTCAGAGTTTAATGGCGTCTGTACGATCCTGGACTCAAATACTGGGTCAGATATCTGTGACAAGCAGGTCACGTGTCTGTAGAGCTTGAACCAGACAATATTTTTTTATTGTCACTTAATCTTATCTGACTATTATTCCATTAATCATTATAAATGTCATGAAAAAGGGGAAAATTACAATCACAATTTCTGAAAGCCTAAAACGAGGCTTTTAAAATGTGAATAACTGTCCAAAAATACTAAAAAAAAAAATAGTTAAAGGATACATTCACCTTTTTTTTAGTGAACAGTCTTCATAATGTTCTCACAATATAAGTGATGGGGGGCAAAATTCACAGTCGTCCTGTGCAAAAAATGTATTTTAAAGTTTATCTGAAGCTAATATGAAGCTTCAACCGTCGAAATCAGTCAAATAAAGTAGATACCTTTTAATGTTAGGGAATGTAAAGGTAAAAATATTTACCTTTATTGAAATATTTTCTTTGCAACAGGAATAAATCTATTATTAAAAAAATAGTTAGGTCCGTTTCATCTGTGCGTGATAATTTATTGTTTTGAAGTTATTTACAGTTTTCATGTGACAGACAACACACGTTATGAAACCTTTCATCACTCAAGTTTGTCGGTGTTGTCAAGTTTTCTGCGTCTGTACTCAACTGCGTCACTTTGGGATTAGCCTCATGCTAGCAGCTCCTGAGACTAAAACAAACCGGCTAACTTGATCCGGGCTGCCGTTACCTTTCTGCAGAGAGCTGGCGGTTCTCTGGTCACAGTTTAGCCGGAGAGGGAGCCATGACACCGGCCTGAACAGCCTGGAGGAGACGCTCCTGCCTGGGGAAAGCATCTGTACGGCGGACAAGTTTGAGCTGTGGACCCGCTGACGTCCAACAACAGCACGCTGGCTGCAACCAAAACTCTACTTTAAACCGGTTTGAACCAGTTTAACCTGCTGACCCCGGTGGTAAAGTATAAAGTAAAAGATTCACGATGTTAAAGTAAAAAATGTAAAAACAACGTGACTGGATTGTGGCCGTGAGAAACGTTGCCGCCTATCAGTTTGTTACCTCCAAGTTACATCAATGTGAAGGTGAATGCGGACACGACGACAGAGACTTCCGGCGACGACCTTCAAAGTAAAATACTTTAAACGACGATTGGTTTAAAAATTGAAAACGTTTTCTTTTTAAAGATCATTTAGAGCTTAAAATACACCATAGTGTTGTACTCAAAATGCAAGTAAGTAACATTCAATTTTAAAAACGTGTTTTATCTTGTCACAGAAGCACGTTGCATTCATCAAAGAGAAACTCCAATGTATTCATGTTTAATTATCTTTGTTCTTGTTTTCATTGTGTGTATCTTTCTGGAGACTGTTGTGTGTAAGCACAATGAGAGCCACTGGAGTCGATTTCCTTTTATGTGTGTTAACATATTTGGCCAGTAAAGCTGATTCTGCTTCTGTTTTTATTTGTTTCTTGTTCCGGTCTCTCTGCAGATTGACTTTGTGACTCTGTGCAGCTTGACGCACCTCGGTGTTGCTGTTGTTTCATGGTTGCACAAGAAACGGAAATAGGGGGCGAGACTTCCGCTAGACATTCTGCGCTCTCATTGGTCGATGTGCGTTGTTTTGGTCCTGGTAGAGGCGGGGCTTAGGTCTTTCTCTGTCCTCTGATTGGTTACAGCGGGAGTTTATGAAACGTGGATTCAACCTTCCATACAGGTTTTCACAACATCTCATAGTTTTCTCAGTTGCTGAAGCACATTTTATTTTATGAAAGATGATGTTTGTAAAGAGTTTGACAGTAGAAGTTTGTTTTTACATTCATCTGCTGAAGGGGCAAAGTGTCTAATTGAAAATCAATTGTTTTAAGCTGTGTTAAATATTCAGTTTACACAAGTGTGATGTGCAAACATGAATCCTCCAGTGCAAATACACTGAGGATGGACTTTACAGTACACAAGTAGGAGACATCTTCTGTCGTGTAACATATCATCGATATAAGCAGACTATATATATTGTGTTTTACAACATATCTGGAGGGTTCCATGTTCACAGTGAGTTGATTTTATATAATAGAAATATTTATGTGTGGCAACGTCTTTTCCTTCATGGCTCTGCTATGGAAACAGCAACATGTTGTCTCTGCCTCTCTAATCCCTCACGTATGAGCAGGCGTCTGCCTGGTCCATCAGGAACTGTGGCATCTACATACTGTAAAACTCCCCTTGTGGTTTAAATATGTTTTAAGAAATCATAACTGAGATTATTTGACTACAGGTTGCACTGAAATTTGAGGATGAATATGATATTTATTAAATTTAGAGATTCATCTGTTATCATTGTTTTGTTTTGTTTTTTTGTTTTTTTTTTACCAGATTACTGAAACGTTTGAAACATTTACGTTTGAAAGTTTGTGACCGTTAGCTCAGATGTTTTACATGTGAGGATTTACACAATGAGAAAACTGATTAACATTCATTCTTTTGTTTTCTGTAAACAGCGTACATGCATTTGAATTATGTTTTAAAGCAACAAGAAAGTGAGTTCACAGTCCTCATTTTTAATTTTTAAATTTAATTTAATTATTTTTGTTGTTGTTGTTGTTGTTGTTGTTGTTGTTTCTGAGATGAGCTGCAGTGGAAGGCCACTAACAGGTTGGTGGTTTCACTAAATCAGATTGCTGAAGCCTTTATAGTTTGAACAGCTATAAACATTCAATACCAGCTGGGGGCGATAATGTACCATACGAGCAGAAGACAAGAAGAAGAAGAAGAAGAAGCAGAAGACGCAGCAGCAGAAGAAGAAACAGAAGAAGAAGAAACAGAAGAAGAAGACTGTATTGCAACTAGCAAGCTAGTTTATTTATTAAACTATTATTTGCTGAACGATTATTTAATTTATTACTTTTGTAAAGTAACGTGAGGAAGAAGAGGCTCTTCACTACGGCGGCCTGTCTCTTTAAGGTGAACCTGCTTCAGTTTTCTGGAGTTTTTATAAGCGGTTGTAAATGTGAACCAAGGTTAGCAACCTCAAGCTAACCTGTCAGTGTACAGCTGTCAGTTGAACACGGTTAAGTTTGGTTTTGCCTTCGCTAAATCAACGTTAGTTAAATCGTGTCGTGTCACTTGTTTTGGCACCAAAGTTTATTTAAATGCCACAGATGCGTTTATGGATATTTATTATGTTTGACATTTTATTAGACGTTTAACGAAGTGACTGTCTGTGCCAGTATTTGGGAGATTTAAATAACCTGCAGGGAGCTGCAGGAGGAGAGAGATGGATTATTGATTATTGTCATTGATGTCTGTTAATTTTTCCTTTCATGTTGTTTACTTGAGACATTTTCTGAGCTGTTGGTGAAGTCCACCTGTTGTGGGTAAGACTGCAATGAAACAAGCTGAGCTGATATTGTTTATATATATACATATACATTTAACATTAATAAGTCTGTATAACCGGTTTCACAAAGGAATATAAAACTATGTTGTAGACAGCAGTGATTAGTCTTCTTTAAGGGGAAATTGCAGCAACTTTTGGATGTGATTTGTTCAAAAAATAGTTAAAAATTTGCTTTTAAACATGAAAATGAAGTGTAATGTAGATTACATTACAGCCAGAATATCTATTATAGACACTGTTTGTGCACAAGCAGGCCACATTGGAAGATGAAGATATTGGCCATCATGCAAGTATCATCTTCTTATACAAGGTTTCTTATTTTCTGTCAGCTGCACAGACTTCTCATACGTGGATATGTCATCTGTGCACGAGCATGTGCACATTAATGAGACGTGATCATCAGCACGATCAACGTTAAGGTCAATCCCTCAATGGCTGTAAAAGGCTTAGAGCTGCGACAAATGATTATTGCGATTATTGATTAATCAGTTGGGTATTTTCATTGGTCTATACAAAATGGCGAGGAATGTTGATTACCTTTTTCCTAAAGCCCAAGATGCAGCGTGAATCTTGTCTAAATCAATCCAAAGATATTCAGTTTACTATCATAGAAGAAAATAATCACATTAGAGATGCTGAAACTAGAGAATTAGAGCGTTTTTTTCTGGTGTAATGTTGGATTGCAGAAAGATGCTGTGAAGCATGAAATAGTGAGCAGAATATTAATTTTGCAGTGAGTTTATTTTATATATATATGTAGATTAGACATTAATACGTATGGGATTAACATCTTTAATTATCTATGTTTAAAGTTTCTTCTTCTCTGATTACTTCGAAGGTGACACCATGTTCCTGGAGCCCACCGCCGCTGAAGATCGACACGTTTGACTGAGAAGCCGCCGTCACTGCCGCTGCCATGGGGACAACGATGAGCGAGCCGTGTATCTACGACAAACTGTCCGAGAGCATCGACATCCTCCGACAGTCGGGCTACCGCTACGGGATGTCGGAGAGGGAGATCGAGAGGTTCATCAAGCGGGTGCTAGAGACCAATGAGCCCAGGAGAGAACCTCCTCAGTTCCCTATTCTGAGAGCAACCATCAAGGTCAGACATGTCACCCAAAGGCTGTGTTAAGTTTTGTTAAATTGCTTTTTCTCTATTGTTTTTACGTAAGTTTACATTGAGCCACCAAGAATGTACTTTGGTGCCTGTAGGTTCAGTACTTAAAATGTCTATATCCCTGTTAACATTTGTCCACTGCTGCCCAGCAAGAAATACTATCTGTGAAAATACAAAACAGACTTTTCATGCTAAAAAAAACCTGTAACTTTAGAAGTTATATACTTGATTTGTCTAACTGAGAACATTTTATCTTTAATTTCTAAAATTAAATAAAGTTAGGAAGCGATTCTTCAATGTCTTCATGATTACGGTATATTAATTTTATTGCTGGCTGTTTTAGAGTAAACTCTGTCTGTCTGGCTCTGCAGTTTGTGGTGGCTGTGGGCTTCCTGCTGGTGGTGGTGCTGGCCTTCACCTACCCCCACAGCGCCCCACAGCTGGGTCTGGTCAACCTGGGCTGTTACAACTGGTCGTCCCCCCTCAGCCACGTCCGACTGCTGTCCCTGCCCATCGCCAAGAAGTACAACCTGCAAGGTCTGAAGCATGATATGATGGCTCTGTGTGTATTCCTGACATCCTTTCTGTTTTTTATTCCCTCTCAAACACACACACTTACGTACACAGGCACTAATTAGAAAATACTGGGAGCAGGAATCTTCCATCTGATGACGAATGAGATTGTAGTTAAGTTAAAAGTAAATGTGTGTGTGTGTTGCAGGTTTCCATGAATGGTGGAGTGCGGGCTCTCTCAGGCAGAGTTTGGTCAACTGTTCGGGCTGTGCAGAGATCTCCTCGGTGCTGGAAGTCCCGGAGAGCCTCAGAGGCACCGTGGCCGTGCGACGGGGGCCACAACTCGTCCTGCTGAAGGTCAGATGACAACACAAACTTTGTAAACTTTTAAAAAGACAAAACAACTTTTATTACACTTTTTTTGTTTTTTTCATCAGTCTTAATTATTTAAACTTTTTGTATGACGAATCAGTTTTTTTTTTCAATAAGTTTGGTGAATGGCTCTTCAATACCTACAGTACCATTCAAACGTTTCCTGTCCAGATCCAGATGAGATTTATGATACTAAATATTACTGACAGACACTTTGTAAATCTTTATGTGGTATTTTTAGATTCTTGCATGTGTTTTTCCTTCACTTCCGCCAGCAGTTTGTTTCACTTCATTCCTTTAAAAATGAACTAGCCGAGGCTTGACAGTTGCTAAAGAGAGATGATTGTCACAGTTATCTAATTTAACACTCTTTTTCTACAACAACAACCGACTCTCTGTTTGTGCCGACTGGTTTCTGCAGGGCGGGGAGTCCCTCAGCGTCCAGCGGCAGCAGCTCGAGGAGCTCTACTTGGCCCATTCAGGCTCCATGTCCATTCTGCTGGAGGAGGATGACGGCCTGCAGAACCACAACCACGGCCTCCCACAAGGACCCGCCAACTTCACCCTGCTCTGGTACACATTTCTGTTCAATAATTTAGGTTCATTTGAAGCCTGCTGCTGTTTGCCGTGATCAGAATGCATTATGTCTGCAGTGGGAACATCATCAATCATATATTTGCATATAAAATACACCAAGTGGACACAGTTGTTGTATTGTGTTGTCGCTGTAGGAGGTTCAGCTCGGGGACCAGGGAGAAGGTGTTGAGGTGGCTCTTCCCGAAGGCAGAGCTCTGCCCCCTGCTGGACAGTGCTGGGACCATCCTGCAGCGCTGCCTGGTCACCCACAGCACAAACTCCCAGAGCAAGGTGCGTTCAGTGAGTCCACGTATCCAAACACTGCGAGACTGGAGGACTAAACAGGCCTGAGTACAGTGTTGGTGTCATAATGGACAAATAATCATTAGCCAGTGATAGACTCCCGCTGGCTTCTTGTAGCCCTCCGTCCGTCTGATGCTCGAGTTGTTGTCTGTGTTTCAGGGTGTCGGTGTGTTGGGGTGGCTAGTGGTGGGCGAGGGGCTGCCGACAGTTCGAGTTCTGCCTGTTCAACGGTGTCAGAAACACTGCAGCTCCTTCAACCTGTGGCTGACACCCGGAGACATGGGTAACACAAACACAAGAGACAAACCGTCAACTTCAAACAGTACAAATACACTTTGGTCTTGTGCCCAAAATAAAAGAAAAAAAGGGTACAATATAAAGGGCGCCGTATAAAAGACTGACTGACAAATCATTATCTTTGCATATCTAACTTCAAGTTATTATTAAGGAAATTATTATTATTATTATTTTTCATAAAGACATTTTGCTTCACCTCTCAATTAAAAAAAATCACAAATAATATGAGTGTATAAATTATATTTGTGTAAACATGATCTAATCTTATGCACTCTAATGTTTGTTCCCTCTGACCTTTGACCTGTGTAGTGTACGCTGACCCTCGGTACTGGCAGATGGAGCTCTTCCCCGGCCGCGGCCAGAACATCATCTGTGACGGGTCGGCCTTTTAACGTTGAAGAGGACAGACTTCAGGACCAGGAACTTTCAGATCGGCTGTGAATGTTTGACTTCCTGCTGAGGCATTTTGGAGCTCGTCGGCCTTTTATGTGGCCCCGCCCACTGTTGCCTTACACCCCTTTGGTCTTTTTTTATTTTATTTTTTTTTCTCCAACTGGACACAACTGCACACATGACTTCAGATTAGAAAAAGCAACCTTCTGGCGGGTTGGAGGGTTAAGAAATGACTTTGTGACTTTGTCCTTGTGTATAACAGCAGAACATCATCATCAGTCTCTAAAAACGCTGCAGACGTTCTCTCAGACGTTCTGGATGTGCTGCGCTCATGTCATAGCTTCAAGCACATCTCTAGCAATTCATTGTGTGTGTGTGTGTGTGTGTGTCTCCCTCAGACGGTTGTGAATCACTGTTGAGATTGTTCCTCGTTACAGACGCCCACGTCTCCGATTTGTTCAGTGATTTTTTATTTTTATTTTTTTTTCCAAAAAGACTGATGATGGTTTCCCCCAAGCTGGAAAAATCAAAGAGAACAATCAGAGGTGGGATTCAGAATGGTGACGTTATTTTTGTGCCCGAGCCAATAAAATGACTTTTGTTTTAAGTGTACTTACAGAAATAATAACTCTTAATTTAATATATTTGTTAGATCAGCATGACAAATGTTAAAGTTCCTTAATGGCTCCACATCACAATGAAACTAAATGGACACTATCAGGGTACCTGCAGCTGACCACCTGTTACAATTCATTCATTAGTTAATTTGTGGTAATCTGATTAATATAAACTAAACTTGAGTTCCTGCGTTTCTACATGATCTTGAGGCTCAGTTGATGTTACGCTTGATAATCCCACGAAGTTCGGGAACTCTCAAAAAGGACCCACAGCTCATGTTTTAATCCGTCTCCGTTCGACCACATTTCTGCTCACCCGGTTCTTCTTCTAAAGGGTCAGTTCACCTAAGTTATGAAAAGCAAGTTTTCTTTTTCTGTCTCTATCGGTGTCTTCGATTGGAAATTAATCGGCAACTATTTTGATAATCAAATCTTTTCGCTGGTTAACTTCACCATTTTATAGACGAAACAATTATTCGATTTATCGAGAAAATAATCAAAAAAATCATCCCAGATTATCTAGTTAACACTCGGTTATCTGATTTGTCAATAAAACTAAATTCTAGTCACCTTCATTGTTTGAGGAGTGGAAGCAAAAATCTTAGAGGCAGATGGACAAATAAAACTGAAACTGACTGGAAGAAATAACACTAAAATACACTCGAGGGAAGAGAGACAATTTGTAAATTGGGGGAACTGACCCTTTAATAGCCAGTTACTCCATTAACTTAAAACAGCATCAGAGACAGAAAGGATTTCTTTTCTTTTTTTTTTTTCCAACCATCATGTTGTTTATCAGGACCTGTTTCAGATAATCTTTTTAATTTTCAGGATGAGGCTGCTTTTAATTTGTGTCGTTATTTATTATTATGATTGGATGTACATATGTTCAGGCCATTAATAATGTGTTGTAATGTTATTATACTTCAGATTATCTCTCGTGATTGTCAGCAGACAAAAATACGTCTTAACAGATAAAAAAAAAAACAAATCCACGATACAGTGGAGGATATATTTTGTGCATAATCTCGATTTTCATTGGTCGTTATTAAGTATGAAAAATATTAAATCATTTTGCCAAAGTTGACGCCTGTGAAATCTGAATTTCAGTGTTTTAAAAGACGCACTTCCTCATTTTGTTTTTATCGGCTCCACAAATCCCCAAATTTCCCCCAGAGTCAAAACAAGATCAGGGAGTGAATCTTTTAAAATGTTCGCTTTGCATATGAAATATCATAGTTTTATGAGAAAATTAAAACGTGTCATGTATTTGCTTCCATCTGAGTGTGATTTTTATTTTTACGTTGGATAAAATTTTGCGATTGAAAGCATGTCTGATATCGACGTCTTTACGTTAATTTTTATTTTTAATTTTTTTCAAAGAAAATCAGCAAATATTCACATTGGAGAAGCTACAAAATAGATTTATTATCAAAATGTTTGCCAATTAATTAATTTATTAAACTAATTGATTACTGACTATTTTATCATTAAAAATGATTTAAAAAAATGACTCGATTATCAAAATAGTTTTAGATTTCTGTCAATCGACTAATAGCTAATCGTACACAGAGCCTCTACTTACAATATTCACGCTCCCTAAATATGAGGATTAAATCTTTATTAGTCTCACATGAATAATTTACAACAAACACTCGAGACCTGAAACAGAACAACGTACAGGAACAACTCAGGGTTAGAAGTCAAGTGTGTGGAGTGTGTCAGCTGGTAAATTCAAGACTGATTGATTTAATTTAGTGGCGTTTCCCTTTAAATTCAACAGAGCTGTCTTTAAATTAAAGGAACGCTGTGAAGCTTTTGACCACTTGTGGCGCTAAAGAGAAACATTATTACTGTTAGTTTCAGGCTGTTCGTCTAAAGTCAGAGAAGAAGATGACGGCACGTCAACGTGGATGTAAACAATTATTTAAAATTAAGACTTCAACTAACGATTGTTATTGATAAATCTGTTGATTAGTTTTTTTAGATTTGTTAAAAGTAACTAAATTAAATGTACTTGTTTGTCTAAAACTCAAAGATATTCAGTTTACTCTGTTATGTACGACAAAGAAAGGCATCAAATTCTCACATTTGAGCATCTGAAACCAGTAAATATTTGGCAGATTTAATCAAAAATAATTAATGAATTAAAATTACAAACAATGAATAAAAAAAACAGCAGAAAGCTCCTTTAAAGCGAGCAGGAAATGGAAAGAATCCACAGACACATAAAAAAAATGCAACACATCTAAAAAATTAATTTTGCAATATTGGTATGGTAATATTTGGTAATAGTAATATTTTTTATTAATACATTCTATTTATACAGAGATTATAATACCTCAAATATATTTAATTATATTATAAAAAAATGGTATTAATGTATTAATATATTTACTGATCATTAATTAAACATTATTCCAGTGACACATCGTCAGTACCGGCTCACATTTATTCTCCAGAAGAAGAAATTCTCCTCCAAACAGTTTAATAATCTGTGTACCGATTTCAACATAAAGATAATTATATATATATTTTTTCCATATTTTCATTCATAGAACATTTTTTTATAACTTTATAAAACACTGTAGGGTTAAAATTCAACAGCAAGTATAAATGATACAAAGTGCAGCCCTGAAGATACTGATGCAGGAAAAAGTGCAAAGCGCCACGTTTTTGGTTTAAAGGATCAGTTCACCAAATTTTTTTTTCCTCTCATGGCATCCAGGTAAATATCACAATCATCCACCATATTGGGATGGAGGCAGAAATCTCCACTGGAGAGACGCCACAGAAGACAGAGAGGATATGTTTGGTTGAACTAACCCTTTAAAAGCTGTCACATCACTTTAAGAAACTCTATGAAAAACATGATTAGAAACTGTAAATTTGTGTTAAAGCACTTCGCTGCTGGTCATGTTCCTCCTGCCAGCAGCGGAGACGACTCGGAGGCTTCGGGTTTGAGGCGATGCGACGCTGTGACGCCACCATGTGACCAATCGTACAGATGGCTGCTCTGCAAATCTGCTTCTGCCCGCAGAGTTATTTTCTTCACGTGAAAGAAAAACAAAACGAATTTTTAACTAGAAATATGAAACAAATTGGAGTAGATCTGTGTGTGTGTGTGTGTGTGTGTGTGTGTGTGTGTGTGTGAAAAGATGAAACAAACAGTACCTGAAAATCTCTGATGTAGGTGAGGAAGAAGCTGATGAAGGAGAAGGCCAGAGACCATTCAGACACGGTGCTGACGATGTGAGCCGTGTAGCCCTGAAAAAACACAAACTGTCATCAAATGATCGGATACTTTAAATTAAAGTTTCTCCAGTTTCATACCGTGTTTTAGTCAAACTTCTTATATGGCTGCGGCAACATTTAACGTCTGAGAACGTAGAAAAACCTCCACATTAATGCACAAAGCAGATATTGTCATTAGACGACTACTGACCGTCTCTCCGGGGGTCCAGTGCAGCTTCTGAGCTACGTCTACTCCTGGCAGGCTGCTGTACATGATGACCGATGATACAAACACTGACAGGACGCCGTTAAGCATCACAGCTTGTTTTCAGAGCATTGATAAAGCGGTTTGGATGATTTGAACTCGGTGTGGGTTAAAGGATACTGCTGATGATGCTGCTCAGGGTCCAGACTCCGATGCCGAGGCGGACCAGGAACGTGTTCCTGCTGTGAACGTGAGGCTGCATGTGGAGCGAGAGCAGCGTCTGAACCAGGATGTAGAGCGCCCCGACCCCGAAGGTCAGCACCGCGCCCACCAGGTGCATGGAGAACAGCGTGGTCTTCTGCTCACACACACACACACACACACAGGTTCAACACTACAAACACGGTACACGAGTCGACTGATCCGGGATCAGCAGCCCGTCTCACCTGGAAGTTGGCGACCACGCACATCCCGATGGAGCTGATCCAGCCCAGCAGCAGCCCGAAGCAGTTCAGTCTGTGGAGTCTGAGCTCCGCCTCACCTGCCAGAGCCTCCACCTGTTTGTAACGCACGTACACCGTGGCTATACCTACACACACACACACACATACACACACACACACAACATGAGTTGGGATACAGGATTGTTATGAGTTGATGTATATCGTTACGTTTCCGGTTTTATATTTATTTTAAGATAATTATGTCCTTGGATAGGAAGCACAATGATTTAATTACCAGCAACGACTGTCATGTGTGTTTCACATGAAGGTGTGTGTGGTTCAGGTATTCCTCATGTTGTCTGTCCTCTTATCGTAAATTAATTCATTTAAGGGTGAAGATGTGGTTTAAAGATAAGAAAAGTTTAAGGTTATGTTAAGAAAATTAATGTCCCCTAAATGATGGAAACATGGCCGTGTGTGTGTGTGTGTGTGTGTGTGTGTGTGTACGTGTGTTTTACCCAAAAAGGCCGACACATCCAGCATGATGCCAAACACACACCTCTCTGGTGCTACCGTTCCTGTGTCGCTGCAACACACAATAAAGTTCATTAACATCAAGAAATTACAATAATTAGTTTAATTTATAGGTGTGCAGACGATTCTACATATGTGTGTTTGTGTGTGTGTGTGTGTGTGTCACACCTGATGTAAGGCAGCAGAGGATCCACATGTCTCAGCACCACCGCTGTGATGTAAGCAAAGACGAAGGACGCTGCAGTCCAGACGACCAGAGCGGCGGGTAGGAAGCTCATACCCTGCTGGAACCACCACATGGTCCCCTCACTGTGTGTGTGTGTGTGTGTGTGTGTGTGTCCTAAGGATCAATTCATCATTGTTAATAACATAATGGATTAAAGGACGGGTTCACAGCTTTTTCTTAACAACAACATCATGTGAAAAGTGTTTTTTAATAATAGACTTTAAAGACTTTTTATTGACCAGCAATTACAGAAAAACCTCATTTATGATTAATTATGAATTTATCATTTAATGTAATATTACATTTCCTTTGTGTATGAAGTGTTAAATACATACAAACGGTGCTTGTTTACTATGAATTATTTATTTGTCATATTTTATTGTAAAAAGTTTGCAGATTAGTTATAAAAATATTTGCAGCTTTATAATTGATTAAATAAATAAATATGAAGGTTAAGCAATAAAATTTGTTTTGTTTTATCACATTATATAAATATTATGATCTATGTCAGACTATATTTTATTTGTACTGTTTGTTTGTTTGTACTGTTTGTTTGTTTGTTTGTCAGGGTGCAACATGAAGTGAAAAAGGTGCAACTGTGTTTAAAGGAAGTGAAACAGAAACTGTTTCCTCAAACACAAAACTAATAAAATCACTTTAACACCGTTTTATAAAGAAATATACAAATAACACACAAATATCTGCATTAATCGGTCCAATATATAAACACACATGGATCTAATATAGCAGGTTATATATAATATATGAGGTTTATTTTAAAACATCTCTCTCTCCGTGTTTTCTAACGTGTATTTTAACCGTTTTATCCGGATCAAACTGCTGTCAGACGGAGGAAGGAGGCGCTTTTAACGTAATGACACTCACGTTATTCACGTCTTCAAACGACCAAAATCCTCCAAAAAAAGTCCTCGAAACGTTTCTTTCACAAACACAATCTGACGTTCAGACGTCCGTTAAACGTCACAAATCACCGGTGTTCAGCTGCGTTAACGAGACACGCTTCGGTTTAGAAAATAAACTTTGAAACCGGTCACGGCGTCGCTGGCTTTCAGGTCATGGAAGAAGTACGCATGCGCAGTGAGAGGAAACGAATTGGAGCTTCCTGCCCTGAGTTTTGCCTCGCAGGCGAATCTGTAGGAGATAATCTATAATATAGAATCTATAATATAGATTATATAGACATGCAGGAGATCATCTGTATTAATCGTTGCACATGTTCACCAGAAGTCTTTTTTTTTTCTTGAATATTGAAACCAAAATGCTTACTAAATAATTAGCAGCCTTTTTTTTCTCTAACATTGGGATATAATGTGTAATTTATAATGTGCTCTTTTTGCAGTAAAATTGTGGGAATCAGGAAATGGCAATCAAAGGAAAATAATGTGATTTATGTTGAAACTACTGTGATAAATTACTACTGTAATTTATTTTCTGAACATTAGAACATATTTTAAAAAAAAGAAAATACTGTACTTGAGGTCCAGTTTAAGATACAATTTCTTTTTTTTTCTTTAAATAACTGACCCATTAATAATCATAAGTGTATGATTATACATACTAAAACAGAAACTACCACACATTAGTCATACAGCTGTCATGAGTCATCAATTCTCAACACTAAACATCAAAGATAAAACCTTGTTTTATTTAAATCAACAGTTTTCTTTGACTTAATTTAATTTTTTATTTTCTACAAATGTCCTGCTTCTACTGTATATTTAGTTCTGTTCTTTAGGTTGGACACACTTCATATAGTCAACAGTAGCAGCTTTATGGGAAACATGTGCTATCTTTTTCACCTCAAAACAACAACAACAACAACAACAAAGCTTCCTCTGGAACTTGAGGAGCTCGATACTAAAACGTTTGCAGCTGCAGCACATGGATCGGTTTGACCGTTTCCAGTAAAAGACAAGTAGAAACCTTGTTCCAGGTGAGAGTATGAAATTTATTTGCATTGGTAGGTGAAGGAGAGATCGTCAGGTGATCTTGTCATAGTCGCTGTCCTGTGGTATACCTGAGCTTGGCAGTCTGGCCAACAGAAGACACACCTTTACACAAGCCTTCGACAGTAGAAACACACACACAGTGACGTCATGGTCATTGTGATAAGCTTCATGTCTGTACAAGACAACAGAAAACAAACACTTTTAAGGCAAACTTTTACTACTAACAACAAAAAGAAAGGGGTGGACCTGACATCAGTAACTATATGCACACGACGATGTTGAGCTGCGGCTGTTCATACTGTGTCTCACATTTATGAAAAAAAACAAAAAAACATTTAGTTTCATTTCAGGAAGCAGGTTATGCAAAGTATCTCCAGCTATAGTACAAACTGTACAGCAGTATAGTACACATGCAGATTAGGGCATCAGTGAATTTATCATTTTTATGCTGAAACACCCAGTGTGTGAACAGACGTGACTACAGAGACATCAACAATATATATAAATAAAAATAAATCAACACTTCTTTAATGCATAATGTATGTTTAAAAGAAACAATCTTTAGACTTAAATATAAAAAGCTTGGTGGTGTCCAGACATGCAGATGATTTATTTTTAAATTTCAAAATAAGATGAAGGTCAATGTAATTTAGTTTATGGTGTTTAAAGGGATTCAAAAAAATACATTAAAAAAAAAAATCATAAACAATCTTCCCCTCAATATTACAACTTCTCTAATCGGTACGTTATAAACTGTTATGACATAATTCATGAAATACTGTAATACACTGTAACTTTATTGTTGAATTACTACTTTATTCTCATATTGCTTTTCTTAATTAAAATTTACTTATATTTTTATTATATTTTTCTATAGTCTCAGTTTTATTTATTTAACTTTATTCTCAAAACACTTTTCTCTTTAATAATTACGACTGTACTCATGACTTTTTTTTTTGTAACTTTATTATAACCTTTTATTGAAAATTAAGACTTGACTTTGATTTACATTTTTTTTTTCTCAATTAAAAAAAAAAAAAAAAAAAAGAAATCTTATGATTCTCTAATATCCCATCATAATATATCACAAGGCATTAGAGGACCGGTGTTTTAGTGATTTGGATGAAGTGACCCTTTAACACTTGTGTGTGGAAATCTTTGTTTCCACAAACTAACCAGCAAGCTTTTTTCTTTTTCTTTCCTCTCGTACATGAACGTCTCCTGCTACAGTCAACACTTGGCATTATAAATCATCTTAAACATTTTTTTTTTTTTAATTAAAACAAACTGTAGAGGCTCGGTACAGTATGTGCAGACCAAAAGAAATATAAATAAACAGGCACAATATGCGAAAGCAAGAAAACTAATCTCTGCTGTTGACAGACATGTTCTCCACATTAATACAGGCCGTCACTACAGGTTCTCCTCAGAAGCAGCAACATTAAACACACACACACACACACTCAGCATGAGGTGCTGTAACAGTATTGATGTTGGTAGATGTGGAGGCAGAGCGAGTTTTTATTAACTATATGAGATAAAGTTTGATTTGATTCTCACCACCTCAAACACTGCGACATCATGTGACCTCATATTCCCTACAGGTGCAACTGTTCTGCTTCAGCAGGTGTGGTTTTTTCGGGGGGAAATGTAATGCCGACGAATTAATTTCCAACAAACATTGACTGAGTTGAGTAGCAGCAGTAGGAGTGATGTTCACATAAATAACCGACATGGCAGCAGGTATCTGGAGATATTCAAACGTTTTTTCCTCAGTCAATAAATTCAGTCAAAAGACCAAAACCAGACTAACAAGTTAACACATTCTTGGTTTTGGTCCTTTCGTTGGATTTGTTGACAACAACAACAAAAAAATAAAATAAATAAAACCCACCAACAGATTTATCTTCATCTCCACCTGTTATTGACATGTGATCACAGGACGATACACCCGTGTGTTTTGTTTAAATACAAACCACAAGTTAAGAGCAGACAGAGACCTGCAATGTGTGCGTCCTTTTTTCTGTTTACAGTAAAAACAATGTGGAGAAAATCTATAAACCAAACCATCAACTTCAATATGAATATATATTAGCAAATAACATTACATATTATGACAATAAATAAACACAAAGACTACTCCGACTCCCAGAATAGCGTCCGAACAGCCCACGCATACCTTAACCGAGCGGCTTATGTTGACAAACTACATGAAAAACGTTGGCAGTGAATATTTTTGCAGGTTTGTTCAATAAGTACATTCGGATATATTCAAAAGAAAAAAACAAAACAAAGTCAGCATTAAGTTTCCTCCAGATTCTGCTGATGTAAAAAACAGTTGCAGTTTTGTGTAACGTGCAGGTGATAAAGTTGCTTAAAAATCAGAAACATAGAAGTTTATAAATGTGTCAAAGCAAGATCTTTTTTTTTTAACTTAAGAGAAGCACAGACGCTGTAACAGTTTGGTATTTACAATAGCAAAAAAAAAAAAGGTAAAGTTATGCAAATATTACAAAAATTATAATCATGAAAAGCAGAGATTGATTGATTCACTTCCTATACATTTTTCTTGCACACGAACTGTTAAAACACACTTAAGTTTTAAGTTTCTCACCTTGAACATACCGAGTAGCACCTGTACTCTCCTGAAATATTTGCTTTGAGTTTGTCAAAAAAAAAAAAAGGAGAATTCTTATTACTTGGACTGATGAAAAAGAAACTGATGACAGTAATACTCCAGTATCTTAATATATATATATATTATTTCTCCTCACATTCAGTTGGCAGAAGCACGTACTTTACACCACGTCATCCCTCTGCATCTCTACGTGGAAAACAGAGGGAGGAAAAGATGTGTGCGACTAACAGGAAGGGACAGAGTCAGTAATGGCCGGCGTGTCCTCAGTGAGGAGCTGAACTGAGCAACGAACAAGGCTTGATTTTGAAAACAAAAATGTGAAGATGGCAGGCAATCTGGTTGCAAACACTGACACAGTAACGCACCAAGTCAAAGAAGGAAATGACCTGCAGGAGAGAGGAAAAACAAAAACAAATACGGTCACTCTTTTCAAGCAGAAACACTGTGATATGGACGACCATTACTGCCAAGAAATGTTAATGATCTTGTAATTTAGTGAAAATTTCCACTTTTATTTTATGTTTCATATTTTTGTCATTCTGACCATTTTAAGCTTTTTTTTTCCCACGGCAGAAAGTTTCTCCATATCACACAAAATGACAAAATGAGTCGTCCTTTGTTCTTAATATCAATAATATAAATAAAACATTTAGAAAAAATGTAAAACAAAAGTGAATCAGTGCTCGTCATGCGTGTTCTTACCAATGCAATCCACAGCACCAGGTACTCATCAATAAAACTATTGAAATACTGATTCAGGAACAGTAATCCTGGTCCCAGGAAGGCTAAATCATGGAGATGCATCTCACTTTTTGTCATATGTGCTACCTGCGGACAGACAGACAAACCACACAGTCAGCGTCACAACTCACAAATGAGAAAACAGCCTTTACAACAGCTTTAAGTGAATGTGGAGTTTGAAGTATTGCTGTAGTTTTACAACCACAGCATTATGTTTGACCTCTATAAACTTACAACTAATTTATTGGTTATTTTTGCTGAGACGAAGCCAAACGCCAGAATATAAAGACACGGGTGTTTCTCAAAGAGCTGGACAGCAGACTTTTTGTATATCATCATCGCCAAAATGATGACTGAACCAATATGTAAGACTGGAGAGAGGACACTGGTTCCCTGAAGAAACAAAAACAAACAAACAGTTAATATTAATATTAATATAACAACATACAGTAGAGCTGCTCTAACAGAATCTGTAGTATGACATGAAGCTAATGTAACAACAGTCCACTTATTGTGATGACAAACCAAATGTCAAACTGTTGCTATTTCAGCCAAATGATCATTAAAAAAACACTTGACACTGCTTATAAATTAACACACACAGAATTTTAAAAACTTACTGCACATCAAACTTCAGAAGAGTTTCTTCTTGGTATATTTAATATTTTTCACCCTTGACTTATACAACTTATGCCATAAATATTCATAATTTTCCCATAAAGCTCTCCGTCATTCTGGCCTGTTTTCTAACCCCTGCTTGCGCTCACAGCAATCAGAAACCCATTAAAATGATTTATATGCGATAAAAACATCCTCCCACTGATGCGTTCCTCTGGCAGAAAAAGGGCAGCACTAACTTAATCAGGAGAAAGTTTCCAGACTTACTGCTATTGTGGATCCGTTTTTGCCGACGCCTCCCGTAAAAATAACTCTGAAGTAATTGGTGCAGGAGAAGATGGCTCCTAAAAACGTGCAGATGGCAGGAACCATTTTCATCTGGATATTTAGGATCGGAATCTGCCAATCAGACATTAACACATTAAAAAATAAATAAATAAATAAATAAAAATAAAAATGGGATGATGAAACAACAGACATTTACATGAAAATGTTGCTCATGCTGCAACTTTTCAGCTATTTTTGTCTATTTGTGAGTAAATTCACCAGCATGATGAGCAATGTTAGACTTATAAACACATTTAGAGTGAAATCCTTTAAACTATAATACACAAAAAAAAATATCAAAACAATAATGTTAGAGCAGCATTATAATTATATTAGCAGTACCAACATAAACATGATTATATAATTTATGAAATCAGTCTCATTAATCTCAATCTGTAGGAATTAGAACCGATCAGAATTACCAGCGACTGCCAAAAAGCAGATCCTCCCACGGCGGCCAGCAAATACATGATTATTATGAAGATTTGTACCTCAGTCACATCAATGCTGAGTGGGAGGAGAGAAGCAGAGAGTTTACAGCGAAGATTAGTGACGTCATCCTACAGCCTTCCTCCTCAACACACACACAGACAGACACACACACACACACAGCTGGACATGGAGACAAAGGAGTTGATTTTCCTCTGCGCTGCACTGAAGATGTAATCAGTAATATGACACCGGCTCTTTCAACACAAAGAACAATCAATGCATGTGTTGATGTCTCCTCTCTTCCCTCAATAACTGCTGGTCACATAAAATAAATGAATAAAAGCAGTTCCAGCATGTGTCTCCTTATAAAACACCTTCAGTTAACACTTTTACGTTTCTGCACAGATTAATCAGCGAGTTTTAGGAGGCAACAGTTTTTCACCTTTTGGACAGAGCTAGGCTAGCTGTTAGGCTAACTACTACCTGACGTTTAACAAAAGTCTTAAATACATTTTATTCCCTATAAAAAACATCTTTTTGTTAAGTATTTTAAATGCCTGATTGTTTAAATCGATGTCGACTAGTTCAGTTTTTATGTGTATTTACTAAGTCTGCATCTATAAAGCATCAGAAAACAATAAAAAATGCCTGCCAGTAGTTCCCATTTCCACAGCGTCTTATTCTCTAATATTTTACAACATCCAGCAGGTCTCGTCGTGTCTCGTCCTGACGGTGTTTGTCAGGAATTAATCTCAAAGATCTGGATAACAGCGTCAGCGTCTCAGCTCGCCTGCAGACACTTTGTTTGCTTCTTGCAAAGAGCCGTATTTTACTGACTGCACCTTTGAGCAGAACAGAGCCAAAAGCGGCTCCATAGAGGTCAGAGGTCACTGTGGAAACAGACAGTAGCGAGTCATGCAGGCAGCAGCCAGGACGTTTACCATCATGTTCCACAGACAGGGACCCACAGAGGCTGTGAGCATCTGTAATCCTGCGAGACAGATCTGCACCTCTGTTATGTCAAATCTACACACAGAATACATCACTTTGATACACTTTATCCTGCATCGTATCCAGGCTACAGTAAGATTTCCTCTCAATATGATTAACTACGGATCTACATTAAGGCTGCATGATTACTACAAAACACAATCTCGATTCAGGCCTCATATACGAGCTCAACACGTGTGAGAAACACAGGAGTAAACAAACACATTTAACCAGCTTTTAGTCTCGATCAGATACGTTATATTAGTTTGGCTCATATTGTTGAAACTCTGGTGTTTTATTGGTGGCGGTATTTAAACATTAGACCCAACAGACCGGCTGCAGAACACACAGTAACCGAGAAGTTCATGAATAGAAATTATCTTAATTATCTTGTTACTTCAACAAACAACAAAAACTAGAAGATTGAAATAAAACTTACATGCCGAAGCGCAGAGTTCCCGACACGTACGTCTGCCAGTGGGCACAGTAGAACATAAACATCCCAGCAAAGCAGCAGAAGAACATCCAGTCCGGGTTGGTGCCCATCTGCACCGCTATGCTGGTTCCCAACACCACAAACACTGCACGGAAACAGCAGCACAGGCAGTGTTTCAAAATAAAATAATTTCAGAGAAAATCAGATGTGGTGAGACAAACAGGAAGACAAACTAACCGGTGGAGAGGGAGTCACAGCCGTGGTCAAACAGCTCGCCCAGAGGAGAGCTGCTATTGGTTCTTCTGGCCTGCTTCCCGTCGATGGCGTCCAATGACTGGTAGACAAACAGACCCACCGCACACAGCAGGTACGCCCAGAGGGGAGCCTGAAACCACACGCACACACACACACACAGACACACACACACATACATATGTGAAGCACACAAACACGCAGCTGAACAGAGCGGCTTTAGACCTCGTCGAGTCACGTGACCCAGGAAGAACATAAACACAGTGTGAAATACCCAGTTAATAAAAGACCATGTGATGAAAGGAGAGTTATAGTTGACATATGGACTCTTTATTTACTAAAATAATTAGTTGACTAATTGATTAGTCGATTAACAGAAAAAGGACATTTTGTCGAGCAAAAATAAAAAATGTTTGCAGCTTTTCTTTCTTCTTTTCTCTAACAGGCATTTAACACCTAACATTTTATCGATTTGAAATTATTAAATTGATGAATTGTGAAAATAATCTGCAGATATCATTATATCACTCATCATTTAGTTGCACTTTATTGGCTTACATTTCAAACACACTTTAAGCTTCTTCAGTAGTGAGTCTATATTTACAGGTTGCACAACTCTAACCGGCGGTGCAGGTATCCGTGCCAGCGGCTCAGTCACATGTTCTGTGCTGCTTCTCATCTTTCAATATGCACACAGAAAGTTCACATATGATCAGATAAGACCTCTCAGTCATCTTCATAGAGGCTGTTTCTCAGGTAAAGGGTCGTTCCGAAGAAAAACTTTTGACAGGGAGGTACGTGGACGACCCAGAGTAACCAGGATGTTGTTTTTAATTGTTTTCAATGCTTCAAGCACCACAACTGAAATTTTATTCACCCCCAAACTCGGCATGTATAGACACAGCAGTGTGATGAGTGTATAATTAGTAGTAGTAGCAGAGTCGGTGTTAACGAACTTTATTTTTTCAGTACAACACCGTTTCAGGATGATGACCAACCTGTTCGGTGGCAGTCGGACAGTAGTAGACGAGCACGAGGGTGGTGAAGACGTTGGTCGCCAGGCCTATGATGGTGATTAGATTGGGGGCAATCCAGGAGGGGACTCGACCCACCAACCATTCCCAGTAACGCTGCATTAGAGGCTCCAGCAGGGAGCGTCCAGCACTGCTGTACCTGCAGGAACAAACAGCAGCCAGGTGAGGACCTGAAGACTTAAGGTTTGGCCATAATTAATATAAACGGTTAACTGACTTCCATTAGAGAAACAATTATTTATTAATTATTTATTTTTGTGCAATTATCATATCTCTAGAGTCGCAATTTTAATTATAACTTACACAATTAACATTATCTTAAGAGGCTGGAGAACGTGTCGGCTACAATGAAAACTGTTGCTGTCAAATTAACTCGGGTGGATTAATTATTTCAGGCTGTTGCCTGATTCACACGTTCTCAGAGAGCCAGTGGTCTGTAACATTTACACGTTCACACTTTCTACACAAATAATTTAGGTGATTACTTCAGTTTCAGGCTCGATAGTCGTTCGGTGTCAAGTAAGACAACTACACTGACAGAGACGTCACAATCTCCCACTAAACTTTTAAGCACATCATATCATACATCTGTCATCTTTTTGACTTCAACATTAGAGATCTGAGACCTCCAGGATGCAGAGCTGTGAATCAGTCTGTCCCATCAGCTTGTGAAGCGAAACGTTAGCTTAATATGCCTACATGTTAGATATATCACTAATGTAATTGATAAAGTAAAATAAAAGTCTGTAAAGATCTTCATACAATCATGTCCACAGACCTGGAGTTTAATTCACAGCACACATTAAAGTTTTACTTCGGTTCGTCTCACTCGGCTGTACCTGTGCTCCTCCAGTCTCTTGAGCTGATGTCGGGACAGAGGGGGCGAAGGCAGCTCGATCAGCCTGCGCAGCACCCCGGGGGCCAGCCAGCAGGCCGCCTCCATGCCCATGCCCTGCCCAGGGTCCTTGTCCCGGCCAAGGGCTCGGCGAGAACGCAGGCCCCCCCCTTGCTGCTGCTGCCCCGTGGTGCTCATGGGGCCCTGCTGCCTGCTGGTCTTGTCCCTGACGGCTCTGGCTCTGCCACTGTCCTGCCTGACGGGCTAAAGCTCCACAGTGGGGCTTAATAGGCTGGACAGTACCTAAAAAAAAAAAAGAAAGAAAGAAAGATTACTAAACCTGCAAAGATTAGTCGATTAGGTTCCTACTATTAAAAGAATCGCCAGCTACTTGTTGGTGATAATTGATTAAAAATTTGGAGTCGTTCGTGGTTTCAACATGAATATTTTTTGGTTTCTGTGACAGTAAACTGAATATTATGGCTGCATTAGATGGATAACATGTTCTTAATAAAGTGCTCAGTGAGGCACTGACATAATAGGCTGTGTTGTTGTTGTTATTATTGTTGTTGTTGTTGATGACATGACACAGATCAGATGTGAAACTGAATTAAAAGTCGAATTAAAACTAAAATATTGTTTATATTATATTATTGGCATCCTCTCAGGAGGACACGTGAGCTGCCAATACGATTGATTACATCAGGAATGCATAAAATCCCCAAATGATCGATCAGACTACCTGACATCTATAACACAGTCTGACTATGATAATGATGATATCATTATCTGCAGATAATCACAGAACTGGAAACTCTGTGTAAATCAAAGACAACGTGCAGGATGTTTGTGACGGACCGTGTCTGTGTTACTGAACTGATTCTTGTGACTGTCAGCAACACATGAAGTCCTGACGAGCCGCTAAACGACAGAAAACAACCCGCTACGTTTGATCCTGCTGCCGAGCACACAAGCTAACGTTAAGCTACTGTCAGTCATTAGCATTAGCATTAGCTTGTCCTCACATTAGCTCAGCAACTAGTCGATAAATTTCAGTCACACACACATGCTGTTGACTTATTGTCATTAGTTTATACTTCCACTGCTGAACATGTCTTTGCCCTTTTACAGGTATTTATTAAATCAGACCTGCCGTTGATGACTGCGGCGAGCCGGAGCTAGCTTGATATGCTAACCCGCAGAGCTTCTCGGGTGTAACACCGACTGACCTGGCCGATTAAAGGACGACAGCCGCGGGCAGTCCAAAGGGGCGGTGAGGACGCTTCAAGCCGACAGACAGGACCTCTCTGTGGGTGGCTGCTTTTAGATTTCCCCCTTAATGATGTAAAATATCAACAGGACGTCTGCTGCTGTAGGTGAATCTCCTCGACCGGTGTCACTGTGGTTGACACAGCGAGCTAGTTGACGTTAGCCATGACGGGAATCTCGCGGAGTATCGCGATGTCACATCGACTTTATACCCTGAGTTACGTCTTCCAGGCAGACCTCCTCCTCCTCCTCATATGACTCCTCCACCTCCTTTGATTCACTCTCACACACAAAACAAACATGCAAATTATAAAGAGTTGTTGGTGTCTCTAATCATTGTTCTTGTCCATAGAAACAACTTCTTAACATGAACACAAAGTAAGAAGACGAGGACAAAATATACAGTGTAAAAACAATAGTGACATATTTACAACTCTCATGGGTCGAGGTGACACAACACAGCAACTCATTACATTTATATATTATTAATTTAAGATACGTACTGCGCACACTTTAAATAGGAGCCACTTGTTGTATTTACATAAAACATAAAAGTCATCAAGATATCAAGACAGAATGTAAAAAAGCAATAAAAGCAACATAAAAAGACATTTAAATATGATAAAAAAAATTGGAAATAAAAATGAGATAAAATAGAAAACAAGAGAAGTCACGGTGCATTGTGGGATGTTAATCAAGAGCCTCAAATGTGATTTAATTAAATAAAACACAACAAAAAGAACGGAGAGTTTTATGTCTTCTGTTTAGTTTTGACTGTGCAGATAAGAAGCAGCAGATCAGAAATGTGTTTTGGCCTCAAAACATTCGGTGCTTTATAAAGCAACAGTAGTATTTTAAAATCAAGACTTTGACAGACAGGAAGTGAGTGTAAAGAACCGGATGCGGCTGTCTGAAGAACGGCGAAGACGCCGTTACAGTCGTCAAAGTCTACTGAGGAGAAATGTGGCCATGATGACACCAAGATTTCTGGCTTCGTTTGGGATTATTTAAAATTACAGATTGAGACTGAGTGTTGATTTTAATCCTCCAAACACAATTACGTCAGTTTTATCTTTGTTCAACTGGCACATCCAATCATTGATTTATTCAATGCACTCAGTGCTTGTATCAGGCCGTAGTCCCTACACAGTTCAGCTCAGACGTGTAAAAACGCTGGTTAAGGTTGAGGAAAGATGGTGGTTTTGGTTAAAATGCAAAGTATTTATGTATGTAATAAAGAATATTTTAACAGTGTTGGGAAACATGACCATAAAAATATTGTAATTCCACTATTGCATATTGTAGGAAAACAAATGAAATACAGTGAAATAGTATCATAGATGAACTGGTTGCATCAACAGTGTTTATGTGTTTACAGGTTAGTCTGACTGAAGGACAGCGAACGTATCGATCCATCCATCCAGAGACAGACTGATAAAAGCATCAAGACTTGATCGTCTCTGGTCACAAGAGATAAAGCAACAGGAGTCAGTTGATTTGTGTTCAGATCTTTACTTTGTTCAGTCTGTATCTGACATGTTGGCTGCATAAAAATATGATATTTAACTCATGTTTTAGTCTTGCCTGCGTTCAAGAAGAAACAACTTGATTAAAATTGTAAATTGTCCCCGAGATTGAAAACATTTTTATTTATTTTTTTTTTGGTTGTATATTGTAGCCCGAGATGTTAAGTGTAAAATAATTTAGCTTAAACTCACGTAAACGTCATAACTCTTCAGACATTTGGACACATCTACAGCTGAATGGGTGTCTTGACACTCTAGATGATTGTGTTTTTGTGCTTTATGTGTATAACAATGGACACATGTGTAGCTTCGTGTGTGCATCAGTGTGATGTCAGGGCTCTCTGTCTGGCAGTTGAGTCAGATATAGATTAAAGAAGTCTCTCAGGAGGCTCTGCACCCGGGTGGACTGGTGGCTTCCAGCAGCAGGCACCAGCGCTGGATTCAGAGCCAGGTTCAGGGCCTTTGTGGGGCTGAAAGCTGCAGAGCGAGTCTGGGCGGTGTGAAGACCCTCGATGACGCTGGACAGCCAGATGAGTCTCTTGAGACTCTGCATGGTTTGGCCGCGGTCGTGCATCAGCTGGTGTTCAGTCACAGTTCGGCGACTGGAGGGAAAACAGAGGAAAGAGATTGAGGTCAAATGTTAGTCAGAACTATAATTTTAAAATGCATGTACAGGTGCGCTTACGTGCACATCTGAACATACGTGATGGTTAAATGTGTGATTGCAAAACTACAGGTTGCTCTTCTGGTTTCAGGCTTTCCAACAGATTTTGAAACCTGGCTGCACGTATAAGCTCCCATTTACCCCACAGGAGTTCTTCCACATCAAACTGGACTCGGCTTTGTGCGCGGGGGCTTTGTCATATTGATAAGCTACAAAGTGCTTTACACGATTAAGAAATTATAAATTTCGTTTTGCTGTGATTCTCGGTCTCCAAATAAATCATCTTTCAGGTAAACACAGGAACACACTGAAAAGATCGTTTTCAGTGGATTATCCCTTTAAGCTACAGATGTGCACAAAACATTTTCCTACTGACTGCTACATTAAAAAATAATTGACAGCCTCACCTCTCGTTCTGTTGACACTGTCCGGTTGTAAAGACGACAAGAAGCACGGCAGCGAGCCACTGCACAGGCCTGTGGGACGTCTGCATCTTCTGTGGCAAAACAGCAAGAAACACATCAAAACTCATCATGTAAATTTTTTTTTAAAAAGCATCAAAAGGTAGTTTCTGTTAGTTTCCGTTAGTTCTCAAACTTTATTTTGAAAATCCCTCCCATCACTGGTCACACGTGTCGACTGGTGTCCAGGTGATTTCCTTGCTGGTATATATCAATGAATTCTGAATAGTTTCTAAAGAAGTGAAATCATCCATGAACTCTAAATATAAGAATAAAGATTTCATTATAAATAAATATAAACGTGTAGCAGAAACAGGCTCCACCATCGTGTGACCTCTCAGATTTATCTTGCGACCCCTCGTGAGGATCTGGACCACAGGTTGGAAGCAAATGATTTAGATTATTGACTTAATTATAATAAAATACTAATCCTAATCCTTCAATGTACACACACACATATTCACACTTTTCTTGCTTTTTACCTGCACAAAATCTCACGATGGTCTTTTAGTAAATAAGGACGGCAATAAATTGGCATCGGAGGAAGTCGACCTCGACAGTTGTATCGTTAGTGTTGTATATGTTGTGTTTGATCACAATTGATTGATTGATTGAAACGGTCAGCAGGATCTAATCAGCCGCGTGCCTGTTTTACAGTATACATATAACACTGAAAAGATTTTGAATGGAAGATAATCTAAAACTGAGTCCAAATTAAGATATTTTATGTTTTTAGTGTTACTGAAAAAAATGCTGTTAAAAGACGCTTTTCTTGGTTCTGCTGAGCTACATCTGACTGCCTCTGCAGGTCTACGCAGAGAGAGGGATTATGGGTAACTGTAGATCACAGGCGTCAACAAGGACACCTCCCATATCTCAACATTGAATCGTGCAGACATGATCACACGTCTGTCCTCCCTTCAGTCAACCTGCTGCATGGATGCAAATGCAAAATACTCCAATTTTCTATTTTGCAATTTCCTTTTTTTTTTCTTTTTTTTCAATTTTTATGTTGATCTGACGAAAACAAAACAAAAACAAAAACAAACAAAACTGAATTTTTTTTTAAATGATTAAATGTGACACATATTTTTATTATTATTATTATTTTAATTGAACATACATTACACAGACCTATGACATCATATTACTGTCACAAAGCAGCTTGTTCAGTTAATTATCACAGTTAGAAATAAAAATAAAGCTAAAAAATAAAATGAAAATTGAAACAAAAATCAGACTTTTTGCTCCGTAATAAAGTAATAATACATCCTTAAAGGTACTTACATTGTCCCTGATGGTGACAGCAGCTCCTCTGATGATCAGACACTAAACTGACTCCAGGTTCGACCTCCAGACCTTTTTATAAAGCCCCCTGACACACACACACACACACACACACACACACACACACACACACACACACACACACACACACACACACGTAATTTGTTCTGAACCTCCCACAGGCTTCAGAGTTACAAATAATTCAAAGCGGGTCGTTTGATTTGCTAATGAAACAAACATCAGCGCCGTCATCTCTCTGATGACATTTTGTGTCTGTAAATGGAAAATATCAAACATTTTCCGGGATATTTGTGTTAATACGATCCCAAACGGCCTCACTGATACACACACACACACACACGGATTCTCTTTACATAACCAGGTGTTTTGCAAAGGAGGATGAAATTCAATTGAAGGATTATCATTTTTCTATTTTCCTTTTCTAATCCGCCTGGTTCCTCTCGGAGAGATTCAGGCATGTGACAAAGAGGAGTTTAGAGAAATGGAGCTGAATGTTTTATTGATGTTAAGAGTTGCAAACACACAGGAATTAAATCAAATCCATTTCTAAAGCACATTTAAACACAACAACAGTCGAGTCAGCGTGAATGAACTGTCTGTCAATTCAGGTTGAAACTTTTCTAAACACACTTCCTGTCTGTAGTTAAGATGTTTGTCGCCTGGAGCTCTTCTGCAGCTCCTTGACATTAAAACCACATCCACCCCTTTAACTCTAATGAACCCGACTAAACTGAAGTCTCTGGTTGCCGCGGTGCTACCACAGTCACCATTAGAAACGCAGTCGTCTTGACAACAACTTCCAGGACGAGTTTCCCTCAGTGAGAAATGTAGGCCGCCGGCAGAGGCTCGTGGGTGGAGGGATGTGGCGAGAACAAGTGATTTAGTCCATTGGAGAGTAAATGATGGTGGTGTGAAGAAATTCAAAGAAAAGACAGACGTGTTGAAGCTAAAAAGAAGAAAAGGAAAAAGAGAAGAAACGAATCAGCAGGAAGTACACAGCAGCCAATCAGAGCTGTGGTTCGAACCCGGTCAGTGATGGAGTTAAAGTGTTTTACAGATTAAAAATGGAAAAAGTCAGATTTGAATTTGAGTGAAAGATGCAAAATAAAATGCCTTTTTCTACTTTTACTGCGACTAACAAACTTAAAAAATAAAGACTTAATGATTTAATGATAATCATACAAAATATCAGTGGTCATATGAAGCGATATGTAATATAATATAATCTTGAATACAAAATCCTCCTTATTATATGTATTTTCTGATATATCTTGTCTACCAGCAGCCTTTCTCTAGATTAGTTTATTTATAAATCATAAATATATGAGATATGTTGTTAATTTCATCTGTTAATTTCTTGTGAAGATATAAAGTAATGCACACTAATAAAAACACTAATATCATACTGTAATAGCACGCAACAGATTTAAGTGTTGTTGGTTGACGTTGGCAATTTCAGTGATTGATCATGTGATCATTTGAAATGTTTAAAATGAAATCAAACACAGTGTGCAGCATGAAAGCAAATCACAGCTGTTCACAGTATGATGGAAAAAAAGGCCAGTTGTTGACAGACTTCGTGTTTGTTCTGTAAACAGACACAGCAGTCGCTCTTCTTCTTCTTCTCTGAGAGAGTGTTTGCTTGGATCTGCGGTATTAAAACACACCTGCCGTTACCGTCAGTAACCACGAAATCTGACACATATGCTTCCTCTTAGACTCGTAGGAGTCGTCTTAATCACGTTGAGATTCGATGATGTGCCTGATGAAGGTCCATCAGAGCAAAATGTCATAAATAAATGCATCTATATATAATAATAAAAAACTTTACCCCCCCAGCCTGTGTATATTTGATGCTGACGGTGGGAAACAGGACGGTACGTCTCGATGTGATGACATGTGTCAACATGTGTGGACTTTAATAGAAAACAATGGGTGTTGGTATATTGATATGCATCATACGGCGCGCTGCCAGTGTGTGTTGACCTTTAGGCCCTGAGTGTCTTGTTTGATGCAGATGTATGAACCAGCAGAGACGATGAATCAGAGGCTTGTAGCCGAGGACGCAACCGAGAGTCGGTGTGACAAAGACTGTATTATCCAACACAAGTCGAAAGTGGAAGAATTGTAGAAGAATATTGGGGTTATATTTGACTAAATGGTGGCAATAAAAAAAAATAATGCTGTTTACGTTTCCTGCACAACAGGAAACACAAAGAGGAAACTCAGACTGCTGAAGCCTGATATAAGCTTCAGATAAATAATAATATTTAAGGTGCAAAGCAGCCTGTGTCCACATGGTGGCAGTGTTGCACTGAGCAGCTGAGCACTGCTGAAGAAGAGCTGCAGATTTAAAGGGAGTTTCCTGCTGAATGTTGTATTACAGTATTATAAAATATAACATTTATTTACAATGAATATCAAGCATGATTTGGTGCGATATTTGACTTTAACATCAGTGGAGCTAAAACGTCATGTTTTTTCTGAGGATGGCGCTAAAGGAAAGCTCTTAGGGTCATTTAAACCTAAAGGGTTCATCTTCTGAGGACCAGCAACATCAGTTAAATTTATAATTGAAATAAAATTTAATGTATTTTTAATTTGTAATTTAATGTAGCACCAATGACTAATTTATTTATGTATTTATTTTTTTAAATTTTTTATTTAAGCCTGAATTGACATGTCATCACCTTTTATGTTCAACTTGTTAGCAAACATTTGTTTATTTCTACATCCAGCAGTTACGGAGCAACAGTATCATTCATTTGGAGTCATAAGTATCGTAGTAGTAAGTAAGTAGTCGTAAGTATAATGTTCAGTCTGTTTTACGTATACGGTTAGCTGTAGCATTTAGCAGCTGTTGTTGGTAGAGACCAAAAACAGCTGCTAAATGCTACAGCTAACCGTATCCGTTCCCAGGTAGTGTACGGTGGATTTTGAGCTGAAACTCGCTACGCCTCTCACATTACACATTATCATTTAATACATTATTATAAAAATATTTTTTATAGCTGCTTTAAGTACACTTATGGTATTATTCATTCAATACTTTTCTTGTCCACAACCAACAATGTCAACATGTTTTTACGTCCATCCGCTGCCTGTAGCTTAGTTCCTCCTGAAGATGTAAATCTTTAAAAAAATGATCGAAAATATATCATTTTGTTTTCAAAAGAGTCTCAGTGTTATCCTCAAACAGATGGGTACCAAACGTCACTGAAACAGGAGGAAATAGTGCATTTGTTGAGTACGGAAGCGTATTGCATTCACTTGAAAAAAAAAAAAAAACCTCCTGTTTTTCTGAGTAATTTTTTTTCTCCTGTTTTACTGAGTAATTTTTTCCCCTGTTTTTCCGAGTTATTTTTTCCACCCTATTTTTCGTGCAAATTTTTTTTGTAAATTATCGCGATACTTTTTAAATCCCGCGAGAAAATCCAACCTGCAAGTGACTCCCGTCCATCCATGGTGACTCCTGTCCCGCACGTACATGCCCATGGATACATCATCTTGTATCCATGGAGCATGCCATATATATCCAGCTGATCCTGGAGAAACATTGCTATGTCTATGAGATCTGAATGGGCTTTCCTTCTGAACAACCGCAAAGTCTTCAGGTGCCTGCGTAAAGTCGACAAACTAATACCATATATGACTTAAAGACAGGACTATCTCCCAGTGTCTTAAACCCAGATCAAAGTAAAACCTAATTAAGACAACACATCACAGCCTGCCAGCATACGATGATTATACACCCGCACGCATCCAAATGTGCTATTAATGAAGCTTGTCTTATTCTTATCAGCACTTTCTAACTCTCTTTTCCTTCATTGAGTTTCTGTGAAAAATGCTTTTTGTGAACGAGTGCGACGGCAGAATATTCCTTCAATTTTGTCGAGATGGATTTCACTATAGTGACATCAATCATGTTTCTCTTGAATATTTTGGGTTTCAGTTTATACCTCTAAACAGGGTGGAAAAAATAACTCGGAAAAACAGGGGAAAAAATTACATCGAAAAACAGGATGGGTGTTCTCGCGGGATTGCGAAGTATCGCGATAATTTACAAAAAAAATTTGCACGAAAAACAAGGTGGAAAAAAATAACTCGGAAAAACAGGAAAAAAATTACTCATTAAAACAGGAGAAAAAAAATTACTCAGAAAAACAGGAGGTTTTTTTTTTTTTTCAAGTGAATGCAATACGCTTCCGTAGTTGAGGACTATTTTCAGTGGTGGATTAATACACATTTGGTGCTCTAGTGAGCATTTCCACTTACAGGACAAAATAAACTACAGTGTGTGTGTGTGTGTGTGTGTTTATGGTAATGAAGGATCATAAGACTCATTGATGTTTTTTTAATAGTTTTTGGGACAACATTGGAAGTTTTTATTATTATTATTCATAATGGATTTGAGTCTTTGTTTGAAGGAAAATACAGAATAATAAAAAAATAAATAAGAAAGAAATCTGCATCGTAAAAAAAAACACAAATACACACAGATTTATTTCAAATTACAATGGCTTTATTTTATGTATATAGATTTGTATATTTATATATATTTATATATTATATATATACTCATGTAACAACTTTTACTCAGTTGCTTGATTATCATCTTTTGTTCAGTTAAAGTTCAAACGACATGACACTAAAGACCAAGGCATTCCACATGATCATATCTTACAAAAGAGTAAAGAAAACAACGTGTGTGTGTGTGTGTGCGTGTGTGTGTGCACCGGTCGTACACACACACACACACGTAGATACATCAATGTACAGGTATCGTGGTTCTGTTTGTATAAAGAATGGAACAATTTAAATAAAAATTTAAAAAAAGAAGAAGACGAAGAGGAAGAAGAAGAGGAAGAGGTAAAGACGGAGACGAGCAGACAGCGTGCGAGCGAGAGAAAAAGTGAGGAAACCAAAAGGAACCACTGGAGCCGAACTGGAGGTTTCTGTTGCATAGATTGAAGCAAACAGGAGGAGGATGTTTGATAGAAACACACAGGATGAGGGAGAACCACACACACACACACAGACACACACAGACACACACTGAGGAAACACAACGGCCCACCTGATACCAACACACATACTGTATGAACGTCCTGTGTGTGTGTGTGTGGGCCAAGCAAACACACCAACATGCTCACAAAGACAAATGTTCACCATTTTAGCTTAGCCTGTTAGCATGCTAACATTGGCTAATGGGAATGACAGTAGTTTGTAGTATTTGACAAATCAAACATCTTTAACCCGATGATGATGAAAGCTATTAATTAATTAAATTAATTAAAAGACAATTAATTAAAATGAACGTTTATAGCAAATATATAGAAAAGTCAGAGATAGCGGGTGTGTTTAAATGCACGTTAGCATCCTGATATTGACGTTTACGTGCAACATATTCATGTTACTTCCTGTGTCCGTGATTTAATCCAGGTTTCTGATCGTCCTTGTGTCTTTATTTCTCCATTTTATTTTATTTATTTATTTTTAGAAACCTGAATCAGTTGTTTATGTGCCACAATATCCAGAATAAGATGTTTACAAGTGCAACATATAAGTATACCATATAAATGCGCTCAATAAGATGCTTTAGTAGTGAACGGATGGTAATAATTCTTAATTAATTGCTCTATAAATGCACAAATTGCTCTATAATAATCAAATTTAGGTTTTATTAAAACCTGACATGACTGACTTGAGACGTCCATGTTTTGGTTTTGGTTTTTTTTTTGTGTTTTTTTTTGGCCACTTCCTTGTTTTTTGGCACCTAGTTGCATCAAAGTTTTTTATTTTTTTTCATTTTTACAAGTCAGACGATAGTAATTATTTTATTTCTATCACTTTTAGACTCAACAAACTGTTTCTACTTTTTGGACAAAGATGAATAAATAAAGGATTTTCTCATGTCCTCACCGCGCCTAGAAGAAGGCTTTGAAACGGCATGTTGGGGAATAAAATATACATAAAATATATAAAGTTAAGTAAATAAAGTAAAATGGGATGAAGACAAATAATTAAAGGGCATTTAGGGTTCATGAGCTCAGTGTTTCTTGAATCCAGATTTGCCAAACTACAGTCTCGACATGCTGCGTGTATTTTAACGTGACCACAAAGTTCCACGTTGACGCAAAACATTGAAGTTGCCAACATCATGTGACAGAGACAGCTGATAAAAATCAAAATATTCCCAGAGACGTCAACTGAAAGTCAAAGAGAAATGTTCAGTTGTGTTGTGATGAAGTGGGACATGTACAATATTATCAATTTAATCTCAAACCTTATTGTTGTTTGTTAACACGGGTTTAAAGGGACATTCTGCTTTTATGAGATCCTCATGTTTTCTCTTTTCCAGTCAAATGAGAAGACGGATGTCAGAGAGACGTCCAGGATGTGTTTAGCCTAGCTTAGCACAAAGACTGGGAGCGGGGGGGAACTGCTAGCCTTGCTCCATCAGTTTACATGTTCTATCTCGTTTATTGTTCAGGTTAGAAATTGAGACCTTTTAATGGCAGCGAATGGTCAGATAACTATGTTAAAAAGTTTTACAAACATCATTACATCACAACACAACAACAACACTGTTCTCAACCGTCAGACTGACAGTGATGTGAATTAGAGCCTGACCGATGCTGATAATGATCAATATTGTCTTAATAATACTTTTTTTTTTTGCCTTTTCACATGTGCAGGAATTTGATAATAAATAAGCAATTTTTCTAAGCAAAATATTCTGTATTCAGCTTCTTAAAATGTGATGTTTACCACCTCACGTATTAAAAGGGCATTTTCCACTATTTTCTGACAAAATGAATTTAATAAAGATTAAACATAATAATCCTTATTTGCAGCCCTACGTTTTACACTTGGAACAAATGTCAGCTGACATGTATGTATGTATATATGTATGGATATATATAAATATATATATATATATATATCGATCAGGCTCTAACATGAATACAGACATTTAACAGGTGAGCAACAAACTCTCATTATCCTCATTTTTCTCCCTCACCTGGTCTGCAGAGAGAAGCAGGAGGATAATGGACGGATGATGAGATGACGACACCTGCAGGGCAGAAGCCTACCTGAAGCACATGCTGAATGTTTCAGGCCTGTTACTGGTTAACTGTCATCGACTCCTCCTCCTCCTCCTCCTCCTCCTCTCACTGCACAGGTGAGTGGGTGATGAGTTCAGGAGAATCTGTAAATCTGTGTGTGTGTGTGTGTGTGTTTGTGTGTGAACGTGACGATGGGAGGATATGACAGTGGTGACGTGGATGAGCGGACAGATCTTTTAAGTCATTCTGTTTGTTTTTGGGATAAATGAGACGATGGAAACAAAAGAAGCATCTTCATCTTTCATCAATCCATCCATCAGAAGTCACACAGTTTTAATTTCCTCAGTGTGTTTCACCTCAGTGCAAATACAGGCGTGTGTGTGTGTGTGTGTGTGTGTGTGTGTGTTTTGGGAACGTGTATTTGAGATTCATTTGGAAAACAAGTCAACATTTGGGATGTTTCATTCCATACTAAAACATGCAGAACACAGAACATTGAACACATATACTGAACAGTTAGTTTTATCCAAATGCAGTTTCTCTTTTTTTTTTGTTTTTCTTTGTTTTTTTTCTCTTTTCGTACAGAGTGGCTTTAGGCTACACAGAACACGACGGAACCAATCGCACCAGGTTGGACATATTGCTTTAAACCACCAAAGTTTTGTATATATGTCATGCATGCCACATAGATGATATTATGTTTATACAAAAATAACACCAACGCCTATTACTGTGTATCATAGTAATTACAGAAAACAAATCTTTTTTTCAGTCTTTTTTGCAATGAAGTTCAACTGAGAAACCATATATATCTATATATTTATATCTAACATACATACACACGCATATATTAGATATAAATATATAGATATAATATATAAATATATAGATATATATGTTAAGTGGTTATGACTTTTCCAACTGTGATATTCCAGTTCGTTTGAACCATTTTTTTTTATTTATTCATTTGTGAATTTTGAAGAAGATGTGAAGGTTCTCCAAAGAAAAACTCCTTAATATCCGACGCTGTTGTGAGGAAGGCATTGCTCTGAGGAGGAAGCAACACAGTCAAAATGCGACTATGACTGGATAAGAAGAGAGTTCCTTCTCCATACAGAAGTCCTAATGGAAAACTGTGGAAAACTGTGGAAAACTGTGGAAAACTGAGATCTTCTGAATTCCAGAAAACCTTCAGAGAACTAAAAACCGGGTGAGCAGGTGAAGATTTTCAGTCTGCTGCTGAGTCTCGTTGGGACAGTTTGTTTGTGTTTTTTTTGTGACGTGGCTGAAACCAGAAGCACAAACATGTCTGCAGCATCTCTGATGACGGCGCTGCACTGTGCACCTGGCATGAGACGTGAGGGCAACCAGTCCAACCAGTCCAACAGATGACTACCACAGCAACACTGAGGCCATGGCGAGAGCAAAGGGACTTATCCAGGCGGAGAGGGAGGAGGAGGAGAGGAAGAGGAGGAGGAGGTGGAGGAGGGGATATTTGACTTCAAACTTTCTTAAACTTGTGCAGAAGAAGCAAAGAAAAGAGAAAAAAACGACTTTGGCAGAGCAGCCTTAAAGCTATGCTGGGTGATGATTGGCTGATTGCCCTCTCTCCCATTTCCTGTCACCAACACAGACAGCAGGTACAACTTCATTCACTTATGACAATATTTACATTGTACTGACTGTAGACGCACAGGCGTTCTGTCAGATTCAGCCGTAGTGTAAAGCAAAGAGGAAACGCATCATCGAAGAAGAGGAAGTGATGTCACAAGCGCTTTAACAGTCCTGCTCTCTTCCCGGGTTTCTGAAGCTGTTAGTTGTATAAAACGGTGCAGCCGTGTCCCGTCACAGGCTCCGCCTCCTCCAACCACCAAAATTAAAACTCAGGAATGAAGGCGAGAAATGTGACGTCTTTTCTTACTTTGGTCTGGATTTAGATGCCACGAAATTAAAAAAAATATCTGTTCTGTACAGGTCAAATTTTAACCTCAAAAGTCAAAATCTACTACACCTCCTGTCCCGGGAAATGTAATTAACTTTAAATACTGAAATTACAACAAATTAATATATATAATAATAAAGAGGAACTTAAAGAGAGCTCACATTTTGTTTAGAGGCTGTAATCTGTTTCCGGGTTCAAACTATACTCGTCTAGTTTGATCATGTTTAGGGTCCTTGAATCTATTTGGACCATCACAGCTTTAAGTAGGGAAACAGGGATCAGGTCTACATATATATATATATAAAAAAAAAGAAAGGAGATTTACACATCTTGGGTTTGGTTTTTTGTTCAAACACTCATCAACGTATTGGTTTGCTTTATTATTTGGTTCAACACTGCTTTGGTCCTCAGGTTACTAGGGGGACGACAGGAGGCAGACACGCCTTTATAGACCACTCCCCTTCTCAAAGGAGGCGGAGCCTGAAGAAGGACACAGCTTTGATCCTGTTTAAAGTCAACAGCTCCGACACCATCGATCCACTCGTTGAAAAGAAATCAGTCGTACTAGCTTCAAAAGTACAAAAACAAAGAAACCCAGAGGTTGGATAAATAATTATACACTGCCATTTAATATTTGATACAGTTAGCTGTATTCATGTTGCATTCGCAGAACTCTAATGGAGCCGGATAATTGCGAAATCACATAGCGTGTAGTGTAGTGTGTCACAACATCTTAAGATAAAGTGAATATACTCATGTAAAAAGGGGGCTGATGAGATTAAATTGTTGAGATCCCAATTGAACGGCCAACAGGAAGTAAACAAGTCACTGCAGGTTTCTGAGCCCTAACATCAGGTGACCAAGACGACACATGTGGCAGAAATATTTAGAGAGCTGTAAAAAGACAGAGTCCACGGTAGATTCATCTCATTCATGTACTGTACTGTCACCAAACTCTTCAGCCTATACATATATATTCATATATCTCCAAAATATTAAAAAGTACTTAATATAAAAATACAGAAGAATTGTAAAAAATGAGCAAAACATTGAATTTTATATGAAAACCATGCAAGAAAGATTCCCCATTTAGTTAAATAGTAACTCTAAGATTCAGGAAAGCAAGGGAATGAAAGGGAAGTGGTCGGATGAGAGAAGCGCAGGCGAACTGCCACCCACTCGCTTTTCATGTAAACATTGTAGAGGTCCTTTAAACTTGGTTCGGCAGTGACGTCTGAAGATTTTCTCCTTGCTTTTTTTTTTTTTTTTTTTTTTTTGGTCGCATTTGGAGTAAAGGGCCAGGGGAGGAGGGAGTCGAGGGAGTCGAGGGGTGAGAAAAGTCCAAAGGAAACCTTGATAACAATGAGATAAAAAACAATACAGACAACCTATAAAATATGGCTCTGAGTTACATAGAAAAAAGCTCATCAGAGGGGAGAGGAAGAACCTAGTCATGACAAAAAGTTGGAAATATGGCAGTAGTAGCACTTTACTTCAATAACGTGTCCTAGTTCATAGATAGCTTGATGGCTGCTAGTCAGACTAAGAGGGAATAAGAAGCATTGCTGCTTCCGATTGGAGGATGATTCCTTCTTCTTTTAAGACATTAATCTGCGGACAACAGCAGGCAGGAAGTACTGAGCGGCAGCAGGGACACACAGTGGACGTCTGTTAATCGAAAACACAGCAGGGCGGAGAAGGGTGATGATGACGAGGCTGTGTCGCGTCACTGACAGCTGATTATTAGTTTATATTCATTAACTCTGACAAACAGGGCAACAAAAAACGTCGGAACCGGTACTAAGATTTGTCTTAAAACACAGATAGACGGTCTAGACCCTGTTCAGAGACGCAATCGACTTCCTGTCTGCTGAATTGAACTTCCTGCACTGTGACCAAAACGCAGACAACCTGCTGCTTCTTCCTGTTGACTCAGACGGTTGTTTGGTGGTGGACATATTCTGAAGACGTCTGAGGAGACAAATGATGAATAAATAAAGGACCCGTCTAGAAGCGTTTATGAATTATTCTCATCTGTGTTTCCAGTTTGGAGAGTCCAAACCTTCGAGATGGGACCAAAATAGCTGTGAGAGAGAGTAGCACAGGTATTATACGTGTGGATGACGAGCAACGTGTAGAAACATACATCGATATATCAGGGCGATAGCTGCCCTGCTACGGTTTTCACTGCGTTAGTCAAGTACTGATGTTCGGTCCTACAGACAGGAAGTTCACGGATCTCAAACATACATACGGTCGTCTAAACAGAATCCCAAATATTCATTCCTAAGTTATCATGCGACTCAACACGAATGAAACATAACATGCATCCTACTAGAGGGGGAAACATGAACCACACTCCTGTTTCCTACTGACACTGTGGACGTACGAAGGTGGGGGGAGGGGGGCAGGGAGAACCAGAACCCGGGGCTGGATGAGATGAGGTCGGACCCGCACGGAGCACAAAGCGAGCCCTCTCTGGATGCCGCGATGGTCGGTAAATATTATGTTGGGTAGTAAACATTCTGTCCTTCTACATGCAACACAGCAGCTAAAGAAAAACCAACACATAGAGACACAACAAGGGAAAAACATTTGTTTTGTTTGTTTTTTTTTTGTTGTTTTTTTTTTTAAACAGTTGAACCTTGTCGACTGTAGTGTCACACTCACAAGACATTCTCAGGGTTTGAATCAACCATCAGTTAACATTCGTTAGAGGTTGTAAAAACAAACAAAAAAAATTTAAAAGAAAATAAAAAGAAAGGTTACATTTTTATGCATTTGCCTAAAAATCGTCTGATCACCAAACCCCCGACTGTTAGCTGTGTAAAAGAGCGGGAAGCGTATGTACATGAGAATCACTGCACTCTTTGAAAAGTTCTGTGCCGTTTTTTCGGAGCGTTACGCAGGAATGAAGCGAATACAGAACACGAACATGCTGCTGCGAGTCCCGCAAAAAGATCGAACCCAACAAAGTTTAAAAGCTTTTCAAAAAGGATCATTGAGTAAAAAATATACATGAATGGACGAAGAAGACAGGCCTTCCACCGTGGAGGCTCTGGACTCCACACTCTACTCATTCGTGTGTGTGTGTGTGTGTGTGTGTGTGTGCGTGTTTGGTGGTTAAGGAGGAGACAAACTTACAGGCAAAACGACGCCACAGTCAGTATGAAAAACGCAGCGTGGCAGGAATGACTGAGGGAGGGTGAAGACGATGTGAAGCATGTGTTTGGTGTGTGTGTGTGTGTGTGTGTGTGGAATGAGGGATGAGCAGAGTGATGACTTCCCTCCTCAGTGCGACAGTTCAGTTGGTGGGATGACAGGTGATGCTGATGAAGAAGGAGGGAGGAGGAGGTGGAGGAGGAGGGGAGAGGAGCTCAGACGGATGAGTCGGCTGTGGAGGGGGGGGGGGTTAGGCGCTGGGCTGCTCCTTCTCCTCCTCCCTCCGCCCCGGGAGAAGCGATGGGGAGGGGGTCGATCTCATCTCCGGTCTCTTCGATGGGGGGGATGCGGGCCTCCTCCTCGGACAGGGGGACAAACTCAGGATGGGCCATGAAGCTGTGGATGGAGCTACGGGACTCTGGGCTCTCCAGCCCCGCGTACAGGGAGCTACGGAACGCGTTCACCACCTTAATCTGAAACAAAGAAAGCAAAAACAAACGTCAGAGGACGAGCAGAACGACGGCCACACTTTCTATGTTTTTATGGGAGTGTGATGTCAAACAGGCAGCGAGGTGGGGGGTGTGGGGGGCTGATGGGACACGTGACGGTCGTCTGAATCTGGGCGGGAAGGTGCAAACCACAAAACACAACGTACACAAATGAAACACAGCTCAGCTGGATGAAAAAAAAAAATATATATATCCACGAAACATCAACACAAAAACGATGTTGGAGGCGACTGAATGTGGAGCGACGTTACGACACACACACACACAAACATGCACACACACAGTATTTATCTGTAGCAGGAGTCACATAAACTGACTGACTTTAAAAACTATCTGATATCTGAATTTAACCCTGATGCGCTACGCGTCTGTTCTCAGTGATCTGCTCTTCTGCTTTCAGGCTTTCCATCAGATTTTGAAAACCTGGCTGCAAGAAATTTGCTCCCGTTCAGCCACAAGAGCATCACTGAAGTCAGACACTGATGTCGGGTGATAGGGCCTTGCTCATAATCGGCCAATCACGTCATCCCCAAAGGTGTCGGATGGGTTGATGTCAGGACGCTGCTGCAGACCAGTCAAGTTCTTCCACATCACACTGGGAAAAAAAAGACTGTTGATGGTTCTGGCTTTCTGCTCGGGGGCATCGTCATGTTTAAAAACTAAAAAATGTTTGCAGCACACTAAAATATCAACATCCAACATAAAATAGAAGATCAGCCTTTGCAAACAGATGTTTTGGTGCTTTGAATCTGTAGTAAAAAAGACATTTAGACTGTATTTTTTTTAAGTTTTATATTCCTCAACGTAAGAGAAGAAGTTTTGGTATCCGTGGCCACATTAAATGTTATCGGGTCCTGTGTAATTATTCACTAAAATGAATTTGCAGTTAATAAAATAAAGTAGTATAAATAAATATGTATAGCAAACTGCATGGGATTTATGGGGGTCTGAGGCTCGCTTTGGTGATTCAGCTTTTGACGATGCACAAGTATGGAAACCTTTGAAACGATAGCCAGCCCTAGTAAACACACACACAGACACACACACACTAACTCACACACACACAAACTCACTGGGGAAAAACAACAAACACATGCGCACTGTTAAGTATTTATAATCGCGTTCAGAGCCAGAATCATTTTGTCCTCTAGCTGCTCTCGTCTCTCCGCCTGAAGTTGTTTCCTCTGTGATGAATCCACAGAGGCTGCAGCTGATCACACTGATTTATACGCACCAACAGACACTCTTCATTATAATTAATAACCCTGCAGTTCAAAGCTCTCTATTACTGAACCCCAGGAGAACTGCAGGCTGAGCACCGCAGCTTAGAGCATACATGCAACCATCACACACACACACACACACACACAGCTCACAAGTTAAAAAGCTCTTGGCTGTTAAACCATGAGAGACTTGCTGAGCCTGACAGATTTAACCCTGTTCAGGATTAACCCATAAAATTATCTTGGTGCCCAGGCTGTCGCCTCCGAGAAGAAGAAGAAGAAAAAAAAGAAAATAGGGCAAGGATTTTTTTTCTGTCACGAATCAGAAGGATTCAAAGCTTCTTTCTCTTCTCGTTGGCCAACAGTTGTGAACCGTCATCGACTCGTCAGGCAGCAAGTCGCATCAGGGTTAATAGACGCATGTTAAAGACTTTAAATCTTCCACAACATGCAGGAGCAAAAGCAGCAGGCTGAGAGGAAAGTGATGAAGGGTATTAAAAGAAAAAAAAGGAAGAGATTAAGATGGAGAATAAGCTACAGCAGAGGGAGATGAAGCAGGGAGGTGATCAGGTTGTCTGCAAGTTCAATCTCAAAGCTTTTCTGTTAAAGGATAAAGCCGGATATATATTTTGTTGTTGTCAACATTAAAAAGGTCAAACCAACAACGTATGACCTCCTGTCCCTGTGAGCATTTTCCTCCAAATGTGCAACTATTTCTTTAAATATCTCGCTATGTTCAGCTCGACGTCTGACTGAATCTCCGTGGTTCGGAGTTAAATCTCGTCACTGTTTATTTATTGATTTCCTACACGTGTTTCAAAACTGTATTTTCTGCTTTGATTACTGCAAACTGCATGAAAAGCTTTCCACTGACGAACCTTTAGGAGGCTTTGAGTGAGAAGCAGCTGTAGAAAATGCAGGAGAAAATTAGCATCAATTTTACACTATTCTGTCAGTGGATGCGTTTTAAATATTGCCAGAGATGCTTGAACGGTAGAGACGGCTCAGCAAGTATCCTCCTAGGGTTGATGTCAAAAGACAAAATAAATAATAAATAATAATAAATAATCCTGATTCAATATATTTACTGCTAAGTGGTCGTTTCAGCACAACCAGCTCTTCCTGATACAACTTTGACACATCTGTCAAATCAGTTCCAGCTTTATGTAAATCACTATCATGCTTTATGAGTCGGTAATTTATTATAATAATTAGGATAATCACTTCTATAATTTGGAGTAGTTCAGACGTGCAGACACCCTGCTGATGACAGAAATAGCGTGATGCATTTAGTGAGAGTCAGTCATGCAGCGTTCAGTGTTTCATGCAGTTCAAATGGAGAAAATAGAGACAGAGTCCAGCCAGGTGAAGCGTGGTGTTAGCTGGCCTCCGGTCACCGACTCACTGCCTGCAGTGGAAGAGGAAGCAGCAGCAGCAGTGGGCGGAGCCCCGGCCGAGTTGGTGAGAGAGGAGGAGGAGCTAAGTCCTACATGGGTGGGACTAGAGAGAGTTTTGGCGGCAGTGGCGTCATTGTGCTGGCTGACGACGGAGGGCTGGCGGCGCAGGGCACCGGGCACCGGCGCCTGGCCCGTCTGGAAGGTATAGACCACATCCATCTGAAGGAAGGACAGCCACAACACACTGTTAGACAGCAGAGACAGAGACAGAGGAGGGGACAGGACAGGGGAGGAGAGACAAGGAAGGAAGGAAGGAAGGAAGGAAGGAAGGAAGGAAGGAAGGAAGGAAGGAAGGAAGGAAGGAAGGAAATACTTCTGGGGAGGTTAGAGAAAGTTTAAAAGAGACTGAACGCTGACGTTTGATTGGTTTGAAGGTCAGTAATTAACGTTTTCAGGTGATACCCAGCCAGGTGTTGAGAACCTACACAGTACCGATCTGTTCTGCAGGGGAACCATAACGCCATAAAGCTGATGCAAAGTGGGTACAGAGAACACGAGAAGGAGGACAGGAAGAGGAAGAGAAAAAGCTGTCATTTAGTTAGTGAAAGTCCAGAGGAAGCTCTGATAGAACAAAGGGATGAAAGAACAGTGAATAAAGAGCTTTTGAATCAGGCTGAAAGCACTTTGAGTGAAGAGGAGACGGGAGAAAGAGGAGAAAACGCGCCACTTGGAATGACTGATAAAGTTTCGGCAGCGAGGTGCTGCTTGTACCAATTATTCCCCCACTGTGTTAGACTGTCGAGGCGTTGAGCGGCACAACGCTGCCCACCAGGATTAGAGAGGAGGAGGACAGGAAGAGGAGCACGGAGAGATAAGAACCTAATTAGTTTGCAGCCCCTCGCTGCCTCCCCCTCCCGCCCCTCGTTCTCCCATCCTCCCGTCCCAGGAGGACGACAGACTGATATTACAGATACAAAGACATGAAGGGAAAACAGAGAGCGTCACTTTTTATGACTGAAGAGTCGGTTTCTCCTCGCATCACTTCCTTCTTTCACGACGCCCTGCGGCTTCACAAACGGTGAAGGTTATCATCAGACAGCTTTTAATCACTTATTAACAATTTATTCAGTTTATTTTAAATGATTGTTTGCAGTTTTGTGTTTGGAGTTAAATAAAGATACTGTTGAAGTGTTTCTGGAAAGAAAACATTATAAAATTGATATTCTGTCAGTCAGTCTGTGTGAAGCTGCAGAGATTAAACCGGAGAAACATAATAGTTATTATTAATTCAGATGTGTTTCTCCTCAGGCCACAACAAGTACAAGTTCGTTCGCTGCTGAGAGGAAAACACCTGACCTCTGTCAGTGTGTGTGTGTGTGTTACTGTAGGTGGGTGTTAGCATCCAGGCTAATGAAGCCCATTGGGACTGAATGGGACTGCCTATGGACATGCTAATGCTCAGCATGTGTTAATCAGTCCTGTACGAGGAAGATAACACACACACACACACAGAAGACGGTGCTGTGAAGGTGCTGCTAGTTACCTCCAACACTAACAGACTGACTGATGAACGATACTGAAGCTCTGCAGCAGAGTGTGAAATTAACTTGACAGCTGCAGCGTGTGTGTGTGTGTGTGTGTGTGTTAAAATATCTCCAGCTTTAGCTCCAAACGCTCTGCACTGAGGTTTAATTTTATTCCAACAGAAACATGTGCTTGAACATGTTTCAGCTGCAGCTTTTATCTTGAACTCTGATCATTTAAATATGATGAACGATTTTCTACCTCTGACCTGAAAAAAAAACACTAAATGTGACGCTTATTTTAGTCCACAAACATTTTCATGTTCCAGATTAAACACATTTCATATAAAGATTTATGTGTCATAAATCTTTGCTGTGACATGGTGGGATCCAATCAGCCAATCAGAGCTCGCCGTCTTTTGTACGGAGGAGATTAATAAGGTGCCACGAGCAGACGCCACTTTTCCACCTGACAGCGTCGTTCCTGCAGTCTGAGTTATTATTGATCGCAGAAGTTGTCAAACTAACAGATGCTGCCATGGTTGTTTTCCACTATGATACACAACGCTGCCATTATGGCCTTGTACACGAAAGAATGCACCTCAAGAGACGTCCTGGATAAATAAAAACAAAGAAACAAGAAGAAAAGATAATAACAACATCTATCATCCACGTCTGAACAGTATCATATCATATAGTCAGAAATGTTGTGTTGGATTTCTGACCTCATTACTGTTAATGATTTCTGATTTTTGTAGAAACTATTATTATTTAACCAATTTCGTTGCATCCCATGTTTACATGTGTTGCAATGACAAATAAAAATCCTTGAATCCTTGAATCCTATATGCTGCTTTTCGTCATTAACCTCACTGTGGTTCATCAGGTGTTTGTTTGATTTTGGGGGAATAAAGAAGAAGACGACGGTGCAGCTGGGTTTGATCTAAAGGAAAACGATCTGAAATTTAACTGAACAGCTTCACAGGTTTAAACAACAAATCGAGAAAGACAACTGACCAAAAACAAAACAAAAAGAAGAAGAAAGAAACAGAGTATAATCAAAAATAAACCCAGAGACCCTGCGCTACCATGACAACCAATGTTTTCTGCAGCTCTCGTGACAGATCAGACTTTTGACTCATCTTATTACACTCAAAAACACCAGCTCGGAGACTTCTGGTATCAGAAACCCTTAAAACAAGAAGTAAAGTTAGACGTGCTGCGGGTCACGGGGATTCGTGGCGGCCGTACCTGCGTCTGGATGCGGTTCAGACCTCTGAACCAGAGGATCTGACCTCTCCTCAGCTCCATCTCAGCGTGGTCGATCTCATCGGCGTCCTCCGTCAGCTCCTCCTCGGGGATCTCTTCTTTCGTGATGCCGTGACCCGCCTCCTTCAGGAACTTGAGGCGGTGGGTGGGGATGGCCGAGATCAGCTGATGGAAAAGATAAAGACGGTGTTACAGGATCACTCCACTGATCTGACACACTGGTGTTGAAAAGTTCAACTCAAATCACCTTAAATAGATCTCTGGTGTACTGAATGTATATTATACAGTATTTTATCACCTTACTACATTGCTGCTTAATTAAAAACGAAAGGAGAGACACACCCAGACTCCTGCTGTAGCTGCACACGTCAGTTTTTTACACTTCTGTCACCTTCTCTCCGTCTCCGTTAGAAACAAGCAGCGTTTTTCCTCTAAAATAAACCACAGACCTCAGTTCAGTCTGTTTCTGTTCTTTGCCCTCTAACTGAACCCACAACTGAACTTTTTTACCTATATATATATAATGAATGCTTTCTAAGCCTGTGTGTGTATGTTCATGTTATGTGATGGTGTGTGTGTGTGTGTGTGTGTGTCTGTATCCACAGAGGGACTGACACGCTGGGTTTGTTTTCCTCCGGTGCTCGTAAACAGGAGTCGCACTGCTGCTTTCATGAGCTGAGCTCATTACCATGGCGATGGTCGTGATGGCAACACTGCAGCAGCACAAGTGTGACAGGCAACAGTTTGCTGCCACAAACTCGTGAATCCACCTCTTTATTCTCTCCTCCGTACATGTTGTTTATTCTCACAACTCCCAACTGATTTTTCTTTCTTTTTTTTTTTTTTTTCTTCCTTTGAGTCCGTTTTGTTGAGTCTAAAAGCACCTGCGGTTCTGGTTCTGGTTCTGGTTCTGGTTCTGCTCTCACCTGACCCCACAGCAGCTCTCCAACACCGATGAACACACACCACAGCCACTGGTCGATGGTCAGAGCTGTGCAGGAGAACGGTTTCCCTCCGAGCTGAACGATGATGATCTGAGGAGCAAAAGAAACATACATGACACGTTAGCTGTGTGAACTCTCTGAGTGTTTGTGTGTGTGTGTGTGTGTGTATCCAAAGCCTGACGTGTTATTCCTCTGTGCCGTTGTTGTCCACAAACTATTAAAAACACATAAATGAGACAAACTGTTCCTTCGTTACCACAAACACACACTAGTTTTGATCCTGATTATCACACCGACTTTAACCTGGTGAAACTTTATTATTGAAGATAGTCATTTTTATATTATTTAGTTGAATCATTAATGTACTCTCATTTTAAATCTATGCTTCTGTATCTATAGAAGAGGGCCATCGATGGGAATCAATGCATTAGATGATGATGATGATGATGATGATGATGATGATGATGATGATGATGATGATGATGGAGTTACCTGCAGGATGAAGGTGCCGAGCACGACGCTGCAGAAGATGGGGTTCTTGTAGATGCCCTCGAACACGTTCCTCTCTCCGTGGATCTTCCTGGCGTTGATTTCGTTAAACAGCTGCATCATGACGAACACGTTGAAGACGATGGTGTAATGCTCAGACGGCGGCGAGTGCAGGGGCACGTTGCGGCCGCTGTCGATGTTGAAAAACTTCTCACCTGAGAAAAAAGACATGATGACAAAACAAATCAAATTTTACTCAATAAACAATAAAAGTACGCCGTTAGCTGTTTAACTCACCAGCGAAGAGCAGTGTGAAGATGATGACGAGCTGATACACGGCGTGACCCAGGATGTTCTTCATCATGGTCCTGGAGATGAGCGGCTTGTTGCGGCCGTACGGTTTACGTAAGAGCAGAGATTCGGTCGGCGGTTCGGTGGCCAGAGCGAGAGACGCCAGCGTGTCCATGATGAGGTTGACCCAGAGCATCTGGACGGCCTTCAGAGGAGAATCCTGCAGGAAGGAAGGAAGGAAAATCTGATGAGCAACCAAATAACAAGAAAACATAATTAACAGCTAATGACGCGCCGCCATCTTCTTCTTTCTGTTATTTCCCTCCGGTTTCTCTCCTTTATCTTCGTGTTCCTGCACATTTATGGCACAGAACGTCTTTTCACCTTATTTCACGTCATGCAGTGCAAGTTTGTGCATTTGTGTTGATTTTCTATGTAATTGCGTCACCTCTTAAATCCACAGGTAAACGCACCTTCGGAGGTTGGAGAGACACTACCTGCAGACACTACTCAGGGTTAAAATTAACACATTTCTATCGTACTTGCTTATTGTTTGGTTAAAAAATAAATAATTGAATCGTATTATACTACAAAAATGCTGACAGAGCTTTAATTTAATGTAAAGTATGAGGTTAGAAAACTAAAGGTGGTTACAGGTTTGGTGCAGTGATAATATAAATTTCCATATTATACAACAAATCATTATGAAAAGCATATTTACTCATGATTTAAGTGACTATAAATGTCCTTCGTCTATATAAAGACTTGAATCCGTTTACTATCTCTTAATGATAACACAAACCAAGCGAAGGATGATCAGTAAATATAAACGCCATCACAGACGCCACAGACCTGCTGAGTCCCAGTTATATTTCAGGATTATGATGGTGACGTGTTGCCATGGTTTCAGGCTGTATCTTAGCCTACTTTGTGTTCTTGGCTCCTGTAGACGAGTTAGTTATCCGTCCTGCCAGCTGTGAGCCTTTCAATTAATACACAGCCGCAAGTTTCTCTTTTGTTTTTTGTTTTTTTGTTGTTTTTTGTTATTGTGTCAGGATTTTCCTGATTAGAGACACATTATGAATCAAAACAATGTGACACAGCCGCGTCGCCTCCTCACAGCGCCGAGGAGGTCACAGTGAAATCACAAATTTCAGCAGGTAACCCTGATCTGTTGTGATGACAACATGAGCAGTAAACACGACGGCCTACCTGTGTGATGCAAGCGCCGGTGAACGCCACGATAACCGCCACCACGTTGACGGTCAGCTGGAACTGCAAGAACTTGGAGATGCTGTCGTAGACGTTCCTCCCCCACATGACGGCCTTGACGATGCTGGTGAAGTTGTCGTCAGTCAGGATGATGTCAGACGCCTCCTTCGCCACATCTGTGCCGGCGATTCCCTGACAGGAAGCGGAGACAGACGGGCGATCAGATTTCTGATTTTAGATGGAAACTAACCTGCAGCAGCTGGAGCTGTAACATCCTGTTTCTCAGTATTAATAACCGCTGCGGAGCATTTCGGTGTCTGATAAGGCTTCAAATTCACGGTTGTGTTGCATGAAATTCCTGGATCATGTTTCTTATCTTGCAGATACCTGAAACGGGATGCACGACCCACATCGATGCAATAATCGAGTCTGAATACCTGCTTACTGTTGATGAATACAACAACAAGAAAAACAACAAATGTTCTGAGAGAGAACAACTCGGTCATTTGACAGCCCCGGTTTAAAAGGATAATACAGTTAAAGTGTATAAAGCTTAAAGTGAGGATATTTTTAACGCAGTGGTAAAAATATAACAGGAGGATAAAGCTGCTGTTAACAGTAACAATAAAGAAGCAGCGAAGTGAGTCGATGCGTCCCTGCGGAGTGAAAATATTTCATATGGGACACATTAGGGCTGAAATTCATTGGCTCAAATCCTCAGATACTCCGTCTCTGTGACGGGGTTGAGGAACAGTGACCAGTGTCACGGTGCTGTTTGACAGCAGCAGCTGCTCGGCAGATGACTTTTCTTCAGGAAGTAAAGGTCACAACAACATACAGGAGGAGTCAGCTGATGTTACCGCGCTCATACGCAGGCGTCTGCACTGGACTCAGTCACGATGGTTTTTAACTGATCATCTGTTCATATGCATTTGTCTTTTCAACGCAGCTAATGGTTTCATATTAATTTCCGTGTGTCATAATAATCAAATGACAGACTCTTGAAACTCTTTATGAGTTTGGTAAATGATTCTCTTATCATACAGATACGAGTAAACAACAACATCTAGCTGTGGTATAAAGTGTAGTAAAATATGGGATCGTGATATTGATGCCAACGTGTGGTTAACAGTCTGTGACCAGGATGAGACATGATGTATTGATTACAGGCAGAAGCAGCGCCTGCCGTCCGTCTCCGCGTTGGTCTTTGGAGAATAAAGGCAGTGACACGATGGCAGAGTGAGAAACCACAACGAGGGATTCACGCTCAACATTCATCGATTTATTCTTCCATTTCACGGCTCTCTTAATGAATCCGCTGGCATCAGATTTGAGTTTTATTGTGGATGACGTTTAGATAAAATACCATTTTCATGGCTGCGGCAGAAAAGTAATTAACTTAAAGGTTTTTTTTTTGGTTTTTTTTTCATTTTGGTAATGATATAGAACAAACTGTGGAGCAGACGAGTGAAGCGGCGAGCAGATGAAGAAACGGAGGCGACAGAGGAAAAGGTGGAAAAAACGTTGTTACCATGGCGAAGCCGACATCAGCTTTCTTGAGGGCGGGCCCGTCGTTGGTACCGTCTCCCGTCACTGCCACCACCTGTCGGGTTTCTCCCACCGTGCTGTCAATGATGCCTGATCAACGGAGTGGAACAAACAAACAAGTCTCCGTTTCAATGAGTCGATTAACATTTTAGAAACGACATAATGAACAAATTAATTCTCTCCTTTAAAAATGCAAACAGGTGAAGGGCAATTACAGTAATCTAATTAAGAGTTCAACCAATATGAGCTCAGGTTTAAGACTACAGTTATGACAAGGATCAGGCAGCATTATAATTATAATAATCACCTTTGACCAGAGTGTGTTTGTCTGTCGGTGAAGAACGAGCCAGAACGCGCAGTTTGGGCCAAACTTTGTCCAGACGCTCTTGTTCCACCTAGAAAAGGTAAAAATAGTTTCATCAAAATCTTTTTATACAACACATTATGTACTAAATATAATCCTTGACTCCGCCATAAGTATAAAGATAATCCTGTGTCTTTATTTGTATGTTTTAAAGTATTATTTTCCAGTATAATGTAGCGATATCGCCAGTTTTATTAGAAATAAAGAGAATGATGCTTTATACTTATCAAGGTTTTATTGTTGCGAGTTTTATTTTGGAGGTCATCGTGCGGTCAAAGCTTCTTGCAGCTTTACATTTATATTGTTCGGTATCTACCCACCTCTCCCTGGTCGTTTCGGATCTGCTGGTTGAACTCTTTGCCCTCCATACACAGGAAATCCTCCCCAGGCAGCAGGATGCCACACTTTGTTGCGATGGCGCGGGCGGTGTTGATGTTGTCTCCGGTAACCATACGTACAGTGATGCCTGCGCGCTGACACTTAGTAATAGCCTCAGGTACCTGGAGGAATGTCGGAGAAAAAAAGAAATATGAAGCATCCACGGTATGAAACCACAAAGATAAGATAAGGTCGGTCACGGCAGAGAAACTCGCCTCAGCCTCTCCTCCTGACTTTTCTAGTTTATGATAGGTTGGTTTTGCATATTTAACCCTTTCTAGATGGGTACTATGGTGCAAAGCTACATCACACATTGCACAAAGCTGTCAGCTGTCACAGCTACGTACACGTTTGATGTTTCATGTAAACACAACAATTAGCAAGAATCATTTTATGCCCAAAAGCTAAAATCCACTGAAGAGTCTTGTATGCATCTCGGGTCGTGTAGAGATAAACGCTGAGCTGCTGACTGACTCCTGCTGCTCGGCGGTTATTTCCATCCTGTCTGTGATCTTTGCGCTCTGACATTAAAGCAGCAGGAAGCAGCAATGAGACTTTCAGAGCTTCATTACAGGCTCCATTTAACATTTCAGGGCATCTGTTCTTGGCACACCTGACCAGGACTCATTTTACGTCTTCGTTTTAGGAAGATATTGTACATTTACAGTTTCTCGGCGCCGTCATAAAAACGATGTTTCTGCCCCAACAATATCCTTATAACACAGATATTAAAAGTTCAGTTACGCTCCATGTTCTCTCTGCTTGACGGCTGCAGCGCTCGCAGGACGTTTCAAACTAAGCGAAACTCATTTTTTCTGCCAGCTGCTGAAATCCTTGGGGTTTTTTTTGGGGTTTTTTTTTATATCAGAGTACGAGCAGAGCCGATGTTGTTACTACAGCTAACAGAAACTTCAGCCACAGCAAGCTGCAGGTTTATCAAAGCAACAAACACGAGTGTCAGCGAGTGTAACACCTGAAACACTTCGAGAGGAGACTGAGACTACAAAGACTCAGAGCTGCTGGAGAGAGAGAGATGAGGGATGCAGTCAGGAGGAGGCTTTGACTGCCTGTGAGGACATTCAGGTAGAAACACTCTGGCTGCTTCTACTTTTGTCTTAATTATGTCCTTGTCTCCATCACATGTGTCTTTTTCTTAGCGCCTGCCTGCCACGAGCGAAACGAGGGAGAGATGTAAGGAAAGAGGAATCGAGGACATGTTTTATGTGAAATGAGACGTCCTTTCTTCTAAACCAACATCTGAAACACTTTCTGGATCAGCCGTCAGTCTGCAGGCGTCGACACGTCTTCAACCTCCTTTCAGAAGGTTTCGGTGTTTTTCAGGCAAATTATGGAAATATATCTCACATTAAAACGAGTTTCTACTCGAGATTTTCAGATTCACACGACTGAATGGAAATGACACCAACAGATAAGTTGATGAAACAGAAAATCTATATATTTCTATATATCGAAGCCTTCAGACTCACATTTTAAGGTACATGGCTAATTAGGCAAAACAGTTGCATGTTTATTTTTAGCTTGTTTTGTTTGGTCTTGACTGTAAAACACACCTGACTGCAGGTTTATATTAACTCTGTTCAACACGTTCACGTTGCCTCTGTTGCCCTTAATGAACTGTATCATCAACTTAAGCAAAATGTAATTATAATTTAGACTGTTACAGTCTGTCCACCACAGCCTCTGCTCTTCTGCCTGCTGTGTGTGTGTGTCTGTGTGTGTGTGTGTGTGTGTGTGTATATATAAGGCATGCTATGTAGAAACTCTTGCTCTGTACCTCAGGTCTGACGGGGTCCTCGATACCGACCACGACGATGCAGGTGAGCTCGTTCAGGATGTCGTTCTCGTTGTCCCAGTTGGGCTCTCCGGCGTCAGCGGGGAAATCCCTGTAGGCCACGCAGATGGTTCTCAGCCCGTCGCACGCCATGGGCTCGATCACCTTACGCACCATCTCGTCGCGGTCTTTGGGCTTGAAGACGCGAGGCTGACCCTGAGCGTCCAAGATACGAGAGCATCTGGGAGAAAGAGAAAGAGGCAGATATAAAGACACAGTTTCCTCCATCCATCCATCCATCCATCCATCCATCCATCCATCCATCTTCATCGATTATTTATTTGATTTTTCTTACTTCCTCAGGACGATCTCTGACGCTCCCTTGCTGTACATGCGGAAGCCTCCGTCGGCGTTCTTCAGCACCGTGCTCATGGACTTACGGGAGGAGTTGAAGGTGTAAACCTTGTAGAGTTTCTCTTCGGGGATCTCGTCTCTGATTGGCTGGTAGTCCCTCTTCAGTTCCAGCACCATGCCTAGCAGAGCGCACTCGGTCTTGTTGCCCACGTGGCGAGGCAGGCCGCCTTCTTTCTCTGGAGGCTGAAAAAAAGATAAAAAGATTTGAATATGATACGATAGCAGTGGTTGAGTTCGTGCTTGATTTTAATGTGTTTTTAGCTTTTAGTTTCTCATTTTTAGTGTGAATAGTTGTTGCAGACAGCAGATTATATTACCTGCAACTATTTTACACTGATTGACTGTCAACGTAGCAGCTATAAACAGACACATCAGTCAATATTTGTATTTCTCCACATGGTGAAGGAGCATTTTTGGTGTATTACTTCTACTCTTTATTTGATTTGTGGAAGTTTACTGCCAAACCTGTCATCCAAGATATTTATTTGATTTATTTTATTTGAAAGGGACGGCGCACAGCTCAAACATAAATGTCACCAGTTGATGCACTGCACCAGATTATAGCTTCAAGCTAATTCGCATCTGGAGTCCCTTGACAGGTGCAGAGAACAAAGTTATACTACGAAACTACACACAAATTACACATAAAAGCAAATCCTGAACACCATAAGATGGTATAGAATATCACAATCAGTGAGTGCAGAGCTGAGCAGCTTTAAACAGACTTTTTAAATTAGTTTTGAAAGTGCTGACAGAGCTGCAGCTCCTCACACCGTCAGGCAGGGTGGTCTATTGATTTGTGGTTGTTACAGAGAAAGCCGATCGCCCGAATGCACTGCGGCAAAATGTTTTGGTACAATCTCGTATAGAGGATAAAGCTGGAGGATCGAACAGCCGAGGAGGAGCCGAACCATTTAACATTTTATAAACCAGACACAAATCTGAAAATAACCCACAATTCTCAAAACTCGGGAAAATTGTATTTCTCCGGTACCCCACAGTGATGGAAACGCACACGTTTGTCTGAACACATTCATTCCTCATCCTGAAAGTCTTTTCTGTTGTCAGTTTGAAAACACCAGCAGTAATGTAAAGACCTTACCAGGATCTTGGTGGTGTACGCAGAGTTGATGGAGATGCTGTTGACCATGACTTCTAGCGTCTCTGGTTTGATGACGTCGGGTTCAGGGACGGACTTGTAGTGCGTGTCGCCGACGTACGCCTGCACCACCGTCATGCGGTTCATGGTCAGCGTGCCCGTCTTGTCCGAGCAGATAGCCGTGGCATTTCCCATCGTCTCGCAGGCGTCCAGGTGACGCACCAGGTTGTTATCCTTCATCATTTTCTAATAGATGGACGAGGAAGTTAGAGGCATTATTAAAATCTCAACCAACATGATGATTCTTTGGGACTTCCCATAAGCCCTCTTTGCTCCGCGTCCTGCCTACCTTGACAGAGTAGGCCAGAGAGATGGTGACGGCGAGCGGCAGCCCCTCAGGGACGGCCACCACCAACACCGTCACGCCGATGATGAAGAACTTGACAAAGTACTGGATGTAGATGGGGGTGCACTCGGCCACCCAGGTCCGACCCTGGATCCCGAAGGTGTTGATCACGAAGTAGAGGATGAGGATGATGACGGTCACGGCCGACATGATCAGACCTGGTTACAACGAGCAGATTTTTAACATCAAGTCCAATTCAAGTCCTTAAACCTTAATTTTGATTAAGATGATCTCCGCTGGTATTCTGTTCTTGTCATAGTTACTGTTTGGTAGCGCTTTTGAAATGTCTCGGTGGTGCATTCAAGGACACTGATGTGTCACGTTGGAACATTTAAATTCAGAGAACACAAAGTTCTCTCAATGCGTTCTTGCCTGTATTTTTTTTTTCTCCTGTCTCAACCTTTAAATAATGGCAAAAAAAAATTCCACAAGGAAAGAAAAATATATAAAAATAATAAATATATACAGTATTTTAATTGCAGATTTTGAATGCACCCTTTGTTTATTTGTTATAATATACAATATTTCCATTTGACTTGACTGATGTTGGAAGAGATCAATCTAGTCACCTCCTTTCAACGTACCCCCACACACCCGCACACACACACATACATACACACACACCCGCACACACACACATCCCCCCCGCACACACACACACACACACACACACACACACACACACACACACACACACACACACACACACACACACACACACACACACACACACACACACACACACACACACACACACACACACACACACACACACACACACACACACACACACACACACACACTGAAAGCCCCTCAGTGTATTAAGGTCAATTGAAATGACACTGAAAACGCCTTCAATTCCGGGATGAATCGTGTTCCTAATAAAACATCCATCCAATAAAACTGAGTGCGTTCTGACCCTCAGCCTCTCCGTCCCCTCGCTGTCTGATCACTTTATGTGCTATTAAAGGAACAGTTCCACATTTCTGGAAATCCTCTCGTTGTCAGATGAGAAGACAAGGTTATCAGTTTCAGTACAGAGAGAGGTCCAAGATGTGTTTAGCCTAGCTTAGCACAAAGACTGGAAGCGGGGCTAAACTGCTAGCCTAGCTCCATCAAAAGAGAAAGAAATACACTTTCCAAGAACCCCAAAGCTGTTTGATTTATATGTTGGGACTTAGCTACCAAAACTATCAGTGATCCGTTCTGCAGTCAGCCGGATGACAGAAGAGTTAACACGGCTCAAACCTGGAAATCCCTTAATGAGTTGTCAACATTAAGCACATATGTGCGGGTAGAAGTATTTCGTCAAAAAGATCTGACTTAGGGCATCACGTAAAGGATAAAGCGAGCGTAAGCCGATCATTTTGAAATACTTCTGTGTACAAGGATGATTGTACTAAGACAAGTCATCTAGGGGGAAGAGAAGAAGTTAAATGCCGAGTATAAAAGCAGATTAAAGAAGGCTTGTTTCTTCTCAGAGATCATGATCCGCTCACTATTTCACACTGAGCAGGATCAGATGTTACACAGGAACGTTGATTTGATCTGTGAGCTGTTGCCTACAACTTTAATATCTGGATTTTTTTTTGATTCATTATTATTCAGTTTTGAGGACTGGAGACCTTTTGGTAACCTGTCGGTAAACACACAGTCAACACGTGGATGTTCTGCAAAAAACTATCCTTCATTCAGAGCATCACTAGATATTCACGGCTGGAGAACAGCTGCTTTTGAGTCTCTGTAATTATTAAACGTGGCTGCTTTATTTCCGTCTGTTACATTTATTTACACATTTGTTGGAAGGAGGATTTTTCTCTTTTGATGGTGCTAGGCTAGCAGTTTCCTCCTGATGCCAGTCTTTACGCTAAGCTAGTCTAAACGTGTGCTGGACCTATTTATACTATACTTTATATAAGCACAGATACATAGAAAAAGGCTTCTCGGAGAAGTGCAATGAATTATATGTTCCAACAGCCCAAAATTTTCCCCTTGAGACCCAATAAAGCTTCATCATCATTTGTTCCTCACCAGCCTTCCCGATCTGCACAGCCAGTCTGGTCAGTTTGCCCTGCAGCACAGACTTCTCCTTCTTGGTCACATTGACCTTCTTCTTCACCACTTTGACCTCCTCTTTCTCCTCCTTCTCCTCTGACTCGGCGGCCTCCTCGCTCTTCAGCGGCTGGATCTCCAGGGCAATGCCATCCTGGGTCTTGGCTGGAGGAGGAAGGGTGGGGACAAGGTGGTGGTTGGGTGGTAAAAAGAAGAAAAAGAGGAGGATGAGGAGGATGAGGAGAAGGGAAAGGGGCAGGTTTTAAGGGTGAGGATGCAGTAGAGAGGAAAGAGAGATGAGGAGGTTGAATGAGGAAGAGGTGAAGATGAAGATGGATGAGGAGGCAGATATGGGACAGAGTGATGGATGTGATAGGAAACAGATGGTTGTAGTTTAAAAGAATGAAGATAGAAGAGAGGAAAGTTAACAAACAAAAGGTGAATCAGTTGAATTCATAAATAAATAATGAATAAATAATAATAAATTACAAAACAAAAACAACAAAAAACAAGAAGGCAGGAGAAGGGTTGAGGAGTGGTTCGGGGATGAAGGGTAGAGAAGCGGAGACAAACGTTATAGATTCAGTCGGAGGGAAAGATGACAACAAAACGGACGAGTTTTCTCAGAGATCAGAGACTCTTAATCAATAACACGGAGCCCCTTCGGCTGAATGTAGGAAGTAGCATTCTGTCACTTTATGTTGTTTTAATGATCACAGAACATTCATGATAAGGTCCAGGTAGCTTTCAGAGTGTCACAGACGAGTTGGGAGCAGCAGTTCAATAATGAAGAGCAGCAGACAGAACAGAGAACAGCAGAAACAACAGAGGATTGAACAGGACTGTCGATCACACACACACACACACACACACGCACACACACACATCAGAGCTCAGAGTTTGGAACGAGGCTTAGTTCTGAAGTCTGACGTGGCGTCTGATTTAACATCCTGCTCGGCGGCTCTGCTCCTCATTTGCATAAACAAACTGCATATTTGCATTTTCACTTCATCAGCTGGGATCCTGTTTGTACTGCAGTACTGTACGGCGAACTTCTCTGATCTGTTTTAATCTCTGCCGGAGATCTTACGCACTGAACTCACTCCCCTGCATCTGCTACCAAAAGGGATGTAAACGAGTGCTGATTGGGAACAGAGCATATCGACACTAATCTGAGGTTTGATGCTGAAACTGGGGTGATTTTAATCTTCCTTGTTAGCTTATTAACATTAAGACAGTCTTATAATACCAACCGATCATGGACATAAAGCAGGTTTAGATCCCTGGACGACCAGTAAAACGTTTCTCAGATCTAACCGGGGAGTTTTTAATAAAAGTCTAAACATGAGGAGGGGGTGTTATTGTCCTTGTTTTCTATTATCTACTGAGGTGTTAAATAATTAAGCCTATTGGAGGAGGCAAAGGCAGCTGTTGAGATCAGATATATCACAGTTTTTTGGATTCTGCTGAAAAAAAAACTTTTACTGGAGGCAGTCGAACGCAAAATAAGTCAACGATAATAATGACGAGTGGAAAACATTCAGTCCTATTTTGCAGTGAGGTACTGAAGCAAATTGACTGAATGCAAGAACCGCTTGTACAAACTCAACGTTCCTCATGTTCTTCATGTTCCAGCAGTTTAAGGGAACTACATCACAGCTGCTGTTGAGGCTGCACTCAAACATATATCATCAAGGTGGAGGGACGCAGTGACTGAGTTTTATTTGCCTTGTTATTGAATACATTTTTAAAAACGTTCGCTGATGTTTTAAGGGGTTAATGAACGCCGCAGTGTGACTGCAGCAGAACAGACAACCGGTAGCAGTTTGTTGTCATTTACAACAATTTACAACAAGTTTCTACAGTTTACTGCTGAATCTGATTTGGATCGGAGATTTTAAAAATATGAATCTAAAAAAAAAGTTCATGCATGAGGCCCAACATCTCTGATGACCAACATTTCCTCCCAGTTTACAGTTGCTTAGTGACCTCTAGATGTTTGGGGATGCTAGAGAATAACCAGGGCGTGTATATTTAACATCTACCTCACTCTGGACATCATCAGGTGAATAAGAGGAAGTTCCCAACACAAAAGGGATTTAATTTCAGGACAGCATGACCTACACATGACATTTAGACATTCTCAATGTGGGGATGAGTCGGTGTCAAACCAGGAAGCTGTGGAGCTTTATGCACATGTTCCACTCTGAAGACAAGCCACAACATGAAACTGACTGACACAGCTTCACATGAACAGGACTGAGACCCACTGACCAACCACAGAACTGGAAACAGGCGCAGCACTGAACCATGAGAGAAACGCACGGCGGGCAGAGGGGAAGAGGGTGTCTGACAATCAAAAAGAAAGCAAGTCAACAAACAGAAGACAAAATAAAAAGGATCACCCGCAAAAAACAACCAAAAATAAATAAATAAATAACGACAGCGATGCAGAACCACGACAGATAGAGAGAAAGAGAGAGAGAGACAGGAGGAGGAAGAGGAGGCTGCAGAGCTGTGGAGGCTGCAGAAGACTTTCAGCAAGACAGAAAAATAACAGAGAGGAGGGAAAGAATCAAACAGTGATTACAAGACAACATGAAGTCCTGAGCAACACCCTGCAAGGAGGCAACAGTGAGAGGAATGAGAGGAATCAAAGGCGGAAAATAAAAGAAACTGAAAATACACAAACAGAACAGACGACAGCCCACAGCCCACTAATACTGCAAGGGTGCAACTCCCACACACACACACACTGAGCCTCGCTGCAGCCAACAAACATCACAGCACCGGTTGTGTTATCAGAATACAGAAAAGATCATATTGAAACGTGTGATGGGCGAAAACTGAAATTAAACGTTTTAAATCCTCCATAAATTCTCATTAAAACCCGTCAACAAAACTCACAGATGTTTCACTTTCCTTTGATAGAAAGAAAAAGCTTTAAAAAGCTAAATCTGTAAAGCTACAAATGGAGGGTGCAGACTGGTGATTCTGCATATTTTGTTCTTTGTGTGCTTTTAGTGGAGGTCACCGGCGTGAGTGCAGGTCTGTGAATTATTTCTGTGTGTGTGTGTGTGTGTTTCTATGTACATCTAGAAGCATTCTCCCAGCAGCAGATGCTCAAACCATGGGAGTCTGGAGGGAGGGGAGGTGTGTGTGTGCGTGTGTGTGTGTGTGTGTGTGTGTGTGTGTGTGTTGAGACAGCTTGCAGAGAAAGGACATGTGTTGGATCACACGGGACATGGAGGACGGTTGGCTTGTCGGGTTTGGAGGTTGGAGCGATGACGCCGTCAACACACACACAGTCAGTTAGTCCATCATAGAAATGAATTAAATAAAACATTTAAAAGCAATGAGGGTGCGCTTCATTTCAACACTGCGTCACACATGTAGGACACCTCAGAGGTCAGACGAGGACGACCCGACACTGGTCATTCATATATTCATATGATAGACTGCTCTCACCCACATAAGTGCACAATGAGAACATCAGGTTTGAATCATTTCTGTTGTAACCCTTAATGCAATGTGTGTTTTATTAGCTTGGTTTGTAGTTTCCTACCTAACATGTTTCTATAATAAACTGTGTCCATAATGCAATAGAACAGTCTAATATTCATATTATTCACACTCACTACCTGCAACTAACAACATTGTAAAACGATCGATTAAAGTGGAATTACTTTCTTGATTAATCGTCTACTGTAGTCTTTACTATGTCAGGAAATAGCCTGGACCAATCTCTCAAAGCCTAACGTGATGTTAAACTTGTTGGCCAGTAAATATCCACATCTTACAAACAGGAACCACAAGAATTATGGCACAAAAAAACAAAAAAAATTTTATTTCAATAGAGTGTTTTCTAAATGGAAACATATTGATATTAATGATGATAATGTCTTGGCTGTGCAGCTAGCAATAACCAAATTAGCCAATTTGGCTTAGTTAAAGAGGTTATCATTGTGCGCCAATGTGGATATTAGCAAACACACACATTCATATAATTCTGTTTGTCTGAATCCAATTATTCTTTTAGTGATAATTTTATGTTAATTTATGTGCTCGCAAAACAGGTTTTTTTGTACTCAGGACTGACAAATAAATATAATTCCTTAGTTGACTTGTTACCATGACAACTGCGGATGCTGTGATTGGCTGCGCAAAGACTTTTAAGGTTGGGAGTTGCACCCTTTGACAGGTGAAGCAAGGCGAGAGAACGTCCCCCTTTATACAGCAGAAAAGGAGAGAGAGAGAGAAAGAGAGAGAGAGAAAAGGGGAGAAAGAGGGAGAAAGAGATGGACTGGACACTCCCCTCCTGCTGCTGGGTGGAGGGTGAGGAGGGGGTGAGCAGCAGGGAGGATGGAGGGACAGAGGGACAGATGGATGAATGGAGGGGTTACCTTTGTTGCGATTTTCGGGGGGTCCTTGTTTTTTACCTGTTCGGACAGAGAGAAAGGGCGGAATGCTGATAAGATGGCAAAAATAAGATCAAATCAAACTGAGGGAGAACACAAAGTTCAAACTGATAGAAACCCACAGGTGTGTGTGTGTCGTGTGTGTGTTGTGGGCAGGAATGGACCAATCAGAGGAGAGAGATTCACAGACTTCCTGCTGCGGAGAACCAATAGCCACAGAGCTAATCAATTTATCAATATACTAGAAGTTCAAAAGATGGGTGTTTTTTTTTTTTTTCTTATTTTATCATTCATAGTGGGCTTAAATCAAGACTGATAACACACACACACACACACACACACACACACACACACAAGAATCCCAATGACCCTGAACTCTGACGTCTCCTCTGATTGTGTATTTCTGTATCTCATTTTTATATTCTATATTATTCCGCTTCATTTTGTATTTTTTTGTACATAATGGCCTTTGGCTTTTAACTGTAAATACTATTGATTATTGATTATATACATGCCTTAGTTGCATTCTTATCCTACATGTGTGTTGTTCATACAGTGTATACTCAATACTGTGTGGTTGTGTGAGGCTAAACCACCTTCCTTATGCCAACAGATACAGTATATATGATCCATTTGTTCATCTTGCAGCGTGTAAATCATTTCTTGAAACATTATATGAAAGTCAATGATCTACTGCTGGTCAGCGTAGCCTATAACCAATAATGAATGATTGCTTTATGCTGCTGTAATGCATATTTTAACGCCCACCTTCTCATAACTTTTCGTGATGTTAAAACTCTAACAGATACTTAGCTGACCACATATCTGACGTTCCCGTTAGCCTCAGAGCGCTAATTAGATCAAAGCGTATAACATCGGTGTTAACGATGTCGCTGTGAGCATGTTAGCATGCTGACATTAGCGTTCAAGCTGTCTGCCTTTATTGTAAAACAGGGTTGGGCAAGGTCAAAGCTAGCATAAACACACACACACACACACACACACACACACCTCTTTGTTATTCAGCTGGTGCTTTGTGATTGATGACAGAGACTGAAGTGCTGCAAGTGTGTGTGTGTGTTACATACTGAAGTCTCTTACGGCTGTAAGATAACCAATGGGTGTGTGTATGAATGTGTGTGTGTGTGTGTGTGTGTGTGTGTGAGTCTGTGAATGTGTGTGTGTGTACGTACAGGGGATTGGTGCAGCCATGTGTGACAGTAAAGTCTGCTGTTACCAGAATACAAGAGACACAAGTGTGTGTGTGTGTGTGTGTGTGTGTGTGTGTGTGTGCATGTTCTTGTATTTCTATCTTTGTGAGGACTGATTAGCGTTTCAGACTCGGTGGACATTTTTGTAAAACGAGGATATCCTCGTCTCCTCAGAAGGCTTTTTAGGGGCTCGGTTTTAGGATTCTGGTTAGAATCGGGTTCTGGTCAAGGTTCTGGGTTCTGGTCAAGGTTCTGGGTTCTGGTTAGAATCGGGTTCTGGGTCAAGGTTCTGGGTTCTGGTCAAGGTTCTGGGTTCTGGGTTCTGGTCAAGGTTCTGGGTTCTAGTTAGCGGCTACGGGATGCATTATGTCAACAAACGTCAAAGTACAGACAAAAGAAATGCTCTTTGCTCTCTGATTTCAGTTGAATCTGAGCTGAAACTTACATGGTTCTCCTCATTAGGAAATCATGACTGCTTTGTTGTTGTTGTTGTTTTTTTTAGTTGTTTTCTTTTTTTTTTAAATCTGTGACTGGAGGCCAAAATATAAAGCCGAGCGTCTCTCTCCGCTGAGCTGCTACATTCAGCCAATTCACAATGAATGCCTGATGAACTCAAACTTTAGCCAATAGAACAAATGATCAGACAGAAACAAACCAAATAAGGAGACATGAGTAAAAAGGGGGTTAGCATGATCACAAGCAAATCAAAAGCAATAGAGACCGACTGCAGAAGCCTGTAGGTTTACATCAAACTGCTCTGTGATAGTACCAAGACTGGACTTTGGCTTTTGAAGGGTTCCACTTCAAAAAGCAACAGTATGTAAACAGGAAGGTACGTTTTCAACCAACATTACATCAGTGACAAAACAATACCTCAGTATAGTTATAGCCAGAAATTACCATGAATAAACGAGACCACGGTGCAGAGTTTATTTTGGTGGATTATTTTTGTAATGTCTAATGTCGACGTCTCGTCTATTTGTTGAGATTTCTAACTTTTTATTTTTACGTGCCGAATGGTTTAAAAAAAAGAACACTGTAAAATAAAAAATAAAAAAAAAAAAAAGCTCTGAATGATCATGTCTGATGCTAAAGCTAAAGCTAACAGGTCTCAGGTAAAACGTTCTGACCAGATATATAGCTTATAACCCCATTAAATAATGTATTTAGCTAATGATATGCTAACTTGGCTTTGGAAGTGACAGAAATCAGTTGTCAATTTACTTTTGCTACCTTCAGTGTCCAAATTGTGGGACGTATTGTCGACAAACAAACCCGTAATGTCAAGCGTGCTGTTTTATAGTTGCTGTAAGTGATGAAGAAAGAAGGGAATGATTTGTAAGTGTCTCAGTTTAAACTACTGAGAGCAGGCCTGGACGTGTGGTGCTTGAGATTTCAGGTGAGTTGTTTTTCATTAAACTTACTAATAGCTAGTCAATTATTCTCATGCCGGTTGTGTTTAGTTCACTGTCACATTGTAAAATAACATCATCCTTACAGTTCGACTCATCCGTGGTCTCGTTTATTCTCTGATGATGCTTTTGTGCTCAGATTGATGCTCACTAATGTTAAAATACTACAGTTACACCCTTCAAACAGCTCTACTGCTATCAACCCAGACTTGATGAACAAGTGCGACAGCAGAAACTTTTCATATCAACGCCAGCTGATAAAAAAAACAAAAAAAACCAAAAACAAAACAAAAACGTGCAAATATTTCCAATTTGCACTGTTCAAACACTTGACTAGAAGTATTCAGAAGCTGACACGATGAACTTTCTAGCTGAACTTTCCTCCCAACACTTCACACACTTACGACCTTTAACACTTCAACACTGAGTTGTGTGTGTGTGGTTTTTGTTTTTTTGTTTTTCTGAGACGTGTGTGACAGGGCTTCGTCTCATGTCTTACTTTTCTTGACCTTCTTCTCTTCGTCGTTCTCGCTGGCGCCTAGAAGGGTAAAGATGATGCCGGTTTGAGAGTTGAGGCCGACAGCTGACACCACCATCCTGCCCGATCCCTCCATCACGTGGGTCCCTGAGGAAAGATTTAAAAAGACCAACAGTCACAACTGAAACTTTAACCGTCAATGTCGAAGTCGTCTCTCCATCATTTTATCCGTCTACTGACGTTTTAAAAAAGACGCCTGTAAGTATCTTTGTTGTACTTCAGTGGGTCACTACTGTTTAATCTACGATTGGTGGAGTGAAATATCATATTTTTGTGACAGTGAGCAGGCACTCACCGGACAGCAGCATGGGGTCCTTCTCCAAGGATTTGCGGACCTGGTCGGACTCTCCCGTCAGAGAGCTCTCATCAATCTTCAGGTCGTTGCCTTGGATCAGAATCCCGTCAGCGGGCAGCAGGTCGCCTGCGGGCACAGAGGTCAAAGGTCAGAGGGTCTTATTCCCATCAGCCCCGGGATGTGGAAAAGACCAAGATGAAAACACTGAACAATACTGAATGATGACAAATTCCAGTCAGATGGAGGCTGTAAAACTATTGCTCATGGTTTAGTAATCGTAGGTGTCCACATACTTTTGGCCATGTTTATGAAATTAACACAGACTTTATCTGTCTGCCTGAAACTGATCTGAATGAGTCTGAAGGGTTTTGGTCTTTCAGTTTACAAACGGCATGAAAATGACAAACGAAGCATCACTGAGTCATTTTTTTCAGTCCGTCCTCAAACTTCTGAGTTTGACGTTTCTTTCTGGTTTCTGAAGTCTCGTACCGTATTTGATCTGAGCGATGTCTCCCACCACGATCTCAGCCACTGGGATCTGGATGACTTGGCCTTTGCGGATGACGGTGAACTTTTGCTCCTGCTCGATGCGACTCTGAAGCCCGCGGAACTGTTTCTCCTTTGACCAATCGTTGAAGGCCGTCACCAGGACCACGATGATGACCGAGAACAGGATGGCGGCGCCCTCGATCCAGCCGGCCTGGGCCTCGCCCTCGTCCTCCACGCCGCCCGCAGCCTCACCACATGCTGTGAAAGGAACACATTAACATTTTAACAAATTCTTTAACATAAACTTCGACTTTACTGTCTTTGTCGCTGGAAACCAACCTTCATTGATGCCTCCTTTTGGATGGTAGAAGGACAAACCCAGCGAGATGATGGCAGCGATTTCCAGGATTATAAGCGTGACGTCCTGCAAAGCCTCCCACACGAGCTGCAGGAACGTCTTGGCCTTCTTTGGGGGGATGAAGTTCTGTCCATATGCCGTGTGACGTTTCTCCAGATCGACGGGGTTACCAGACAGACCTGCAGCCACGAACAAAGGACGTCAATATTCACATCAATACAGAAAACTTTTATTAAAGATGTTAAAGATAAACTGGTTTACATCATCATAAATAGTATCAGCTGTATAGAAACATGAAGTACCTTTATCACCTGAATATTACGAGTTTAAATTAAATGGATGTTTATGCACCATAGTTATGAAAAGTCAGGATTTTACAGACTATAAACAGTAGTTTTGCAACATGACCCACTTTTGTTGCAAGACTGCAGTTTCCATATTTAGTTTTTATTTGGGTGAAGAGAGTTTTCCCACCCAGAAAAAAAATACAAATTTTTTGTATTTCTTATAACATGTCGGACAGATGTTGCATTCGGGTGCAGCTGTACGGAGTGGGAAAAAATGACTTCTTTGATCAAAAGTGAATTATTAATTGAATTATAATGCTGTGAGATGTTGTGCAGTTTACCAGGTATCAACATGTTCAGCTTGTGAGCAAAACAAACCCGTCACTGCTTCCATTACGAGTTCTGATCAGTTCAGTCAAAGAAAAAACATATCAATAATTTTCAGATGAGCTGAAATGATCACATAAGACAAAATAATAGATATATTAATACTTTTTTAAGTTCATTATTCTGTGACCCTTCAGGTTTATCCTGCGACCCCTTATGTGGGTCCCGACGCCAAGGTTGGGAACCAGTCTCTGACAGCCTGAACTGACTCAAACTCCCCTCCCTGCTGTCCACCTCCGACCGAACACACAATCTGCTGCTCCATCAGAGCCAATCTGCTCCGCGTCAACACGACAACACCTGATCAGCCCGACCCAGTCCGGATCAGCTGACTCACCTGCTGACGATCCTAATTAAACCCTCATTTGAGAATTTTTTTTTATAAAAAGATAATTGACAAAAGAGGAAAAACAACACAATGAACAAAACAATTAAAAACAAATTGGACACAATCCTCATATGCAAACTTCTTATCAGTCTCAAGATTCCTTCAATTAATCTAATCTAATCTAATCTAATCTGATGTTCCTCTTCCTGTTTGTCTGCAGAAATATCTTTTACAATCATCTGCTCACTGAAGGCCAAACAATATCTGTGCGTTATTGATTCCAGAGCTCTGTCATTTTCCAGCAGTGACTCATATCTGTCTGCTCATTCAGTCTCCATATAAAGACAAGAAAAACAAAAAAAAGATTTCCCCAGTCGACCCGAATCCTAACAGGAGGGCAACAGCAGCAGGACGTTGGCTTTAGAGCTCATCTATTATTTGTTTTTTTATTAAAAAACTGGGAGAAAAACCACCGTTTATCATATTAACGAAGACCCGCAGCTCGTATATTTATCTTCACTTTCTATCACCAGAGGATTTTATGAGTTGAGCCGAGTCTCCACAGGACCTCGTTAACATTAATTGTGGTAAATTATCTTCATTCGCAACAGCTTCTTGGTGCACAGGAGACAAATCTGAATGAAAACTAATTAAACTGATGATCTTGTTTTTCTGGGTGCTTGTTTTTTTTTTGTTTTGTTGTTGTTTTTTAGTGGACAGCAACATGACCACAATGGATTCTGGGTGGAGTTGGTGGAGATGTGCAGTGGAACATGATCTGAATGGAAACAGACCACACAGCCACCATTTCTAATAAAGGACGACTCTGTGTGTCGACATGAACACGGACTCAGGCGTGTTTCTGTCTCCATGTGTTTTAATAATAGCCTTTTATTCCTTCTCTGATGATTCTCTCCAGACAGACTCTCTTCCTCCTCCTCCTCCTCCTCTTCTCTCTATCGGTCTCTCTTTTCTTTGAACAGATTTTGTCCACTTTCTACATCACTCTTGATTCATTACGGGTCAGTTTAAAGTTCATCATTTTAGAGCCAGTGATTGATGCTGAAAGCTCCCGTCACACTAAAATAAAGAAAAAAACAAACTGAATCTCAGAGCACCTTTATTTATTGTCTGCTTTAACGATATGAGCCTGTTTTTTTGTTGTTGTTGTTTTTTAATTCATTGCTGTGATTGTGTGACGGCAGGTTTCATCCGGTGCCTGGCGTTAGCTCTCACGTCCCAGTGAAGATTAAAGCTCCGAGATGTCCCAGTAACTGCACGCTCGCTGTCACAGATGTTTATGAATTTCAGCTCTCAGCGCAAATAAAAAAAGCCTTCATCGCTCCAAAACGAGGTCGCTTTCAGCAAACATGCGCGGCACGCTTTTCACTTTCATTCGCCATCCCTCTGGGAGATGAAACTACAGCTGCAGGTTTTAATGTCCTGCCTCATTGCTCAGACGGTTTGATGTCCACAACAAAAGACCGAGCACTGTTTCTTCTTCTTCTCTGTCCTCCATGTCGTCAGAACTGCTTCCTGCCTCCTTTAACGTCTCTGCACTTCATCCGCCAGCTCTGTCTTTGCTCTCTAGCTGCCATCCCACAACTAAACTCATAATTCCCGTCACATACAGAAATATGTGCCGTTAATATTGCAGCAATATTATCATCTGACTACCAGTGGCAGCCATCGTTGATTTTATGTGGTTTGTATTGACTCTTGGTTATGGTCTGTTGGGGCAAAAAAATCTCAGTTTCTGTTGCTGTGCAGCTGCTTGATTACAGTTTATTCACTTTCAAAGTCACTTAGATGATATCTGACCATCTGGCGAATACGCTTTAAGTACCGTAACAAGTTTCATGAACCGATGAAGCTCTGGGCGACAGCAATGTGAGATCTAACAGAATATACTGGATCAGGGAAGGCGTTTAACAAAACAAAAACATGTCCCAGCATCGTACAGACTGATAGATGCATGCCTTACACAACTTGTTGTGTGGCTGAATTATTATGAATCTGACGAATCGGTTCGTGCAGGACAAACTATGAAATAAAAGAAGCAGATCTGAGGGTTGAACTGCCTTTTTATAAACTATGTGTTTCATGTGACCATGTGCACAGTTGCTATGGTAATGTCTACAGAAGCCGTGCATGCTCTTTGTGAACCAGTTCATCAGCCAACATCAGTCAGTAAAATGAACTATTCTGGTAACTGATCCTTTAAAAAAAAAAAAAATAAATAAAAAAATGTGTTGTGCATCATATGTCAGGTTTAAAAGATGTACGACAACACCTGCTGACAATCTAAATGCCAACATACTGGAGTCAAGGTGACATCTCAGATTTTTCCCTTTGGTTTAATAATACTTCAACATACGTGGTGTAATGGCATGCAATGGTATGCGGTGACACACAGGTCACACACAGTAACCGTGTAAACACCTAGCTGCAGTTTGTGCCTGTCATGTATTTATTTAGATATTTCCACAATGTCTCCTTTGACTTTTGACGAAGGCACAGAAGTGTTGAAACGTTGGTCTGTCTGTAAATCAGTACGCTCGTCTTTTCCTCACCCCAACCAGAAGCATTTCAAAGTATAACAGGAAAGAGGAAACACTGCCGAAGCTTGCTCAACTGTTATTGGAGCACAGAGCGTAAAGAGGCGGGACTTAGGTACTTCTGAAGTCACACATTATTTACTGTACAATAACGGCATTAATGTGTAATGTATAAATATAACCCATTCAATCTAAAATAAACATGTTTTTTTTTATATCTGAACACATCATCATCTCATTAAGACGATCAGCGTCTCCTAAAATATTATATAATTCAACACCAACTTCCTTTGAAGCTCCACCTGCTGCTGTCAGCAATATTTAGGATCAACTTTTCATTTCTAATAACTTCCTCTTTTTTTTTTTAAACAGACGGGGGAGGATGATAACGGTTATCTTACAGTAATAAACTCGACTGTAACACAGACACTCACATCCTCTGCTGCAGAATGATGCAACGTCTGCGCTGCATGTGTCTGGAGGCAAAAAGCGTTTTATAACAGAAACCCGTTACACAACAGAGTGACTTGTATCTTAGATGTGCATTACTCAGATAGTTTATGGCTCTTGGAAAGTCTGACGAGAGAATTTCAGAGGGTGAGAAACGCTACGACAGGGACAACAGTTTATTATCAGTTGAAAGAAAGGATACGAGGAGGGTTGCATGTCTTGGTGTTTGTCTCCCTGCTGCCGATCGCTCAGAGGAGCATTGTGTGCTTCAACTCGCAGAGACACAGATGACCTGAGGCTCTGTGTGTATGTGTGTGTGTGTGTGTGTGTGTGTTAGTTAGTTACAGTGAATGGGACTCGAGTCACGCAACTCGAGCTGAATCTCAGATTCATTTGCTGACTTCTTGCGCCACAGAGCTCGAAAAAATCTGAAACGCCAGCAGGCCAAGAAACCTCTGAACCTACATGCACTACTACTGTGTGTGTGTGTGTGTGTGTGTGTGTGTGTGTGTGAGTGTGTGAGGTATTCACTGCAACCCAAGCCAACCAATCACAGCTGACCTTGGTGTCTGTGTAGTAACAGCTAGCGTTGAAGCCACTTGATGTTATGATAATTGTTTAAGTCACTCATCAGTCATGAACTGCAGCTGTGGTTCCAGCAGGTGAAGCGAGACATGCAAATTAATTAAACAACATATTTTTTTTCCCCACAAATCTCAATTTCCTGAACTATCTACCCATAAATGTAACATATATTATAAAATCAGCTCAGTGTGTTGGTTACGGCCATCACAGATACATCAGTGACCGTTTTTATCTGCCAGTTTCGACTCTCGATCTCGAAGGAATAAAAGAAATCATCATCTTCTTCTCACCTTAGTGATGACAGAACACGCTGTTGTTCCCTAAAATAGTTGTTGTTTATTTTTAGGTATTTTTGTCTCTTTGTGAAGCAGGTTTAAATACAGTTTACGGTTTGAAGCTGCTCGTCTTCTCAACATCAAACACACACACGCAGGTTTTGTAAAGTAATGACAAAGACATCATTGACCTCTAGAGAGGCGGCAGACTGATTCATCAATACACATTAACCAGCGGGACGCACAGCCGCAGCCGAGCCTTGTGTGTGTGAGTTAGGATGTGTGCGTGTGTGTGTGTGTGTGTGTGTGTGTGATCAGGCTGAACTCAATGACAGTCGGCTACGTGTCCCATCAGAAGCCGATTTCAAATAAAAGCAGCTAAAGACGAGAACGTCTCACTTCACACACGGTTAAATATAACTGTGTGAAGTGTGTAACTGTTACCTCGACGCCGGTGCTCAGGTTAGGACGCCGTCAGCTCGCAAAAACCAGATTAATGTGAGAAATCAGGCTGGATAAAAGGTGAAAAACAGATAACACACCGAGATGACAACATGAAGTCTGAAACAAAGACACATAAAGGAAATATAACACCAAGTTATAATCCTTTAGAGTTTCATTGTTTCATCCCCATTGTTGATCCTATTTCATCATTAGCATCTGATGTATTTACTGTACTTTTCTTTGTTAGTTATCTTTGGACAGAACCAGGCTAAAGATGCTAAAGAGAAACAGGCTCATTTTGCTAAGATAAGTTAGCCAGCAGTTGGTGGGAGCTTCATAAACACAACTACAAGATAAACAACTTTTTATGGTCCTGTGCACAACAAGAAATCGAGCTAATTGATGGCCAAAGGCCAATTATCAACTTCCTTCCTCGTTGTGTGGGTGAACTATAAACACACAACAGAAGGAAAGCTGGTGTATTTCTGACAGTCGCTGCTCAAGGCTCTCAGTGGGCGACAGTATTAAAGCGTAACGGAAAACTAGGCCTATAATACTTGCTAATACTGTATCTGTATATTATTATACAATATAATATAATGATTTTAAAGTAACCATACAGCTGTCACAAAGTGAATCAAACACTTTATTTACTCACAGTGAAATAATCTATGATGCATTCAGGCTCCGTGTAGCAGGGCTGCTGTCGGTTCACTAGTGTTTAGCCGAACGCAGCCTTTGTAAACAGTTGTATAATGTCACCCTGTGTCTCTGGAGGACAGAATAACCCCGATGATATTGTCATTATCTCAGCTTAAGCTTGGACACACTTTTAAATTTTCTAATAGAAAGCCTGCATTACAAACCGGGAGGATGTGGGGTGTTTAGCTGTTGCATTATGGGAAATGTAGGATCCAGTGGTTGCAGAGATATATTGGTCTCAGCTGTTACATGTGTGTGTAAACCAAGAAAATGATGCTGATGTGTATTAAACAGTAACAGTCCATCAGAGTGTGTGTGTGTGTGTGTGTGTGTGTGTCCTCAATCTTGCATTTAGGTTTCCCACATTTTTTCCCCTCCCTCTCTCTCTGCAGTGAAAATATAATTGCACTTTCTTCATTAAGGAGAGTAATTTCTTGTGTGGAGGACGCGACTACAGCTGTCCTCTGATTACTAAATGGAACAGAGCAATGATCTACGGAGCCATTAGGGGATCGGGCTGGAACTAATTTCAATCCTGGAATGGACCGATGGCTGCCAACACACACACACACACACACACACACACACACACTCTCTGAGTCACACTCACAGAGGGATCAAAGGATGATAGAGGGAGGAAGAAATAACAAACAGCAGCACGTCGGCCATTTTCTGGCCTCACACGAAACTGACCGGAAGCCAAAACTGATCATATTTCACCACAAAAGAAGAAGAAGTGTTTCTATTTTTAAAACAGACGTGTTGCGTGTTTTCCATGAATTGTCTTTGCTTCATGCTTCATGGTTCATACTCTGTCACCTCCTGATCTGCAAGTATCTGTGTGTTAAATGATCACGTTTGATTGTTTTTGTAGATTTACAATCAGCACTGATTCATTTTTTTTTACACCTGATGTCAAGATCATCATCCGTGATGTGAGAACAAAGACGTGAAAATAACACAGAGGTCAAAGGTCAGTAATAAAGCCTAACACACCGTCTCTCCTGATTGGCTGTCGACGGCGCTTTAAGCTCAAGCGTTGATCTCATTGGACGGCCGGTCACCAGGTGTCTGTTCCAGTGATAGTCAGGTTTGTAATCAGGCCATTTGAAACAAAGATATTATTTGTTGATCCTGTACATTAGTGATGCAACTAATTTACAACTGATTAAATACTGAGAACCACCTGACACAGTTGCCTTCTTCGGCCACTTTGGTTGATTGTCGACTGAATGAGATTCGAATCAGCGGCTCCCAACAATAATACTGATCAATATCTTAATTAAAACAAGCTGCAGTGCAGACCTGTATTTAGCCATTAGCCTATCATAGGCTACGTTCGCAGTAATAACCTTGAACATCTTTCCTCAAGGCTCACAACAACAGGATGGTGATCTTGAATTAAAATGGGTCACCTGCAAGTCATCACACACTTTGCATAAAGTCAAAACACTGAGATTTTGACAGATGCCGATAGTTTCTTCAGAGGAGACTTGATGTGTGACGAATAATAAACTGAACTTTAAGTGTTTATCTAGTTAAATTAAAATCTAAATGGCTCCAGATCAGTTTTTTCCTGCACGGACTCGATGTTTTTTGGGTGTGGTTTGTCGTGTTGGGCGTGTCTTACCTTCTATAGGAGATGTTTTCAGACGACGGCAGATGCCCTGCACGTCTCCGTACGTGTCGCATATTTTGTTGACGGCCTCGCCGCTCCGCAGCTCCATCAGGTCCCTCAGATCCGTCATGGTCACCCCAAAGTCCCCGTCATGGTTGCCCTCGGCAACTGAGTTCCCCGGAGGGTGGTCCGCCGTGTTGTTAGCCATGTTGATCTTCTTCACAGCAGTGTTCGTTGTTCTCGTCTTAGTAGTGACTGTTCTTTCTTTTATGTAAACTGATCTAAATGTCAGCCTGGGTCGTCAGTTCACAGGGATTGTGGGTAGTGTAGTTCTCACAGGAGGCAGGTGAAGGAGACGAACGCTGAGGTTAACTCCTGTCCTGGACGTGCATACTCCTCTTGGTTACCATAGAAACGAGGGAGTAAACATGTTCCACTGGCGTTACGCTGCAGAGGAAACAGAAACAGGAAACAGATTTTAATAAACCAGATCCAGACAGGAAACAGACGCACAGAGCAGATAAATCAGCAGCAGCAGCAGCGGACAGGCTGTTTCAGGATTTTTACTAATTGTACAGAGACTTATTGGGTCAATTAGAGGAGAGGATTATTACAGGAGTCCCCTGAATCACAGAGGTCGTTATGATATAAACTGATTATCGGTTGGTGCTGCTCCTCAGAGACACAGGTTGGTAAATATCTGCTCAGTTCACGACGTATAGAACAATATGATGTCTCTTTTCTTTGGTTTATGGATATGGTTGTCTTGTTTTATACTTCACAAACTGTGAGTGTATCAACAGTACATCCATTTTAATCTGTTTAAATAAACCTTGATTTAAACATTCAGATTAAAAATGCCTAAAAAAAACTTGCACTAGAATAAAAGTTTCATTGGATCTTTATGTGGAAATTAGAAATAACCGACTCAACATTTACACACCGTATGTACACTAAAATTAATCCCTTCTACGACGAAATTTAATTACACTGATTACAAATCAGTAAGGAAAAAGTTACACTCAAAGTGTCATAGAAATAAATCGGTACAATAACTAAAGAAACTGGATTCACAGACTCTTTGTCCTGATTATGAACATCCAGAGATCAGGAGTGAATACGCTGAAGCTCCGAGAGCCAATCACCATCAAGCAGAGGACGACACGCCAACGAGAGAGAGAGAGAAATCAACTGGGCCAGTGTGTGTGTGTGTGTGTGTGTGTGTGTGTGTGTGTGTGACCAAAGTGGGCATTCCAACCCATCACCACAGATTACATAAGTGCACATCAAAGGTTGTCCTCCATTTTTCACTATTTAGTGTTCTGTCACGGACACACACACACACACACACACACACACACTTGATCGGAGCCTGTTAGATGTGCCGTTGGTGTTACTGGTGCTGCTGAGCAGAGTGGTGGTTTGTGGTGTCGTTGATGCAGCCTTGGTCAGAGGTCTGAGTGCACGTAAAGTTGAATGAATCTGAATCTGTCCTTTTCAGACACTGATTATATGATTTAAAAAATAATAATAAAAAAAGTCTGGCCTCATTAAGCCTCATAAATGATGGCTTTTTCCTCACTCAGACGGAGGTGATTATACCAGCAGCGGCTTTATTCAGACATAACAGGACATTTAGACAAAGAGTCAAAAGCTTTTTTTTTTTTTTGGAAGAGTGTTTTTAAATCTTCTTTTGCCATTCAAATGAACATTATGATTCATTTAATAAATGTAGAACATGTGCAAGCACAGAGCGATGACGTGTTAAGTTGCTCTTTGTATGTTGTAAGTGGATATTCATGTATATTGATGTCAAAGTGGCTCACTCACGTTGGCCCCTTTCTGCTGTTGCTCTTCACCGCATTGACCTGAAAATATGATATTACATTTTGGAAACGGAGAGTGTATCGCAACAACACCGGCTCCTACTGAGAGTGTTGCATTATGGGTTGTTTCTAGTCTTAATGTTGTTAGGTTAGTGAGTGTATTCGAGATAAGCCGGTGTAATGTTTTCTCCCTTCCACGGGGGGGAAATAAGTCGAAAACAACGTCTTTACTGCAGAAACTGACCTGAGTCCAAATAGTCTGTGAAGCGTTCAAGAACGTCTGCTGTCACTGCTGATAATGAGGAGCTCAAACAGACTGACGGAAAAAATACTAACTGCTAACTGATAAACAAGCTACACGAATGTGGGATTTTCATTCTGGTAATATTCGACTTATACGAGAGAGAAAAGCTTCAACGATGTTGTGATGAAATGCAGTTATACCCTAGAAAGGGTCTTTTAACCTCAACAGTTTTAGTTTTTTTTAATTTTCCTGATATTAGGTTTCATAAAGTGCTTCATCTGTGTGTAATTATCCGTCTGTTCGTTGACCAGAAGTCGAGTCAGAGAAATGAAATGAGCAGCGTTAAATGTTTGATGTATGTTGTTACACCAATAGTTGGTGATGTCACTGTGATGGAACGTGTTGATTGTAGATAATGAGATTATTTAATCGTAGAGCCGCTGGGAGGAAGAATCTACGACAATTTCATTAGAACGACGTACGACATAAATCTACACGAATTATTCTGGTGCACATTAAAAACAATAGAATATGTTGGTGTCTTCTGATAATTAATTCATACGGAAATTATGAGAAAACATACAGACGTGGAACACTCAGTCATTATGTCAAAAAATACAAAATTTACAGCTTAACACACACACACACACACACACCCCTTTATGGTTTGTTAAGTATGTCACCACTCCCACATTGATCCAAAGGTGAGCATTCCTATCTTTAGACCTTAATGACACACCTGCTGACACACACACACACACACACACACAGCTTCGGTTTGTATTGTCGTGTACTGTATAAAGCGTATAATCTGGCACAATTTTACCCTCTTTAGTAACTTTATTATAACTTTATCGGCTTTGCTTGTGCTTTAAACCATTATAACTGTACTAATTTACAGAACGTTTTCCTGAATGCTTTTTAACAGAACGAGAAAACGGGGCAGAAGTGACAGGAAGTGAGGTCAGGATTTAAACTCTATATATATGTATATATATAAATACACACACACACAGGATATATATAGCTACTGTATAAGGAAAAGCAGAGTTTGACTGTGCCAGTGTCTGTTATTTGTCCATCTTATCTGTTTATTATTAACTCTAGATAAAATGATACCGCAGCCACCATGTTACCAGCCACTCAGTGTGTGTGTGTGTGTGTGTGTGTGTGTGTGTAGAAAACATCTAAAAAGGCCAAACAGAACAAACTGATTAAAGTGAAACTGAACGTCCATTAGCAAAGCAGACAAAACAAAACGGGCTTTTTGTTAAATCATCAATGTGAACGCCACAATGCGGAGAGGTCAGAGGTCACGGGTACCCAGCACCAGAGTCAATCCTATCATCTCCCTCATGTACAACCAACGTTCATCATGTGACCGACACTTAGAGGTCATGTGATCACAGTAAAGGGCAGTGGGATATGAAAAGGCTGGTAAGTGGACAATGAGTCGAGATTGTTTGGTCCAAAAAGTTCTAGTTTGTTGTAGCTTTTAATAAATTTAATATTGATATATAAACTCTTCTGACATTGATTGGTTATTTAATGGCTCTGCGAGTACTTTCAGTTTGCAGCTTTCATTCAATATAATGATGCAACATATTTTTTGACTCGGGTTTGTTCTGACAGGATCGAGTCATAATCGTTATATCACATTTGATTTGTTCGTTATCCTTCCTCTAACAGTCTTTCTCTGGCAGGCTGAGCACCGTGAAAAAGGGTTTTACGTTCCCTGAATTCAGCCTGTCAGGCTCTTAAAACAATTGATCACAAACACTTTGACTCTTATTGATCTTATGATCTATTATTTGACATTTCAGTCAAACCAATCACAGTCCCAGCTGCTGTCACTGACATGTTTCTGTGTTTCTACATACATAAAACACGCACACACACACACACACGCAATCAGTTTCAGGACATTAAAAACCTTTAAGATTTCTCTCTATTATCTTCCATCGGCCGCCCCTCTATTCAGCTGCTGTTACCCTCCCTTGTCTCTTTGCCTCTGCAGACACACCTGCTCTGCATACTAAAGCACCAGCCTCCTCCACACACACACACACACACACACACACACACTATGCAAACTCGCTGCTGGCCACACCCTCTGCACAGAGAGGAACTTTATTTTCTTGTTGCACCCAGCAACAGATCACACAACACAACACACACACACAAAATCCCATTGAATCATGTCACAGTGGCTTCACAGACATTTCCACATGCAGGGCACGTCAAACAGCCGATACTGTGTTCGGTCTAGACGGTGTGTGTGTATGTGTGTGTGTGTGTGTGTGTGAAAGAAAGATAGTGCTGCAGCATGCCAAGCAGAGGAAATGAGAGAGCGAGGAAGAAAAAGAAAGAGAGAGGCCAGGAATGCAGGAGACCACACCCATATCTGCAGTCATGTGACCAGAGTGGAAAAAGGAAATCCCCACACTGCAGAGAGACGAAGCAGAGGTCTGGACCTGACTCATGCAGCATCCCACGCACACACACACACACACACACAGAGACACACAGAACTCAAATCCAAAACACACACTGCTGTTAATTTCAGTCCAGTGTGTGTGTTAATGATTTTCTGAAATAACCACACACAGTTCGGACCATTACAACCCCCCAACGCGACCCTGGTAAATGACTCGTCTTCACATGACACAGTGAGGGTGGGGCTTTCCTGTTTGTGTCTTTAGCTTTAACCTCTAACATGTAGTGAAAAAATGTCCCAAATACATTGTTCTGATCACGTTACATGTTACATGTTATAGAAATGATGTGTGCTCTGGATTTGAATGCATTTTGTGAATATTAAAAAGAGGGTGTGTCCGGGGATAAAAAACAGGGTTTCCAAGTAGATCTTCAGGTCCTGCTTTACTTCGGTAAACATCAATCACACACACACACATGCATCATTATCATCTTAATGTTAAATCTGTTATTGACAGCAGCTGCTCACTCCTTCCTGATTGGCTGTCCGCTGAGAAAAGAGCACATTTACCACCGTGTGTGTGTGTGTGTGTGTGTGTTATAGCTGTAGGAGTCCACACAGTCTAGTTTCATGTAGAAAGTTCATTCCTGGGATTCCTGCTGACTCGCTGGATGAGTGGACAGTTTAGACAACCAGACTGAGGCCCCAGAGTCTATTGTGTGTGTGTGTGTGTGCGTGTAATACTCTCATATTTGAGGAGAAAATCTGTTTTCATCTCTGCCCTCTCTGCAGCAAAGCATCAAACTACGGCACCAGGTTACGTGATTGGATAAAACACGACATTTGAAGACAAAATGATGAATCAATAATAGAAATGAACGTTATTTGCAGCCCTGAACAGATTATATCTGGTCCTTGATGCTTCCTCGACACCTACCAGTGATTCTTTTATTCAGTTAAGAAGCAAATGTTGGATTTTCTTCATCTTCTATTGTAGTAACCGAATATTGTTGGACAAAATAAGACATTTGAATGAGAAGATTTGGGTTTAAGAGACATTTTTAACTATTTTCAGGCACTTAAACATAATAATAGTTAAAGTTATTTATTTTGCAGCCATGTGATGATATGCAAAAGAAACTACACAATCACGCCGCCTGATGCTGCGAGTGTGTGTGTGTGTGCCTGTTGACAACGATTCCTTGCTGTCTGAAGAAACGAGTGGACAGGATGAAGGCAGAGAGACAAAGAAGTGGAGGAAGGGACGTTGCTGATAAACACTGAAGGACACAGGAGACGGCAGCACAGCACTCGTGTCCATTTTGTCCTTCATGTCTCTTTCAGACCAAAGAACGGCACACGGGGGGGAAAAGACGGATCTAAATCGAACAAAGCAGCAACATCTGGAGGCCATCCAGAGGTTTAATAATCCTGTTTACAGCGTGAAGCTCTGAAACTGCAGAGTCCTGATCCACACTGATCATAACCCGAACACACTGAATCAGACCGGCGGCAGCCTGTGTGTCTGTGGGGGGACACTTCAGACACTGGCGGTGCTGGTGAGTCCCCCAGGTGTGAACGTGTACGAGGATCAGTCAGATAAAAGCCCCCATTGTTACTGCAGATGAAGGGAAACAGCAAAAACACACAGCAGGGCTGAGAGATTTAGAGCACTGTCCCTTTAATGTTTGGGCTTTCTGGGAAACAATATTTCCCATGTGTGCCACCATTATATTTACTGTACAACATAAACAACATAAACAGGATAAATTATTCTTGGTTTTGATCTGTAGGCCTTTAAATATATGCGATCTCTTTTTTTTTCTGGTCTGACCTCACCACCAGAGGACCCTGTTTACTGTAAACGCTGCTCAACCCTGCAGCAACAAACAAACAAACAACAAACAAAACAAACCTTGAGAACATTAAATCAACTGTTAATACATCTGCTTTTTTTTTTTTTGCCTAAAGTTGGTAAAGTAATGAGTAAGCTGGACTCCATGTGTATTAGATGTGTTGTGTTAATGTGAGTGTGTGTGTGTTCGTGTTTAACAGTCAGCACTGCTCGGATGATGGTAGCGAACTCAGACAGCAACATGCAGAGTCTTAATATCACTTATGCACGATGTGGACAACTATGTGGATACTTCTTTTCCCGAGAGCCTTTTTTAAAAACAGCAGAACTTTATTAAATGTGATTCGGGGGCGAATGGTTAACCCTCAGCTATCATATAAAAACCACATGACTACTCATGGGTCACGGTAGCTGGCAGTGAGATGAAGTGTAATTCTGTTTTTCTTCTGCATTTCTCCCTCTTCTTCCTCATTTAAATCTGATGGAGGTGTGTGTGTGTGTGTGTGTGTGTGTGTGTGTGTGTGTGTGGAGGCCAACAGTCCTCTACAGTCTTTACTAACTCACATCAACTTTTGAGCAATCTTATCAGTTCTGGAAAGGATTTGACCAAATCCCTCATTTGGTGTGGAAAAACTTTACTTCCAACACCATCAAACAGCATTTGGATGAAGTGGACTGTCGACTGTGATCCAGGCTATATGGACGTCACTAATGCTCCTCTGGGTAAATGGGAGGAGACTCCTGCATCCAGGCTCTGAAATCTAGTAGAAAATGACTCAAAATGATTAATTTAATAGTCAACTAACCAACTAAATGTTGCATCTCTGAACTAAAACTAAAATATTTTCAACTAGTTGTATTAAACAGACCAGGTTCAGCTGCTCTATAAGGGAACCCTCAAAGTCAAACAATTTAACATGAATTCATGCATTTATTCATGTTCCTCCGCCTAGTCCTACTCTGACCCGTCTTCTCTTTGAAGGGAAACTCCTTTGAAGTGCGTCAGCATCTGTGCAGTCAAGACCCTCCCCAATTAGCTCAGAAAGCTAACGAGCTCCACAGGGCTGTGAGGGCGGGGCGTGTTGACTTTGATATGGCCCAGGTGACGGTACCTGCAGCTGGGGTCAGAGCCAGCTGACCTCCTCTGGGCTGCATACACAAAGCCTCTGAGGCTTCAACCAGTGACTGCTGCTGTTCTCACAGACAAGACCAGGACGTTTACACTGATTAGCATGGACTCGTTCACTGAATGATAATTCATTTAAAGAGAAATAACCAAATGAAGACTGAGCCGCAACTGTTGCTGATTGACTGAGTGTTGACGTTAAGCCACTGGTGGTACGATATGTTGATATATGAAAATTGCACCAGGCTTTGAAGCCAATTTGACATAGTGGCCAAACTGTGTAATTACAACTTCCGTGTCCAACGGGCCCAAAGACCATTTTTCCGTTTTTATCGTGGGAAAATGAACAAAACGACTCGTTTCGCTGTCAGAATTCGATCCATTCAGTCCAATAACGTTTTGTAAGTCTGGAAGAGCCACACAATTACTATCTATTTTATCTGCATTCAACATCTATGGGATAAGACTGAACAATGGTGTAACTTCATCATCGTCGCCGCTTCCGATACTTCCTGTATCTGTTGTTTCAAATTAAAAGCCCCTCTAGTCCAGGCATATATACACACTAGGTTTTACTCTAGTGTTTAAGAAATCAATTCTAACTCCAATGTGACAGAGTTCAATCAGTTTGAACTCTGGGACTGACATCTCATTCGGGAAATGCCGTTTATGTTCTTCTTTATAGCCCTATAGCAGTTTGCTTACAACCCAACATGCTTTTTTCCATCACGTCTGCTTTCCAGGTGACAGGTGAAATCTGCTCCGCCCGTTCATTCACAGTCAGTCAATCATTCATCCTCTCTGCTCAAACACTGACCATCCCCCCCGCTGGAGTACAATGCACTTACACACACTGATAATTTTGATTTTGAGCTGATTATTTCATTATGAATATTACATTTTGACCCACATTTGAACAGTAGTTCAGAAATTTAAAGAAAAAGTCACATCGCTATCCATGTCAAAACTGTGACATCCCTTTGAGGGCTGAATTCAGGGCAATTTCAATAAAACCAATGATTAATATAATATATGAATTCCAGTCAATTTTAAAAGTCAATGTTACTCAACCTGAATGAAGCAACGTTACATCAAACATCAATCAAATCAGGTGAAGTAAGAACGCTTCAGGGCGTTGGGGACATTTTTACTGAATTGGGACGATTATAGCCGGCCTGCAAGTGACTTTTTATGTGAACATGAGGACAGACGAAAACACAGACTGAGAAAGGTTTCTTTTAAAATGTGCCTGGAGTGACTTTACATCACAATTATCGGGAAAAAACAAAAAAAAACACAGTTTCACGAAGCCACCAGATTAACAGTGTAGTGTGTGCTGTGTAGGAGACGGAAAGCCAAGGTATGCCAATAAGACATGGAGAGTGTCTCCAACACGTTAGATAACAGCAGCTGTCTGCAGTTTGTTGATAAGCAGGACACACCAAGTGGGACACGGCAGCATTTTCCTCATGAGGTAAATGAAGAAGATGCAGCTAAAAATATGACAGCACGGTGCTGCAAACATCCTGACAAGACAACACCAAGAGACAAAACATCCTCCAGGTCAAACCTCGGGACCCTCCCTTTCCTGGTGGGATCAGGAGGCGTAACGTTCAACACTGATATGACAGACGTCAGGACAATGTTTGTGACAACAGGTATCAGGTGACACCAGGAGAGGCTTAATTTACTAATTACACCGTTTAAGGATTGATTAATATAGCTCCTCTCTGAGTCATGCATGTAAACATGCAGTACCGGTTTTAAATACCAGTGTGGTCCAAAAGTATTCCCATTGGTTTTTATATCTTTAAAGAACAACTTAATACCCCATTTAGCCTGAACACACCAACATATTGAAAGACCATTCAAAGGAGCAGTTCGTGCTTTGAACCAACAATCAACTGCTGCTATCAAGAGGGAAAAGAAAGGCAGTTAGGATTTGCATTCAGCTTTTTGCCTTCCTGCTTTGCTTTGTTATATGTTCCACACCCTGTCATCAGCCTCAATGTCAGTTCCTCCCTTAAAATGTATTGTTTCGTGCGGAGCCTGTTGTAGTTGAGTCCTGAACTCTCAGTCATTGACAAAGCCAGCAGCCTGCAGGTTAGCTACGTTGCTGCAGAGCCAACATTTGCCGTATCTCTGCCGCACTAAACTTTATTGACACAAATGATCCATCAGCAGGCCTGTACCCGTTAAACAAACAGCCGATTCAGACCACATGATGTCCCCGCCGATGTCGTTTATTTAAGTTGTTGTTGCTGCCTGGTTTGCGCTGGCTCTTCATTCGGCTTCACTGCAGGAAAGCAACACAACAGCTGGTCTCAAGTTTCAAACCCATAATGAGTCACCAGTTTTCAGTTTAAAACACAGACGCTGGCCAACAACAACTGACATCAACCTTATAAAAGAAGCTACAGGGTCGTTACACTTTTATGAAGCACAGTGTTAAAAACAAAAAGGCCGTGTATGAAACGGTTGAGTGAATAAATGACAATAATCGGGAAAGACTTTTTTTACCGGATGGGAAAAGTCAAGACAACCAGCTTAATCAGTCAGGTGTTCTTCAATTTCTTGTGGGAAACACTGAAGTGAGTCATATTTCATGAAATATGGATTTTAGATGCTGCATCAGGCATAAATAAAACCATACTGTCTCTTCCCTGTTGGCTGAAACGCAGCAGTAGTGCCTCCATGTGTATCAGATGCAGAGGAGGAATTTTCTGGCAGAGACAATGATGATTGTACACAGAAGTGGGAGTGAACCAAACTGGTGACTATCTCATGGAAACAGATGTGAAACTGTGTCCTCCCAGTTAAATTATTTTTCCACTGCTTTCTGCTGACTGACACATCACGTCACGTATGAGCTCTTAACTATGCAGGGTTTAGGGAATGAGTCAAGAACAGAACGCCTTTGTACAACTGACGACGATGATGCAAGAAAAAATCAAATCTCTTCCTGTTAACATGCTGTCATCTTATTAACCACGAGGGCTGTCACTGAACGTCCTGGTTTTTGTTCAGGTACAAGTACAGTAGTTGGAAAATAAAGATGAGTGAGTCACCTAAAAAAACATTGTAATGCTCTTCCTGCATACTCCTCATAGTTGTTGTATGAAACAACAGCACAAACAAACAGAGTCAGAGGAGAAATTGGCCATGAACATTAAAAGCTGTAAAAAAAAAGCAACAGTTTTCCATCGCAAGGATAAATTAAAGAGCCAGTAAAAATCAATCAGGCCATCAGCTGAAGAGGTCAGGTGTACATCAGAGTACATGAGTCATTACATTGACCATTATTCGCCTGTACAGTGCAGCGTCCAGCTCCGTCTCAGGAGAGTCCTGGATGATGACGGAGGATCCATCTGTGTAATTGATTGATTGACTCCGAGTTTAAAAGTCTTCACAGTCAACGGTTAGGGTCAGCATACACACTTATGTGACTGTGAAAACTCTACGAGACTCTATGAGGCCATGAGACCCAAGCCTTATTTTGAGACAGGCTTATATTAAAGACAGGCCTTATTTTGAGACAGGCTTATATTAAAGACAGGTCTCAATTTGAGACAGGCTTATATTAAAGACAGGCCTTATTTTGAGACAGGCTTATATTAAAGACGGGCCTTAATTTGAGACAGGCTTATATTAAAGACAGTGTCTCAATTTGAGACAGGCTTATATTAAAGTCTGGCCTTGATTTGTGACAGGCTTATATTAAAGACAGGCCTTAATTTGGGACAGGCTTATTTTAAAGACAGGTCTAAATTTGAGACAAGCTTATATTAAAGACAGGTCTCAATTTGCTTAAGATCAAATACATATTCATATTCTAAACTTACTCCATGGTGACCAGCTACCTTGATAAATTTAGCGTCCATGTCCATTTCCACAGCATTCAGTCCGTGACTTTAAGTCTTAATTTGAAAGTCGGAGGTAGAGAGATCACGGTTCACGGTCAGTGCTTTAAACCCCTAAACCACCGGGACACACTGTAAACAAAGCATTTATTAAGCCTTCACCATGTTGTAGAAAGAAGAACTTTATAGGTTGTTAAGTTCCTGCGTTTAAAAAGAACTACAGATGTTCATGTATTAAAAAAAAAACTAATCTGGCAATTCCTAACCAGCTCCATTTTGCACAACATTTGTTTGGACATTTTGCAGTGAAATTGCCCCATCAGCCTCCTCCAGCCCTCAGCATTGAGACGCCTCATATGACTCTGTTGGTGGAGCATCTTGTGACTGAGAGCAAAGTGGGGGGAAATAAATAAATAAATAAATAAAAGCTTCACAATCTGCCTTCTGTTGGGCTGAAAACCACTTCGACAATGTGACACCAAACATTCCTGTGTTTATTAAATAAATAAATAAAAACTATTCAAGCTGACAGAGAGTGGATTCTGAGCTCAGAGTGTGTGTGTGTGTGTGTGTGTGTGTGTGTGTGTGTGTGTGTGAATGTTGGAAACACAGGCTGCCATTCATGGTAATGGGTGGGAGGAGTGTATCTAACAGTCCAATCAGAGAGCAGCTGAGCGTGTGACAGGGATGTATTCAGAAGAGGAATGTGAGGAAACATGTTTCTGTATTCGTGTACCGATCCACGTACAATATACAATATGAAGACGAGCCGATGTAGCGGTGCCCATTTAAAACATGTCTACAGGTACAAATGATTTCAATGTCCCCACCCGCACCCTGAACTCCTATACCTGAATAATCCCATAATCAAACGCGCCCTTTTGTTTATGGGTCCGGGTCGGGTTGCTGGTCTTACATTAAACGGGTCAGTTCTGGTACGGAGCGTTGCGTTTGGGCGTTGGGGGTCGTGTCGGTTCATGGCAGGTATTATATAATTATCTTTTATCAATTAAACACTAAATTTAACAATTTAATTGATTAAATGTATGAATTCAATTCCAACAACATTAATTGTGAAAAATAAATAAAATGTAAGATAATAGCAACATAAAAATTAAAAGGATATAAATCCATTCAACAAAATAAAAGTAATACATAAAAATAAAACACATTACTATTAATATATCTAAATGTTAGTTTACATATATGTGGCCTCATTTCCACTTTTCCATTCCGTAGTGTTGACACATTCAAAGTCACATGAAAGCGTGACAGCATCAGCGTGAACACACACACACACACACACCTCATGTGCTTCTCTTCCACCCTCTTCAGCTCAAGGCTTTTTTTTCCTCCTTTTTTCTTTTTCTTCTTCTTCTTCTTCTTGTGAACTTTGAAATGAAAAGCCAATTCAGTTTCATTGAGCACATGATCTCACCGAGCTGAGGCTTGAGGCTAAAGGCTCGCTGACTCTGAAGATCTGATTCTGGTCCTCGGAGTCAGAAGTTATTGAGGTTTAACGACATTTAGAGTTCACAAAAACTGAAGTGGAAAAGCTGAGAATAAATTTAGCCTCGGAACAAAAGTTTTTTTTTTTTTTTCATTGTTCCTCTTTGATATGTTTTAACACATTTCATCTTGTCCCAGTTTGAAGCATCTTGAATGTGCAATCAAATCTGAGCTGCACATTTCTATCTGTACACACTGTGTTGAATTGTTGCGTGTTGATTATGTTAAGACACACCGGCCAAACAGGCGCACCCAGCTCTCCAACATAAACACTGCATTCCACACAGACACATACACAAACACACACACATACACACACACACACGGACCAGAGGCCAGGACTCAGACCTGGTAGGCAGAGGTAGAGGACAGAAAACCAACCGTAGCGAGGCCTCCCTCTGCAGCGTCCTGGCTGGTTCAGGCTGCAGACCCTGCAGAGGGAGGCCTCACTACGGTTGGTTTGTCCTCTGAGGCCTCCCTCTGCAGCCTGAACCAGCCAGGACCGTCACCAGGGTTTTATATACATTACAGATATTTTAATATATCAACACATTAAGCAGTAAACGGGTCACTTTTTAACCCCAAACGTTGTTTTCTGCTTGTAAACAAAGCAGTTTATTGACTTCAAAACAGGAGGCTAGTTGGACGTAGCATTAGCCGCTAACGCTAGCATGACTTGCCTTGGACTGACTGACTGTAATGTTTTATTGTTAGCACAAAATGAACTTTGGTCACATCTGATGTTTTTTTTTATCAATATGATTATATAATTTTTTCCACCATGTATCAGTTTATCTTTACAACTCTACTTTTTTCCTCTATTGCTGTGCCGACGCCCTGAACGCTGAATACGTCATTTTCCATTATTTATTTAATAAAAGTTGCTGCACTGCTCTGATTGATAATGCAAAGTGAATGTAGACAGGTCGTCATATATTTTATCTCATGTAGTCATAAACGATGACTACATTAAAACAAAGACTCAGTCATTAAATGCACCACTGCTCGTTTTTACTGAATCTCAACAAGCCTGTTAAGATTCAGAGATTTATACTTTTACATTTTATATTTCCTAAAATTTGTTACTGTGACTTTGAGTTTCTCCTCGAGAGACACAAAGCTGGATTAATGTCACAACAGAGTCATGGTGACAAGTTTAAACTAACTTTCTATGTTTTACTCATATTTGTGGACGTCTACGTTCACAGCTTACAGTTGGATTAGAAATGTGACACAAGTCAGAATCAGTTCAAACAAATAGGCCGTTTAAAAATGCCAACGTATGTCATTTGTACTCTGACTACACCTCTGCTGGTTTTAAATATCATGTAAAAAAAGATGAACAAACACACACACACACACACACACGCACACACACACGCACACACACACGCAGCACCTGTGAGTTCAAGGAAGTGAAATCCTGTCTTTTACCAACACAGCATGAGGAAATCATCGAACCTCCACTACCTCTCCATGCACTCACTGCTGTTCACTTCCTCCTCTGACACACACACACACACACACACACACACACACACACACACAGGTCTGACTGGCACTTGAACCTGCTGTGAGATCCAAATGTAAACAGGGGCCGGTAACAACACACATGTTGTAATAATCTGCTGTATTTTGTAATACACGACGTGAATGCAATGTAATACATTCCCCTACGATTTGTAATGAATTCTTACATATTAAAGGGTTATTACAAAATACGGAAGACGCACTTTTCATGATGAACACATAATAATATGATGCATTATGTAATAACTAAAATCTCTTCATTCATAAAAATCTCTACAACATTAGCCTGTAACAACAATAACAACAATATTAGTTGAGAAACTTGACAGTTGTGACGTGCATCACTCATCTTCATCAGTTGTTCACATGATGTAAACATTAGTAAACAAACCAACCAGGTACCCGCCCTCAACACTGTTTACACTGTTTACACTGTTTACATGATCATGTGCCTCACATGTTGACCGTGGCAACCACGGAAACTGAAGCAAAACGATGAAGGAAAATATTTTACTAATTTCTCTATGTGACAGTTATCACCAGAAGTGAGCAATAAAATACATACATACATACATCATATCTATCATACGTCTATCGTATACATCCTGTCTAAATTAGCACTAAATAACACATATGGACATGTTTTAAAAAATGACTGCAGATCAATCAGCGCAGAAATCATTTAATTAATTGATTTGCATAAAAAAAAAACTTTTGACATCAATGCTGTAACAACCCACAGAGTCACAAACACAACCACATGTAACATTCCCACACACACATATACGCACACACACACGCGCACACACACACACACACGCACGCACACACACAGCTCAGCTCACTGCAGCTCATAACATTCACAACAAGCTTCAACACCTCTCTGCACAGACGGCTTCATCAGCATTAACACACACACACACACACACACACACACACACACACACACACACACACACACAGCAGCTTCTTCACCTTCAGGAGGCGAGAAAAGTTGAGAGGGAGAAAAAAGGCGCGAAAACTGAGACAAAAATCCTCCTTTAGGATTTCAGACTAATTACTAAACACTGCTGGTAATAGTGCACACACACACACACACACACAATGAGATATTTATAATTTACATATTCATCCTTTATATGCTTTAATAATCTGGACGTTCCTTATAACCCCATTACAGAGAGAAGCATGAAGCCAAGAAGCAACATGACCCTTAAATCTATAAGAATCAGAGGGCAGCAACATGTTTTTAATAAGGATGAACATACAGGTATGTATGCACTAACAAAATGTAAGTAACGCTAGCAGCTGATGCTACGTCCAACTAGCCAACTCCTCCTGTGTGATACGAGTACGTCTAATAACCATCGAACCAGACGTTCAACCAACCCAACAGGCCACAGTCTCGCCCAGAATCATTAATAAACACAAACACAAACAGAGGAAATGCTGCGACTGCTCCTCCTGAATGTTGATCACAATTATACTCGATCCTCAAATGAAACACACGGATGGATTCTGCTGCCGTCTTCCGCCTGGTTTCAGCTCGGATTCGTTAAGCCTCGACGCTAATTAATCTCCTCTGAAACCTTTTAAAACTCTCCTCACTCTTAAAGACCAATTGTAACAAAACATGAAGCGGCTTCTCGGTTTTTTTTACCTGTCGTCCCCCCCCCCAGTTTTTGGATAAACAAGGTGTGAAGTCAGCTGTATCTTAATATTTCAGATAAATATTTAATCATTAATAATAATTAAACGTTTCATATTTTCTGCAGCTCGGCTCATTTTCAGTTTGGAGCTACGGGCTGTCAAAATTAATTAAAACTTTACTGTTTCTGACTTCGGAGCCAACAGATGTGATTACGGATATAAACTAAAATCTTCTGGAGTTGTCGTTATTTATAATTGTATTTAATTGCAAACGATAAAAGCTGAACAGAAGTAGATTTAATAAAAAATGCAATTAACCCCAAATTTAATCAAACGAGTATTTGATGACTTACAAATACTGTAAACACACAAAGTGACGCTTTGAGGAAACACACACGCGCACACGTTACATAAGTGCGTGTGTCAGGAGGAGACCCTCAGACGGTCCAGTTACAATCATCAAACCTCATACGTCGTCATCCAGAGGAAAATAGGGATTAAAATAACCTTTAAATCCTCCTCCATGTTTTAAAGTGTTTGTTGTCGTCTGTTTAGTTTCACCCATCAGTTAACTGCTAACAAAGCCTGAAGCATTAGTGCTGTTGCTATGGCGACAGTTTAACATACACATATAGCTCATGTATATAAGCATAGCACTGCACAGGTCTGATATGTGTTGCACATTGTGCCGATCACTACACGATTGAAATTATAGTGTAAAAGTGAAACCGGTTGTGCTGCAGACACTTGTGTCCCTCATGAAGACACCAAAAAGACACATAAGACACTCATCAGCCAATCAGGAACAAGTATTTTTCCAAAAACAATGGGCAAGTGTGAAATAATAGTGAACACACACATGCACATAAATTCTGACTCGCAGCATATGTTTATGGTATCTGTAACTCATTGTTATTGCTGCCTATGTTGACTCTGCTGAGATTGAAAACCTCAGCGGAGGATTTCCTGGTTCGTTTAAGCATTAATAAATAAATAAATAAACACGTTACACGCCGTTGATTTTGTTGTTTGTTGGTTTTTATCAGCTCTCCGTTGCAGTGTGGTGAACTATAAAAAAAATATATAAAATAAAGATAAAGGCCTACAGCTCTGTTATAGCCACAAACTGCTCTGCTGAGGAGAGAGAGAGCAGCATATCTTAAATATAGGACTGAGCTTCCCACAGCTGCACTGCATCCCTTAATAATTGATGTGGACTTACATAAGAGACAAAGTGTGTGCTGTTGGATCTGGTTCACAGGCTGGGATTCCTGTCTGCAGAGGGGTTCCCACATTTTACTCAATGTAAAAATAAAACACACACACACACACACACACACACGTCCACCACAGTGTAACGGTTGGTTCGTTAGGTCCCAGCTGCAGGACACGGGCACAGTTTGTCTCCGTCTGTGTCGTCACGGTGATGCTTATGGTGTTATCATAAGACAACGTACACACCGGATTTTTGCATCCAAACGACACTCGCCGATTATCAAAATGGCTGCCAATTATTTATGTTGTTGTGGTTTCAGCTCTGACGGATATCATGTTGTAGAATTACATACATGTGTGACAGAGGCAGCCATCTGTCTGACATCTGTGGAACCGAAACGGAAAATAGATTTTTTTTTATTATTTTTTTTTTTATTTCTCAAAAAGCAGAAGTAATCACAGACTGAACGCTGTCACTACAGGGCTTTAAGTTCAGAATAAAACTGCAGGTAAAAACATAAAAAGTGCAATAAAAGATGTTAGAAAAGCATCTCTTCTCATCACTTTATACTTTTACATGGACCCTGATGACTAAATAAAAACCTTTTCTGTTTCTGGTATGAACTACAGTGTTTGTGTGTTTGTGTGAGTCGTTTTTTAAAACACAAACAGCGACACGAGTCTCATCGTTCAACAGTTAAACTAGCACAAAGACTCGCGTCCCAAACGCGGCGGCGAGGAAAGGAAATCGTTGAGCCTCGTGGTGACTCAGATCTCTTCGCTCTATAAATCAAGTCACGGATGGTTTGTGTGAGAGATCAACACAAAACACGCTTGTTGGCGGCGATAAACAGCTGCCCAAACTACTCAACGTTTACGTCAAAACATTTACGGTGCAGATACAACCGTTTATCGGCCTGAATATACAGCTGACATCCAGGATTCATACCGACGCAGTCACACACACATACTTATGATCCGTCTGGGATTTTCTAGATAAATCAATTAGCTGTTTGGTCTATAAAATGACAGAAAAATGTGAAATATGCAGTGAAAAATGTTTCCCAAAGCCCAAGATGCAACCACACATTAAGGAGCTGGAACCAGAGAATTTTTTTTTCTTTCTTTCTCGATGAATTGATTATTAAAACAGTTGGCAATTAATTTTTGTCATTTACTGGCCGAGGAAGAGGATGCACAGTGTTTTTAAGTAATGGATTCTCTCTCTGCAATACGACTGTAAACTGGGACCTGAATCAAGAGAAAGTACATATCATGTCAAAACAGTGGATTAAGAGTTACAGCAGCAGGAAACAGAGAAACGCAGGAAGGTCGATTTTGTACGACGGCTACACGGAATAGAATAAACTCCATTAATCCACACAGAACAGACGAATACGACAGATCCCTTTAAAAATTAAAGTATAAAGATCAACGTGAGCCAGAGAAGAGCCTGAGTCTTTAAACTCAACTCGCTGTCTGATCTCAGTCATTGATAAAAGTCTGACGAGTCAATATCCAACCTCAAACCAACTTCACCTCCATGCAGAAACATTACATATCCAGCTGGTGATTAGAAAACTGACTCCAGGCTCTCCTGTAGTGCGCTGGTGACTTTTTTCTTTTTTTCTCTCAGCGTTGATTGATTAATTACCACAAAAGTAAAACCCGATCGATCAGTCGTGATCAGTTCAGCTACTGGACGCCAACTTGCTCGCTAATTAAATGCACCTTTACTGTGTGACGTAGCACGACGACTAATTCAACACGTTACCCTTCAATAAAACCACCTGGAGCATCAGTAACAGGTAACCCAGGTGAGAGTGACACCTGAGATCATACAGATCATTTATCAGGTAAGACTGACTGACTGATATCAAAATCAGAGTAGTTTCAACACTTTCAAATGTTTGATGAGTCATCCTGCACTCAGGGGCGTTTACAGAAGTTCATCCAATCAAACGCAGCTCGCCACACCGGTCATATAAAAGCACGCCGCTGCGCCGCGTGGGTCGTAGTAGCTAACGGAGCAATATGGAGAGAGATGTTTGGATTATCACATAACCCTCCTGTAACTGTACACCGCTCAAATATTCAGTTTCACATTCAAAACCGTCTGGTTTTATTAGTTTGGATAAGTTTACTTATGAACTGTAACTGCAGACGTCAGGGTTTTCCTACAGTTTGCTGCAGCTAACAATTAATTATTTTCTCAATTAACTGATTACTTGTTTGTAATATTTATAAAAAAAAAAAAAAAAACATGAGTTTATAGTGACAGAAACTCCTCACATTGGACAAGCTGGAATTGACTGATGAAAACTGACTTGTGTAATAATTATTTTTCCTCAGCTAACAGACTAATGGACTCAGCTTCAGTCATAGCGGATGTAAAACGTTAAATTACATCTATTGACTAATTATACCCACATTAGGATCTGGTCAGCAGACCACCTCAGCTGAACCATGACCTGAAGAAAACCCTGAACAGCCAGTCGTCCTTTGATTAAACCCTAAAAACTCGTTAATTAGGCGAAAGGTTTTTTGGTTTGTTTTTTTATCTCACACCTGTTACGACTTTATGATGTGCAAGAAACCGTGTTGCAACACTAATTACTAATTGCTTTCTCCCTTAAATTTCAACTGGTTGGCAAGATTTGGTTGGAAATTACAGACCTCGTCAGGAAAAACGAGCAACCTTATATCATAATTAGATATTTTCTTCTTTATGATCCAGGAAACAATAGAGTCATTGTGCCATTGCTCAACCCAAAATTCAACCGCGGCCTTTTAAACATGCTTCAAAGTTTTCTGTTTTTGCAAAAGGCTTCTCTCCCTCTCTCCTTTTTTTTTTTTTTTTGGTGTGAATTTGCAGCAGAGAAAAACAGCAGGAGCAATGCCCTCGTTTGGAGGTCACAAGCTGAGGAGGAGTCACCATGAGCCAAGATGCGGGATCCCCCCTCCTTCCTAACGCAATAAGGCAGGACACACCCAGATAGAGAGGAGGAGGAGGAGGAGGTGGGGAGGAGGAGGAAGAGAGGGATGAAATGACAGGAGAGGAGGAAAAAGCAAGTAGAGCTGCTGCTGCTGCTCATCCGCCCATCTTACCAGATGACGTAAGGACGATTCTTGGCCTGTTTAATGCAAATAAAACTACAGATGCTTCCCATCATTATGACACAATGTGTGGGAAAATGCAGAAAATGTGTTGAATCCAATCCAGCAGGCTGAACAAGCTCACCCTGAAGGAGCCGCATTTATGGTCCAAAGTGTGAAGACACCTGTGATATAAAAAAAACAGGGGCGAAAATACTGCAAAAAATAATATATATATATATATATATATACACTGCAGCAACCAGTGTTCAGTGAAAAAAAAATCTATTTTTTTCTATTAAGTTAACCGAGATTTACTGATGACACAAACAACAGGGGAGTTGGATTTATGTAATTGTTGTAGTTAGCAAGAGAAATGTAGAAAAGTAGAAGACTTCCAGACATCCGCAGGCGGGCTGATGTGTCCGCAACAGCCGACACATGTCGTCCTGTCGCCGGGGAAACCAGACCCGATAGCGCCGTTTAAAATCTAACCGTTTAAACCACATTTCCTGGTTATGTCGTAAACATAGAGAGTTGGTGCGTCTTTTAACCGCCCGTGTGGCTTATTATAAAGTGATTTTTAATTCGGCATGTGTCTACTTCACCTTAAAACACGTTATTTTACTAAAAATGACAACTTTTACCAAGTGATACGGACTCGTTGCTTGTACCGGGCGGTGGGGCGGCAGGAACCAGCGAGCACTGCGTCTAAAAGTTGATGTTTTATCGAAAGACGGTGTTATTCGGTGAATTATAAGTGGAAATGGTCGTAAAATGTCGCAATGTGTGTGTTTAACAGGCGGTGTAAGTTGTCGTTTAACCTCCACAGTGTGTTTTTTTTTTTTTTTTTTGAATGGAGACTTGACTGCAGAGAAGCAGAAAGACACGAATCAGGGCTGAAACCGAGCTAAGAAAAAAAAAAAAGAGGAAAACTCAAAAAATACAGATTATAGATTAATCTATCAGAAAAAGCCAATAAATCAGAGGCCATGTTGTCGCTGGACTAAGATATGTTGAGCTTTTTTAACACCTGTGGAAAATCTCAAATTGCTAAATAAGTGGGTGTCAAGGTAAAAGAAACGGCAGTTGGTGAACGTTACCCGGATGCTAAAAGCGGTGCAGACAAACCGGCGGTGGCGGCGATATGGAGGGGGGGACACACGACAGACAAGACTCCTTAAAAACACGGTCAGGTTAACGGTAGATAACGTTACGGTGTTGTGTTTGTCATCTGCAGGAAGCGGACTTGTAGCGTGTAAAGTTTTAGTTTTTAAAGAAAACCACAGAAAATAGACGTTACCTCCACTCCGGCGGCGGAGGGGTCCGTGTCCAACCTTCGTCCTGCGGTTGTGTCGGTGAAAGCGGCGTCTTCAGCTCAGAGGGGTTCGTCCATATCCCAGCAGGGCTCCAACTTGACAACTGCAGTGGTGAAAAATGATTGACCTGCTAGACGAAGGGGGGTGAAACGTCAGTTGTTGTTTTTTTTGTCCAGACGTTTAAAATCAAGGTTGTTGTTGTTGTTCTTTTACACTAATTACAGTGGTGCAAGCATCGGTTCTTGGTCCTGCAGCGGCAGCTCCCCGGGGGGAAAAGAAAAAAACAACCCGGATCCAGATTCAGTCAGAAATCAATCCGTTAAAAAGGAAAAAGCAATAAACTCCCCCCCTCCTCTCTGTCTCTCTCTCTCTCTCTCTGTCCTGGAATAAAAGCAGAGGAGGGAAAGACTGATAACAAAGACCAGATCCAGTAAATGAGGACTGGTGGTGTGTTTGTGTTGCAGAGCGGTGGGTGGGACTGGGGGGACCGGGGCTGGGGTGTGTGTAGAGGGGAGGGAGGGGGGGTCCGACACATTCAAACAAAACCCAGAGAAAAGACCCAACGTCCGGATCCAGCGTCTTCTCCTGGCTCGCTGTGGAAGTGAAAGAGGAAGGCGAGCTGGTGCTGGAGACCGAGAGAGAGGGAGGAGAGGGGAGTGGAGGGGAGAAGAGGGGAGGGACCAGCCCGGGATTGCCCTGTTTTTAAGGTGGATCTATGAAATAATTAGGTAATCAGGCAGAAACAGAGCACTGCTATCATAAACATCAGCCCCGAGGTTCTGATAAAAGGTCCTGGAAAGTTGAGAGGAAGAATCATATGAGACCAGAAAAAAGAGAAAACCACATCTGGAGCTGTTCTGGATGCATGCAGGCTCACTCATGGCCAATGCAGAGACATCAAAACACTGATTTATTATTACATAAGCGAGTATTTCCCCCTGAACTGTTTTTTTTATTTTTTTAGATAAGATGACATGATATGAAGAGGTGGAGGAAAGTATGATATCTTTGAAAATAAAGTTGAAAAATAAAAAAATAAATTCCAAGAAGTTAGATTTTTTTAAGACTTTTTTAAAAAAGTTATTAAAAAATATATATATTTCAAGAATAAAAAATATTGCATATTTAAAAAAAAGAAAATATGGTATAGAAGTTTATCTCCAGAAAAAAAGATGAGGAAAATATTTTAAAAAATAATAATTTAAAAAAAATATTTTTTTAATATTTCAAGAATAATGTTGTAGTAGTTTTTTAAAAGTAATATTTTGAGATTAAGTCAACATACTGTATAATGAGTAAAGTATATTTTGAGATAAAAGTCATAATATATCCAACTGGTTAAGACACATAATGATTTACAGCTGTTTTCATGTCTCGCTGCACTTTCCACCATCGAATAAAGGCAAAAATAATCTAATAAAGGTTTTTTTTAAATCATAATATTTTTAGAAAGAAACCTGGCATAAAGAGGTAAAACCATCCAGACAACATGATTATTATTTTAAAGGGGCTGAATTGTATTTTTTTTCATCCTATTAATCATCTCAATGACCCCTCGGAGGGGTCACAACCCCCAAGTTGGGCCACCAATGCTTTACTTAATGTGCTATAAAAATATCTAATTGAATCTCCCTTTTGAACCAAATAGCACAGAGTGTACAATGAATATATAGACTTGTTTTCTATCATGTTTCTAGCTACGTATTTAACTTTTAAGACGCTTTATGGGGATCGATGGGTGTGTTTAACATTTCCAGCTGCTGTCTTATGATTAACGCCTCTGCACTTCAACATACATCATTTAATAATGAGGAAAAAAGCAGAGGTCCCCATTATCAGTAAGAGATAAAGATACTGTATACTGTACATTAATGAGACTATTTAAGCTCATTTATGGTGATTTTTTTTCTGATCAAAACACAGAACATGAACAAAGAATCTGTAAAGAAATGTCTCTCCGACTGCCAACTGGCCACTCAATCAGCTCTGCCTCCCACACTATGCTAATGACAGAGAGGCAGAGAGGTGGTTAAAGCTGCCATTTAACAGCACAGCACACTTCACTTCGCTTTCAAAAAATACTGACTGTAGATGAAGGACAGCTACTGATTCTTTTAACTGTTCCCAAAGTCATCGTCGCTTACTCCATTGATGGAGGCGTTAAAGCTGATATTCTGCGTTTTATTGTCAACAAATGTCAGCCTTATTCTGAGTCTTTAACTGTTTTTTTTTGGCCACTTTAGGGAAGCAGAAACAAGCCATAAACACAGTATTGATATATATGATATATATATTAATGAAGAGTTGTTTTATTTACACAGAACAACAATAATTTGACCTTATCAATATAACTTCAATAATTCCTTCTTTTAACTCTGGTTTTGGTCTCCACCAACTCAGTACAAGTGGTCATGTGATCCATTGTTAATATGAACATATTGATTATAGCCACTTTAAATCATGCTGTGATTGCTTTTTTACTCTCTCTCTCTTTTTACATTTGATAGATGCTAAATTCAAGTGTGTTTCTAAGAGAATATTACAGGTACGTACTGACAGCAGTCAATCACTGTGTACTTTAGGAGGATACGTGTTTGACCTCCCTCGCTGCTGTGTATCAGCCTGGAGGAATGTGCCACATCAGGACTCACCTGCCCGCTTTCGCTGCAGTCCTTCACCGCCCCTCCTGACAACACACTGTTGTCACAACACACTTGTGTATTTTATGTCAATACATCCTGCCGACTCTGTCTCAGGCAGGACGAGCAGGAGAAACACTGAACATGTGATGTGAAAGAGACGCTGAGCACAAAGCCCTCCAAAACTCAAAATAAACTGGGAACACTCGTAGGGCGAGACACCAGGTAATTAAGCGATGGATGTGAAATTGGTTTTATTTATTGTATTTTGGAGATTATTTAATGAAACTTAAATCAACTGTCAAACATCGGTGGCTCTTGTTTGATTAATAAGTCTGAAAGTTCATCCGTGCTTCATTTCTGTCAGAGTTGTGGAGAGTTTTGAAAACTTTCCTCTCAGGTGTTACTGGACTGTTTTCAAACACAAAACGAGCTGATGCCTTCCTCAAAGCTCTTCGTCACTTTTCTCAAACACGATGAAGCCTCGGTGACTCAGGAGTCCTCCGACTGCCGCTAACTTTCAAGCATTTGCAAGTAATTAAAGCATAAGGATTCAAGGATTCAAGGATTCAAGGAGTTTTTATTGTCATTACAACACATGTAAACATGGGATGCAACGAAATTGGTTTCCCCTGGTCCTGGAGCAGCCCAATTATCCAAATATAAAATAAAATTTAAAAATAAAATAAGATAAAATAAAATAAAATATATATATACATATGTGTATATAGAACATAAAATATAAAGGTAAGGCAAAAAAAGTATATACAATAAATAGAAAAACAACAACAGTAACAACAGTATAACACCATGGTGATGTGCAAGTGTCCAGGTTGTGCAAACAACTGCAATGTGCAAGAAAAAGTGATTACAGTGCAAGTGTTTTTGTGTTATTGTCTGTGCATCTGTGGTGGGGGGGTCCAGATGGGGGACGGGGGGTGGGGGTGGAGGTGGGGTTGGGGATGGGGGGCAGGGGTCCTCCAGAGTTCAACAGTCGCTAAAAGAGGGCTTGACCCCGGGAGCACGAGAAGCCGCTGCACTGTTGCGCGCCGCCATCTTACTTTGCGCGCCGCCATCTTACTTTAATTGAATAAATGAAACTAGTCAGCCTTTGTTAACCGAGAAGGTAGAAAACGCTGCAGTTTTCAGTGTCTTAATTAACGTTGACATTTCATCCAAATACCGCAAGTCCTGATTTATGAAGCCGATCGTCTTCAATTACGATGCGATGAAGAGTGACCACCCTGTTGGCCTCGTTTAACTACGACAACAAACAGTCCAACTCGTGGTCGAAAAGCTGTGATGTTTCTTTTTCTTCGCAAATTATCACATTTTGCAGAGAGCACGATAAACAAAACAAACAAAAGTTGGACTTTAGGATGTTACGGAGTTAATTAGATTATCGTTAATGTTACCTGAATGCTTTGCAAAGTGTTGCTTAATAAACATGAAATTTTCTTCCTGTTTGCTTCTCCTTTGCTAACGTGAACACACACTACGGCCAACACCCTCACACGTGTCGCTATGCAGCATCGAATATTTAAAAAAGATTCGTTTTAGGTTTTCTCACTTGGTTCCTACTTTCAGTGAAAATGAAACTTGTGGATTTGACTCAACCTCCAAAACAACCAACAATACACTAAAGAATCATTAGACACGTATGAACGATTTCATTAAAGAAACGTGTTAATAGTAGAAATCATTATAAGCAGTATTTGATTTTATTTTATTTTTTTAAATCTCTTGGTGCAGCACAGACTGAAGCAGGCTGCTGACGGATCTTGTTGTCTGCTCTATAATAGCATCATACATCACTGTGTGATGCCTTATTGGTGCTTCTGCCCTGCAGTTTCACAGATACGAAAGACTGATTCCACCTGCAGCTCAGAGTTACTGCAGCACCGAGCAGCTGTGGCTGAATTTCATGGAAACGTGGTTTTATATTTTCTGTTTTATTTTTAGCTGCCTGCGCTCGGTGACACTCTGGTTCTGAGTTAAACGTGTAGTTGGACGGATTACCGTGAACTTTGTTTCAGAGGTTCTCGGGTCCTCAGAGGACACATTTGGCCTTTGTTTTTGTTCTGAATAAAATAAATGATACTTCACAAGAGAGTTCACAAGAGTTAGTTTATTCTTCAACCTCTCTACTCAAGTCTATATGACTTTGAAACCTTTCTGTAGCCTCTGATTTCTAACTTTGTCAGGCTTTCTTATCTTAAAATGACTATAACTGATGTTTTTTATTACAACAATGTTTAAAACAAACTCTGCAGCTCCCCTCAACTCTTACATAGGTTTTTTTTAGCTCATCGTTTAGCTGTTTTCAGACTGTACACGACCTGCTCAGCACCACACAGCAAACAGACACAATTAGCAACTAGCTGGTGAACATTATGGAGCATTTGGAGCAAACGTTTGCTAACAACGTATCGACTTAAAAAAGGTGACGATAAACATTATCATATTTCAGAATGATGGTCAAAACTCTGAAAAAAGGTTGTAAATATGTAAAATGTCATTTAATGTTTTCATACTTAATGCATCCAGCTTTTTAACGTCACATGTTAACATTTCAACTGTAGGATTTCGCAAGGTCTTATATATGTGTGTGTGATTTTACTGTGAAAATGTGCAAGAGGAGGAAAACCGATCAAAATCTTCCTGCTGGAATTCGGAGAAACTTTTCAGTGTTAATGTTAATTATGAAACGGAGGCTGTGATTTGAATCCATCAGGCTTATGTAACGCTGTGACTTCCTGGGGTCAGGATCCACCTACACTGCAGCTATCTGACAACACACAGCATTTAGACAACTACTTGAGGTGGAAACACATAAATCTCTCCATATATGCACTGACAAGGGTGACTGGATGTTGTATCCATGGCTACCTTCTCACGTAATCTGTATTATTTTTATCACAAAGGCTTTTCTGTTGGTTTTTTTTTCTCCTAAGCCTCCTGTTAACATGATACATACAGATTCATTTCTATATGTGAAGGAACCAAAACCAAACAGGCTCGATAACAGAGAAGAAACTGGAGTCTATTTGACTTTTAACTGGTGTACAAGTCAGTGATGTGGTTTCTATTCACTGTTTGCTGGAGATATGATTCTCACTTTCTCTACTTCCTGGAGCTAAATTTGGGCACGGCTCAGGAGGTGATACTAAACGCACTATTCAGGTATTAGTCAGCTGCAGTTCTGTTGATTAACCATCATTTTCACCACCGCACCTGTATGGAGAGGAACAGTGAAGAAAGCTTGTTGGACAGACGAACATGTTCACACCGTCAGTGTTGAGAGGAGGAGCTGCAGGAAAAGATAAAAAAAGATGACAAAAATCTCAACTATAATGGAAGTAGGCAGATCAGCACCGGCCTAATTTTCACTCCAGCAGTTATCCATGAATGAATGTCGACATGCCGACAGTATCAATAATCTATTACATGAATCTGTAAGCAATCATCAGCAGTGAATCGTCATTTAACAGATTTTTTTTTTCAATCAGCAGAAAAATAATGTAGTGCAAATTATAAAATTGATCACACAACAGTATTGAATTAATCAAAGATTTGTACATAAATGCATGTTTGAGTGGCGGGAACTTGACCAGATGGCAGGACAGATGGATGGAACCGCTCGGGAAGGTCAACGGTGTAGGCGGGACCACCCTGGAGGTTGATGACGTGGGTTGAACCGCTCCGCAGGCTGACCAGAAACCAGGACCGATGACAGAGGAGTCGCTCTAGAGAGACACAGGAAGCTGGATCACTGGAAGTGCTGCAGACTCTGGAGGCAGAGCCACAGGGGATGCTGCCAACTCTGGAGGTGGAACTGCCAGAGATCCAGGAAGTGGAGAGCTGGCATCCTTAGGAGGGCTGGAATTAGGCGAACTTGGCAGCCAGAGGAAACAGCTGCAGCTCCGCCAGAACAGGAGACGGTTAAAGCACAGGAAACAAGATCTGCAGGCTGGTGTGTCTGCAACCTCTGATGAAGTGGAGACTGGAGCCTGGACCAGCATAGGTGGAGATGGTACTGATGGTCGCTGGGCAGCCAGACGTATGACAAGGCGATCTTAAGAAACACTGGGTTTCTTTTTCTGAAGATTAAGAGTCTGACAGATGCTTCAAGGACCTCCCAGCACCAGATGGGTTCCCAGGAATGGGTTCGGGGCCGGAGCTGGCTCAGGACCTGCAGGCTGCACGCTCAGAAAACCAAGGCTAACCAACTGGAGAGCAGGCTGGTTGAGAGGAGACTGGGGTGCAGGAGACTTCTGCTTTAAAATATCTCATCTTCAAAGTAGATTTGTAGATTTACAGCAGAAGTTCAAACAATCCCTCAATCAACCCTCAACAAGAGCATTGTTTAACCAGACTTTATTTTTTATTAACACTATATTGTTTATTTTTTATTCTATTTTATGTCCCCACAGACATTAAAGAGGACGTGCCACACACATTTACAGGTCTACATTTATATTCTAGGGGTTTTCCTTGAATATCTTTGCATGATTTACAGTTCAAAAAACAAAAAGATTGTCTGTTTTACTGACCCTTTACACAGCTCTTGAGTTCAGCCTCTATCTGAACCAGGCTGTATGAGCTCCTGTATCTTTCTATCTTTTAAAGCCCCCTACTCGATAAGCCCACTCTACTCTGATCCTGACACTTCAGGAAGCTGCCCCTCGGCAGACTTCAGGTGGTGCCGGAGGCCATGTAAACAAACAGTAGTGGCCGGATTTCACTTCTTTTTCTCATTCATACATCCATACATGTTCGAGTCTGAATCAGATCTGACGCGTAACGACAAACGGAACAACCTTAACAACAAAGACGACCATTCATGGACATTTTTGCAGTTTTTTAATCTTATTTTTATCAGTTTTTATTATATATATATAACACACTTTTATGACTCTAAAACACTCACTAGAAACTTTAAGACACTCACTAGATTAGCGACATTAAGGCTAGAAACCACCCATAATGCAACACTCTGTGTAGAAGTCGATTTCCACCCGTACTCCCTTCAATTAAAAAGAATATCTGAACACACGACCCCGACTTTTTCAAACGTAGCCTAATTTCCAGAATGAATTATTGTCTTATAATTATAGCTGATGCACTTTGTGCCATAAATCGAGCCTTCATAGTGAAAGTGAGTCTTATAGAGAACCAATCTACATTCACTTGTGTCTAGTAGGAGGTTTATATTCATGAATGAATGAAGACCTCAGTGTGTGTTTGTGTGTTTATTCAGTTTGAAGATTAAAATTTTTCTAACGGGGGTTATTAGCTTCACCTGAGCTCACCTTGGACTGACAAAGCCACATTTTAAATTGTTTTATGTAACCGTGACGAATTGAAATGTATGCAGTTTAACCATGACCTCAGTTGACAAAGAAGAAATGCAGCCTTCGGTTGAGGTGAAAGGTCAGGAGAGAATCCATACGAGGTGACGTTGCTCCGGCTCGAACATCAATCCCTGCCGCCTGCTCAGGGAGTCTCCTATCACCCTCAGCACTGCAGCTCCTGCAGCCAGCTGTCAGTTGATGGATACCCAGGCAGAGGGGTCCCTGCCCTGGGCAACAGGATGAGGCTTCCCTCCTGGCCTGGAGCCCTGCTGGTGGTCCCTGACATGGAGTCGAACCCTGTCATTACTGCTGCCTGGGAGGGAGGGGCTGGTCACTGTCTCTCTCTTTCTGCAGTGTCATCATCCTCTCATTAAAAGCAAAATACCAGAGCTCAGAAACTCACTGACCACAAAGCGTGAGAAGAAAATAAAAAAATGAAGAAGTGAACAGTTTCGTCCTGGACTTCGTGCACGCACATTTTTACGTCAGCATTTCTGTTCTTTAAACACTCCCTCAAAAGGATGGCTTGATCAGCTGATTCTTCATTACAGCTGACAGCTGGGATCACATGAGTGTTTTATGAAAGATGAAAGCAGAAACTGATGAGGAAAACATTTCCTCACATGTAGGCTCCCTGTCTTTAACCAGTAAGCCTCGTTGCAGAAACCTGCAGTATGAACTCTCTTTAACTTAATATTAGTTCTTTATATTTTACAACACTACACATTTCTTGTTGTTATGCCTTTTGTAAAATGAAAAATGATGTATTATTATGACACTCTTCCCATCAGCTTACAGATCTGGAATGAAGAGGAAGAAGATCTGCAGCAGCTGAACTGAGTCGACCAGAGCAAACGATCCAGACTCACCGCAGATGAACGCGTCTGCTACTCGACCGCAGACGTCCAACGATCCAACGATGGCTGAGGGAGGTTTTGGTGTCAGTGTTATGTGTGAACACATCCAGCCTGTTCTCTGATTCTCCACCAGGAGAAGTGTGAAATAGCAGGTTGTTTTGTGTGTGTGTGTGTGTGTGTGTGTGTGTGCGTGTGTGTGTGGGCGGGCTCTGGCCTTTTCCCCTCCTCTCCCACGTCCTCCAGCTCTGCCGCAGCATTAGCATGCAAACAGCAGCTGCAGCGCTGCACCCCATCGCTCACTTCAAACAGCAGCACAACCTCAGCTCCCACACACACACACACACACACACATACACACAAGGAATACCTGGATCATACACACACACGCACAGAAACACACTATGTCCACATTGTACATTTCATATATCACAACAGTAGAAGAAATAACACTTTGTACATGTCAATGAGATGTATTCATTTGACATTCAACCCACGCAGTAAGTGACACACACGCACTGTTAACAACCCACACAGTGTGTACACTGCACGCACACGCACACACACACACCTGAACACACACACACACCTGAACACACACACACACACCTTAACACACACAGTTGCTATTAGCCTGCACTCAGTCTGTTTTTCTGCAGAGCCAGTTCAGCTGTTCAGGATGTTTTCTTGTTTTTCACTTTCTTGGATTTAAACTTGTGCGTCAGGAGGTTACCTGTTCATCTCCGCCTCAACCACAGACAACCTGCTCCTCCTCTTTCAGCTATAGGGACAAGAACACAGAAATTAACTAGCAAATCTTATCTACTAGTTTGAGTCTGGTGAATAGCATTTCTGTACTGGTACGTACTGCTTTCAGGAAATAGCCATAGCCTTGTAAACTGACATTAACACAAGTGAAAACCTGCAGAACTCAACACAAACTGATGTGTTAATTATTAACGTCATAGCGGCCCATCGATAGTCTCCAAAGCCAACAGTGACAGGACAAGACTGCAGTTTGTTGATCATAATCATAACATTCATGGATTTGTGTGTGATTGACCTGAGGATTGATCTCTGCCTCAACACAGATGGTGGTCTCTAATTACACATTCCCAACATTTGGGGTGTTGGTGGGAACGAGAGCAGAGTGCATTAATTAGCAGACATGAAGCTGCTCTTTTAATGAAGTAAGATCCAGAGGAGCAGAGAAGACAGGATTCAGTCACCTGGGTGTTGTTGATGAGTCTTACTGTATATTTGAGTCTTTATTGTGAGTTTCAGTGTCTGTGTGTGAATGTATGTTCATATGTTGCGTAATGACCACATCAGTGTAACTGCTGAGTTATCATCTTTTTTTTTTGCTCACTGGCATCAACAGTCACTGTGTTTCCTGTCTCTCTGCAGACAACAAAGATCATGAGTCAGATGCTTTAAACTGCATTAAACTGCACTTAACTGCATTAAACTGCACTGAACTGCACCAAACTGCATTAAACTGCACTAACCTGTACTGAACCTCTTTGAACTGCACAAAACTGCACTGTACTGCATTGAACTGAACTGAACTGCTTTAAATGTCCATATGCTTGGTTCTGCTTCAAAAATCTCAGTCATTGTGGGGCTGTTTTCCCACGTAAAATGAATGAATAATAGCGCCACCAGCTGTTTATCTTGATGAACCAACTCCAAATATTTGTCGAACAGCAGCCGATGGGAAGGTGAAGAAGGTGCATTCATTAGAATTAACTTTTGCTGATATTTTGGAAATCCAGCTAAAAGTTTTGGATGTCTGCAGTTTGTTGAATGAGTCATTTGTCTTTTACAATATTGTTCAGTCACCGAGGAAAATTGTAATACATTTAGTTTAAGACTCATTTTCATTATAGAAAAAAAAACAGGTTGCCAGCAAATATTTTTCATCATAATTTTTGCTGACAAAACAAAACAACAATTACGCCAGCGGACATAGAGGATGTTCACTTACACAAACACCAAGATGTTCACTGTAATCGTGTGTGTGTGTGTGTGTGGATGATTCAAATGTGACTGTGCCACCTAAATCATGTAGGCGGAGCGTCAGATATATCGACGCCATGGCAACAACACAAAGCCGTGTGCTTATATAAAGATGATCAGAGTGAAAAGACAAACTGATCAAAAACAGACAAAGACTCACCTGAGGAGCTTCTGATCTAAACCGATCTGATCTGAGACCCCGTTTACACTGAGCATAGAAGTCAGGAAAAATCAAGTGTAAAAACATCTGATGCATTAGTTTGAGATGCATTCGAGCCAGATGATGTAAATGCATTCGTCTGTGATGTTTTTGAAAAGTTGCAGGTGACAAGATCTCAGTAGAGCTTAGAAGAAGCAGTGACACCTTTACTGTCAGTCGTGTTAAATGGGAAATTACTTATTCACGTTTTAAAAGACGCCCTACGGACTGGATTCATTTCTCAAAGGGAGGTGAGGTGATTTTAATCCAGTCTGCAGCACAAACGTGGGTAATTTTTCACTCTCTCCCCAGTAATGACGACAGCTGCATTTACATACTGAGAACTCTTTGGTTCGTCTTATATAATTAAATCCCATCGTGAAATTTAATTTTTGTCTAAAAATGAAAAAAGTCAAATATATATATATTTCCAAATCGGATAGATGAAAACCTGCTTACATCAACATATAAAACAGAAAATAATTAAAGCCATCAGGGGAGCCGAGACTCTGTAATATCATGAAATAGGTTGTTGTTATGTCAGCTACAGAGGCAGACACAGCTATTCCCTTCTGGCCACACTTTCCAGAACAATGAATTAAATTAACCAGAAAGCACAGTGAATATTTTACCTCCCGCTGTAATGAAATTCCTGTCTAACCGAGGCTTGAGTTTGGCTTTGGGAGTTTGCTGTAATTTAAAAAACATTAAAATAATTATATATGCAATCATATAAATATATAACAATATACACCTGACATAATGACTAACGCTGACGCATACTTAAATAACCAGAAAGACTTGAATTAGCATTTTTAAGTGAAAAGGTTTGTGGCAGATGGAAGTAAAATCACATCTGTGTGACGGAAACACTCAGCTAGTTTTTGGTTTTTGTGGTCCAAACGTCACTCAATCACCCAAATCTCTCTCTATCTTTAGAACAAGACTGTTTGTCAGCCTCTCATTCGCAGATTAAATGTGCCCCTTCAGGGTAATGAGCCGTACACATAAACAGTGATGGGACTTAATCACTAATGCACATTTAATTGAATGTTAGGAAACAGCCAAAAATAAAAAAAATTTAAAAAATTGACCCAGTATGACTCAATATGTTGACGCAAAAAATAATACAAGATCTTTACTGTAGATATCTGCTTCTGAAAATAACACCAGATATCTGCAGTGACCGCGCCCGCTTTATTAGTGATCTCCAGTCAGTGGGACTTTTTAGTACCACCTGATACTGTCCTGTAATGTGATTGGTGCAAGCTCTGCGTAGAAGGTAGGAAACCAGCCAGCGTTGTTACCTGTTTACCTCATCTGTGACCTTAATCTGCGACTCTGACTCTCATTTCGGTGAATATCATTGTTTGCAGATGACACCATGATGATCACAGAGAAGCTCTCCTGCCTTCATTAGTAGTTTTTATTTTGTTTAGCAACAAGGAAGAAACTTTCTACCGATCAAACACAAGCAGAACAACCATAACACAGACAACCAGATAACATTAGATGTGTTGAACAGCTTTTTGGCATTTTCCTCGTCTTTTAAAAAGACGTTTTAAATGTAAATAAATTGTCAATATATGAATGAAAGAGACTCATTTTTAGTCTTTTACAGTCAGCTGTCCAAAACCTTAAAAAAAAACCTATTTTTGTTTAAATAAAGACTGTCCGAGACCAATCGCAGTTAACAGGTTTCTGAAACGCATACGTTAACCAAACACGCCTTTTTCAACTGTATTTGCCTGAATGCACCACAGTTTAATCATACAAGCTTTATACATCATCAGAGGTAATGTTACAGGAACCAAGATGAACATTAAAGAGCATCGTATAGCCTGGCAATACACACACACACACACACACACACACACACTGCTGACAGACGTAACAGCATCATTTATCAAACCTATGGATAGAGGCACCAACACGCTCAGTAATGTTAAAAATAACACTTGAACATTGCCTGGCACTGCATCCACATAAATAACACACACACACACACACACACACACAGATGACAGACACAGCAACATAATCATAAAATCCAATTGTACACTCAATAAAAACTACACCTAATAAACCATCATGTTGAAATAGGCTACTACAGCCCGACAGTCATCTTGTATTTGATGACTGCAGCAGGAGGCGACGGGGCCTTAGTGTTGAATATTGAAATTATTTCATTATAGTGTCACGATTCTGCTTCTCCGAGACTCGAGGAATCTCATTTCAGCTGCTTGTATTCACAGTCTCATTCTTTCGGGGTCTCTACCCCGAGCTTGTGACTATAGGTGAGAGCTGGGACGTAGACGGACTGGTAGATTAAGAGCTTTGCCTTCTGGCTGTATTACTGCTGATCCGCCTGTCAGCCTCATGAACGAGACCCTGAGATACTTCTTCACTTTGGGCATCAACCGTCTCTCAACCCAGACGGATCAGCATCGCATCAGATCTGAAGGCGCTGACTCGGCCTGAAGAAACTACTCAGATAAAATGTTTCTTATCTTCAAACACTCATCTTATATTTACACCAATACATTTTTGTTTTTTTATTGTGCCTTTTAGCAGCATTTCTGCATTTTCTATTCTAGGACAATAGAGACATTCGTGGCAATATTTGTAGTATTTTACCAAGTGTCATAAAAAATGTGAATCTTGTTTTTCAGACCAATGCAACCAAACATTTACCTGCTCATGAATAATTATTTCACACTTTCCAATTGCTCAACACTGTTGCTGCGTGCAGACCCTGGGAGCTGGCCTGATTATGCTGTTTGCTTGTTTATGAGCAACATTTTGCCCGGCAGCCTGTGTAGCCGCTCGCTTTTTCCCGTCTCGGGAGTCCGCAGCCATCCGGATGATACGGCTCCTTCATCGCCCGGAGCTGAAACACAGCCTCCTGTTCTCCAACAGAATTTATCAAAGCTCTCTGTTTCATACACTGTATATACATATATATATATATAACCCTAACATTCACTGCTAATTTTACTTTCAAATTCTTTCTGGCTGCTGATACAGTAACAACAGAGAGGAGTAAAGTGTCAGACAGTCTTCTTTGAAAGTGGCTTTTAAAACCAATAGAAAAGCTAAACCGAGAACATTTGAATAATTAAAAATGCCCCAGAGAGCAAGCCTATGTCAATCTAAGCACGTCTACATGTAATATGTCACGTTACTTGCAAAGTTTCCCTTCACTCTGCCTCGAGCATCGTGTGAGAGCAACGCTACAGCTTGAAAACACACCAGAACAATAAGTTCTTTCATTTCCAAACACAGTGCAGCAGTGTTTCTATCGAGCGGATGGATGAGAACATCCGCTCATCAAGTTTGAACAAAGGAGAACTCTGACCTGCGAATTCACCGAAGATTTGACTGAAACAGGAAATAGACGTGTGTCCATAGCGTAAATGGAGTTGAGTAGGACACTGAGTAAATATTTATCGGAGAGGAACAGCATTTTCCTCTCCGATAGACCAACAGAGCATTTTATAATCTGAACACGAACTGACCTGCTGGAAACTGTGAGAGGAAAGAGTTGAAGTCAATAAAAAGAGAAAGTATTCAGGCTTCACAGCTGACTCTGTGACCTTTGTTGCCCTTTGGTGAACATGTTGCCGAGTGTGGGTGATGATGCTGCTCTGATCAATCACGCCCACCGGTCCCATCTCCAGCCCGAGGATCTGACAGCAGAGAGACTCAGAGAAACCATATCTGCACTCTGCAGCAATGAGGAAGTTAGTCAGTAGTCTGATTATATACACTCACCGGCCACTTTATCAGGTACACCATGCTAGTAACAGGTTGGACCCCCTTTTGCCTTCAGAACTGCCTCAATTCTTCGTACATCCATGATGCGAATCTCCCGTTCCACCACATCCCAAAGATGCTCTATTGGATTGAGATCTGGTGACTGTGGAGGCCATTTGAGTACAGTGAACTCATCGTCATGTTCAAGAAACCAGTCTGAGATGATTCCAGCTTTATGACATGGCGCATTATCCTGCTGAAAGTAGCCATCAGAAGTTGGGTACATTGTGGTCATAAAGGGATGGACATGGTCAGCAACCATTCTCAGGTAGGCTGTGGCGTTGCAACGATGCTCTATTGGTATCGAAGGGCCCAAAGAGTGCCAAGAAAATATTACACCACCACCACCAGCCTGAACCGTTGATACAAGGCAGGATGGATCCATGCTTTCATGTTGTTGACGCCAAATTCTGACCCTATCTGTCGCAGCAGAAATCGAGACTCATCAAACCAGACAACGTTTTTCCAATCTTCTATTGTCCAATTTCAATGAGCTTGTGCAAATTGTAGCCTCAGTTTCCTGTTCTTAGCTGAAAGGAGTGGCACCCGGTGTGGTCTTCTGCTGCTGTAGCCCATCTGCCTCAAAGTTCGACGTACTGTGCGTTCAGAGATGCTCTTCTGCCTACCTTGGTTGTAACGGGTGGTTATTTGAGTCACTGTTGCCTTTCTATCAGCTCGAACCAGTCTGGCCATTCTCCTCTGACCTCTGGCCATCAACAAGGCATTTCCGCCCACAGAACTGCCGCTCACTGGATATTTTTTTCTTTTTCAGACCATTCTCTGTAAACCCTAGAGATGGTTGTGCGTGAAAATCCCAGTAGATCAGCGGTTTCTGAAATACTCAGACCAGCCCTACTGGCACCAACAACCATGCCACGTTCAAAGTCACTCAAATCACCTTTCTTCCCCATACTGATGCTCGGTTTGAACTGCAGGAGATTGTCTTGACCATGTCTACATTGCCGCCATGTGATTGGCTGATTAGAAATTAAGTGTTAACGAGCAGTTGGACAGGTGTACTTAATAAAGTGGCCGGTGAGTGTATGTGTATATGTGTGTGTGTGTGTCTTTTTCCACTTTACATTCACACAAACATGCAACACAACACTATCAGTTTAAAGTCCTTCTAGTGGCTCCTGGAAGCAGCAGTGATCAATACAGCTACTATATTGGAGAGAACAAGCAGCATACTGATGATACTAATGATGAACAGTATACATAATAATTAATCTTACTCAAGTAAAATAATAAACCCACCTGCATATTTTGGATGTCCTCAGTGGTAGTTAATAAGCAATAAGCAATTCCTACAAACGACCACTTTCAGCACATCCTGTTTTTGACTTTGACTTTATATGTCTCGATATTTGGAAGAACACCATCAGCGATGTGACCAAGCTGTGAGACGCTTTATCACACGTACAGAAATATGATGAAGGTGTTGACACGTTGTACATCAGACAGCCTTCGACCTCTATCAGGCTCTGCAGGCCTGAGTTGACTCAGCATCTCCTTACGTTCAGCGACACATCATGGAGACGACTTATATGCAGTGAAGGATGACCTTATGTCCACCTCCTCTCGGTCTCACAGCGGCAGCTGAATCACATCCTGCCACATCTGCACCGTCAACGCGGCTGTTAAATCTCGGTGCCACAACAGATCATAATCATATCGTCGCTGTGTTCCCGCTCTACGTCTACTTCATGAAACATACTGATTCATCTCAAAGTTTAGTTTGTGTCACATTGAATCTGAGTTATTTAAATCTCCTTTATGAGACATTTAGACATTTAGGGAAATAAGCCTGTTTTCACTGACATCCATTAGCTGTTCCAGAGACTGACAGGCCTGCTGTGCCCAGTCATGGTTACCTAAGCGGGGATTCATACCGAAAACAATCCTGATATTAAATAACACAGGAGGCTGTATTTGTAGGGGCATGTTGCTTAAGGTACCAGTGAATAAATAAAAATATGATCCAGGTCAATAAGGAGAGATCGGTTGGATTAATATTTATTGATGTTATCATCAGAAAGAGTTTTGGTGATTTTGGTGTAAAACATCCTCATGAATATGAAGGTAGGAGATATGACAGGACTCCTTCAACACACATGATATCATGAGAGATATCACAGTCGGCTACGGTGACGTCGGAGTTGTGAATGAAGGGAAAGCAGAAGTGATGAAATAAATGTAAATCTAATAACAGCAGATAGAAACTAAACCATCGTATGAATGAACTAAAACATGATTAGTTCATACGCAGTCACAATAAACGAGCTCATCAAAGACACAGGTTTATTAGTTGCTAATAAAAACAAGTCTGGTGATTCTGCCTCTGAATATTAGTTATAGTTAGTAAAGCAATGAAGGCGAGAACCTTCAGGAACAGCGTCACTCAACTCACTAATTAGTGTTAATTGACTGCAGCTCCGTCTATCCAGAGTGTCCAGCAGCTGAACCTGAAATAGCCTGACTACATCTTTACAGGATCAATATTCAAATACAGGATGTGCACTAACTCACTTCTTTGTTTGCTATCGTGGTTGAAATGAACAGGGGACACTAACAGAGATGCTACTGTTCTCAATAAGAGGTCAATCGAATCTGATCATTGAAAAAAAAAACAAAAAAAAAACATACTACTGGCAGAAATACACAGGAAACGTGTTCTCATCTCATGTAACCTGGTTAAATCACGTTTATGACAAGACGCTGGAGTCAGGAGGAGCGAGGAGGAGCGAGGAGGAGTCAGGAGGAGCAAGGAGGAGCGAGGAGGAGTCAGGAGGAGCAAGGAGGAGTCAGGAGGAGCGAGGAGGAGTCAGGAGGAGTCAGGAAACGTGTTCTCATCTCATGTAACCTGGTTAAATCACGTTTATGTTGACTGATACTGACTGTATGAGACAAGACGCTGGAGCGAGGAGGAGCGAGGAGGAGTGAGAAGGAGTCAGGATGAGCGAGGAGGAGTCAGGAGGAGCGAGGAGGAGTGAGGAGGAGTCAGGAGGAGCGAGGAGGAGTCAGGAAACGTGTTCTCATCTCATGTAACCTGGTTAAATCACGTTTACGTTGACTGATACTGACTGTATGAGACAAGATGCTGGAGCGAGGAGGAGCAAGGAGGAGCGAGAAGGAGTCAGGAGGAGCAGTCAGAGTCAGGAGGAGTGAGGAGGAGTCAGCAGGAGCAAGAAGGAGTCAGGAGGAGCGAGGAGGAGTCAGGAAACGTGTTCTCATCTCATGTAACCTGGTTAAATCACGTTTACGTTGACTGTATGAGACAAGACGCTGGAGCGAGGAGCAGTCAGGAGGAGCGAGGAGGAGTCAGGAGGAGCGTCAGCCTCTGTCATGAGAGCACCGTTTTTTCCAAAAATGTTTGAACAAGCAAAAATATTCAGCAGCTTAAAACTGACCTATTTAGACTTACAGAGTGTACTTGGTGTCAGCTGCAGTTTTACTCAGACTATGAATTAAAGGATTTTATACGTTACACTTGCTGACTGTTGAATGATCTTGACGATAATGTTGATGAAGGTTTGATGATGACTTTAGTTACAACATCTCTACTGTAATAATTGAACATCTTTTAGGATGTTTACACTGCAGCAACCGAGGAACTAAACCGAGGAACCAGCGTCGATCTGAAATACTGCAACAGAGTCTGAAGTCTTGTAACGTCTGAGTCATGTATGGATGTAAGTGACTGTATTTAAGCTGTTGCTTTTCTTTTTTTGACATTTTCCTTGTTGTTCAGCAACTTACCGTAACTCCTCCTATATGCATGCAGACTAAAAACAGTCCTGTGTAAAACAGTACCAGGGGCTGCGTTGGTGTGGGCCTGTTGTTTAAAGTCCGTTCGGAGGAACAGATTATTGCATTTAAAGGCTGATCAGAAACACACTGCACAGCAGTTTCTGTTTACAGGCGTCTATGCGAATTGGACTTGGACAGCACATTATGTCACTGAGACAAAGATGAGACAGAAAACACAAAGTGTTGGTTAAAATGACTTTGAATTTACTGAATGAGAGAGGGAACAAAGTGAGAGAAGGAGAGATAAAAGCATTTGACAAACAACTTATAACACCAGCCTCTCGGATCTTCATCAGGTCAGGATAAACCCACGAGCTCTATGATGACAGGTGTGGTTAATCATCCAACCCACCTAGAGTGAGAAACATCTCAAAGCAATTAATAATTCAAGAACATAGAAAAGAGCAGGAATGAAAAGGCTGTACCTAAAAAAACAATACATCAACAGTCCAGTGTTCACATAGAGAGACGGCTCAGTCAACAACTGAACATCCTCCTCTCGAAAACAACAAAAATAAAAACCATCATCCATGAAGCTGCGCTATTGTTTTGTTTGCTTTTAAAAGAATGAACATTATGGCTGATGTAGGGTCATTCCTGCTCTCTGATTGGCTGTTCCTGCACTTAGTAAACATGTGATTAATTATCTGATTATCTGAAGGCTTTCTTATAATTATTAGAGACCAGATCTATTTTACTGCAGAAAGACGACCATTAATGACATGTTACATTAACACACACGTTTATTACACAATGAGATTTTGACACACTGTACGTGTGTGTGAGTGTGTGCACACATTTTTGTCCTCTGTGGCACGTCCTTGTCTTACTGAGTCGACAGTCCCATTAGGAATCCATGCAGCCGAATCCGAAGCCTCTTCCCCCATGGCTGCCGGCTCATTGATTAGCTGTCAGAGAGAAAGAAAGAAAGAGAGAGAGAGAGCGGGAATGAGATCAGGCCTCAGTGAGAGAGAGAGGTGATGGGACGACGGAGGAAGCAGAATGAGAATGAGGAAGAAGAGGAAGACTTCTGCTGAGATCTGAACGACTAGAGCGGGTCTTTCCCAGTCTGCATCAATTATAAAGTGGAGGCATAAGAGAGTCATTAAGTTAAATTAACACAGTGCGCCCAGTATGAAAGACCGAAGAATATGTCGGAGATGTCGGGACGGTTGCGTCGATCGACACTGAAATGACGAGACGGTTTTAAAAGGTGTCGCAGCGACGAGATGATTGGCTCACAGAGGTGGCGGTAAAATCTGAGCGTGAAGAAAGTCTGTTTTTTAACATATTTGATGTTTGCCACTGACATCAGTGACCGGTGAACATCACTTGTATATTCACATACTGGTAAAAGAAGACAGAAATCACGTCTCTAAAACATAAAATCAAAATCCTGACGCTATATTTTACCAGGATCACACCCTTTTTTTTTTAGGTATTACCACTTAAACATGGTCACGTTTTTCTGCAGCACTGCATTTATAATTTCTCTGTGTGATAAAACATTCCTTAAAGCTGTAATAGATATTTTTTTTATGACGATATATGTCAAATGTCAGAGGAGTCGCTCGTAGAGTTATCAGCGACTCTGCATCCCTTCGGCTTTACCGAGATTTATAATGAGTTTCGAGAAAAAAGCTCTATAAAACCCACCGAACCTGCAAACTTGACATAATTAGCAACTAGCTGGTGAACATAGTCAAGCATTCATCAGAAACATGCATATAAAATCCTGAAAAGGTTTGTCCAGGTTTTTGTTGGACCCACACACATCTGCAGAAAGCGATGGGACGGTGAGACAGAGCGAGCTGCTCAGTAACGGAGGATGAAGAGAGAATGTAAATGTCAAATGTTAATGAGATTAGAAAAGGCAGAGAGGAAGAGTTGAAAAAGAGGAGGTGAAACAGCAGAACGTGGGGGTACAGCTTCCCTGTGATGTATCCCAACCATCATATCTGAGCTTTAAAGATTCTCTCTGGATGAAGATAAGAAAGACTAAAGAGAGATCAAGAGAGCTGAGGGGGTGAGGAGGGTGAAAAAGAGAAAAAAGAAGCAGTAAAACAGCATAAGAAAAGACAGAAGTTCCCCTTCCAGACATACTTGTTCTGCATGCAACCATTCCTCATGGCTGCAGATGCATTAAAGTTTAAGGTTTTATGTAAAACTTGTCACACTTTCAAACCGCCGCAGAATCTGAAGATTATATCAGAGAGAATCTCTGGCCACTAATAAAGCCCAAATTAAACCCTGATGGTACACTTTCACTTTCTGAAAAAGAGATAAGAGGTGAAATTAAACTCTAAATCTCAATTCTGTAGCAGTTAAACTGTTATTAATACAGTAAATTCTTAATTTATGGACCCGAACTGCAGACAGAACCAGACCTTTCTGTTTTCTTTAGGAGCTTCGGATCTGCTCTTGTTTTAATGTATTCTTGATATCTTGATTCTTTAGCACTAATTCAGTCAGTGCAACAAGTGTTGTCGTGTCTCATCACTGTTTTTTTTACCTGCCCTACCTATTGCCCATATAGACATAAACATGTGACCTAAACATGCAGTTTGGTGTCCTGTGAACTTGTTTATAACTTCACTTAACTTTCTGATGTGTGGTAAACTAGTCAAAAAAACATTTTTAAATAAAGGCAGGTTCTATTTTTAACTCATTGTCTCTCTCTGGGTGGGCGGGCAAGCTGTTTGACTGACAGGGACACAAGCCAGTTAGTTAGCCAGTGGGAATATGCTGTGTGAGGGGGGGGGATTCATTAGCACTCTCAAAGGGATGCAGTCATTTATAATTAAATGCTGAGGCTGTTCAATAATAGATGACGAGCAATGATTTTTTTTTTCTAGAGACACAGAGCATCGAGACAAAATGCGGAGAAAGAGCGAAGCGGAGAAGAAGACATGAAGCTTTACACAATGTTCAAGACGACTGAGACTAATTACACATGAAAAATACCATTTACCTCAGAATCCATATAGAGAGGAGTTAGTGGGAGAGTTAGTTTTTGAACATGCTATCCTCAGATGGTTGAACAGCGTCTTCTCTATGACGCCTTCGAGTGTGGACTCTGCGAACAGCTGGGAAAGACAAAACTTAGGAACTAGTTTGCGCTGAGCACACGCTCGTCTTAACCTTAAAGGACAGGTTCACCCTTTTTCAAGTCTGTCTCAAAGTCATTCCTCCTGTTTATCTTGACCATCAGAAGATCATCTCCAAATGCACTTTCAATGTAAGTGATGGGACAGTGTTTCCGTGCTGAGCTGCAGTGGAAGTACATACATTAGGGTCAAGTAAACCTTTATTAAACCATTTTTGTGTTGTGGATTTTGTCCCCATCATTTAAAAGTGCAAGTACATTAAGAATCTAATGGCCTATATAAACAGGAGGAACGACAAATGAATGAAATTGGCAGTTCATAATGTTAGTCAGACAACACATACAGTGCAAACATACGCTATAGTACACACCCTGTAACCACCTAGTATCACCATATCAAGCCCAGAGTACACTGTAGTAACTACAGCTAGTACCCTTTCAACCAGCCACCTCCTTTACTCACTAAATTTCATAGCAGCCATTTAGCAACCACGTTAGCAGCTACAAAGCAAAACTCAGAAACCACCTAAGATCTTTTCATGTGCCAACACTATATTAACTTCCTAAACATGTCCGCAGCAAAGGCCAAGAACACAGTAGCAAACATCAAGCAACATCTTAGCAACCAGCCCAATCACCATAGTAACCAGCCCCAAAGTAATGCCCCACATGTCTGTCGTACCCCACAAACAAACACCTGAACAACCACCCAGTGACTTCTGTATTCCCCACAACATGTAATAATTTCTGGTTAGATGTACACAAAATATTATAATCAAAAGCCTTGACACTAACCAGATGAAACAGATATTAGAGAAAAGCTTTCAAGACACAAACACAGAAGAAACAGAGAACCATCGTATCCGAGGACACCAACCTTCATGTTTAATTTGACCAGAGTGAGACAAATCAGCTGACAATCTACTTTACAACCACCCGGGGAAAAATATTACAGAGCAAATGCAAGGTCACCAGCTGAATTGGTAAAGCTTCAGTAGCTGTGATAATATTGGTATTGTCAGAACGACAGGGGAGCAACAATGCAAACAAAGCAGCAACATTTCCACAGACCCACGCATGCTGATGAACATTTTGTCTAGAAGATGAAGAAACGCAGTCTGAGGGAGGAATTCAACTCTGACAGAAGCTTTTATTGTTTATTTCCTGGAAGTGTATGAATATGTAGAGCATGTGTTGTTCCCTCTGTGCTCATTAGTTGCCTGAAATGAAATGCTGACTGGCAGCCATAACTCTTAAGAGCAGTGGGACATATTTCATTCGTCCCTCCCCCCTCACGTCACTGCTCTCTGGTCTCATTCCTCCGTCTCTCTCTATCACCCTTCTTCCTCCACTCCTCACTCTGCTTTCCAGCTGTCCTTTCTCTCACTATTGTTAAAACAAATCTGCATCTACATGAGTGGAAACATGGTGATTCACTATATGGAACTTTTTTCCTATATATTTTCATCCACTCATGCCCTTCTATGTACTTCCCTTGTTTTCTGGTACATTGCTTATTGACTTTTATTTTCTATCAGGCATTAAACAGCCACTAATAAGTAATATTATACCTACTGTAGCTTTTGCTGAATTGCCACAAAGAATATGTGTGACATCAGTTCCCACTATGATCTATCACACCTGCAGCCACCAGTCTGTTGCCACAGTTTGGCTCCTTTTTGATGATTGGCTGGTTGGTTCTGACGTAATTCTTTTTGTAATTGACTTTGTGTTGCCAGCAGGTCAAACAACTGTTGGATGGATCCCAGAGAATGAATTAAAATCTTCATCAATCACCATCAGGTTTAATTTTGCTATTCTTGTCTTGTGTTAAAGTTTTATCTTTTTCATTAAACACAGACTTAGGATACCTGTTCTCATAAATCACTCACCTCTTAGACTTTGTCAGAACTGGGCTGCTTAAGGAAGTATTATCCTCTTAGCACTTCTTCATTTAGAGATAATCAATCTGTCTTTATTAACAGGCTATGTACCACAGTCATTTAAAGAAGCTGCAATTGATCCTCTTCTTAAAAAGCCTACTCTTGATTCACATGTTTTAGTCAACTATAGACCTATATCTAACCTTTCCCTTTCTCTCTAAGATTGGTGAGAAAGCCGTCGCTAGTCAGATATCTGACTTCCTACATAACAATAGTTTATTTGAGGATTTTCAGTTACAAATGACCTCCTACATATGTCAGACAAAGGACTTCTCTCTGTACGTGATTTGTTAGACCTTAGTGCTGCATTTGACACTTTCGACCAGGTCCTATTTATCAGATCGATTTGACTTTGTACATGTTAATGATGAATCCTCCATGCGTGAAAAAGTTAGACACGGAGTTCCACAAGGTTCTGTTATAGGACCAATATTATTAGGAAACACTCCGTAAATGTTCATTGTTATGCAGATGATACCCAATTATATCTATCAATGAATCCAGATGAAACCAATCAGTTTACTAAACATTACTAAGCGAGTCTTAAGGACATAAAGATGTGAAAACACTCCATAAATGTTCATTATTATGCAGATGATACCCAATTATATCTATCTATGAAGCCAGGATGACCTGCAATTTTCTGCTACTAAACTCAAAGACAAAACTGAAGTAATTGTGCTTGGAAACATCAGAAACACCATTATTTAATGATGCAGCTACTCTGGATGGCATTACTTTGGCCTCTGCTAAGGAATCTGGGAGTTATCTTTGATTCCTACATAAAATAAATTCAATTCACTGCCTTTTTTTACCTACATAACATTGTTAAAATCAGGCTAATCCACACATTTGTTACTTCCACGCTGGATTATTGCAGTTCCTTATTGTCAAGATTGCATACATCCTCATATTTATATTATTAGTAGTATTATTTTTATAAGCCATAATTAAACTCTTACTATTATAGGTGTTATTGTTGTATGTAAAGTATGTATGTAAAGCTATATCTTCACCCAAACACCACCATGTAACACTTAGAAGCGTTGAGCAAGCCCACATCCAATCATGGCTTCATTCAACTGTGCTATAGAGTGTGGACGTGTTGTACAGGGGGGGATTCCTCTGTGTGTGTGTGTGTGTGTTACAAAAAGAATGGTGCAGTGCTTGTTTATGTGTCCATTGCGTCATCTAGCTTCAGCAAAGTGCTGCAGTCACTTTTTAGCCCGCCCTCCCCCAAACCCTCACTCACTCACTCACACACATAAAACACACACATGCACACACAAACGCACACGGTCCCTTGTTAGAGCACATGGTCATGCGATCAACACTGCATGCTGCTGCATGTGTCAGGACTGAGCTCCTATAATCCACATTGATTTATGGGGTAGAAAGAAAACAGCTCCCAGGAGAGAAACACTCAGAGCTGTTGTGTCCATCAGTCTTTCTGGCAGATTCTTGATTTCTAAAAGTGTGTGTTCAATCTGAAAATATCTACAGTGAGCTGGATGGAGGTTTGGGGATGCTGTATTAAATCAGATAATGTATCTTTAAAAGACTTTAGAACATGAACATCTGTGGAGATTTATATCCAGTCATATTTAACTGAATATTATCAACCAGTAATCACAATCAAGTCTAATCACCAGTAGCGTAGCGATATCTTTGTGAGTGGGTATATCCTCTAACTCAGTCTGGAAGGATTATCAGAAAAAAGGTATTGAGAGTAACCTGTAATCAAATTAAAAGAAGAATGAGGAAAATGTTCATCATCAGTGCTAAAAAGATGCCCAGTAGTCTGGGACGCCTTAACATTACCTTACACCTGTGTGCACAGCAGCAACATGAGAAGATCTTTTCATTTAAAAAAGAAACCCTGCAAACATCACAAGCAAAGAACCAAGCTAAGTATAAATAGAGCATATTGTCTTCTGGTCTTCTTCAACCGTAAACGCCTTGATTGTGTCTTTTAAAATCAACGGTCAGCTGCAGGTAGCCGTCGAGCTGGATGCTGCTGCACCATGTCTAAACACAACGCAATAACATAAATCATGTTTTTATATGTGTGTGTTGAGGAACAGGGCCTTTTGTCTGTCACACACCTCTTTCTACCCGCGTTTCCTGCCTCTCAGAACCTTTTATAGTTGACTGACTAGCCAGGATCACGCAGCAACAACAACAACAACAACAACAACAACATGTGGTTAATGGTTCAATGGAGATGAGGAAGTGTTGGATGTTGAGGATGGAACGAGACATCTGAGACAAACAATAGAGGATAGACAGAGTTAATAATGTTAAAATGTCACATGTTCATATTAAACGTGGCCAAAGTTTCAAATAAGGTGAACGTATGTAAAATGAATCCCTGTTAGTAATAAACCCGGGTTTGAGGGAGATACTAGACAGTCGTTTCATAACATTTTACCAGCAACGTCACCTTTGTTATTTCCTGACAGCGGAGGCTTTCCTCTTCAGTCAGCTTTTTAGTGCTTTTCCCACTCAACAATAAGCAGGTAATGAGTGTAATATCTACCAAACAGAGACGTCCTGCTGTAATGTTTGCTGCCGCGGATGTTCGTTCTGTCCACTCTCATATTCTGATTCAAACTCAAATATGTAATAAGTTGACTGTTGGAGTAAAGAAGGAGAAAAAAGAAGCGAGGCGGCAGACATCGGATGTGACACAGCTTCAGGAAACACGGATATCGATATATAAATGGGCAGATAGACGATGATGCTAATGGATACACTGAAGGTTGGATGGTTAAATGAACGGATGGATTAGCTAATGGATCGTTGGATAGATAAATAATAAACATTGGACAGATTAATGGATGATAAATGTGCCTGATGCACAAATCTTTGGTGATTTTAAGAATCTGTGCAGCTTTAACCACCTTCTGCAGATGCACCCTATGTGGCTGTGGACATGTGGTTAAATACATGGTGATGTATGTTATGTGCATATATATATATTCCTTTTTCTGACACAGACACACAAACAGATCAGCTTCAGCTGGGTTGTTTTTCTGTGAGCTGCTGTTAAAAAAAAAAAAGAAAAAATCCAACTTGCTCCTGATGCTCATTCACACAGAGACAACCAGCGAGAGAGGTGGAGGAGGACACTAAGGAGGGGGAGGAGGCTGTAAATCCAGAGTTTATGGTCTGTCTATGGACCAGTAAAACACCCTGAGCTGTGATATCAGTCATCAGGTCAGACTGAGAAGAGAAGGAGGGAGAAGGAAACAGGTCATCAGGGAGGACGAGAGAGGAAAGACGGGAAGGAGGTCAAACTGATGGAGAAGAGGGGGAGGAGGAGCTTTGTGGTAATATTGCTTGCATCTTCTGATGTGTGAGTATGAGCCTGTATATCTTTAAGACCAATTTAAATGAGGGAACTGGTGGTTGATAATACACAATACATTTATCCTCCCAGATAAAAGAAAAGATTTCATCTGTAGTGGTAAAAAAAATAACAGTAAGTTGTGGTTAAAACATTACACTTATAAAAAAATCAAAGTTACAATCAGCAAATGATAAAAAAAAATAATGGAGATATTAATCTAAACATTAAGACCAAACAATTCACAGAGGTTTGGTAAGAGAGACACATTTAATTCTTCACATTGGAAACAGCAGCTGACAAAAGTCTCATCACAAAGTCCATTTAATAGATGTTCTGCAGCTTTTTCACAACTGTGAAGGTTCAATTTTTTGGTGTGTGTGTGTGTGTGTGTGTGTGTGTGTGTGTGTGTGTGTGTGTGTGTGTCAGACAGGTGGAGGACCCAGACACAGACACAAAGACTGACAGGTTAAATGAAAAGAGCTTTAATGCTCAAAATCCAACAAACAGGCTTAAAGGTTGTCAAGGGGAAGACAGTCTGATTCAGGCAGGTAATAAACAGGCACAAAACAGCCTGAGTGCAAACACGCAACAAAAGACAAACTGGCAGCGAATGCTTGGCCAAGGCCTGGTATTTACACAGCTAATGAGGGGATGGGCAGCAGGTGCAGACAGTTGCAGAGAGCCAACAGGTGAGCAGGTGGGTGTGGAAAACAGAAAGGAGAGTCTGGCGACACCTGGTGGACAGGTGAAGTTAGCGGGGGGGAAAAAAGTAAAAATTAAAGATCTTATATTAGGTTGTGGTGGAAGAAGTATTCATATCTTTAAAAATAGTAATACAATAGAGTAAAACTAGTACTAGTACTATCTACTACTAGTAGTTGGTGTAGATTTGGACGTGAAGAAGGTCTCATCTGTGCTTCAGTGATGATGTTACTGATGTTACGGTGTGAATAATGTATAAATCATATAAGGTTTTACTCTTATATATATTTGACCATATGTGCTGTTTCTAAAGGAGCATGCAGCACTCAACATGCATTATGTATGTTTACACGCACACACACACACACACACACATTCATGTTTGTACTAAACTATGGTTCTTGTCGTCAACAGCGTCTGATTAAAAGACTAAAAGCGGATGATCTGCTACTTGCGTGTTGCATGTTATTCCTCTGACACGGAGCTCCAGTACAAACACACTGCGTGTCATGTTCCTGCATTAAAACAAACACACCCTGTAGTTTATTTTGACTCAATCCCACATACATAAATACTCACCAGAGCACCAAATATGGATTCATCCACCACTGAAAATAGTCCCTTAAAAAAAATGTCTTCAGTTTGAGTAATATCTGCTAGTATCTACAATCCACAGCTGTTTAAGGAAATGACAAGAAAACTACATATTTATGAGACGTTTCTGAAGATTTACGTCTTGGTTTTTGGGCTTTTAGTGAGATTTGCTGACAGTATTAAATATATTAATATTTTTTCTGACCATTTTTGAAACCTTCATTGTTTAAATCCACCTTAACTTGCAAGCAGTCCCGGCAGTCACTGTTTTCTGGTTGTATAATAGTATATATTGAAATTAAAAAAAACTGTCAGTATGTTTTTTCATTATCTCCTGGATAGAGGCGTTTCTGAATTGTAGTTTTTCAATACTGTGCACTCAGATTCAAACAGGCTGCATGAACGTGACTTGCATGCAGCCCGGCAGCAGCAGCAGCAGCAGCAGCAGCAGCAGTGGAGGGATCCCCTGTTAAGATGCTGACTGTAATTATCGGATTATTGAAGAGTGGAGGAGCTGGTGGCCAACCTGAGCCCTTCACACTCATGATCACAATCACAAACATCAATACCCTCCTCCCTCTGCTGCCATCCATCCTGCGTGGAGGAGGCAGAGCTGCTGGGAATCCCACAGTCATACATTATATAACCAGCTCTTTGCTGCAGTCATGGTGCTCAAGCTGTGACACTGATTAACTGGTGGCTTGTTCTAAATCTAGCAGATCAACCTCCACATGGAAAAATTAATCATTTTTCCATCTACTTAAAGGCACACTGATTCCATTGTAGCACCTAATTTAGCTAAAATGTGGCGTCAGCTCAGTGTCAAGGCACCAGTCAGTTCTCAAGCAGACAACGAGGTCCACTTCAAGCTGCAATTGTGAACAAGCGAGTGCCTTTCAAGGAGAGATTGGCTAACAGGGTGCACTGTTTGTATGACTCATCATGCTTTCATCCAGTGTGGACAGAACAAGTAGAAATGTTTTGACTTGAGATGCGTCCGGGCAGCGTTTCATTTGAACTAGTTAAATTTGAAAACATCTAGTTAAAGAGTTTTTACACATTTTACACAAACGTTGACAGCGAACATCTAATATCTTCATATTTTTATAACTTTGGTTTTGACAGATTACGGTCATCTGACATCTTTGCCACAGATTTGTTGTCTCATTCAAGCGAGTTTGCAAGGTATGTCTCTCTCTCTCTCTCTCTCTCTCTCTCTCTCTCTCTCTCTCCCTCTCTCCTGTTTGCTAAAGCGTTTAAGGGATTTCACCAATAACAGGAGATATGTTAACACAGGTTGATTATGTATTCTGATGGATTTAATAAGGTCAGGCAATTTGCCGCAGTCAGTTTTGCAGGGAACCATTTCCACCTCTGAGAAAACAAAAAAAACAAAAACAAAAAACAGATGCATGATGGGATTAAGCAGGCGTTCAGACAGAAGTCAGCATTAAAACAATACAAGGGGGATGCATTAGTGAGGCCTGTGTGGACACCTCCGCTGTGACTTTACCTTAAACATGACATTAATTATTATTTTTTTAAATCTTATTATCATCAAACATAGTGAGGTTACACAACTAAATAAATGAAGCTGCTTGGTTTTCTGCAAATATCTCTTATAAATGTAAATATGGTTGATTTGCATCAGTCAATGCAGGAAAGAGCGGTGTCATTAATGACTGACTGTATGTAGTGACTCACCCTAATAATGATATTAATTAACTGACTCACTCAATGACATGTCTTACTTCAACAATTCATAGAAAGGAGCCGTTTTTAATGTTATTTACAACCTGAGCTTTTCTTTCTAATGAAGATGTAAAAAAAGAAAACGTGCTGCAAATATGTAACAGACATAAAACATCTCGGTTCGTCTTCGAATTAGTTTCAGGTATCAAGTCCAATTCAGAAGAAGCTTTTATAATATTAGTTTGATGTAAAAATCGATGCGCTGCTGAGTGTCCATGTTACCATCTGCAAACATTTTAGTGAACGAGTTTAATGCTTTTATCCAGCGTACATGTGTGAGTTAATAATTCATTCATTCATCTGAGAGTAAATATAGAAGACAATGCAAGTGGATGGACGGTAGAACAAGTGGATTTCCCAAAAACTACGAGATTGAACGAGCAGCTCCTCGTAATTTTTTTTTTTTTTTTTTTCAGTGATGCATTTGGCTGAGTGCCGAGGCTCAGTGAGAAGCTAATAGCAGACAGGACAGAAAACGAAAGTGTTAATGTTTAAGAGGCTGTGAAGTGTGGGTGTGAGGTCACAGCTATAATCAATACAAAACGGTTGGAGAGAGTTAGAAAGTAGAGACAGAGACGTGGAGGGGGCAGCAGGAGAGGGGGTGGGAGACAGTAAAGCTCAACTGATTTGAATTCTATTCATAATTCTCTACTGGGAGGCTGGTTAGCTGAAGGCGGCGGATGATGAGAGATGGAAAGAAAGAGGGGGAGAAGGTGTAGGAGGAAGAGAGAGAAACAAAGGGAAGGACAGGATGGGATGGAGGAGGAGGGAAACCGGGAATTAAATACAGCTCGGCTTCAAATGGAAAGGTAGAGAGACGGACAGAATGAATGAAACACATACAGAGAGAGAGAGAAGGAGCTGGTGTGGAGGTTTGGACACTGATTTACAGCAGTCGCTCAAAACAAGAATATGAACAATTATCCTCCACGAACACACAAATAGACATGGATGTGCCTCTATACTTAGCAGCAATGCTTTACAGTGATGCAGTTGGTTTCTTTTTAATAACAAGTTGTGTAAAGTACGACACACACACCAGCGAACATCAGGGGAGGAAATGTGATGAAGTCGCAGCTTCACACTCACATCGATGCTGGTTCACAGGACTGTAGCATCTCGCTGCATCAAACCACGAGGCGATACGCATCCGTAGTAATGCAATGGTTGGTTGGCCCAACAACATCTATTCACGCCTCCTTTGTGTTTTAGTAACATTACAGGTGTTAGTGTTAGTCCAATAAAAACTTACACGAATGCACCAAACATTATCTCCTCTCGCCCTGACATTTCTCTGCTATATAACCAAAGGTACGTTTGATCAGGCCACACACAGTCTGTCAGGTGTTACTCCAGAGGGCGGGACGTTACCTCATCTTCACCCCAACCTTAGTCTAAACCCGGTTTTCTCTGCTGCACCTCACCATAACCTAACCGTCATTATTGAAACGGGACGGGAAACAAGTCGCTACGTAGCTAAATTTTAAGCCAGCAGAAGTTGAAATAAGATCACTGATTTACTCCATGAATAACAAGAACAAGGACAAGTGTACCTACAGCATCTTTTAACCGTTAATCGAGACTGTTTCACAGACGAAAGTTGAACAATATATTTACTGTATATGGTACCAGTCAAAGGTTTGGACACACCTTCAGACACTTGAATGTGTCTGTGTATATATATATATATATCAGCTCTATGGAGCTTTATAGTGACTTTCAGCTCATTGTTTAGCCCACTGTAAGCTGGCTGGTGAACATAGTGGAGCATTTAGCAGCTAAAGAGCCAGATGTTTCCCTCAGGAGTTGGTAGAGAGCAAAAACAGACAAAACAGAGAGTGAATATTGAAATTTATATATAATGAACAGTGAACATGTGTATTCACTGGAGTCTTTATCTAAAACCAAATTATAATCTGAACCCTAAATGAAGCAGTTCAATTTGGGAGCACCTGCTTGCACACACACACACACACACACACACACACACACACACACACCATATGCGGGTATAAAATGCTGGGTTATGTCTTGTGTCTTGCTGTCATAAACAAGCAGAGCTGTTGGACCTGCTTACAGTCTAAATATGGATGTTGTGAACTGGTCTCTGTTAGGAAGCTGCAGACCTTCTGTATAAACATCCAACCTTCACATCCAACACACACACACACACACGCACACACACACAGAGGAGCCTCCTGACAGCTATCAGACAGACAACTGCAGATGTTTCACAGTTAGTTGCTATGACAGAGTACAGCAAGTCATAATAAAACACTGACACCTGAATCACTTACACTTCTGGGGAAGTATACTCCACAATGTATTACATACTGACACAGGTATTTCATTATTACTATTTTCACTTTTATACTTCAATTTACGAGTCCTAAAAGTCATATTTTCTTAAAGGGATGTATGACTTTTGTCATTTTTTTTTTGATCATATATACTGTTTTAATGTTGGATATTCATTTTAAATATTAAAATATAATAACTTGACATAAAAATGTTACCTCTAAATCCTCGTCGAGTGTTTTTAAGGTTGTTTTATGATGCGTTTGTATCCTTAACATATTTATCAGAGCACATATGAAGCATCAGATCAGAAAATACTTGTTTATTTTGGATGTAAATCACAAGCTCCTGTTTATTTTAGAGATCTTTGTTTGTTTATTTCACAACTAAATCACCCCAAGATGTTGTCATGTTGCTCTATTAAGATCGTGAAAAAGCTGAGTCTGAAGTGATCCTGCTTCTCTGTCGTTATTATAATTTATTGATCTAAATCCTAATAATAATAATAATATAATTTTTCAACACAGTGGGACACATGAAGCTGGGAATGATGTCAGAGTCTGTCTGGACTCTTCTGACATGGAGCAGCACTGCCCCCATGTGGCTACATAAATATAACACTTGAAATATAATAGAAGAATTTTTGTTTATTTTTTTGGTTTTATTTTTATAAGACAACATCCAAAGGGTTGTAAATATTAATTTTTAATAGAAATAAACATGATTTAGTATTATTTAGAACATAATAAGGTAGGTATGCAGTATTAATCAGAAACATTGTCCAAAATAAATAAATAAATAAATAACATATCAGTATCTGGATAACAGCTGTCAAAAAGTAAGAGTACAATCATACTAATATATAGTACATGCCGAGTACTAACTGATAAACTACATGATGCTGATGGCATCACACAGACAACTTTTAATACATAAATATTTGTATAAAAACATGTGTAACTTAAATTCTTCTGATCTCGGGTGTGAGGATCAATACCTAAAAAAAAAAAAAAAAAAATCAATACTACAGATACTGTAGTATATTCTGTCTTGTTTTGAGTGTTGACACGAGAGTCAATAGGATCAATACCAAAGACGTGTTTTATGCTTCGCAAATCTTTTGGTGGTGATGAAAAAAATGAAGGATGCACTCACCACAAAAAGATGTGACACTTTATCTTCTCTACATGACAGTACATGAGCCACTTATTTTTAATTAAAAAAACCCAATAAATAACTGTTTAACTTGGGTTAAACTGTTTGTTGTTGTTTTTCAAAGTTCCACATTCACATTTGGGCTTTTTTTTTTTTTAAATGTCTGAATGCTGCCAAGTTAATGAAAGCGCTGTTTGCTCAGGACTGAAAGGGACCCCCAGAGTTTATTCGTAGGCTTCACTGATGTTTCTCATGTCCTCTTCAAAGAGCTCAATGAGGAAGTGACCCGAGCAGTTCATCCCCAGCCTGCTGATGGGCCTCCACTCAGCTTCCACCGCCTGCCGTCTCACGTCTCACAGTGACGGCTCCACAGAACAAACTGGACCGGTTCCTGTGTTCTGGTGACACAGAAGCATCCGGAGCCTCTGGTCCTGATGGGAGGCGTTTAGCCCAACACGCTCTGCAGGACTCCAACATCACGCAGGGAGACGGACCCAAGTGTGGTGCGAAGGACCAAACTAATAATAAGTCCTGAAATTTTACTTAAGTGGAAGTATTTTCAGCAAAATAAATGTTGCAGCCAGTTATGTTGTTTGAACCTGCAAAGTAACTTTTAAAATAGAAAAAAACCCCACTATTTTTATAGCTGTGCTACTCTTTACTTTTTTCTCAAGTACATACAAACTTTTTGCATATGACAAAGAGAAGCTGTCTGCATCACATTGCTCCTTTTACTTCATTGCTGCTAGTTTTGCCTCCACCTGAACCCGACCAGGCTTGGATCTGCATCCAGTGTAATCTCACTGAAATATGATCCGTCAGCGCTTCTAATTTGTGTAACAAAACAGTCTTTGGGGTTGAAGGGAGACTGTTGGAGCACCTGAGGGGGTCCTCACACAGGCCTCAGTCAGGTTCAAACCCAGTGTCGTGTTGGTTTTAGGCCATATTGCTAACATGAGGCCACCATACCGCTGTGTCTCAGCTGGTTGTCAAGGCAACCAAGACGAGAGGAGGTTGGGTTTTGGCTTATCTGGGTGGACCACAGCAGTTTTTCCTCCGCTGCGTCTCAGCCCTCTTTCTTCTCTCTCTTCAGTGACTGGGGCAGCTGGTGGGAGGTGGTGGGTGTTGTGTAGCTTAGCAACTCCCTTGGTGGATGGCGATTGATATGCAGCTTTGTTCAAGTGTCTCTCTCTCTCTGAGCTAGAGAGGGGGACGCCTGAACAAAGCAGGCCTTATTGAAGCTTGTCCTCCTCCTCTTTCTTGCCCAGGCACAACGTCGTGGGAGGACAAATATTTCAGCTCAAAGGAACCGAGACTCAACTTACTGCAACCGTCCTGAAAGTATAACTCAGACAACGCCGACATCTGTGAAGAGGCTCCAGGTGGTCCCCAATGAAATGAATGCACTACGCCTTTGTAGCATTCAAATGTCTATGTACTCTGAACTTCTTAATGTGCTGGAAATACTTTATTAAACCACCTTAATCAACAGCTTATCCATCCGAACTTCAACACTTTTGGTAAAAAGCAACAAATCCAATGTACAGTTAGTACCGACCTCATATATATCAGTTTCATCTCTGTTTTGGTCAGTACAGGTAAAGGTGTTGCTTCCATAAGGATACGTTGGACTGATGAGTTATATCAGTCTTGGATTAATTTAAGAGCAAACATAGAGCATAAAATTATAGCTACAAAAAAACTTAAGCTCCTTTATTCCTGCACTAACTCAAAACTTCAAGTCGGGTCTGCTTCCTGGCTCTGGCTCAAACATGGCTGCCAGATTTGGCTCAATGTTGAAAATGCTAACAGCTCTTAGCTCTATAGCTTTTATAGCTTACTTTTTTTTGCATTTAAAGACTTGGATTTTAATAAAAATTACTGCTATTTAATAAGGACACATAGTTTTGTTAAAGTTAAGCCACCAAGAAGTTTTATATGTTACATCTAGCTTAGCGCTTAGCCTGAAGCTAATGCTAAGCTATCACCTTCCGGAGCTGTCAAGATACACATAATTTACATAATTTATCTTGTTTATTGAGCGGGTGTAGAAACACAAATGTAAAGAAGAGACTTTTAGTGTACTTTCTTTTATTTCTTGTGCCAAGTTATCGTGAGAAGAAGATTTTGTGCGCAGGATAATATCGCGCCGCGCACGCGACAGTATCTTGCGCTGAACCTTTAACAAGATGGATCTTTTAGGCAGAACCATATCTTACCATGTGTTAGATAAGATATAATAATATATGGTTCAAGATATTGGACCTGGAAGAACACATTTTCTAGAAAAATATATCAAAAAAAGCTAAGAAAATCCTAAAAAATAAACAAGGAATTCTTGTCTGTGCTTCTCAGCAACTGGTCACAGAGCGACTGTGTTCATTATGTCTGCAGAAACTCAAAGGCCAACTGTTATTGTGAAGCTGTGACCTTCAATAATTGAATAATAACAAAAAGGAGCGTCACAGTCAAGCATGAACAGCTTTCTCCTTCAGTGGGTGTTGGGAACGCATTCTTTCCAATGGAGCTCAGAGTCAACATGAGCCATCTCTCTTTCAAAATAAAATCAATTCACATGTGAATCACTGAATAAAATGATGTTTTTCTTGACCAAAAGTTGCTCTCCGCTACCAGAAAACTCAACATTTTCCTTTTCTGTCGTCAGGCTTGTTTTATATTTCTTAGCTTTCAATAGTTTTTACTTCTTTATTGTTTTTTTTACTTTCTGACTTTTCAGTCAGGAGACTTAACATTTGGTTCAACTCTGACCTGGACCAGGTTTAATTGTGTTAAATCTGTAATGTGTTGAGAGAGTCCATTTTTTTCCCACTGTCCCATTTGTCCGTCTCTCTAAATTATAACTTCCCAACTCTTCCTAACTTCTCACCACTCAGCCACAAAACTCATCGACATACATCTATAATAATTGTTTCATTTATTTTTTTTAAAAAGGCGGCGTAATTTAGCCGAGAACTGTAGTTTTTGACAAATGTTACTCGAACAGAAGAAAACGTTGCGTCCGTTGGGGATTTTGGTGCTCTAGTGAGTATTTTCACTGGCCAAAGTCAAAATACACCACACTGGCTGTGATATCAACAGCTCTACTGTCTGCATAAGTTAATAAAGTGTAAATCAGACTTAAGAAAACACACCCACATACACACACACACACACAGAAGAAACTCATGGATGATGCAAAACGTTTTTTTTCTTGAAGAAAATCTAAACTTTACTAAACCAAAGTAATAAAACAAGTAAAAAAAGTAAAACTTCACACTGAACTGTTTTGATGTACAGTAGTTTCAACATTTTGATCTCACCCCTTTTTAAACCTACTGTCTACACAGGATGCACGTCAATAAGTTCACACAGGTGTAGGAGTGACCTGAGGTGTCTTTATATGATTGATATGCCGTGAATTACATGTTGCTGTCGTGGAAACTTTTCATTCAACCCATTTCACGTCCATCCTCCCATTTAACACATGAGCTGAGGCCATACAGGTAAAGGCTCAAGTATGTTTTGATACTAAAAATCAAAATGTTCTACCTGTCCAAACTGTTCACACTCGGCCAATCACTACATAACATAAGACATTTCATTTATTGTTCTGATGGACAAAATATAGCTTTTTATGTAGCCTGCTGGTTAACTGTAACGTCCAGTTTGAATCCAGACTTTTTGTCCCATGTCGTCTCCCATCTCTCTACTGTTTACTATAATAAAAGCATAAAAATCCCCCAAAATATTCTTAGTATATATTCTTCCTACCAGATATCTTTTGAGGGCAGTGTTCGTAGAAGCATGGTGCATCCTGAGCAGACACAGTGTAAATCAGGCATATGAGCAGCAACAGCAGAATCATATAAAAACATTTCACACGCAGCAGTCTGTCAGTCTGCTGTCAAAAGTCTCATTTAGTTTTCATTTTTTCAGTTTAACCGTCCTCAAAATATCCAGTGTTTCTCCCTCATACAGTACTTGGAGCAGGTAACACTAATATCCTGAATGAATGAACATTAGAAAATTAATTAATAACTACAACATGTGAAATGTATCATAAAGAAACTGAAACAATAATGAGTCCTAAAATAACAGGATTAAATCCATCACAAGTGGACAACACTAAACTCCTTTTTTAAAAGAGCACGCTCTACTGAATATAAAGATCTAACTCTAGTCAGACAAGTTTCTGCTTGAACATCTCATCCAGGCTGAGATTAAAGGATTATTCCAATTTATTGCAACTTGGGTTTTATTTGGTACTTTTTTCCCCACCCATCATTACTATCAGATTACAATAAAACAGATTAAACTAATTTATTATGAAGAGAAAAGGACAGAAAACGAGGCCAGTTAAAATCTTCTACCAAACTTTTACCTTATATGAACCTGGCTTTGTGCATTGGGGCATTGAGATGTTGAACCAGGAAGGACTTTCATCAAACTGTTGTTTATTGACTAAATCATGAAAAACACCAGACAGACCCAGACATAGGCGTCCACATACTGGTCTATGTCTGAGACTGCTCATGTTTCCTGACCTGTCATGTGTCTTTTTAGTGGTGTCACCATGTTGCCAGATCTCAGCTTTTAATGTATCATGATTGATAGTAATGATAGACTAAAGTACAAGAACCAAGCTGTAATAAACCTAAATGATCCTTAAAAAATGACACGTGGTTAGAAGCTGTTCTGGACCTCAGCAGGGCGTCCCGAGAGCTGCTGACGTGTCCCTGGCCCTGTCGTAGCTGACTGCTGGTTCTGTCACCAACACGCTCTTCACAGTCTCCTCGTTGCTGGAGGGAGACAGGGAGGATGGAGAAAGCGAGGTGGGTGAGGAGAGGGTGGAGGTGGCGGCGGTAGACGCGGAGGAGGATGAGGAGGAATTGCCGTCAGGAAGGCACTCGTCGCAGCAGCAGCAGCAGCAGTCCATGAAGGCCTGACCCAACGAGCGACACAGGCACAGCAGCAACATCGGTGTCGCAGAGCAACGTACGAACAGCAGGAACTGTCCAATCAGACCCAGCGCTGGCAGAGCCAGAGCCGGGAGGGCGGCGGCCATGGGGACAGAGATATACGCCAGGGTGATGTTACAGATGCTCTCTGGTAGGTTGCATGTGACGTACAAGATGGTGAGCGCCATCACAGTGGAGCGCAGCCTGTGCTCCCTCACGTTCTGCTTTTTCTTTGATGTAGAGGAAGATGTAGAGGAGGACGACGAGCATCGGCCAGTCACCTTTTCACTGCCGGCTTTCTGCATCACATGCTGGGCTACCACCTGCCTGGTCACTAAGTCGCAGGCCAGAGTGAAGAGCAGCGGCAAACAGATGTAGCACCCAAAGAACCACCACATCCGGGCCTCGTGGTAGGTCAGCACCAGAGAGTAGATGCTCTCTGGGAGCTCCACAGATGGCTCACGGACACAAATATCCACCACAAACGTGTCTGTTCGGGCTCTAAACCCAGCCATCAGTGAGCCTCCCGGGTGGCTCTGCTGCATGTCAGTGGGGGGCGCCGGCAGGCTGGCGGATGTCTGAAGGAGCTGCCACAGCAGCAGCTCGGGGGCGGCCAGCACCATGGAGCCCATCCAGATGACGGATAGCTTGGATAGGATGGACTGGCAGGGCTCCACCTTTGGAGCGTGAAGGGGCCCGGGACCGGTGGCCGCATGAAACCGATCAATACTCAGAGCACAGAGGCTGAACGTGGCCACACCCAGAGAGGTCACCTGACGGAGAGAGATGACGAGAGAAGGTTAAATTATCTTTACTTATTGCCAAGTTGTAAATTTTGGGTTTAGGTTTATCGACGACACTCTAATATATATTATAAAATACTACATAATAATATTTGTCAGGGATAGAACAATTCACCTGCTGTTATAAATGTTTACATGTTTCAAACCTGAGACCATCATCAAAGTAACAGACACATGAGTCTTTCTGGATAATGTAACAATCCTGTAGTGACCATAAAACTATTATGTCCACCAGTTTTAATTATGTTAACTTCATCATCATCATGAAATCATGTTTTTTCCATTAGTTTTCAACAGCAGAGGCCATAAATACTACAGTTCCCATGAGCCTTAGCCGTCATTGCCACAGAGAGGAAGCCAGTCAGAGGTGTGAATTAGGCTTAAGTTTAAGGCTTTCATCTGCCTTGTTATACTAAACTATCAGCGAATTAGCCAAAACGACATAATAAAACCGATGTTGTTGTTTCTTGAGCTTTAGAAGGGGTCACGGGGGGAATAGAGAGAGCTATTATGTTGTAACAGCCTCTAGCCTCCAGGCTGGAGACAGTTATTGGTGCCTCATGCACAATAAAGTGTGTGGTTTTGGCCAAAAACACAGGCTATCATTACAGAGTCTTGTCCTCCTTCTGTGGGCGCTTAATGACCTCAAACCTTTAAGACACAACTTAAGGTAATTAACACAGAGCTCTAATTAGCATGAAAATAGTTTAACCAAGAGAGCAAGGAAAGCAGCTGGCAGCCTGAGCCGCTTTAAACACCGCTCAATACAACGCTGCGAACTCCTCGAGAGCATTTTAACAAACATTAATTAATTAAGCAAGAAACGTGCTCGCTCATTAGCATAAAAATAGGTGAAGCAGCACAGAATCGAGGGGGCCGGCAGCCTGACCTTTTTAAAGACTGCTTCATCCAAGCTGTTATTACAAATTAGGAAAACTACACTTCAGTGATTTAAAGCTCTGCAGGAGCTGGTTTAGAGCCAAAAACAAGGACTGAAACACTGAAAACACTGAAAACACTGAAAACACAGCATCCGCTGGTAAGCATGAGGCCAACGAGAGCTCTAATTTATTACTCCGTGAGAGTAACTCACCCTCTAAACTAAGAGAAGAGCGTTTAATGTAATAAACATAATGCTCTGGAAGAGGACGAGTCATATCGCGATGATGTGATCTTATCATGTTAGAGCTGCAACTAACGATTAGATATTAAATTATTAAAGATATTAAATTTACTATCATCAAGGACTAAAGAAATCAGAAAATACTCATATTTAAGAAGCTGGAATTTGATCATTTTTTCCTTTAAAAATGACCCAAAACAATGAATCAATTTTCTGTCGATTGACTAATCAACTATTAATCATTACAGCTCTACTCCAAATCACATGAGACACAGTATAGATGTAGATGAATAGAGCAGTTTCATTCATCCATTAAACCCACTGATGTTTTCCATTTTTCAGTCTTATTTAAAAAAACAAAAAACATTTATTTAATGGAAAAAACTAACTAAACTCAAACAAGTGTCTGTATTTTCACTATAAATAGTAAATAACATAGTTATACTCTTTTTTTTGTTAGAGGCAGCAATAATAATTATTGTTATTTTCTCTTCCTTTAATGAGACTTAGGTTTGGAGTCTGAACCTTTAAGTAAACATCCCAGCTCCTGATAACTGCGTCTCTGTGTTTCATTGTCTGGTTCTGTGGTCTGAGGAAGAAGAGTCTCTTCATGCTGAGCTCCGGCCTCCTCTGATGGTTCATAACAGACGACTTAAGGGGCCAAACAGCCAATAACAGAGCGTCTGTTGACAGTGAAGACTGCTCAACGGGTGTGAAACTGTGGAGCAGCGAGACACAAACGGGCCTTTCATCACAGACCTGGACGTCTCTTTATTAAACTAGGAAACATTATAATTAGTCTGACATGGGGGTGTAAAAACAGCACTAACTGTTTGAGATCTCTCTGTTTTTGTACAGATACAGACCACTACATTTTTTAGCAGCATTTAGTTTTACTCATGTTGTTGTTTTTAACTTTTAACTTAGATAGTTTCTCCAGTGTGAAGATTCGCAGCTTTACTTTGTGTTTGATCATAACCAACAGGATATTTTGAACTTTCAGTTGAATAAAACAAGACTCTGTGAAACTGTGATGGACATACACGAATTAACACACGAAAAAAGAGATTAATAAAATATATAATTAGATTAAAAATCATTATATCAACACTGGACTAAACTGGTAACATAGTGTAAAACTTATTACCTGTTGCTATAGTTACCTGCTGTTTACCTCAAACACTGATTTAGACCAAAACTTAAAACTTTTTCAGTCAAACTTTCTTAAAGAAAAAATGGCACATTTTATTTGTTTTAAATCAAAATAAGTTAATTAATGCAATGCTTAGGTATTTTATTTTTTATCTCATTTTGTTTCACGTTTATGTTTATTTTTCATTTTTTATTTTATTCACTTTTATTTTCATTACACTATTAATAGATTATATAAAAACCTGAATAATTTAACTTTTCCCCCCTTTTTAATCTAATTAAAAGTGTCAAACACCTGCCCCTCACGAGCTGCTTCAACTTCTCACCTCCAGATAGGGCACGAGCCGACAGGACAGGTCTCCTAGCAACCTCTTCAAGGTGAGCTCGTGGAAGACGACCACGGGAAGGCAGAAGAACAGCACGAGGAAGTCCCAGAACGCCAGCCCCGCCAGGATGCAGTTCCACGCGCTCTTCAGGTAGAAGTTATGCCACACGATGCACATGAGCGCGAGGTTCCCCACGATGCCCGCGGCGAACAACACGAGCGCGAGCAGCATGATTGCGTACGCCCAGTAGGAGCCGTCGGTGACCGGGAACAGCGGGTTGAGGAGCCAGGACCCGCGGCCCGATGAGGAGTTACCCGGCAGGGCGGAGATGTGCCGCTCGCTACGCGGGGTGGTGAAGTAACCGCCCGGGTCGTCGAGCCGTCGCGGATGCCCGTAACTGTCTGAGGAGTGCGGGTCTCTTCTCCTGAAACTCCCGTCTTTGGCTCCTCGGGCGACTCGCTTCAGGTCGGAAAATCTCGAACTTTCAACCCGGTGCAGAGAAGTCCTTTCCGGGGAGCGGGGCTCCTCTGGCCCCACAGCCGGCGTGCCAGCATCCTCCACCCGCTGCGTCTCCAGCTCGGACCCGGGCTGAAACTCCTGGGCTGTGACATGAAGGAGCTCCGCCGACCGGAGAAACAGGAGCAAAAGACACAGAACCGGGCTCATCTTTAAATTATTATTATATTATTATTACCGTTGAACTAAATGTAAAAGGTCCGTGTTTATCTGCCTCTTTCACAGACATGTGATGCAACACATATTTCACTCCTGGAGTAAGAAGCGTCGCTGACCGGGCTCCGGTGGTCCTGATGGAGACGATGTGAAACTGCTGCTCACTTCTGCACTTGTTGTTATTCACCAGCATCAAGACACATTTAATACAACACGCAGCTTCCGGTGATTCATTTCAAAATACGGAAACACTGAACGGGAGAAACAGTGAAGTCTTTTCTGAGACGCTACCGACTGTTTACATCTGCTCTTTGTCATTTATATTCCGTTATACAGATAAATTTAACCCTTTCATGTTAAATAAGGGAAACAAATTATTAGACAAAATAAAAGCTCTTATTATGACACAATACAGTTCAACAGCATCTTTATATTAAGATGAACAAAATCTCATTTTACAGCAAAAAGTGACACTGAAGCTTTTTCATCAAATCAACTGTAATGAGGCAAAAAAAAAAAAAGAGTGACACAGAAATACACTATATGATGGGATGTATGGAGGAACAAAACTGACCATTTTGTTAATTCATTTATTTATTTCCTGGTTTGGGCCTCTGCTGTTGCCAATTGTCCATAAATTTATTTGCAGCATGGTTTCCATGGCAACTAACGAGCAATACCAGACGTGGCTGTTTCAACAGGCAGCTATGACCACAAAATGTCTTCTCAGTATTTATTAAAATAACAAATAAACCTGATAAACTTTCACTCGATGTTTGGTTTCCTCCTTCAGACTGTTAAAAATCAGTCCGGGGCACAAAATGGCTCCAAGAGGAAGGAAATAATCTGTCAACTCCTGATTCTGAGACTTCACTTCCTTCCTTCCTTCCTTCCTACACTTCATAATCCTCAGCTCCTTTGGGAGGATTTCAGCTTCCTGCGGGCATCCTTGTGTTTCTTGCGGTACTCCTGTGGAAACAAAAAAAGTCCCTGAATCAGTCTGAGGTTAAAAATACATTTGACCAACAATAATGTGACACGTGTGTTAATATGTATATAAAGAAAACAAGAAGACTTTTGTAGCTTTTGTATGTTCTTGTACCTGTCTGAGCGCGCTCCTCGTTTCCTCCCACTGCTCCCTCTGCTCCTCCAGCTGAGAGGAACGACAGAACAACTTTGGACCCTCTGATGGAGGAAAGAGAAGATGGAGTTCACACGTGAAACATTTGGTTCGACTCTGAAATGTTGCTTTCATCCTCTGTTTCAGGGAGAAACAGTAAGAGAGAGAGAGCTGAGGTCATAATCATGGTTAGGAGAGAAGTACTATCCATCCTACCCGTCAGTCTGCTGTCGTTAGGGTAGAAGAAGAAGAGTTCTGTCTTCGGAGGAGTATCCTCTCTGTGAACAGTTAACACAAACACTCAGACGACTCTGGATTTGACTGAAATAGATTCTATTATGAAAACGGCTCCAATTCAGAGTCTCAGCAGGAGAAACTCGACATCCTGTTACTGTGAAACAGACAATCCGATAATGACTATTTTAAAAATTGATTAAGTGTTTCAGTCATTTTATAAGGAAAAATGCCAAATATTTCCTGGTCCTCGCTTCATAAATGTGAAGATTTGCTCTTTTTTGTCATAAATGAGACTTAACTGAATCTATTTGGATATATTGTCTGAATTTTTTTTTAATTTTTCTGACATTTTTCATGACAGAACTGACACGTTAAAGACACATTGATTCTTCTCACTCTGTGGTTTTGGCGACGGTGCTGATTTTCTCCTCGTCTTCCTCCTGCTCTTCCTCTTCGTCCTCCGAGCTGCTGTCTTGTAAACGCGGGTCTTGGTGCCAGGACACTTTTGGAGTCTGGATGTTCTCCACCTTGTACTCTGCTGCTGTCAGAGAGAGAGAGACAGAGAGAGAGAGAGAGGCAGAAAGACTTTAAAACTGGGAACAAGTCTTCCATCTGAGGTAATTATCTGAGGTTTGACGTACCCGTCTCTGTACTTCCTGTCTCTGCGTCGTCTCCGAAGAAGGAGAACCTAAATCCGGACGACTCTTCTCTCTCCGAGCTGCCGGGATCAGCTGAAAGGAGAGATGACAGAGGCACCTGCTCTTCATCCTTCCCTCCTTCCTCCTCTTCCTTCTCTTGGTCCCAGGTCGTCTTCTCTTCTCCTCCAGCGTCGTCATCCTTCTTCTGACCGAAGATGGCCTTCAGGTCTCCGGACACGTCGTAGTAAATGTCCTTAGAAACCTCTGGAAGCTTCTGAGCCTCTTCCCTCTTCTTCCTCCTGGCCGCCTTGCTGTGAAGACCACAGATCACATGTTAGAAGAGAGCACGAGGTGGACATGATGCATCAAATGTGTATTAATCCGTGTTCGTACCTCTCCTTCTTGGTTTCCTCTGGTTTGGTCTCATAAGCAGCGTGTTCCTCTCTGCTGGGGTCGTAATGGAGCGCCGAGACGTCTCTGCAAACACACACATTTTAAGTTATTTATTGAAACACTAAGTTCTAGTTCGCAGGCGTCTCTGTGTGTGTGTGTGTGTGTGTGTGTGTGTGTGTGTGCGTGTGGCTGACCTGAAGGTTTTGGCTTTGACGGGCGTCTTGCTGCTGCAGGTTTGTTGGCTGCTTCCGAGGACGCTCTGCAGGATGGACATGTTCTTCTTCCTCTCCTCCTCCAGAGCTTCGTCCTCCTCAGTCACGCTCCTCTTCCTCTCTGCATCAACAACAGCCGTTTTATTCACGGTGCTCACAGGTTTCACTTCAGCGCAAGAACTTAAAAGTAGGACGAAACACAGCATCTCAACACACCCGACTAAAAACTAAATATATATACAAGTCTCACCTGACTCCTCCTTTTTGTCCTCGTCCTCCTCCAGGAAGCGAGAGTCCATCCGGAAACGATCGTCTGTCCCAAAGCGAGACTGAAGCTCCATCAGCTGAACAAACACAAACAACAAACAAACATCAGGGGCGGGCGTCCAATCACAGCGCTGATCTCAGACCGTTTTGTCTCTCCATAACTGACAGATCTTTACACGATAGTTGGTTGGTTTATATTCTCCACAGAGTCTTGACGAGACCTTCGTCTTTCTTTGTCTTCCAGACGACATTATACATATGTGAGTATTAATAATGTCAGTGATTCAAAAACAAAATACGTAGAAAAAGCGAACATATCCTTTATTGTATAAATACGTAAACAACGGTGTGAAGCTCTCACCTTCTGTCCTGATCGACCTTCAAACTGAGGCCTGATGTCAAACCTGCTGTCATTCTCCTCTTCATCACCATCATCCTCATCCTCACTGCTGCCGAACAGCTGAGGGCCCGACACCTTCAGACGCACCTGAACACACACACACACACACACACACACACACACACACACACACACACACACACACACACACACACACACACACACACACACACACACACACACACACACACACACACACACACACACACACACACACACACACACACTTTAACACTGAGTAAATAAATACAGATACTCACAGAAGTTCTGAGTGAACTAAATACCATCGTTTCAGTTAAATCTTCACTCACCTTCTCTTTTGTTGGGCCGTTCTCATTGGCTGCTGCCTCATCACCTGTGGCCTCGTCCTCTGATTGGTTGCCCTGGAACGGGGTCGTCTTTAACTTTGTGACCTGTGAGGTCGTCTGCTGCTTATCTTCATCATCATCATCGTCATCAGAGCCAAAGACGATGTGTTTCCCTGCTCCTGTCGCTGGTGTGTCCTAATGAAGATTAATATTATTATCATTATTACGGTATTATTGTTTGTTTTTATTTTAATAAAACCAAAATCCTGCTATGGAAATTATATTTTGTGACCACAGACACACACACACACACACACAGACACACACACAGACACACACACAGACACACACACAGACACACACACACCAGGTTGGCCAGAGCTCCCTGGATGAGCTTCTTGTGCTCCTCAGCTTCTTTCTGTCTCTGCTGGACGGCAGCCAGTCTCCTCATGTTAGCCTTCCTCTGACGCTCCTCTTCCTCCTTAGCTCCCAACACCGCCCGGCGAGGAGCCTGTGCCTTCTCTTCTTCATCCTCGTCTTCCTCACTTGAAGAGGACTCACTGTGAAGAGCAGGGGGAGGTGCTGCTTTCACAGCATCTTTAGCACAAAGAATCTCTGGCTCGTCCTCGTCTTCCTCACCGGAGGAGCTGGAGGACGAAGGTGAAGCTTTTATCCTCTCCTCCTCTTCCTCATCCTCACTGCTAGAGGAGGAGCCCGTTTCAGCTTTTAAAACTTTTGTAGCACCCGTGTTCTTCACCAGCTCCTCCGTTTTCTCCTCTTCGTCGTCTTCTTCTTCTTCCTCCTCGTCGTCCACCTCACTGCTCCCTGACATCATCTCTGTTTCTGTGTGTTTCTGTCCGCTCACCGTCCTGCTGGTTTTGCTGTCTGTTGCTCTGTTGTTCAGCTGAGGAGCTTGAGAGTCCAACTTCTGTTTTTTAACAGCACTGCCCTCCTCTTCCTCCTCCTTCTGTCTCTTCTGACCCTCATTCAACGCCTTCGTCCCCTGGAAGGCAGGCAGTGGCGCCGTCGTCACAGCTTTCCTTTTCTTCTTTTTCTTCTTCTGTTCGTCTTCGCTGCTGTCCTCCTCCATGATGGCAGCGAGGATTTCTTCCGGCATGGTGCCTTTCTTGGGAGCAGGACGTTCAGCAGGGTCGGACGTGCGGTTATTTTCTGCGCTGAGGATGCTGGGAGTTGTAGTGTTGGAGGTTTCTTCAGAAGCTTCAGCGAGCTTCTGTAGATCAGCCAGAGAGATTTCCAGACGGGTGACGTTAGAAAACATGGCTTCATAAACTAAATCTGAATCAGAATCAGCTGATTCCGACTCCTCCTCATCTTCATCATCATCATCACTATCTGAAGATTCTTCATCGTCATCATCTTCATCATCATCACTATCTGAAGATTCTTCTTCTTCTTCATCATCATCGTCAGATTCTGAGGAAGCGGTTTGTACAACAGGAACGACTGTCATCTTCTTACTTTGGTTCTCTGAGCTGCTGCCTTGTTTCTCTCTCTGCTGTGCGGAGGAAGGTTTTCTGGAGGTGAGGTTTTCTTCGGAATCTGATGAATCGTACTTTTCCTCCTCTTCCTCTCGTTTTCCAGCTTGACTTTTCTTCTTCGTCTTCGTGTCTGTGTTCTTTCCGGCGGCGTCTTCTGCAGCGGGTCGAGTAAGTTTCTCCTGCGGTGGAGGTTTCCTGGAAGCGAACAGTTCATCTGTGTCTGCGGAGTCGTAGTCATCCTCTTCATCACCTGCCTTACCTGGAAACCCAAAGAAAAATATATTCTTGCATATTTTGTCACATTTTAGAGAAAACTATGGAGGTCATTGAATGCATCCTTGTCTTAAATAATTGTTATAACATTCCCTTTAATTATTTAAGAGACCTTTGTCTTCTTATGCCCTGATCTCAAGCTGTTCTATTGTGTTATTTTAATTACATGATATTGAGTTGAGTTGAGCTTCAATAAGAATATATTGCCCGGAAATGAAAACACATCTGTTACCTTTCTGCTGCTGGCAGGAGCGTCCAGACTTCACCAAGTAGTCGTATCCGACCACTTCCAAGTTATCATCCTCCACTTCCTGCCACGGTGCACCATGAGGGCTCTCCTGAACCGCCACCAGCCTGCGGATTTCTTCGTCTGAGTCGCTGTCAGTTACATGTGCCCCTCTCCTCTGAGCCAATCTGTGCTTGGTTGGAAGTTCAAATCCGTTGGTGACCTGAGCCTCAGTGTTGTTGACAGATTCAGTCTTCTCAGATCTAAGAGGAGAACAACAAAGAGGATATAAACAAAAAGAATAACACCAAGTAGATGCCAGTAGTGGGATCAAAATAGAAATCTTGATACTCTGAGAATCCTGAAAAAGGGCCCAAAACCAGCAGGAATTACAGGAACATTTGGGGATTTCTGGAACAACCCACTACAAGGTTTTGGGGCTTTAATAAACCAGTGAAACCTTCAGACTGTAGAAAACAAAACATTGTTACCTGGGTCTGCTCACAGCATTACCGGAGTTGACCACGTCTGTCCGACTCTTCTTGGGTCTTGATGGCTGATATGGAGGGAACTCGCCCCGCCTCTTCTTGCTGATGTCGTCATCTCCTCCCTGTACCTCCCAGGTGAGTTGATTGACAGGTGTGTGCTCGTCCACGGTGGGCGGGTTCAGCCTGCGGATGTTGTGGCTGTACTTGGACGGGTCATACTTCATGGTTCGGGCTCTGCTGCCTTTCTGACAACTGAGCTGCAGGACGGGGAGGACTCGTCCGAATTTACTGACCACCCAGTCCTGAAACCACAGAAGAAGACAGTCAACACCTCCATCCCCACATTTGATGCTGTGCGACAAATAAAGACGGGTTAACAAACATTCGGGTGCCCCCTTTAGGCTTATCAATAAAAAGGCTGAAATTTGTCATATTTAACCGATTCTGGGTCAAGATTTAAAACAAATCAAATCTGTGTTAAATGTGTATGTGATTATATGTTTTTTGGCATACATTTATGTAAAAAAGGGAAAGTCCTGTTTAAAATTATGCAGTCTATAATTTATTTGAGCGCATTCATCTTACAAACAAAAATACAGTATTGATATTGTCTTGATAGAAACAGGAAGCAGCAGCATGACTGGACCTTGTGTCCTGGTATTTCGGTCCCCGGCACCGCAGCCTTCATGGTGAAGTTGTCGACACCGACTTTGCTCAGAGAGTCCAGCATCTTCTGTCTTTTGTCCTCAGCTGCAGGCTGATGGAGACGCTGTTCTGCCGCCTCCTGTCGCTCCTCAGCAAGTCTGAAGATACAAACACGGCAAACGCATGACACACTGCTCTCAGGAAGAATCTATTATCATAAGATTATCAGATATGGGTTTAGTGAGGGGGAATATTTTTTAATTAATACATATATAGAGCTCTCTGCGCTGTTCTTTTTCTTCATCGTTTATTGACATTGACACTTTACAGACAGTTTATCAATTCATCAAATAAATAACTGTCAGATTAATATATAATTAAAAAACGACTAGTTTATTCATCTTCCCTTTGCCTCATAGTCCTTTTCATGTCTATACTATTGGTTTAGGTGAACATGTCTGCACCTGTGAAGGAAACTCTCTTTGGCTGTTTCAATCTGCAGAGTTCCTCCTTTCCATTTCGATTTGTTCAGCACCGTCATACCTGCAGAGGAAAAACACTGATCTCAAACAGATGATACGACACAAGATCTCCTGTATGACAAAGTAAGGTTAGCGGGTTAGATAAATAATAATAAATAGATAGATAATTGATAACGATAATAACGTAATATAACATGTTTGGACGAATGGCTCATGCAGTATAACAGAGTCTGAACGAACGTCCCAGAACACATAAAGCTGCTGAGTCGATGCAGCAGCTCTGTTCACTTACATCTCTTCAGGTCTGCGTCTGAAATGTTGATGTTAATGTAGCCAAATGTTTTGTAAGGAACGCCTGCAGGAGAACAGCAACAGTCAAGAGCAGAAGAACAAAATATGATTTACACAACAATCATACAATGAAGCATAAAATTAATAACTACAAAACGCATTAAAATCCACACTGAACACTTTTCTGAACCATTCTCAGCTTCTAGCTCTTTGGAGTCTGGAGTGTGCTAAGAGAATAATTTTACAATGTTTACTTATAATTAATCAATAAATGGACCTTTAATAAGAAAAATTACATTTAAATTATGCATTTATAAATGTAACAAATTTCCAATAATGTGCTGAACATAATTCCAGTGCCACCCTTCAGCAACGGGGTCTGAGATTTAAGAAAAATTACTTCTTAAAACATTAAATATAGCATTAAAACAAGAGATTTAATACATTTAATAATTAAAAGTATTTCACAGTTATTGTTATCATCATGGCTGACAGTGTCCTCACCTTCATCATCCCTCCTGGTCCGGAGCTCCACATCTTCCACATTCCCAAACTTTCCAAATCGATCTTTCAGATCCTTCGGGGTGATCGAGTGGTTCAACCCGCCGATGTACAGTCGCTGCATCACTCCGTATCCACGGCAACACTGTCTCCGCATGGATAAGACACACCAAGGTCAGCCATCAATGGACCACAGATGGAAACAGACTCTCTTTCAGAGTATTTTATACAATTATAAATATCATATACTCTACATAGATGAAATAATTAGTTTATTAATTGATTAGTTCAACTGTTTTGTATCATAAAATTCTGAGATTCATTACCTGTAACATCTATAGGACTCATCACTAAGCTACACCTGCACTTTTAACTTTATATTTTAAGTCATCTTAAGAGTAGACTCCAACATTATGGTCATTTTGGAGGCTTGAGGTGTTGCTGACTTGTATTGTCTTATATTGAGGAGAGTTTCTAATTAGTGCAGTCGTGGATATGAATATGGTGAAAATATCACTCCTATAAACAAAACTAAACATTATATTTTTCATGAAGATATGAGTGACTGCAAAGCTGTTTGACATATAAAGTAAATTGGACTTAACAATCTGCAAAAATGACGAAAATTAAACCAGAAAGAGTAAATATGAAGGATCACATGATCACAGTCAAAGTCCCTGGATGGACACACTGCACTAAGATATGAAATAAGTCAGTAAAACAAAAACGACACGATGTTTTGACGAGTAGAGAACTTTAACGTCTCCATCCAGCTTAGCTTGAAGCTCTCTACTGAATAATATGATGATCTAAAACAACGACACAAACAGTCTAAATTAACTACTATATCTAAGAGAATCCACGTATAACTGAGTCGATAGCGTCAACACAATCAAATTATCGGTTTAATTTATATAGACAAAAAAAAATTAACAAATGTTTACCTCACATGTATTCAGCTGGTGTCACCGTTAATTCTGTCCGGGTGCTGCGGTCCTGCAGAGTTTCCCTTCCGCACTTGTTTCCGTAGAAGCCGAAGCGTTCCACTGAGGTTTATTTAACAGGGGATTCATCTTTACCGAAATACAAATAAAGTCAGAACCGAATGAGGGTACGTTATGATATCAAACATTTGACTTGTAACGGTTAATCAATAAAAGATTTAAAAAATGTCACCCATTTTACCTCAAATTCTTAGTGATCACATACATTTGTTAACGCTACAGAGATGGCCTTTTAAAGAGGGGGCTCTCACAATTTTCAAGTCGGGTAACCTTTTCATTGAATGTCTATGTTTTGTTTATAAAGCGCTAACGTGTATTTTAAAACTTTATATACATACATATGTACAGTATTTGTCTCTACAGCGATGCACTACACTTTACTTTTCTTCACTGTGAAACAGGTCCCCCCCTCCGACTCGTGGGAAAGTGGTAGAGTCCAGAGGGCGCGAGGCTCCAAACTGTTTTGGTTGTCAGGGTGAGGAAACGTGAACTCGGTTAACCAGGTGGGGAAAAGAGCTTCATTTACATTAAAACAGAATAACACCCTTCTACATATATGTGAATTTAGTGCTTTAAAACGGAAATTAGTAGGTTAGTTAACTTTAGACGTGACAGTGTCTAACTACAGTCGTTTCTTTTACTGAAAAGCATCGTCGTCATCTACGTTAACGTCAGCTAACGTTAACTGCAACAGCTAGATAGTATTTACAAGCTACTTATGTGAATAAATGAAACGTACGTATTTATATTAATCCTACTTAGCGTTAAATTTTGAATATTAATATTTTTTAATACTGAATGGTCCCATATTAACTTTACCGTTGCTACACTGTTAATATCCCTATTTGGGTGTTTACAGTATCTGCTGTTGGCACAACTTATTGCTTTTCATTACTAAATAATCAAGTCTCACCTAACGTTAGCATCCTCTCATCTCCTGCATAAAATACATTATTTATACTCTTTTGTGACAGTTGTCCTATTGGCCTGTTTATATGTGTAATGTATTTATTGGTGTATCACTGTTTTTTTTTGTTTTTTTTTCTTGCTGGCCTTTTCAATAGATTGAAATGTTTTTATTTTAATCAGATTTCAGGTGTGTGTCCGTCAGGATGGAGCAGAGGATGAGTGAGGAGAACATTGAGGAGGTGCTGGAGGTTCAGATCCAGCATCTCCAGGCTGAAGTTGCAGCGTTGCAGTGCCAACAGCAGGACAACCACACAAACATGTCAATACACTTCGGAGGACAAATGCAGGAGGCACTGTGAGTTTAATTTTTATTAATAACTTCTAAATCTCCTCTAGACCCCACTTTTCAACCTGTAGTATTTTCACACATATAAATGAATCATAAAATCAGTTTTTATGCTTAAACTTCTTAAAACACCCAGGTGATACAGACAGAAACTCATGAGTCAGTAAAAAATGGTAAACAGTAGTGCTGAACTGTTGTTGCTGTCTGTCCTTGGTTTACATAGGTCGTATATATGCGGAAAGAGAAAAAAAGGAGGGAAGGAGGAGGTGCTGTCCAGGCTGAAAGAGGAGGTGGAGGAGCTGGAGGAGGATCTGCAGCGACAGACGCAGATGAATGGCATCAGTCTGACGAGCTGCACCACAAAGACTCTGCAAAGCAGTACGAACACAGCCTTCACTGTTTTCTGACATTTTTACAATTAAATCAGTGAATATTTAACTTTATATGTAGTTCCCATTATTCCCATTATTTACCTGTATCGTTGCAGTTCAGTACCTTGTTCCCATTCTGAAAAAATATATTTTGTAAAAAAGTTCCACTATAGAGCAGTGCTTTGATGAATCTGCTTTGAAAATATGCTATGAGGAAGGAAATGCATTTATAAGGTTTGTTAGATCTGGAGGATACATTACGCACAGTGCGTTTGTTTGTTTACAAAAACAAACTCCTTACATTAATGTAATAATGTACTAACACTGGTGTGATTCGTGTGTCTACCAGGTGACAGTAAGCTGGTCCAGCAGTTCTGTGTGTCAGGTCACTGCTCTGAGCTTCTCTTCCAGGTGGAGTTTCAGATCTCTGATGTCAAGGTGAGTCTTTAGGGGGGTTATTGTTAAATCTAATCATGTACCTGGAGTAGATGGTCGGACCCAGTTTGGTCTCTATGCCATATTTTTCACAGAAAATGGTTGATTAAACTCAACAGCTGTGTAGAAGAACTCTGTACAGGATTACAGAGACTATTGTTGTATTTTGATTGAAGCATTCACACACTCATTTACACTTTTTGCTTACACACAATGTATTGTCCAGACTTTGGGTGAAACAGAGATTGATGGTTCTGTTCATTTACTGTACATTAAAATATATTTGGGATTTAGTTTTAAATTCTCAGAGAGATAGTTGAAAATGGTTTTGCTAATCTGGTAGCAGGTAACACACTGACTATACACAACCTTAGAAGGAGAACATCATCGAATGGGTGTTAGTGCTTAGTCCAGCCAGCAGAGGGCGACATAGGGCCGTCTTCAGTGGTTCATCGATGAGTGCAGTGTAGATTTAGCAGCTGTTAGACATGCAGAACACTTAAGAGCAAATTAAAATAACTGTCAGGTTGTAAGTGTCATCCAGACAGACATATTAGACCAAACTATCTCAGAGGAAACAGTGGCAACAGTAACCTCTCAGTTTTGGATGTCTTTACGTATTTTATAGTCATTCCCATGTATGCCAGTGCTTTAAAAATGAGACAATTTACCTTCACAATAAATATGTTAAAGTTCTCCTCTAAGTAGAGCTCTGTGTTATTTAACAGTTTTCAAAACCACTGCTGACTGAGTTTCAGTAGCAATACCACAAGTATAAAAAACAATCAAAAAAACAGCAGTACAATAAATTAAATGGTAAATAAAATGCAGTCTATGATTGGCAAATTGTGTGATGAAAGAATACATCTGTGAATATAACCAGACAACTTTCAGTAGTTTTTTCGTTACATAATGCTGTGGACACATTTCTGTCTGTGTCTGTAAAGTATTGAGGTTCAATACTAATCATAATGAGGTGATACATCGAGGTCTGTTAGAAGCAATTTGGAGTGTCACAGTTAAACAAAAATGTTGAGATTCTGCATTACTGTGATCTGTAATCCTGCTCCATGTAGGTCCAACAGTCTTCTGGTTTTCATTCTAACTGGGCCAACCACCAGAACAGCTGGTTTCAGTGAATTACTCCTCCTTCTTGGCTCATGAAATGTCATTAAAATTACAGATTTCTTTTAATAAAGACATTAATTATTTGGTTGTGTTATTTGGAAACAGAGTCCTTTTTAGAAACACACACACTCTCTTTATTCAGCCTTATTCAGCCTTTATTATAGTTCTGATTCATATTCTATTTTGCAAATTATGTGGGCCAGTACTATGCCCAGTAATCTTAAAGGTTTTGTTAGTGTTGTAAGCCATTTGAAACCAATGAGATATGATTTATATGACTCCCTAAATATGAAACACGAGCAGCAGGTCTGGATTTCTTGCCTCTTCCTGCTCACTGTCTTTCATTCTCTTTTGTCCTGATCACATTCAGGAAAACAATTCAGAGGCGACGACTGAAGATGAGTTTAAAAACCTGCTTTAACTCACTGAGGGCTTGCATGGCCTGACATTCATTGGCCAGTGAACAACACAGAATTGTGATGAATGATAAAGAAATCAAGCTTTCTTACCATCAAATTAACCATGTTTATGAAATCAAGTTAGAGTTTAAGAGGACATTCAAAGTTCAGTTATACTTTGCTCACCTCAGTTTTTGAGCTCCACCACATATGGAACAACAATCTAAATCTAAAGCAGATCGACACAGAGTCTAATGAAATTAATGATGTATTTGTAGATAAAATAACCACAGTGACTCTGCATGACTGAGTAAGTGAACGTGTGTTTGTTCTGCAGCAAAGTCAGATATCCGAGAGGACGATCAACAGTCTGAACGTGGTGATGGATGCCACCGACCTGCAGAACTTCAGCCCCTTCCTCTCTGGGTAAGAACTCACACTGCTGGTTTATGATAAATTCCTCCACATCACATCCAATTATCCTTCTTATTAGCCTATAGGTGATGGGTGATTTCTCAGGCTTTTTTACCTTAATGATGATTGAGTACTTGTTATAGTCAATGTTAATAAATTTAAGGTATAGTCTAGTTTAATAGAAGTGTCTCTGATAAAACATGGGACCAACACAGTATGTCCAAAAGTATATGGACGGTTCTGTTAATGCAGCAGATGGTTTTGGAATCACATGTTCAGCTATCACATATGGCCGTGATGTACTGTCACACTGATCAGCAGCCAGATGAATAGTCTGTTTAACCCAGTCCCATCATATTTAAATCAACAATCAGATCGGAGTTGACTTAAAAAAACAAAAAAAAAAAAAACAAACAACAAAAATTGGTGTGTGACATGAGTTTGAACTGATTCCTAGTGGTCATTTGGTTATTTATTAACACTGTCTTGTCTGTCAGTGCTACAAATTAAATATTAGATATTATTACTGTCAAGATGAAGCTTTTTGTTTAGTTTAATTCAAGTGTTTATTAAAGTCGGAGAAGATTTCTAACTGCAAACGGCTGTCGTCCAGGTGAACCTCGCCACATACGTCCACTTGCTCTTTCGCTGTCTGCTCTTTACAAACAAATAACAGGCCTTTCTCACGGCAGACATTTTCACTTGTCAAACACATGTGTAACTCATTACATTCATAATGGCCGCATACCATTCAGATGTGCTGGCTTACTGGCACACCTACCTGTGAATGGAAGCCAGCCATCATTAATATTAGTTACACCTGTTCTTTTCCTGCTGTGGCTGCTCAAAGTGCCTGAATCTGCTGTTTGTGGGTTTACTCAGTGGCGTCTGGAGCTTTAGTAACTATTTCTTCCCTACCAGGCGCTTATTACGCTGTGGGGGGAAACTGTGTATTGTGGTAAAAGCCAGCAGGTTACAAATTACATTAAAGCTCAGAATCACCTTCAACAAAAAAATGTTTAATCTTTACTGCCTTTTATCATCTGGTCCAGCTCTAAAAAAAATATTTCATTGTGGTTTGGTGTAGAGCTACAACAATTAATTAATTAGTCGTATAATCGAGTCACTGATTTCAGCTTCTCACGTGAGGATTTGTAGGTTGTCTGCGTCATACATGACAGTAAACTAAACTTCTTTGGATTTCTTTGACTGTTGATCAGACAAAACAAACATTTGACGTCACCATGAGCTCTAAGCTCTATAGACGAAATGATTAGTCGAGAAAATAAAAAAATCTGTAATAATGAAACAGGACACTGATTTTTATTAGTTGTTTTGTTTAGCAGGGACAGTGTGGAGTCAGTTAAAGGGCTTTTTAAAATCCGATGTCATGATGAATCGGCTTGTAAAAAGTTTAAACCGTGAGTCAGGCCATTTTACAGTGTAAAAATAAGCTTGTTGTTGCTTTCTGGTGGACAAACTATGTAATTATCACATAGTTTCTAAATGATCTCAAACATATCTCTCATTTCTGTATCAATATTTCTTGTTATTCACCAGCCAAAGTATAGTTTACGTTCATACTCTGATATATCTGTGATAAGATAAAATTGAACGATTATTAACTTATTGACACAAACATAAATGCACCAACTGATGGGTGGAGATGACATGGCGTGGAGGTTTGTTCATGTTCTACTACTCTTGCTATTTTTATTTGCGATATTATTATTATTATTATTATTAGTCATTTTTCTATTATTATAGTTGTTATTGATGGCCGCCCACCTAGAGCCAGGTTCCACTCCTTCCCGTTAAAGGGGAATTTTTTTCCTTGCTGCTGTCGCCAAGTGCTCGCACATGTTGGGTCTTTATAAATTGAACAGTACGGTCCAGACCCGCTCTATATGAAAAGAGTCATGAGATAATATCTGTTGTGATTTTGCGCTATATAAAATAAATTGACTTGAGGATCCTACTTGCATTTTCTTATCATAAGGCATAAAAACATGGCACAGATGTTACTGTCATGTCTTTTTCTCAGTTGGAAAAAAACAAACCAGATCTACACTGTCCTGATGAAGCAGACTAGCCAGCAGGTATTATAAATATATATGACAATATATACGTTAAGTCGAAAGTTGAATTAATGGTGAACTCCAGTCTCACTCTTGTTGGCGGTTTTATATCAGGAGCACCTGCTTTGTTTTTGACTCCCGTTAGAACCGATTTAAACGCTCCCAGTTGTGTTTATATAGACTAAATATGCTGTAGATGTTGTCTATCTGCATTTTTTGTGTTTATCACTACTAGAAAGTGTGTGCTCTGTCAGTGGATCAGCATTACAGAGCAGAAGTCTAACGTCTATCTGCTCTACAGTATATCTGAGGCCAAACCACATCTGGATTGTGTGGTTCAGTCTGCAGAATCTGGCAAACAACAGATGGAAAAATACTTGAGATAATGATTCTTACACACTGCTGCCTTTTCTCAGTCTGTGCGTGCGTGATTGAGTGTGTGTGTATGAGTGAGAGAGAGTTTTACAGTCCAAATTTGACTGATAATCTTTGTTAAATCAATCTGGTCTGAACTGTTAAAGATAAACACTGACACTAGGAGTTGTATTTGTTATTTTTATTCAGCTGATACAAGACGTTTCCACATCTGTTCTCTTGTCTTCCTGAAGTGCTTTCTTGACTTTATTACTTGTTAATATTTAAAGTTACACCTTGGCTTCACTGGCTGCATTGTGAAAGAAGCATGTCAGCTGAGCTTCAGTAGTAGTTGCATAAGACTTGAAGCCTAAAAAGATGCTTCAGGTCACTGTTATGTGCTTCATATATGAGCCGTTGTGAAGGCCTGTGTAGACGGCTTTATACCGTTACAGTTAAAAGCATTATTACATGTTCATAATGTAAACAAAGTCATGTTTACTTGGGTTCAAAACTGGGATCAGCCATTTTTCAATAATTATGTGGGAATTTTGTTGCATATTTCATGTGATATCATAGATGAGACTGGTGTTGAAGTGAAGCCCTCCTAAACTCACACATTAGTCCACATTAGGCTGGTTAAATTTTTTTGATTTCTCTCCTTTTTCTCACTTAAAATCCAAGCCTTTCTCAAACGGTGAATAAATCTTAATTTTCTGTTTTAGTTTGTGTGTGATGGTCGGACACCTGACTTGGAAAAGCTGTCTTTCACAGGCTGTCATCTCTCTGTTAGCAGCTGCGCTAATCACTGCAACACCTGATATGGTATGAATACAGCCTTAGTAGAAAAGTCTTGTTGCTAACTGTCAGCAAGAGATGATGTGAAAACAGATGAATTGTTCACATGAACCTCTGCCATGAAAACACAGAGCTGCTCTTATCGTGTGGGGATCTAAGCCAATTGATCCATGAACCATTTTGACTCTCAGCCTGTAGTTGTAGAAACATTGATCCAAGCTGGCAGGTTTCACATGTACAGTTTGTTTTTCCTGGTCCAACCTGGGATGATAGTGTGTAGCCAAACTGTGCTGAGGGTCAGGACAGCAGCAGGAGATAAACTAAAAACCAAAAAGGAGGTTTGTTTTCAAGATGCTGGGTGCTTTAAGGTCATGACATGACTAACAATACACATGGATGTATTTTGGACAGCGTCATTAAACTAGTTTTGTTATGTAGTCATAAAAATGTATTTCAAATTGAAAGATAAAAAAAACAATCTCTGGTTTTGTTTGTGGTTATAGCTGCAACATCCAATTATTTTATGCACATGGGGTCAGGATTCAGTGTTTGGGGGGTTGTAAATATGATCAGTAGGTATCATGGAAATCTACACTTTAAGTATGTTAAAGTGAACAATTTGACTTAAAAGCCACTTTCCAGATTTCTGAAGCACTGACTGCTTGTTTCCCCTGTTGGAAAAACAACCAAGCTAATCAGAGCTTTGTTAGGTGGGATAAAGAACTGGGATGTCACTTTATTTTGATAGAGCTGAAAACATAATGGCAGAAAAGTTCTGCACAAATGGTGTGGATGAGTTGGACGCAGCTGTACAGGTTGCTGTAAGTTGACTTAAAGAAACGTCAACAGTGAAATCTGCTACTACTGCGTCTTTGTTCATTTGACAGTGATGATAAGTGATTCAGTGATTACAAATCATCTTCTGGGACCATGAACATCCAAAGTAATATAGTAATTAGAGTGAATATGAGATGTCAATCTGTCTGTTTTTATTTGAAATTCAAACTATTGCAAAAAAGAAAATTAAAGTTTGAGGCCGGTGACTTTCTGTTTTTCTTATTCTCAACAGATCTCACGTCTAACGCCAAACCAACAATAACTCAATCCTATTGTGTGTGTGTATCCAAAGCCTGATATATCTTATTTCCCTTTGCTGTAGAGCTCTGTTGTTGTCCAAAAACGTCAGTGAGCCACACTGTTGAACCAGCTGTTCCTTTGCCCTGAAGAGTTCAGGCAAGTTAGTTTATTTAGAAACTGCTACAAAGAGTAATATCAGCAGTTTTCAGTCTCCAGAGAGTAGTGCTGTGTAAGGCAGACGCTACAGTGCTGCTGACAGTAATCTGCTAGCTTGTTGTACCACAACTAGTTGACTATAAGTGACTGATATCAATCAATCAATAGTTATTTACACTGTAGAACAAAGTCAAGAGGTTTGTTTAATTCAATGTGCTTCTTTTGGATGATGAATTAAACGTTGCCTCATTAGAATCACTACAAGGTTTTTACATTGACAACCTGATTAGAACTGATTAGACCAGATTAGCTCAGTTAAACAATATCAAACCAGGGGCCTGTCTCTCTCCGTCTCGCTGTCTCTGTCTTTTTGGTGGTGCTCTATTTGTATGGAAGTGTGCTGCCATGTTTCCATCAGCTCTGTGTGGAATAACAGTCTCTGGAAACTTCACCCGGTTGCCGTCTAGCCCCGGGCCCCCGTGGAAAACTCTGGAAAGCCTTTAACAGAATGTCCCGGGCTCACTCAGGCAGAGTGAACCAGACCAAAACATTTTGTGATCAGTTAGTCTGCTTGTTTTTTTTTGTGTGAATCATAGATATAGTTATGATATCACATAAAAAATGATGTTGTTTTTTAGACATACCCTAGTTTTAAAGAACTAAAGCTCTGTGACACGAGTAGGTCAGAATAGTCATTTATCCAGTACTGTGGTCCTAACCTGCGATGACAATTAGCTGCTTGTATGTGGGCCTCCATAGAACAACATGGGTGTGAGTGTTCATCATACACTCATTACACACTGCCGATGTGTGGCGATGGTTCACAGTGTTAATGGATGACATTTAATAACACCCCCTCAGATTAGTTGTGTTCATACTAAAAGTGCTACCTTAACTGATCCCATTTACATTATATTGACATTTGTTTTTGGTATGGATATTTTATTACACTTATACTGATAATTATCATCAGCGTTAAGGGGGCAGAACTAATAAATTCCCTTTAAAAAATGTATTATGTATGCAAATGTAATTTCAGGGTGGAGGAGAGCAAAGATCTTCTGCTGTTCTTCAGGACTTTAAGGGCTTTTTCAGACCGATGTGACAAGCGGCGCAGAACCTTCCAGCACTTCCAGGTAAGTGAACACACCCTGTACTGAAATGGACTTCAAACTAGCCAACTCAGCCTCACTCATCTACTTTAAATGGCATTTAATCATTTGTGTTGCTGTTGACACATTTGTTCCTCACAATGAATATGAAGTATCGACTCTGGATCTGGCCACGATGGTCTTTTCCTCGCAATGCCACGTGTTTAACGCCACTGATCACATTTTAATGAAACTGGACAGTATTTTGGCCCATTGTGAGTGCTGCAACTTTTCTTAAACAGTTTGTATAATAATCCAGAAACATGAGGGATCATTTAACACTTGTTGCTCAATGACACTGGCAATATTTGTGTGGGACAACATGCTTTAGTCCATCCTGAAATTCTTCACACTCGGAGACCAGATGGTCCATCAGTCAGTGTGAGGCTAGTCAGGCCAAAAATGAGAGCTTCAGGCTGGGAGTAACATTTAACCTCTGCTTGACCAGGATGTGTATCACGCTCATCTGTCAATTGAGGAACCTTGTTGTCTTGTCCACCGTAGAGGTTAAAGGGTCAAACCAGAAGATCGGGGGGGGGGGGGTTTGTGGGCCTCGAGGGACTGGTCTCAGTTTTTATAATTCTAAATAGTGGCAAAGTGGCAGCCAATGTAGAATATACAACTAAAGCCTTAAAACATGTCTCCTTACCTTCAAAGCAGTTCAACAGTATAAGCCTGATTATCAGGTTTAAGAGTTTGATGTGTAGCAGTGTGGAAATCCTCATTAATCCTGGTCTTCTGGTGAAAGATGATTGCTCATCTCATTTTTGGAAACAGTTAATTTTTAGGCAAGGTAAGTGAGCAGTAGCTAAATGGATGAATGGTTTGCAAGGTAGATATACAAAAGATAGAGGAGGTCACCAGCAAAATGGAGAATCATTTATTTTCAATATAATTTCATCCAATGAAATGGGTAACGAAATGGCAGAATGTAGGATTATTTTGGTTATGGGCTTTATATGCATGTAATACAAAATTCTGTTCAGATTACAGAAAATATCATCATCAGATGGTTGTCAACTCTTCTAAAATTCAAAATTACAACACCTCCAAAAATGTGCCTCTTTATTCAGAAGCTATTATTTGTAAACTGCTTACATTTGCTCTGATGAATGATTACAAGGATGCAGTGGGTGTGAGTTAGTGTGGACTTTGTAAATATCATGGTGTGCATTGAAGAGGTAGCAGCAAAATGTCAAATAGTAAATCAAGCTGCAGAAGCAATATGGAACCTATTCTCCTGTTTACTCGGAGAATGTAAAGTTCTGCCAAGTTGGCGAAGCTGAAGGAGGATTAACCGACATTTTCCATACTGGCCTAAGTGCTCTAAACTCTTATTTTGCTTTTCTTGCATTTTCTTCAGTGTTATTATGGAAAAATGTAATTCCCATTGTAACTATTCCACTGTAATGTGGGAAGAGCTGTGTATGCTGATTTCCATGCTTTAATGACACACAGACATGAACATGTGCCTAGAAGATTAAACAAATAAAAATATAAAACACAATCCAGTCAGTCGCACAGGACTGCAGATGATAGTTGACATACCAGAACAAACCACAAGCATTTACAAGCATGTGGCCAATCACTGATTACCATTTTTTGTGGACATATTAGTGTTGGATATCTTTGCACACAGATGCACAAACATGCACACTGACTCCACTGTCAGCCACATGGGGAATTTAATACAGTTAGTGTTTTTGCTGTGCTTGTAGAAGCTTAAAGATGGCGACTTTGTGAATACTGACAAATTAATGACCACAGCTGAGACCGGAACGCTGTCCTGGCCAATGTCGATATTTGAAAGTCAAACCTAATTGATGAAAATCTGTCATCAATATTTGTTTTTTTGATTTAACATACACATTTTCTTAATAAATCTGATAATAATAAAAAAGAAGTAAAAATCAATCTGGTGTTCAAACTATGTAATGAAGACATTATTTTTAAATGACCTCAAATATATCTTTGACATTCCTATGCTGATATTTTCTGGTGTTTATCAGACAACGTGTACATTGATTGACATGGGAGGTCTTTCAATGGCAATAAGGGCAGTTATTTCTATCGAAGGATTTAAACTAAACCAACTAACGTCATGAACAGTCTGCCATTATCTGTATCTTGTACGGTGCTTTCAGTGGAACGCTTTAGTACTGTACGGTGTAATGAACATTTCAACCTGTAGGGGTTGAGACGGGTCGGATGTTGAAGTTGTATGTTGGCCTGAGTTCATGAAGACCACATTAAGTAAGACTCAGTTATCTGCTCCTTCTGGTCACTATGATAACATCATTGCTCTCTACGTCAGTGAATGAAAGAACGTAAACACAGTAACTGCAAGCAAGCCATAAATCTCCTATTCAGAAATGAGACAACGGCAACCTTCCATTTGTCTTTATCGAGTATATATAAGAGTGAATGAAACAATATAAAGTCAGTTACACCTACGAAACAACTTTAGGTTTAGAATTAACACTTCTGACATGTGACGCAGACTCAATGATTCCACACACATTTTAATTTAAAAAAAGTTTAACTTTATTAAAACATCTTAAACAAAATGCCATGTCACATACACATCTTCCTGTACACCACTGTCTTATTCACAAAAGGAATAATTTCTAAAGTAAATTTTATTACTGGAAGGGAAGAGTTAGGGACACAAGCAAAACAATTTAAAAGAAGACAAAATATAGAAGAGTAACTTTCACATTACTATAGTTCATAGATACATTGTTCCCCAATTCACTTTAACTGGAGTCTATAAATTAAAAAACTAAGTGAAGCTAGGTCACACAGTACTTACGAAAGCCTGCAGGTGAAAAGGTTTACATGGCCATTGCCCTTATGGAGACTCTTTTTTTTTATTATTGGTACAATTCAAAATCAAAAGTATTTCACACAATGGCAAAGCAAAGCATGTTCATTTCTAGTCATTTGTCATGAAAAAGTATTTAAAGATTGTTCCTGCTGACAACAGTCAGAAATCTGTAATCACTATACAGTTGATGTCAGACTACATTAAGTGTCATTTCAGAAACGTCTTTCACTGATGAGACAAGTTTCAGGATTACATAAAATATTTACTGCAAGGAAATACTTTTATTGGGTGACGTGGTTTAACATTTTTTCTAACAATATAACATTGTTGTTCGGTTGTGAAAATGTATACGTTTATTGCAATGTGCTTGCTTCAATGCCAGCCAAAATATTACATTGACTACAATTTTAGTCTGGAAATGTTTAAATGATGCAAAATTCTGCAATGGCAATAATGCTTCTATGAAGATCTGCACTTCAGTCATATATTCTTATAGCAGTGACGTCTTGTTCAGATGCAGCGAGTTGAGTCCATTCTAACATTTTCTTTGTTAATTTACCGTAAAATCTTGAAGATGATAGATTTTACACTTGTAGAAGATACTTGTTTAGGTCAAGAAAAGCAGCAAGGATATCTAGAAGCTTGCAGCAATTATAGTTACTTACTGTAACAAAATACTGATTTTATAATTCCTTTCACAATGAAGTGCACAAGTGAAATATTGACCTTTTGTATTTTAAACTAATAGGTTTACAAGCAAACCTGTTGGCTTTTGGCTGCGGGTGTGTTAGTTTGATGTCACAGAATGCCTGCGTAGATTAGTTTAATTCATCCAGGTACTACAACGTCAGGTCGAAATGAAACGGTAAATTGGACTGTAGTTGTAGAGGTGCTGGTGCTTCTCCACTCATTCAATGGGTTGCAAGTTCTACCAGCAAGAAAAAGACACTCAGAAGTCCCCTTAACTGGGGTGTCTTCTGTCACTTACAGTCCCAGTGTCAAGGCCTTAGTGTGGTTCAAGTAAAGTTGGTCAAATCATTGAACAGCATCTGAAGCCGCCTTAAAGATGGCAGAATCGATGGCTTTGTTGGACAAGCTTTGTAAGGAGCAAAGCAGCCAGGATGGGACTTTACTTTATGCGGTCAGATGAAATAGTTTGTTGAGCATAGTGAGGCCTTCACACTTGTTGGGTGATTTTACACTAATTCACATGATTCTGATGACACTCAAGAACTTTGTTGTGCAACTTCCTGCAGAAGTTTAAATGCCTGATACTCCCCACCAGTCAGTAGAACTGGTGAAGGCCATTAGATAAGTAGAGAAATGCCTTCAATTACACACATTTTACTTTCATTTTGACCTGACAATGTCAGAAGCTGTTTGTAGGTTTACTGAAGTAAAAACGTTGACACCTTTTATCCCAACCATGGGACCAGTGCCCCAAAATCCAGAAGGTTGCAGTATCCCCCCATCACTCTGTTGTGGGAAAACTGCTCCATCAGCATTGAAGGGGCTACAGTAAAGTTTCTGCCTTCTCAGCGGTACCGTCCGACGGGCAGTACCTTCATACAAGTGAAGCTGTCGGGATACTTAGACAGCACCACAGGATTGCCATCCATACGAACCTCGCTGAGGCTCGGTCGAAGGTAGTAGGTGTCATTGGACCTACAGAAGGTGTCTGTGTTGATCTCAGTGATGTTGTTGTTCTGGAGGAAATGAATGTTGACAATGTCATGGAGAGAGTAACATAGGACATAGTTGTAGCAAAGAAATTATGACTGAAATCCATTTTCAATTAAATCTATTAATGTATTCATGTTAATGTTGTGGGTAAAGGATACAGACCTGTAGATGTAAGATCCTAACGTTCTCTGGGATGTTTGGAACGGCTTCCAGCTGGTTGTCAGCCAGGAACAGGTTCACCAGCTTGGTCAGTTTCTGTTGGGGAAAAAATGTACACCATGGAGACCCAGCAGATTAAACAGTTATTTTTAGTTGCATACCTGACTGTAATCAAGACACTATTTAAACCGGATTACTTTTGTAATGACAACACAAGCAGAAATGTGAAATTGACAGTATGATTTTTTTTTTTTTTTAGATGTGTGAAAGCTCTGCAGTATGAACATATAGATTCCATCCAAGTTTTCCTCTAATGGATTCTTATGTTGTACAATAATCAAAAGTGTTGCGTTGTATCTTGTTGCACATTGTATATTTGTTGCAGAGAGGATATTCACAGGACAGGATTTGGACAGCCAGTCTTTATCTTCAACATGAAGAAACTGAGTTCATGTAGCTCGATTTTTTTTTGTCAGTTTTGGTATTTCATTGGAGGTTTGGTTTATTTGTTCATATCATTGCAGATCACTCACTAATGATAGATAAATAGTTCCGATCATCTTTATTTTCCCCAAACCCCATCCTTCAATTTGGGTTGGAACATATTTAAACAAAAAACTGATGTGTGGGTATGATGTGTACCTTGAAAGCATTAGCTTTGACACCCTTAGTTTTGAGGAAATTGTTGTTGGCATTGAAGGCTGTGAGTTTGCCAGGGAGCATAGGAAGTTTGACCAGTTTGTTCTCAGCCAGAGACAACTCCTCCAGCAGATTTAACTTGGAGAACGCCCCGTCTTCAATCTCTGAGATCAGGTTACCCGTCAGGTCAATCCTCTTCAGAGTCACTGTTAACAGATAGAAAGAACTGTTGTCATTGTTATACCACTATATAAATGTTCCTTCACTGCTTTTTGAGAATCTGTCAAATTATTCCCTCAGTATTTTTGTCCCTCTGCAGGCGATTGCAGATCTCTTACAATCCTGTATTACATGGCAATCACTTAGTTGTTTAGACAAAACAAAACCAAAAATGTCAGCCACATGGTGGTGCTATTGGAATAAAAATCAGGGGATTACCATTGTCAGTATGATATATTGTCCTGGGACCACAAAATGTTGTGGCAATACATCCAGTAGCTCGTGATTGCACGTGATTGAACTATGACACAATCATGATTAGACGTTATACAACCGTTTTCACAGGTTGAATAAGACTAACTGTGACTGATCTGAATAATAAAATGCAGCATAGAATTTCAATCAGGAAATATTTTATCAAGCATTTGCCGCCGACTTTCAGTCTTTGGTAGACAAACTTAGCTGACCAATCAACAGGTTTTGGTGGAGAGCGCTTTCAGACTTACCAATGTCAGCAAAGTCTTTGGCACGGATCTTTTTGATCTTGTTGAAGCGAGCATACAGATAAGCCGTCTCTTTTGGCAAGGTGGGAACAGTGGTCATGTCTGGACTGACCTCCTCACAGTACACTGAGCCCGTCAGGCACACACACAGCAGGCAGGTGGGCAGGTCTGTAATACAGAGGCACCACACAAACATTAAACCTTCTTCAGAATAATATGCTACCATTTTGTTTCCATTAATGTGAGTGGGAAGCAGCAGGACTTTTAGGATAATTAGCTTTCACTTCCAAGTTTTCCATAATTTGATAACCTAATCTAAAGGAGTAAGTACCTATGTTGTTGTAAAACCTTGGTGAGCACAGCAACGCTATTTTGATGTTCCCCAAACGCTGCAAAAATGGTCTTGGCGCATTTATTATGAAACATACTGAGTTGTAGTTATATGTCTTTAGAGGTAACCACACGGGCTGTAACTGCTGTTTGCCAACATGTGCTCCTGGGTTCAAACCCAACGCAATCTAGACTTATTTGAAATCTGTAGTTTGTTTTTGAGTGTCTTTTCCAGACCCTCAAACCATGAACAGATGGTGTCAAAGCAATTTCAAACAATTTGGCTGCGGTTTTAAGCTTCCTTTATCGATTGAATTAGCTTCTCTTATGTGTGACCAGAAGTAAACAGGTGAAGTAAACTATTACCGGTGACGTCTCCTTCCTCTGAGACCAGGTCATCAGGATCCAGCGCCCTCTGCAGGAGAAAACACAGCCTGTTCAAATATATTATTGAACTCAAATGAAGATGAAACGATGGACAGTTTAACAGCTTTATCACAGCCACAATCGTGCAGACCGGGTGAAGCCACCACATTACACACACTAGTGATTGTGGCCATATTAAGTCTTACTGCGATGAAATAATTGTAAATAATGTGTTAATTATTGGAGAACAAGAACTTTAGTCTATTGGAGACACTGTTTAGTCTATTAAACTAAGGATAAGTTGGCATTCAGTGAAACCTACTGTGTACAAAAACAAGACAAACGTTTGTGTTGGTGCTGGAATATTACTCCACGTGCAGGTGAGAAGATGAAATGCAATCCAGTTTGAGTAACAAGATTTGTTGACATCAAAACACTGTACATGAGTTAACAAATCTATGAGGCAAGATTTTCCAACTCTCGCCCCTGCATCTGGCGTCCCATTGTACCAACACAGTGCCAATACATTGGTCTGATTTGGAGGAGGATGCAGTTTGTGACACAGTTCTACTGTTCTTAACACACACTGTGTTCATCACAAACAATCTGAAATTGACTCCCAGGCTGTATTGGTAAACAAAGCTGTCTATAGCGGTCCATGTTATATTTTGCACCTGGCTACTGGTTGACAACTTTCCACAGTCTTAACCGGTGTAGTGTGCATAATTTTAGTTATTGGTGAGCACTGCAAGAAATAGCCAAATTTTTACTGTGTGGAATGTTTGGATAATCAGCTGTCGTTGATAAGTATCCATACCTGGTAATTAATCTTTTAGAAATGCACTCACAGTCACCCATGACCACGTTTGTGAAGTAAAGCCCGTGTAACAGTGTTGTAATGCTGTCATGTAGGAGCCAATGAGAAATAGGTTGGTGGGTTCAAGGTTTTGTGCATTCTTGGCCTCTGACCTCTGACACCTTTAGACCATTGTCTAAAAGTGTCAGAGGTTGTGTTTCATCCTTTAGGTTTTGGGCCTATTGACGACTCCTGGAAAATTCAGATCAACAAACTGTGATGGCTGGATCATGGCTATCTACTGACTAATGACTAATCTGCCATCAGTAAATTCATTGATAATCCAAGATGGAATCCAACATCCACTGGTCCATCCATCCATCCATCCATCCATCATCAAAGCCTGGGTCCAGTCCCCTTGAGTGGTTGTAACCAATCAAAGTCTCCCTAAGCAAAATACCAACACCAAGGCTGCTGTAGGGTCTCTTAAACCAATCAAAGTGAGAATATGAGGCATGTCTCTGACAGGTCTGGTACTAACAGTATGAAAAACAGCTGGTCCAGAGTAAAGTTTCAAACTAATGTTACATTTCATAGCCATATTCTCTCGCATTCATTTCTCTCCAACGGTTCTGTGGATTGTTTGCAGGTTTTCTGTTTCCTGCTAGCATTTCCCCGAGGAGGAACCAGACCAGAGTTTGGTTTTGTCTTATCCAAATATTTGTTGAAGAGGTTAGTGTGGTTAGTCGAGGGTTAGCGTGGTTGATTCAGGGTTTGGCTTCTCTGGTAAAATAACAGATATGACAGCGGGGTGTGTGTGTGTGTGTGTGTGTGTTTTGAGACTGTGAGCTTGATGAATAGTGAAGTCAAGTGCAAATAGATTCTATTATTATGTTACAAGTAGGAAAAAGCTAATTGATTGCAAAACTATTGTTGACTAAACAATGAAGTGGATTATTAGTTTTTAAAATCATGTGGCTGGATTATTTATTGTCAAAATATTAAATTTATGGTTAAACTAATCTTATATCTTATCTTATTGCTGTCTCTTTAAGTGAAGCATGTCTGGGCTGACCAAATTCAATATTTACTGTAACATAAGCAGAATATATTTTGTCCTTTAATTTATTTCCATACACAAGATGCATATTAAATTTTTTCTTAATGAATTTGTCTTTATCACATTAATAAATCACCTTGAATAATTACGTAACAGTGACCACAGATGTAAAGATTGTCTTGACATTGGACTACTGCAGTAAACGTACTTAATCTTGAACAATTTCTAAACGTTTCAAACTTTTTTTTTTTAATAAATACATTCATGCAGTTATCAAAAATATAATTTATTTTTTTTGGCAGAGAGGCACATTGTAAATAATAAACATTCTTACCCGAGCCCTCCTTGATTTCAAATGCTCACTGAAGTATCCGTTCAGCTCACTGCCAGGTAGAGATCCCGGTATCAGCTGTGAGTCCTGGTCAAACCTCCTGGCTGAGGCAGCCACCAGCCACGGCACCAGCATACAGGTGAACAACAGCGACTTCATGACTTCCAAAGCAGTGTGACACTGACACACGAGCTTGCCTTAAAGTTTGGGTCAGCAGATGCTCTCTGCTATGAGCCCCTGTCGGGATGTGTCAAAGGACTGTATTTAAAGGCTGAACCAGTAGCTTCCAGCAGACTCTTAAAGCAGAATTTATAGAGCAGAGCACTTAACCCTTACCTGACCACCCAGCATCCATCTGCTGGGAGAAAGGAGAGAAACACACAGACAGAATGGACACAGAGGTTGATACAATAAAAGAAAATGAAGTGAATAAGGGGAAAAAAACTGTTAAAGAGAGAATAAAATGTTGATAATTTTTTTTCTCTTAAATGTCACTTAATGGGTACAAGAGAAAAATAAGCATAGTAAAACTGCAGTGAAAGCAGAAACTGAAAATTGACAACCACAGTGTGAGTGTGTTTTGTCATGAGGAATGTCTGTGGTCTCTGCCCAGCCACTCGGTAATGACTGGTAATAACAAACCTATCTTTCATTAGGCTTTTTTTTAACTTCATTGGCTCTGTTCTTCTCTTAGCAGTTGGTCAGAAAACACATTCAGCAGCAGTCAGACAGACATTGATTATAGGCAGGGATTGATGTGATTACTTTGGAGTGACCAGTGGTTGAATGTGCTGAGCTTTCTGGACGATCCCTCTGATGTTTCAGGTTAGGGGTGATTTTACTCAGTGGTCAGTTTCTTCTTGAGGTTGAGGGATGGTTGAAATGTGGCTGAGTGTGCTTCTATTATTTATTCAGTCTTTATGCATTATTTAGCAATATTGTGGTATATTGTAAATAACAGTCCACCAACTATTAGTCAATGAGAAGAGTCTTAGTTGACCAAGTTTTCATTGGTCGGTTAGCCTCACGAAAAAAAAAATCCAGACTGATTAGAGCTGTACAACCCTGTCTTGTTAAAATTAGGTCCACACGTAGTATATGGCTGTACTGTGTATGAAACGCTAAAGGGTTTTAATTTGAAAGGATACAGGAAGTGGCGACACATGGCGGCGCCTGGCCGAGGCATTTGTCAACCCCATCAAAGGCCATTGGTAAGCCTTTGACGAGTGTGACGTTGAGTTAGAGAGTGAGAGAGATATTACGTGTGACACTGACTCTGGCTAGCAGAGAAGCTAGCGGTGTAGTTGTAATAGTAGCAGTGCAAATTGATTAAACTGTGTGTACCGTTTAATCGTTAGACAAGTGAATTTTAAATCCTTAATCAGAAAACAGTTTGCCGTCTGTTTTTCCATGAATCTCACAGTCTGTATATCCGTTGTCCATCGATATCGTCCCGGCTTGTTTATAGATTGTGGGCATCATTTGAACAGTAGCCACAGTAGTGATAATTAACAATAGGACTGTAAAAAGGACATTAAACATCATGACTGTAGTATATACGGTCATTACGCCACAGCTATCAACCAATCCAATTGCAAGATTTTACCTACCCATTTTATACACTTTATATCTTTTAACAAATATGGGTCAAGGAGGTTTTGGGGTACTTTAGGAGGTTCTGAAGAATCTTTTTCATTAAATTTTAGGGTTCTTTTAGACAGTGGAAACCCAATAGAAGATTTGCAAGAGCTCCCCATGCTCTCATCAAAACACCTAAAGCTGTTCTGAAAGGTGTTGGTTGATGGTTGGCTTTTCTTTTCACCAATCTTTACATTACATCTTTACAATCTAAAGGATTCTCTAAGATGGGGAGTTTCTTGGGTTGCTTTTGGAGAGGTTCTAGTTTTAGTGGTATTTTGAGGAGGTTCTAGGGTTTGACCACTGGAAAGGTTTTAGGGTGTTTTTAAAGAGGTTCACATATTTTGTCATTGTACATAGAGCTTAGTTTTAAATGAGTGTCCTGTTTAAATAAAATTGTCTTGTCAGAAGCACAGCCACATCTGTGACAACTCTGTAGACTGGAGCCAAGTCCCTCTAGCCGTAGCATTTGGTTTCCTTATTGCTTCCTTCCTGATATTGAGGTGACTTGAATGAGAATGTTGTTCTAACGTTCAGATGCTTCTCATCTTTGAACATTTTAACTCTGACTTACTGTTCTTCTAACTTTCTGAGTGAGATTCATTTAGTCTTATATGGTATAACTTCACAGGTAGAGCAACGCACCAACAGTGTCATGGTTTGCTCAGTCTTTGTATTGATTTTTATTATATTAATTGGTGGGTGATTATTTGTGAAATAGTGGTATATTGAGGGGCAGATTTTACCACTACTCACTCAAATTGTACTTTTTCAGACTGGCAATACAGGACAGACTGAACTCAACCAAGGATCCAACAAAATTCGAGTGAAAAACCGGGATATAATACAGACAGAACTAATCAAGAAATGGGGCACAGGTGAGGGGGTAAAACAGAAGCAGGGAGCTGATAGGCTAGGAGCTGGTGAGAGTGATGCAGGGCAGGTGTGGAGGAAAGGTGAGGCGGGAGGAGCACAGAACACAGAAAGGAAAAAAAACTGTGCAAACCAAAAAATCCATAACATAAAGACTCAAGAAACCAAAATGCCAACAGGCCAAATAAACACAAAAGACCCTGCACTATGAACGCAAAAAACCTACAAAAAGAGTTCATGAACAAAACAAGTCAATATAAGTCCAGAAACTGTAACTCCATGACACCGGGGCTGTATAGTTTTACCAACACCTGTGAGCAAATGAAAATGAATCATCATCATCAATGCCTTAAAGCAAAACAGATAAAACATTTTCCATGACGTGGCAGTTAATGCTCACGAATATAAATAGTTCAGCACCCTCTAGTCGATCTTTACAGTCGTTTGAGGCTTACTGGCAAAGTGAGGGTAAATAACCATAAAAATCATCCATCTACACAGGTTTACTGTTTATCTTGGTCCGGATGGCAGCAGGCTAAGTAAGGTCACCCCAGATGTTCCTCTCTGGAGCCATATCCTCCAGCTTTGTGTGGGGGATATGTTCCCAGACCAGATGGGATATATATTATATAGAGGGTCTCCTCTCAGTTGGACATCTACATAAAATCTCCAGAGGGAGGCATCCTTGCAATATCCCCAAAACACCTCAGAAACAGCTGTTCTTCTCCAAGCTCCTCTGAGCTCCGACTGCAGATAATGATCGCAGTGTAGATTGAGAGCTTCACCTTTGGCTTCACCCCCCTCTTCACCATAACAGTCTGGTACAACATCAGCAAATGCTGTCATTGCTGGCACTGTACTAATCCACCTGTTGATCTCACAGCCCAGCTCACCCTCACTCGTGAACAATTACACAAAGCTCATGACTACAACCTTCGGTAAAAGTTTTGGCAGTTTGCAGCCAAAGCCTTGTTAATTGAGTAAGTAGGTAAAATTTGCGCCCTGTAGGCCTGTCACGATAGCTACTTTTGTTGTCTTTGTCCCAGAAAGAATTGCGATAAAAGATGTTATCGTTATTTTAATGCCACTGAAATAATATATTCAGATTTTGGAATTGGAGTATGAAGAAATCTAATGTGTGTAGCAACGTCAACTGTTCAATTCCTGGTCAACGGACCTTTGTTTCATATCACACCCCGCTCTCTCTCTCTCTGTTTCCTATCCCGCCACAGTGACTTTCACTCCATTCATTTATTGATTGTTTTTGGAGAATAGAATAGAATTAAAATGCTACTAAGGATAATACAAGAGGGTGACTAGGTTCTCATTGTACTGAATGAACTCATTCAAAATAATGATCTCTGAAAGGTATGTTGAGAACATTCTGGACGAGTCACATCTCAGCTTCATCTCTGTAATCAGTACATCTTTATGGTTTAATATGTATCGTACCTCTACAGCCTCACTTTTTAAATGAGTTATGAATTGCTGAACAGATCAACACATCAATAAATAACGTCTAATATGATGAACACAAAAAATACCAAAAGTGAATCAAAAACAGAATTATTGGAGAATGGCCCAAAAAAAAAAAAAAAAAAAAAAAAAGCAGAGGAGAAGTTTCCAAAGCAGTGAAGCCAACAGATTCTCACTAATAAAAATCAAGGCACTCTGTTCACTCAGTGTATTAAACAGCTGTTGAGGTCCAGCTGTTCTTGGGTTGAGTTCAACTTCGCTTGTCAAATCGGAGAGAGGCTTCCCCAGAGCAGTTTTTCAAAGAAATGTATGATTGTTGTCTCTAGACACGATGAAATGAAGGGGGGGAAAAAAATCCCCAACAAGAGACAGTACTTCTCTATAAATAAGCAGAGCGAAAGAGTAAAGACTGAAGTTTAACAGCAAAACAGTTAAATAGAAAACATGTGACTATTTCAGCTTTCAGGAGGAGAGGGAAAAGAAGGGGGCCCAGATATAAACATCCAAGGAACATGATCCCGGACTGTTACAGGTGTGTTAGCAATTATGAACACCTTTAAACTTTTATGACTCTGGGAAGAGGGCCAGCAACTGGAGAATGTTTTTACTGTCACTAATTTTCTGTACCAGAGTTTGGGTTGTCAGGTCGGTTTTACATGTACTCCACTGCACAATAAAGCAACTCATTGAGGGAATCCACCCACAACAACACACTTCACACATTGTTCCTGTCATGTTGATTTGCTCAATGTGTTTGTGAACACGAATGAGCCTTTTTTTTTCTTTCTTTCTTTTAAAGCTCAAATTGTGTGGCCGAGGCAGAGAGGCCCCAAATCACTTAGTCTACAACATATAATAGAAAAAAATGTGATTACAAAAGATACAATTTAATATGTGAACAGAAAAAAGTGGCACCAAAGCTAAGAAATAAGAAAAAGACACAAAGAATGAGAAATATAGTACAGGCTCGCAAAATTCAGGACACGTCTCAGTGTTGATTATTAAAATCTACAAATACATATGATGACATACTGGACAATAAGTTGGTCATGATTCGATTCAGAAATTCTTTGAGAATATAGATTCTTGTGTCTAAACCAAAATAGAAATGGACATGTATAGAAGTCCTGTTAATTTATGCTGCAGTTTGATATTTCTACATTTGGATGAGATGGTGGAGGAAGAGACCAGGAACAACTGTAGAGAAATCTGGAGAAGAGGGAGTCTCATCAGATCAGAAATTAGAGCTGCAATTATATTTAAATACGCCAGATACTTTCTTGATTTATCGTTTGACTTGTATGTATATGTACTCGATAACGCCATACACAAAGAAAACAGACCATAAAAATGCTTATTTCTGCTATACAAGTGGGTTTGAGCAGTAAGTTGCAGTTGTTATAATTCTTAAGGTTGCCTGACTTAAACCCACTACATCTCTCTCATATAAACACAATCACTAGCAGTAAACTTTTCTGGCTTACGTCTTCTGACGCAGTCAGCTGGATTTTAGGCTGACAGGTGTAAGAGAGTGATATGTAACGGCACACTGACGCCAACCTCAACAAAACAACATACGCAAGGGAATTTACTCCACACACTGATGCCTATTTGACTGGAAAGGAGCTTTCGAAACAGCAGACCACCTGGCTCGGCATTAAACAGCCTCGGTCTGCATGGGTCTGGCTGACTACTGACATGATGTATTAACCCACCACTGAGAGCTGCGTGTGTTGGTTGTGACAAAGCCACCCACCAGCTCTGGGCTGTAGCCAGCAGCTGCAGACCTGTCATTGAGGTTTTTCATTTTAGCTCAGTGACTTGTTATGTAATAAGTGTTGCATGTTTTTCAAATTAAATAGATGGCACAAAGATATATAGATATATTCAATTCCCTTATTAGGCTCCGCGTGAAACTGATCATCTGAAAATGATCACCCGACTCGACACCCCTGCAGAGCTTTTTAGCGTCCAACAGCTTTTGTTTTGCGTGACATTTACTGGATGGTTCGGTCTCAGCCCTCTTTTAAACCTTTTTTACATCAGTAGCAGGCAGCTGTTTTTAACAAACAAGCTCTGATAGACTCACTGCACACTACCTGCTCAGACAGACAGAGTTAGAGACTAGCTGGTAAAGAAAATGTTTTTATATTTTTCTATTTTTAGATTATTAAATAGACATATTTTACTCAGGAATTGGTGGAGAATAAACTGGAGCTAAAAGCAGAGTGAATATTCAACTTAAAGCCTATCTCTTAAAAAATACGTTTGTTTACATTTCAATATGAGGAAAATGCCAAAATGTCAGAGCGTTACTTGCATTGGTTGTGAAAATAGGAACATTAAACTTTGAGCCATCTCAAATGTATACTGACAATTGTGGTCTTGGCTGGACGTCCAGATTTGGAACCTGTCCTGGACGTATATATGACCTCCAAAAAAGCCCAACATAAAATGGACATAATCTATATGTTCATGCAATTAAGTGTTTGCTGTGACTTTGTTGAAAATTGTTTGAAATGTACTAGTTTTCACAGAGGGACATTACTTTAAAAATGTTAGAAATGCTCCGCAAGAAACTTTGCACAAGTTGTTTTACATTGTGAAATTAATTTAGAAAAGTTGTTGGATCTATGTTACTGTAGGTCGGTCTCTTTTTTTTCCTGTATTCTTTTGGAAGTAAACCCCCTGTACACAAAAAGTATTCGGTCTTTTTACTGAGTCATTTTCCTTATGCTGGTTCAAATACTGGCATTCAGCTTTGGAATTCAGTCCCAGAGGATCTGAGGACGACCTGATTGTTAAAACAGAACTGCAGTCTCCACAAGTACAGCACCACTTTTAGCAGGTTAGCTTTTAATTTCTACATTTTTACATAAGGGTTAAAGTGAAAGCCATTGTTTTTCTGCACTTTTGAACGTCTTATTTTACAAATGATCTTTATTCTGCTGGATGTTTTTGTCAGGGAACTTTTCTCTTAAAGGAAGGAAGATATATTCATCTTAGTATTTTTGATATTATCATCCTTTATTAAAGTGATTAGCTTTCAATTTCCTATAAGTGTTTGACTAAAGGTTCTTTTTTCCATTTAAATCATAACAATTATACCATACTATAACCATTTTAAAAGCAGGGGGATTCTAACCATGCAGTTTTTGTGTTTGAGTATTGTTTAGAGCTGCTGGAGACTGCAGTATGTCTAATGTCTATGTATGGTTGCTGTTGTCAGAGCCAGATGCAGAGCAGATGTTGGAGATGCATAGTGAGGAAGGCTGGGATTTAAAGTTTTCTGTTACACATACAGGTCCGGTCATGCTACACAAGTGGTTCTCTGTATAACAACGCATAAATTGCTGTTAGGCTGAAACTAGTGTAGGTGCAGCAATTGATGTCAGGCCTGGATTGGAGCATGCTTTCAATTACCTCCCAATAAGTTTGATATGACAGTGATCCTTTGCCAGAATGTTGTCCTTGTTTGAAGTCCACATGCTGAGTTGAATGTGTATTCTTTCCTATTTTGTTTTTATAGTTTTTATTACATACTTAGTCCAAAATATTCACTTGCCTTCAGGGATATAGACTTTATTTTTTTTTACTCTGTCTAAGCCAAGGGGAGGCCTTGCAGTCTCAGGGTTTTTCTCCTCTGGTTTGTTCTCGGTTTATTTGCCCCAGACTTCATCAAGAGCCATTTAATTCAGCTGTGGTGAATTAAATGGGTTCTTTGGTTCATGTCATGTTGTGGACATCTCAGGGTCTACCGCCTGTGTGTAGCTGCTGTTTACTGTAAAGACCCTTTCATGGTTCTCTAAGCCTGGAAGCTCTTATCCCAGCTTGAGGTTTACTATCAGCTCTGTACTCCAACAAAACACTCAAGCCCTCCGGGAGGAGTAGGTTCAAGTATGTTCCACCATAGTTGGGATGGATAGCCAGGCCTGTATTATTGATGTTGTCAAAGCAGATACAGAAAAAAGGACTTGGTAGACCTAAACAACCTTGCGACTACGACTAGATATTGAATCCCAAAGACTGTTCCTTTATGGTGAGAAGGAGGCCCAATGTACCTGCACAGTTAGAGAAAACTCTGATTGGTCATTGCCATCTTTTGAACGTTGTAGATTGTAGGATACATGCACGTAAATGCACTCACGTTTCTCTCGTAATTTTCAGGGTCACTAAAATTGTCCTTCTTCGGGATTCGTGGTATGTTTATGTGAGCACAGAACAGTCATGCTGAGATTCAAAGACACTTGATAGTTATGGGGCCAAGGTTCAGCAGTTTCAAGTATTCATAAAGCTTAACCTAATGTGTTGCATTACACAAACAAGTCCTTCTTAAGTATTTTGACCCACCCATTCCTGGCTGGAATGGTTGAGTAACAGACTGATAACCTTGTGACAAAACTAGCAAACTAAATGCAATGTTATCCAGGAATGGAGAGAATGACTCACTCTCCCTATTCCCATTACTAACATGGAAAGATTTTAGTACAGTAAGACCCAACCTAACATGCCTGTTGTTATAATAAGTAAAAACTAATGCATGAGAATTATCTGTGATATGTAGTTACTACTGTAAGGCTCGTATTATCAGAATCAGAATCAGAATCAGAACAACTTTATTTATCCCGAAGGAAATTAGTGTGCCAGAGTTACAAGAAATAAAGAAGTATAAGCAATAAAAGAAGTATAGGCAAAAAATAACAATAATAAATAATAGAAATACAATAAGAAATGCCATATGAAACAAGTGATAAGATAAGGAGTGCAAGTTAAACAAGAGTATAAAAGTATAAAAATATTTCACGTGGTATGAGAATTAAATATGAAATGTAGTAATATTGCACATTATAAACAGATGTAGTAATATTGCACATTATAAACAGAATGACATGAGTTATGAGTTAGTAAATTTGATTGATCAACCGTCTGAGAAGCATCCAAAAATTATATGGACATGGTGAAATTGCAACTATGAAAACTGGCATAGATTTGTATTACAGCTAAGATATGAGCAAGAACTAAACAGATGTTTACCTTTTTATGTAGAGATTTTTGCACTGCGTTATGTTGGCAGTGTCATTCTGTCTGTTGTTATTGAACAAGAGACCGGCTTGAACAAGAGACTACTGGACTTGTCATCCCGGCATTCCTGGCATTTTCCCTCCCAGACAGGGACAGTTTAGCTTTGGCTCAACAGTAGCTACATTTACATGGAGTCTAATATTCTGATTATTATTGGTTTAAAAGCCTAAAGATGATAAAAAAAAATTCCATATAAACACGTCAATCAGAAAAAAGAAGATTCAATAATAAAGTACCATGTAATTACAAAGTAATAACAGAATAATAGCTTGGTATTAACAATGGGTATATCTAGGTAACATTAGATTGAATTATGTAACAGGATAATAAAAAGGGAAAATAAAGGGTAATAATGGGAAACACAACAAGGCAAAACTAGTAGTAATATTATGGTAAGCTGCTAACAATAAAACGGTTATATCAGGGCAATATTTGGATTTGAAATGATAATATGATAAAAAATTAATAGTGTGATAATATGATGATTATGAGGTAATATAGGTTGATGTTTTCACAACATTATAGGCTACTATCAGTGTCACTATCAATACCTTCAAAATCCCTTAAATTCTAGAAAGTCACAGTCAGTAATAACCGTGAAATTCATCCTCCCTTATGTTTCAAATTATACGTTTAATGCTGTGACTTGTTGCCTGAAAACACTTATAAATATCACTGAATCTGGAATGCAAAATGTTGCATAGGAGTAGTTTAAACCTTTACATAAACGGATCAAAAGAAAAATTGTACCATGAGTTAACCTGATCACTTTCTGGCTGCAGTCTTTCTGCGCATGGCTTCTATTCAGGGTTGATCTTACACTTCCAGAAAATGTCGGCTTCCAAGCTGAACTGGATCTTTGCAGAGATTTTTTTTTTTTCCCCAAACATGTACTGAAGAGATATTGCTGAATGGGTTGGTGCTGAAAGGTAACTGTTAAGACATCACCAGGACCGTATTACATCCTATGTAGACAGTTGACCCTGATGTTTACAGTGGTTAATTTGTCTTTATGTTGTCAGCTGAGAATTTATTGTCTTTATGAGAAGATGTGATATGTCGCTTACTATCAATTAGAAAACACTTTGTGTGACTTGGATAAAAACAGGGGAGCTCTGAGTGAGCAGCTGTTTTTGTTTTATAGAATAATATGTAGTGAAAGGGTTTATGTCGATAAGATCTCAGCAACGATGAATGATTTTGCACTGATGACAAAAGGTTTTTACTCAGCCATGTGAAATAATTAGATGTGACATCACACAGTGGGATTTTTAATCTTTAATAAAACAATTTGAAAGAATATCAATGAATCTTTGCTTGCTGTTTAATTTCTATACAACCAGTTATTTCCACCCAACAGTGGAAAATATTTGTTACCCCAGTATACATATTACTAAGCTGTAGTATATGATCGGTATATTTTTGTTATATTTTGGTGTTGGGTACCCTGATGACTGTCATATTCTCTGTGGAAAAGAGTTGGTCTGCCAGTGTTGGCAGTGTACTTTTTAATTTATACTTGGCGCTGCGATTGCTACCACAGACGGGGTGCTCAGTAAATGAATTATGCCTCTTGTCTATTTTGTCAAGACTAAGAGGAGGCCACAAAATTGAGCTAAACTGATCTTTCGACTCCAGCAACAATGTTTATTGCACACAATATATGTTTTGTGGGAAAAATTACCTTTATCAAAATAATACGCCAACTATATCCAATGTGATTTTATGTTTACTGCACAAAGAAAATCAAATGCTACTTTAATTCTTTTAAGGTGTCAGTACAACCGATGTCTGCCATTGCTTTTTGTTATTGTTAATTAGCAACTTAGTCTCTGCTGCAGTGTTTAGTTAATATACGCCTCCTCCACTACAGGAGATAATACGTGATGAAGGGTGTCATCATGTCTCTTCAGTTACCCAAACTGAGCAGTTTGTGAACAACACAGCTCTCCTCATTAAAACTAATGAGCCCAACTATTGGCTGTCTGACAATCTTCAATGAAAAGTGCAGCATTAGGGGACTAATCGGCGGTCTGTGATCTACATAAGTGTGTGGACCAAAGCGTAACGGGACATATGGAAAGCGTCTTTGACAGACTTCCAGTTTTGGCTGGTAATGGATAGCGGTTTTCTCCTAATGACTGATTTTTTTTATCCAGACATTCCTTCTGTTAGACTTAATAAAACAGAGAAGACTTCTGTATTGGAAAAAACTGGGTTATACTGGTTACGAGTGCTGGCAATTACAGGATCAGTCACTATCGGATATTACAGATATTATTATATTGTAATTTCATCTTGGATGATTAAATCTTACATTTTTCTGATATGAGATAAACAGTTTCTTCAATGATTGAATATTGAACTTCTTTCAAGGTAACTGGTCGTGACTTTTTCTGTGATATTCAATGTATTTTATGCGAGAGCTGACAAGAAAGTGGATTATGTGGTTGAAACACTCATATCTCAATAATCTGGTAATTATATCATTTGTCACATTGTTGAATTTTATAGGTTTCATTGTGTGCAGAGCTGCAAAAATTAGTTGAATAATTGTTAAAGTAACCAGCAGCTATTGTCAGCAAAATTTGATTGGTTTCAGCTTCTCAAATGTGAGAATTTGAGAATCTTTTTTTGGTTTTACATTATAGCACAGTGTATATTTTAGGTTTTGGGTTTGTCAGACAAAAAAAAGACATTTGATGATAATATTGTGCTAAATTTGTGGGTTTTTTTTTTTACTTGTCTAATGTTTTATAAAGCAACAGATTCTGCATTAGGCTCTTTTTATGATTCAGATACACTAAGAAAAATCATTTATAAACATGGTTTATACGACTAGTAACTAGAAACTGTAAAAAGTGTTTCTGCTTAGATGAATAGACAGATCAGTCTAGCATTCGTAACGGTGAATATTCTGTATAAAATACATTCATGTATTTATCAGATGTTGTAGACAGCGGTAATTAGGGTAATTAGGCTTGAAAAATTACTTGAATGACGATTTGATTATTAAAATAGTTGCTTTAAATTCTTCAGTATTTGGGACCACCAGTTTCTTCGCTCTATTTTAATTGTACCTTAACATTTAGGTCGTGAAGCCTGGTGAGCAGTACAGTATTGAGCTGTAAAAACTGTAAGCGATGTTGTCTTTTTTTTCAGGTGATGAATCATGCTCTTCCAGTGGTATAGTACCCTACTCCATCTTCTCCCTACTACAGTTACAGTTGATCTATATTATTGTAAGTGGTTAAAGTCAATGTGTTTTTCATGCATTTGTGGAGGCAGGGGGATTCTGGGAAGTTCCCATGTTAATGTAATTATGTCTGTTTAATAGGACATTGTGGTCTTGAATGTTTCCCTCTATGCTAATTGTGATGAGGAGAACACGGCTGTCTCCTCGGCCGTAGACTCCATCTGGATAAAATCTCTTTTTATTGGACTGGTCTTCAAAAGTTCTGGCTTAAAGATCGCTACTGGCTAAAATAACAGTGTCTGTGATGCTGGCTAAGTCTGTCTGACTGTCTCTGTGTTTCTGCTCTCATGTCTGTCCTGGTGCAGTTGTTAATGCTACAGTATACCCTTATCATTGATTTTACACTCATGCACTTTGAGTTAAGATATAATTAAATTGACTCATTAACTCAAATCCAGTCTGAACAAGCAGAGAAGACGCTTGCAGACCTTGAATTCAGACTCAATAATTCGTTATTGTGACCGAAGCAGGAGACAGGATGATCCAGGAAGGACTTTTTGAAAGTGCAACAACAACCGCCACATCGCAAATAATAATTGATAATTGATAAATAGTACCACACACTCAATCAATGAATGATTCTTACAGTATTTAATGATGGGCAACTACTAACATGTTAGTAGTCAGTGATGTCTTTAAACTCAAACTTAAGAACTAAGTTTCTGTCCATGAAACATGTACCGTATTTTTCGGACTATAAGGCGCATCTAAAATCATTACATTTTCTCAAAAATCAACAGTGCGCCTTATGTATGACCTTTGGTTGTGTTTACTAACCTCGAACCGATTTTATGTTGTACACATTACAGCCCGATGACAGCAGAGACTGACTCGGATAAAACTGAACAATGTTGAGAGGGATCCAGACATGTTTGATGCGGATATCGCCCACTTAAACTTGTATTTTTGTGTTAACCTCCAACTGAGAGTTATTATAAATTAGTTGAATAAAGTTTGACTTATCCGACAATTGATGTTAATTAATACTGCGCTTTATATCCCGAAAAATACTTTACATTTTTCTTAGATATTATTATCTCAGAATGATACAATATTAATATTTGGTAATTAGTAAAAAATAAAGTGTTTGTAATTTAAAAATCATCCAGCTGGAGTCACCTTGTGAAGCAACTGCTCTTTTACTTGTTTAACATGCTTTTACTACTTTTACTTTATACTTTTTATTTGACCATTTTGATGCTCTGTTATAACTCTCTTTCTATTTCTATTTCTCTCTCACTCACACACACCCTTTCTCACACACAATCATCACAGGCCAGGATTTTCCACTCAAGATCCAGACAGCAATTGGCTCGTCATCCTTGTTGCTCATTTTTCATGTCAGTCTTTTCCCTGCTGAAAGCATCACTGCTGGGATCCTCTCAGATTAACAAACAGGCCTTTCAGTACTCGCCTCTAAATATTTTAATTTCACTGGCCTCATTTAGCCTTGGCTTTGCTCTGGATGAGTTGGTGGTATATGTTTTACTTTTCTGTGTGTATGTGTGTATTTCTGGATGATGAATGTCTCATTTTCTCCAACTTTTCAAGTTGGTTTTTTTTTTTTCGCTGTGATTTTGGCATCCTGAAGTGTTTGATTCCTTTCTGAGAATGTTTGCAACAGTGCTGGGGAGACTCATTAGTTGTTTGGGTTTGTTGGCAGTAACAGTCTAGGATTTGACGTGTAAAAAAAAAACGTAATGTTGTGATGCTTGAGAAGGGCTCTGATTGGACAAGCTTTTTCAGTATACAAGTGATAATCTGCAGTAATTGTCTTTGCACAAAACGTACAAGTATAATAACATTTTTGTCTTGACCATATGGTCAGATTTATAAGAATAATAAGATTTTGACAACGCTGTTTATGTGTGAAGATGATGTGCTTCCACACCACGGAAAACGGCCAAAATATAATTTTCTTCATCCTGTCTTAAGTCTCTTGTCTACTGTTTTTATAAATAATTGGAAGACAAATGTTCCCTGTGTGTCCCCTAAACCGCTGAGGCATTTTCAGATTTATACGCTCAGTGTGGACGTGTACGCCAAAGCGGAAGGAAAACGATCTTATTGTGGATGAGAAAGTTTTACACGTCATGTGAACATGTCTTATGGGCACCTACACATGATGATATGGCTAGTGATTGTGATTAATTATTTGTATTGTTCCAGGTCTTTACTGTTACAGGATATATTTGGGCTTTATTTTCATAGTTTTGTCTATCATTTCTATCAGTAACAGCTGAGATCTGGGAAATGGTGACATTACTAAAAAGAACATTGGCGGGTAAAGAAACGCGACCAGTGACGGGATGTAAAATTATTACACAAACTGTCCATTGGAGACATCTGAGTTAACAAATCCACATCTGGCTTCATCTGTAACCTGCTGTACTTACTGTAGTTGTGCACACATAGTTTTCCTGTGCAGTGAGTACTGACATGTCAGCAGATCCGAAAGGTAACGTGACGTGTGTAATTACCAATCGACACAGAGTCGTCCCTATCCTGTAGCCTCACCCAGTTTTCCAGTCTTTCTAGTAATATGTCGTTGACTTTACCACTTTCTGTGTTTAAGTAGATGTTGTGTGTTGTGTAATTCATAGCAACGTTTATCACATATGTGAATCTTATTTCTTTTATTTCGGTAATACTTCGTTTTTGTCTTAAAGATTCTTATTTGGTCTGCATGTAAGTCTTTTAAAAGGTGGATCATAAGCTTCAAAAAGGAAGCACTGACGTACTTCTTACTGGAAAGTTAATGAGAATGTGAAGGTAGAGTGATATTTCAGTAGCCTTGAATTCATCAGTGAGTTGTGAAGTGATTGATGAGGTCTTGGGCTCTCCAATCAGAAAGCAGTGGCCGTCTCCTGCTGAATGACTTAGTCCTCTGTTCATACTTTTGGAAACCTGAGCTCCCTCAACGCCTCCTCTGCTTCTTTTTTGGACCTATAACCAGCTTCTTCCAGGATCACAGCATAATTAAGGTCAAATCCCAACATTTCTCTCAGCATTTCTGTGAGTGGAAGCACTTCTGACCCATTGGGAATCAAACACCTAATCATCATCATCAAGCTCGAGTCACTCGCATTTTGCTCCACCCTCCTCAAAAATACAGCAAATTTTGAAACTGTCAGTGAAAAGCACATTTATTACATTTATTATGACAAGTCAGATTGGATTATTAACTTCAGAACATTTCTGACGAAGCTATAGTAACAGTGGTAAATTTAACACTGTTGTTTTTAGACTAGTTTAAAATTATACAATGGAACTAAAACAACGATAGCAAGAATCTTCCCTCGGTTCCTTCGGTCCATTGTTGTTGAGTTCACGGGCAGGAAATGGAGGAAGTGTCGCATTATCGGATTTGGTGTGAACGCAGCTTTAGCCGACACTGCAGGAGCCGAAGGGAAGCAACTGCAGTAAGTGAAAAAGTCAGGTGTTGTCAATGTGTTGTCAAGTTCAATTTTATTCATATACCCCAATATCACAAATTTGAAAACGCAGAGTTTTGCAATCTGTGCAGCATACAACATCCTGCATCCTTATACCCTTGAAACCTATTTCATGGGGAAAAAATAGAAGAAACAACAACAAAGGACGAACCTCCGATCACATTTTATAAATCCGCCTGACGAAGATGCTCTTTATTTCACGATAAACCGCTGCATGAAAACTTGTATAACTTGGTTAAGTTTCTGACTGTAAATTGACAAAGACTGATTGCAAAGTGACTCAGAGGGTTGTTGGATTTACTGTTAAAATTAGGACACACCAACTGTTTCATGCCAATTCTGACAAAAGAAGGCAGCATTTCTCAGCTGGCTTCCCTTGGATTGTGACAGACCTAGTTGAGTAGTTATGACCCTGTTATGGTCGCACTTTTAATGAGGCAGTTATATAACTACTACTACTTTACATGTACATCATCCTTGTATTGTTCACCAGATTCTGATTAATTTCACTCTAGCTGAAAGAGTTGTTTTTGCAGGATGAAAAGCTGGTAGAGAGAAGTTGTTGATGGAAGAGAAAGTGGAAGACAGGAGAGGAGATGACAAGAGTAAAGTAGACAGAGAAGTAGAGAGTGAAGTTAGGACGATTTTTCTGTGTGAGTGTGTGTGTGTGCGCTGTGAGACGTGGCAGAACGAGGTCTGGCCAAGCGGCAGATCTGTTCCATATGTTTCCTGGAGAAAGAGAGAAAGAGGCAGCTCCCCTCCACCCCACCCACAGCACACTGAGCTTTCATTTAAAAAGACAAAACGGTTGAGAAGCAAAGTATCCTCAGCACTCCCTCGTGGTACCGTGCTGCAGCTCCTTCTGATTTTCTTTGCGCTGAAAGATATCAGTTTCAGGTAGACCTGAATCTGATGGAGGCAGCTGGGCAGGTGTTGGTTTTTCTGGGAGTCTGCAGGAATCTGACTGCTGTTTGACAAGGGGGCCTCCCAGTGAGACTGAGAGGGCAAAGAAAACATGGTTTCATCACATTCATCATTCCCGTGTGTTTTTCAGCATTTAAACTGTTTTTGTCTGAGGGACAAGAATGAAGACCTTTTGGGTCCAGCATCAACATTCAGCACCTCCCACTATGAAGCCTTCAGCTACAACATAATTTCAAAGCAATATAATGGGCACTTGAATTTACTGGGAAATTGTTGAATCACGATGTCTTTCTCTTAAGAACTGACACCCCATTTATATACACAAGGTGGATCCCTTTCTAACGTATTCCATACCAACAACATACTTCAACAGAAAACTCATCATATTAGTGAAAAGGCTTGGGCGGTATCTATTTTTTTAATACCATTCATTTACCTGGGTTTATGGTATATGATGATATTTGGTACAAAATATACTGGTCAGAAAGACAAATCAAAACCCCAGTTTGACTATAAAAAAACCTGCAGGAACATTTGTCAGACTCAGGAGTGGTGGTGCACCATTTCCACAGTGCAGCGGTGCTGGCCAGTGCACAGGAAACATTGCACAGTTGGAGCGAATAATGGATTCCACTAAATACCAGCAAATTCTGAAAGGATGACTTCTATAACATGATAATGATCCTAAACATACCTCAAAATCCACCATAGTCTCATCTTAAGAAACACAAGCTGAAGGTTTTGCAATAACCGTCACAGTTCCTTGACTTGAACGTAAATGAAAACCCAAGAATACTGCAGAACTATACTTTTAGCTACAAAAAGTGTTTCAAGCTGTGATATCTGCCAGAGGCGGTGATACTGAGCACTGACTATGCAGGGTGCCACAATGATGTTTTTATTTTGTATTATTATATCACCAAAATATGTTATTTATCAAGTGGTGGTCAAACTTTAGCCTACAGCTGTATGGAGCCTGACTACCAGTAGAGACTGACATCTGGTGGCGCGTGTTGTGCATTACAATACATCACTACAATAGAGCATCTCCACATCAGTTTAACATAAAGAAGAGCGTCTGTATTGTTGCCGGTATTGAAAATTATACCGTCAGGATTTCTAAATACCCTGGTATACCATAATAATGTAAATGTAATGTAAACTTGAAGCCTATTAAGGAAAGTAGTGATCCCATTTTATGTGATCTTTAATTGACCATGTTAATGACCAATAAAATATTAGCCATTACGAGCTAAGCTAAGTCATCATCATTCAGTACTAACAATGGATTGATTACCATATGTACTGTAGTTTATGGTGATGGGCTCACACAGATTTAACACCAACTCTCCCGTTCCAGTCGGCTCATACAGCGTATTGTTTTTTATGCTCTTTGTTTTGGTCTTACGGGCATAAGCCAAGCAAATTAGGTATATGAATCAAAATACAAATGAAATAAAACAGAATAATACTGTCCATTTATAAAAATGCTGCTTTTGCCTTTAGTTGTACATACTTATTTAAATAAAGACAGATGTCTTTGTTCAGCTAATCGCCAAAAAGGATTAAACACAGTTTTGTGTAACTTGAAGGCTTTTTGTCGAGGACTAAACGCGCAGGATCCTCAAAGCCAAATCCCTTTTTTATCAGTAAAATTGCTGCAGCTGACTCATTATCAAATAAATATGTGCTGCTCCAATTTGCTGACAAGCAAGCTTTAATGTTTTTATTTTAGGAATCTGAACAGATCTACAGTTTGTGGTAAGGGGTGCAACTAAACACTGATGTACATATGGACACCTTATGGCACCTTTTTGTTTGTAGATGAAATATTGGGGAAGGAGAATTAAAAAGGAAGATTCATGTGACAGGTGAATACTTGCTCGCTCAGTGACTCATAAAACTAATTACTGGTAGGATATATAAGTATCCAGAATCCATGTTTCTTAACACTGTTGAGACTCATTAAATATGAGCCAATCACTCTCTGGCCATCTTCTTCCTCTACTGGATCTCCAGACCTTCACTGTCACCCAGAGAATTGTACGTAATCATTTAGTGTACAGTGACATCTGCTGGCGGATAAAGAACTTGCTCAACTCCTCTTTATAAGACAGAGAAACCAAAAGTGGTTGAACATGCAGGTGGAGAACATACTTCTGTAACTAACCCTAACCCTATTATCTATAGTTGTTGGTCGGACCAAACAAGTCATGATAGACATTTCATGGTATTTTATATCAGTTAATAATAAGTTGCAGCTGTCTAATAATACAATCCACATATAATATATGATATTATAGAGTAGTAGTACAAATGATTTTTAATCTGTGGTAATCAACCTTATAGCTCTGTTAATATTTTACCCATTGATTTTTTTTATTTTTTTCTATCGTTTAAGTCCAGTGTGTGTGTGTGTGTGTGTATATATATATATATATATATCCTAAAACCTAAAATCACAAAAGTCGAGACATAATAGGGAAGGTGTTCCAGGTTTATTTAAAGACATACTCAATAAATATAGCACCATTTCAGTGGAGAGGACACACTTGAGGAAACAGGAACATCTTCATATAAATGATGCTCTCAGTCATAAACAGGCATCTGGAGTTTCTATTCAGGGTTGGGGATTACATTACCTGCTTATACTTTTAAGACAAACTAATTCAATTGGTTACTGGTATTTCTTTAAAACAAAGTGTTGTAATTTTTAGATTCCTTACAGAAAGTCCATCCATCCCCAGCCCTGCCGAGTACACTTTTACATCAAGGACAATGTATAATTCAGTCTGACGTGTAGCTTTCAGCCTCTTAATGACAATAGAGACATGCGCTGAGATAATATTAAACATCCACGTGACAGACAGACACGGGGCTTCAGAGTGACTTATTGCACTTAATAATGCCAGCATCATTAATTGACTGTACAGACTTCTGCTGGAATAAAAATATGTTTTAGTTTGAATTAAAGCTTTTAGCCTCCAGATATAATACAGTCACTGTTTGTCCCAACTTTAAAAATGCCCCAATATAATATGTAAGGAAATGACAAAAGATAGAAAAAATCTATTTTGTTTGTTATTGTTTAAGATGTCTTAATCTACTCAACTTTCTCTTGTGTTACGTATAAACTAGAAAGCAAAGAAAACAAAAAAGGATCTCATTGTTAAAAAGATACTATATTGTAATACTACTTATATCAAGTCATTGTGTGTTTTTTGCTTAAAGTGACCAAAAGGAGGCGCTTTGTTCTTGGAAAAGTTCATACAGCACCAAGATGCAAGGATCACCTTACAAAATATACCTCATAAAGTTAAGCCGGGCTCTCATGTTGAATTTGATTATAAGGTACACCTGTTTGTGTTATTTTGTCCACCCCTTTACACTGTCTGTAGTTGCTGCTGACAGTAAACATTTACATAGCGCTGTAGCTTACGATGTTACAGTCATTTTCAGCACTGACATCCTAACCGAGAACTTGCTTATGAAAAACGTACCAGCATTCAACAACATGTACTACAGTTTCTACTATACATTAATGTAATGAAATGTTCTATAATTTTCTCAACAGCTATAGTAACACTCAGGGAATACACTTTTATTTATCACAAATATTTCCAGCTCCTTCCTAATGCTGTAACAAGAACATTGGCAGTTCTCCATTTTCTGAGTTGTCTTAAATGCAACGTTTTCCACTCCCTACTTTCTGAAGTTTCCGAGCTGAACACCCCTCCGTCCAGTCACACAGCGAAAGGTGGCCGGTTGGATGTTCCAGTATTTAACAGGGTTGGCAAACAGACTGATGCCTGTGTACAGGTTCTTCTTGACACTGGTCCTGACAGGACAGAAGTCGTTGACTCCCACGCTGCTGATTTTGTTGCCATGGAGGAAAATCACCTGAACAGACAGAAAAAGATTTTTTTTTTCATTGAAAAGATTTTTTTTTTTATCTGTTATGTTTCTACTTTGACAGTAAACCGACCGTGATTGAGAGTCCTGTACTAATTCTGTTGTACTGTTACTTTGGAAATTCAAAATCACAACTTTCAAACCATAAACATTTTTTTTAGCTTTAGGTTGCCAAGTTGAAGGGACCTGATGTATTTGAGATGGCTGAATGTTGGAATAATGTATTATAATTAGCTTGGATTAGAATTAGGGGGGCACATCCTGCTAGGATTTCATTTGTAACACACACTAGACTATGGATCAGATATCGCTAATCGTGTCAGTATCTGACCTGGAGGTAGCGCAGGGAGCTGAGGCCCGGAGGGACCTTTTTCAGACGGTTGTTGTCCAGGTGGATCGTGCGGATGTTTGGGATGCTGGCAAAACTGCCATTTTCTACAGACTTGATCTGGTTAAAACCAAGTCCTAGTCTGCAAAAATGGCAAAAGATATTTGACAGTGATAAAGAAAACAAACAGATTTATGTGTTAGACTTAAACATACATATGCTTTTGGATACTTGGATAATGTCTTAGGAAAATGTCAGTTTTCACCTCTGCAGGTTTTTATATCTGATGAAATCTTCTACTTCCACCTTAGTGATCTTGTTGTAGTCCAGGTTCAGCTCTGTGATGGAGGTTGGGAGGTCTAAACACACCAAACATAACCAGTGTAAAGGGTAAATCAGACATACTGTAGTTCATCATACTTTATCTAGTTGTACACTTGAGGTCCAATGTAGTAAAACTGTAGGTGGGTAATTGGAGGAGAAATAAATCTTTATTTGTTTAAATCAGCACAACAGATGATTGATATTCTACCTTTGGGTATTGCAGTTAGTTTAGTCTCTGATATACCGACGTATATCGTTGACAAGCCATTAAAAGCTCCCAGCTCAATCCCACTGTTAGCCAGAGGGTTGGCACCCAGCTCTGTTTGGAAAAACACAAAACATCTGGTTGGATTATGAAGGACTCATTAAATTTTATGATTATAATGGAGAACATCCAGGAATGGAGGTAATCCAGGAAATTACTGTAGATCTATCGTAATGATCAATATTATTTCCAAATCATTTTTCATTCAAAACAAAATTATTTGGATAACATAATTAAAAAAAGCCTTTTACAAAAGTCATCTAAATTACCTATAAGTGTTTTTATACAAGTACATGAGTGTGATGAAGATTAATGTGACTGAATTCAAGTATAAATAATTAACGTCCTGATACAGTATTCTCATAAATTAGATGTAGACGGTCTTACCCAACACATGGAGCTTCTTCAGGCCTTTAAATGCGTCCTTCTGGATCCTGTTGATCTTGTTTTCATGGAAGCGGATCTCGATGAGGTTTGGAGGCAGGTTTGCAGGAATCTCAGTCAGCAGGTTGTAGGACAGGTACAGCAGTCTGAGATGATCCATATTCCTGAAGGCCTTGGGGTGAATCTTAGAGATCTTGTTGTTGATCAGAAACAGACCCTGTTGTAGGAGAAAAGAGTCGGAGTTTCCTGGTGTTAGGACGTGAAACTCAAGTGAAAAGAAACAACACAACAAATAGACAGCAGAGTTAACTTCTGTTTTTAAGGTCAAGAATGAACCATTTACAAAAATAACATGTCATTACTGACAAATGTTGATGGAAGTCATAATCTGTTTTTGTATTGAAAATAATTTGCTGAGGGTTTTTTTGTACAGGAATAAAGACTAATTACAACTAAGATTTGATTACACTGGAATCGATGAGCAAATAAAAAAACAAAAAACAAATTGAAATCTACACGAAACTCCGCCCTATTCAGGTTTTGATTAGCTGCACCATTTAATACTTAATGACAAACCACTGTAGAAACACAAATCTGTGTTTCCTGAGATACAGCACAGTTCAATACACAGTTTTAGACTTTGATGTGGTTTATTCTCAGCTGGGGAAACAGCAGCTAGTTGAGTCTCAGACAGACCGGCTGTAAGTGCCTCTAATCCTCAGCTGGTAGTTTCATTCAGTAGTCTTGTGAGGCTGCAGGCTGCATTTGGACTGATGCCGGTTAAGTTTTTCGTTTTACTCGTAACCTTGACAGCTACAAGATGGTTTCCTCATTCACTTTTATCTTGAGTACACACTTGCACATTACTTCATGCACCAACAGCTTTGTGGCACAGGTGGAGCCTCAGCTTTACCTTGCGTTTAGTTTCAAGCAGCAAATGTTAGCATGCCACTATGCTAAACATTAGCATTGTGAGGATGCCAACATTAGCATTTAGCTCATAGCTTGATGTTTAGGTCTGTTTAATGTTCAATACTGTGTGCAGGGTAAAACCGTCTCATGCTTCCTCTTACATGAAGCTTGTGGAGGCCTTTAAAGTCATCCTCCTTGATCTCGGTGATATCATTGTTTTGGAGATCTATTATCACAGTGTCTTCAGGAATCTTCTCAGGAACAGAGATCAGACCTGTTGGCAGAATCACAAATCCCTGATTAAAGACCAGCGTAGACCAACACACCTGTGTGTTTTAAAGATGTATGAGTAGTTCTTTGATACAGGACAACATACATAATCATCATTCTGATGAGTCAGAAATGAGAGTTTGGTGTTGACTCTACTGTATGTTTGTATTTAGTCTACAACTGTGGCAGTGACGTTCACTCCCACACTGTTAACGTGGCCTTAAAATGGTTTACTGGCATTAAAGACAGTCAGTCAGTGGGGGAGGGCAGCAAACACCAGCTGTTTCATGAGCTGTTTTGTCACTTGACAGAGGAAATACTGTAGTAATAGTTGGGATGTGGCAATCCATGAAGTAAAAGTGATAAAATAGCTTTTTACTGTACACTACAAGCGAGGATTTAAGCTATAGCTTTGCAACCATTAATGTCCTAAAACATTGAAACCAAATCAAACATGGTACTGGGGGAAACGTTTCTGCGGTCTTTTAGGAAATTACTGAACCTTTCAAAACAATTCAATGATATATTTATGATGTACATCGTCAGTATGAAAAGGGTGGAGTGCAACGGGAAGGGAAGTCCGAAGGTATTACGAGACGGAGTAATGCATTGTTTGTTTTGATATTTTCACGGGATTTGTTGACAATAAGAACATATACAATAACGCCAGATGTATACATCTAATCTTAATTCTTCATATAATTTGATAAAAGCATCAATATTCATCAGTGTATCTTTGGATATCCCACCTTTAAGGTTTTCAACAGTAATGTGTGTTCTCACCCTGGTCAGAGCACTGCACCACTTTGGGTGAGCAATGGCAGCTGGCTGGACAGTTATCATCATCATCATCATCATAATCATCGTCATCATCGTTGTCGTCATCCTCATCTGATTCTTCCGAATCAGCCACCATGATGTCATAGTTTCTCATGAAGTCATTGATGTTGATTGGCTGGTAGGGTTTGGCGTTACCTAGCGCCAGCAGGCAAAGCAGGAGGAAGACCCTCATGATTTTGCTAGAGGACTGGTCAGCGAAACACCAAATGGGGAGAAGTGTGGGAAAAGGTTTAGAAAATTAGATGAGCTCTCAAATAAAAATAAATAGTTTTATCCCAACATCAATTGAACCTCAGTTCACATTGTCCACATGAGTAACCAACTGTAATGACCATGTTACAATTTTAATAGCGACGAAGGCATTTTTTGGAAGCTTGTGGTCACCTTTGATGTGTATTGTCCTCATCTTTCTGGCTTTTAAATACATAAACTAGAATTGACTCCTACAAAATGTTTGAGAGAAGAACAAGGAGGATATAGAAGAGATGGCAAAATGTAGCACTGTCCAATGAAAAGCAATCAGCTATGTAAACAGGAAGTGACCACAAATGTATTATATATAATTATATATTTGTGTATCTCAATAGTCACTGTGTTTTACTGGGTTTTACACCTATGTTACTATGGTAACACAATACAATCATTTTGAGAGTGTTATTTACTGGTAAGCTGTAGTGGACTAAATAGCAACTACCTCTCTTTAAAGTTGGATCCTTATATTCTACTGCTGGTAGATGGTTTAACAGTGCTAATCTCACCTCAGACCCAGCCTCAACGTTTTCAGTGCTCCAATTTCCTGCTAGAATGAGGAATGTATTGGTAAAACAATGCAGAGCATACAGAGTTCCTGTAGTGATCGGTTTCAGTAACTGCTGCTCTTTGTAAGTTTTTTCAGTGTTTCCATGAATCTGTAAAAACCTCCTTTGGAAATGAGCTCCTGCAGCCAACACAAATGCTTCTCCAGCTCTTACCTATTCACCATCTGTGGTAATTCACACAATGATTTATACATCTTCCTCAGTTACACAGCCAGCACAGAGAGGCCGATATTGTCTGGTTGCATAAGCTTCTGGTAATCTTGATGGATTTTAAGTCTTTCAGTCGAGAGTGCAGTCCACCCACAAATATGTGGTGGTGGTTGAGTATCCTGCTGCGACAGCAAAAACTGCTCAGCACAGACCCTTCCTCTGCACACGGGCTGCCTCTTATTCCACATGTGCACATTTAGCACAAATTGATGTGTGTTTTGACTTTAAACATATAAATGATAACTGTCACTACAATCCAGTCAAGCTGGTGCAGGTCAATGTTTTTGTTAACAGTCAGAATTGTCAATTTTGTAGATGTTTGATTTCATAAAACATCCAAACCAGAGAGATGTGACAAGCCTTTATCCCCTTCTGATCTCTGCTGCCTACATCAGGACCCAAATAATGTGTCATTTAATTTTTTACGATTATTAGACTGTTTAGTCTATAAAATGACTGACAATAATGAAATATCTGCATCCTGTTGAACCAGAGCTCAAGATGACATCTTCATGTATCTTTTCTGTCCAACCAACAGTCCAAAACCCAAACATACATATTCAATTTACAATTTAAAAAAAAACTAATAAAAAAAACAGAGAAAAGCTATAAATCCTCCCACTGGAGAATCTGGACCCAGAGAATATTTTGCATGTTGATAATTGCAGCTTTAAACAATTAATAACATCATTTTGATTAATTGTGATTTCAATGATTAACAATTAAGTGATTATAAAAGTTATTTCTGGTTTGTTTTCTGTTGATTGACTAATTGATCAGTTGTTCCAGCACTCATACTGGTGTAAGATCTGTCTACTTATCTGTTATGTGTTTGTTTTTACAATTTGTGAAAAAAAAAAAGCACTTTTGTCAAATGGGATCTTTAACCAAGACTGCATGAAATAACACATACATGAAAGCAGCATTCAATATAAAACCCAATCTATCTTCTCTTTAGATTTTGCCCATTTTCTAGTTGATTTAAAACATGAGCCACAAACTAATCAACAGTCCCATAAACTGATCTTGTTGAACTCTAAAATCTGCATGCAAATCAAACTTACTCAGAAATAAATGCATTTGAAATATTCCCCCATAACATACATCTGTTATTCCTGCAGTGAAAATGAAAGAAAAAGATTTTCAGACTAATCCTGTGGCGTCACTGAAACACCTCCAACCACCTTTCAGGCATCCAGCAGGAGTCTTTTAAACTGACCTAAACCCCCCCAGAGATGCTGTATTCTCTAACAGTAAAACATCCCAGCTCGACCAGTTAAAAACTTAAAGATAAGGAAGTCTTTTTGTTGATAAATTCAGGGTGTGTCCTACCTCAGCCGTCAGGTGTGTTTGTGTCCTGGTTTAAACCCCACACAGTGAGCAGAGCAGCAGTAGGGTCCAGCTGGAAGGCTGAGAGCTGGATCCTCAGTCAATACATTCCCAGTGAACAGAGAACAGCGTCACCCTGTCTCTCAAGGAGGAAAAACAACGGCCCCCAGAACACCCCCACTGATGGAAAACCTCTGCTGTTAGGGTGAGAGGTTCAGTTTCAGTAAAGAGCTCCTGACTCTGTCTGTGATCACACCATCTGTACGTCTCAGGGACTAGATTTAAAAAGGCATATTTGGCTCTTTAGTCATGTGCTTTTCATCAGGAGCTTTGAAGTGATGCCAGAATAGTTACTTTCAGACTCCTAAATTCTGTCACCTCCCCTCCCTTCACAGCCGTCTGATATATTATATGTCCTCCACTGAGGCCTGTTGGCACCGAGTGAAACTGTTGACCATGTAGACCAACAGTACATTTAGATAAACAGCAAAATGATCAGCAGGAGGAGGATGTTTGGACAAGTAGTGTTGTATATCATCAGGTAGCGGTGGATCTGTTCTTCATCCGTTAACAGAACAGGATGATGAAGTGGTAGTTATGGAGTGAGATCGATCTAATGTTTGAATAAACATCCCAAGTCATGTTTACATGAAAGTGTCTGACACAACCAGCACTTTACGCCATGTTTAGAAATTTTATAGACTCAATTATTAATTCAGCAATAAAAATGAAAAGATAATTAAAAGAATACAGAACCAAATATTGTTGTTCTATAATGCTCCTGTCACAGCTATATCTGAATGACTATATCTGAAAAACACATTACACCAAGGCTTATTCTGTCTTGTTTCAAGACACTTATACTTATTTCAAGAAGAAGAAAATCAAACCGACCTGGGAACAACTGGCATTATCTCAGCACACACGCAAAATCCTTTAATAAAATGTCCAGAATGCTTAAAGACGTGTTGAGACAGATAAATCGTCAGCAGTGGTACAAGTTACCACCACAGTCAGTGAGAACTGGCAGCTTTCTCTATGTGTTATTACAGAGAGGCTGTACAGATTGTAAAGTCACTGTCTAGAGTTACTCCTTAACTATAAAACACAGTCAGGAGAGGCAGAAGAGAGACACAGGAGACGCTTTGCAAACTCAAATCAACATTATTTGTATTGTGTTGTGCTCTGCGTGTATCTTAACAAGGCACCACAGCAAAGCCTAAAGCTACCTCCCAAGAATGGAAAAGCTAACAGTAGCTTGCTCCCTCGGGGGAGTATAACACGATTCCTTTTTCCATTGATGCTGGTATTTTCTGCTGAGCCCAGCTGGAACGGCTCTCTGAGGCACAACTTATGGCAGAGCCAGAGCGTCCAACTATGCCCTGGTTTGGAAGTCAGACAACCCAAAAAGGGAGCGGGGTCTGTGTTCTGGTTTCAATGCATCTTCTCGTTGGGGAAATCATATTTTCCAAACCATCAGAGATCTGGTTAAATGATCATCTCATCAACAAGGAGCCTGCTAAGCTCACCCATGTTTAACATGCTGTACTGCTTGAAGGAAATTCCTGCACTTAAAAGATTTAAAGCAAATTAAACATTTCTTTTTATTAATTCACAGCACAATCTAGAAATAGTATTTGTAATATAATGTTTTGTTTGGATTGAATACACATTTTACTGACTTCAGTTTACTCTGTTAAAGCTATTGACTATTCTGTCGCCCACTTATTGTTACGGACCATGGCAAAACTATGGATTATGTCTCCTCGTATAAATATCTGGGAATCATTTTCAGATTACTCAATTCAGCAGCTTGTGAAAAGATGATGAAATTTCATTTGTATTTTCAGACAGCGGCTACTTTCTGCCTCTGACAGTTTTTGCTACTTCCTGCCTTTGACTCTTGCCAGATCGGCTGCTGCTCTTTAATCTTCCAAAGGTTAAAAACGTTTCTACACTCCTTCATCATTAAAATGTGTAAGAGTGTTCTGGTAAACTAGAAGACTATGAAATCAAAAGGTGCCTAGTTTGAGTCTGGCTGGGACTCCTCACCTTTACACCGTCTGCAATGAAACTACTTAAAAATGTGCAAACAGCTATACTAATTTTTATTAGGAGTTCCCACTTTCTGCATTAAATTAGGAAAAAATCTAACGGCTTCCTCTCTTCATCTCTCTGGAACCTTGTTGTCTCATAGTTGTTTGGGTGTTTTTTCGAGTATAGATGTGTTTGTCATATTTAATTTGTTTGATGGTACTAGATTAGTCCTGTTTATGTAAGTTGGAAGACTTTTAAGGTACCACTTCAGCTTCAGATGTGATCTTTCATTTATTTCATAATGATGTTTTGTTGACTTTTAATCTTCTTTTCATTTTCGGTTAGATGTTGTTAGTATGTATCTCGCCATTGGTGCCGCCATCTTGGTCTAAGGACTCCTAAAAAAGATTTAATCTAATGATACGTAAATAATCAGCTGTTTTGTTTTTGTTTTTTTGTTTTTTTTCCCAGCTGTCCGTCTCGCACACATCTGACTGAACAGATACGCTTTCAACTTTATTCACTACAGCTGTCTATACAGGCTCTTATTATGAAATGTGCACATAAATGCAACCATAAGTGTATTTTCACTCTTCGAGTCTATTAGCAGGTGATCTAAAATCAGTAATCAATACAATATTATTACTGATAAAATGTTTAACCAATGACTCAACACTACTTAGTGTATGATGAAATCGATAAACTTAATTTGTCAAGTTGCAACTGAGTTAAAGAAAAAACCTTTGACCTTGTGCTCCTTAGAGTTTCTTGCAAAGATGTTAAAGAAGTTAAATAAGGACTTTACTGTTTGCAAATTTCAACACCGAGCTGAGCAGTCAAAATTATTTGTTTTTAGCTCGTTTACCTCACATTTTAGAAGCCTCATAGAATACAAGTCCAGTATAAGCTACTATTATCTGACGTGTAAGCAAACCACATTTATGATTCTGCTGTTAAAACCTCAGTCTACCTTTCCAGTGCCTCTTAATCACAGCTTCGTGGCTCTGTTGAAACAATACCCTGTTATAAGCCAGACTTTACGATTAAAGGATACAATTTTCCCAAACATTGCAGCGATCTGATTGGACCCTGATGTAAACCTGCCAGGGAGCTTTGTGTGCACCGTGATAGGAGGACCACGAGCCTGACAGTTTATCCTTGTGTTTACTGGTTGCGTGAAAGTAACAGAGCAGAGTCTGACAGTCTGCGAACTCGGTGTCAGTATTCATGGTTTTCAGAGAAGGATTCCCAGTTATTTGGGTGACCTTATGAACCCTTCTCTACCATCATAATAAAACCTGGAATTAATAATAAAGTTTTTTTTGTGTGTGTGTATATATGTATATGTATTTTTCCATCCCTATCATTTTGATTTGATGAATTGTTCTGATCATGGTGTTGTTTGGCAGTCTTTAAGGGGTAATTTGAATCATTATAGCCTTGAAGATTTGTTTAAGGACAAAACTGCAGCCTTTAAAATGTTGAACTTTTGTTTGGAGCAGGACGTCTGATGTGTAGTCATCCTCTGTTAGGGGGATCTGCATGCATGAAAACCTCATACTTCTCAGCTGACTGGTCGGCCACAGAAAGATTTAACTCAGTAGCTTTAATAGTCCAAGAGGGAAATTGGTTTGTGGTGGTGAAAAAAATGTATGCTGTAATTGTTGGAATTACAGTATTCAAGATCCAAATTAAATGTTAGAGATTATTTCCTGATGGGAGATGGCCTGCGTTCATAATGGGAGTCTGTCAGGATGTCTCTTCTCATTCAGGATCTCATACTTTCCAACCCATCAGTCGTCTCTGGACCAGCAGGAGCTCGTTGTGTTCTTGTGTTGAGGAGAATTTCCTCCATCTGAGCCTTTAAAGCTGTGAGTCATTGGGGCAACATGCAGGGCAACAACGCAAAAGAATTGCCTCAGCGTCGGTGTTGCTTTAGTGCCACGGGAACGTCTTGTTGCCAGGAAATATTTTAACAGACCAGTGACCCTTAAGCTCAGTGTGCTACCTGCTGCTGGACATGTTACAGAAAGGCTGCACAACAGACCACTGTTCACCATCCTCAGACTTCACCATGACCTCAACTCACCATCAGTCCACATAATGCAGGAATATTTATGGCTTATACCAAGTAGTTTGAGAAAACCCCCCCCATTATTTCAACCAGTCAGTGGTTTCATGCAGAGTAAATTAGTCTTGTGTACTGGTCTAATTGGCTTTGGGACGTTACGTTATGTACATTAAACAAGAACACAATAACTTTTAAAATGAAGTTAAGTGCCTTAACCAACATATTGTAAAATACCCTGTATGTTTTTAATGGACACGGTAGAAGCTAAAAAAGCAACTTTCTGTAAACAGTCTGAAGACGTCAGTCATTGTGAGAAGTCTGCTGCAGTTCTATCAGCACAGTTATATTAATTAGTAGGTAAGTTATTGTTTTAAAAAGTCAGGATAACAGTAAATTTAGAACAATAAATTATAGGTGCTCAACCTTTTTGGTTTGTAACTCCTCAAAATTAGATAATGTCTACTCGTCAACTCTCAACACAACCGGTGAAGGCAGATGGCCGCCCACCTAGAGCCCGTTTCTGGTTGAGGTTTATTCCCGTTAAAGGGTTTTGTTTTTTTATAGAGGTCTGCAAAAGTAGGAATATCCAGTAAGTAAAGATCAGATGAATGTCTACAACATCCAACAAAAACTACAAAACAGCCTCTGCTATTGTTCTTATACTGAGGGGCATTGAAGAGGTCATGTGACTGGTGACTGCGAGATTGGTCCTTTATGTGTCTGATTTGTGAGACTGATGAATGCAGCAGCTGTTCATGTTGGCAGTCGAGAAAAATGTACTTTTCTACAGGAAAACCTTTGATCTCTGAGCTTCGGCTCATTGGAAGAAAGTTTTCCAGCTGAAGTATGATGAGATGACGACTCCCAGCATCTAGACTGACCAGACATTACTGATTGTTGTTTTTAATGCTTTTCTACTTTTAGATGTATTTTTGTCTCCATATACTTATCTAATATTTCTATTTTTTCTTACCAGAGAAGAAGCTGGAGTTTTTGTCCTCTTCATATTTTGGTCTCTCTGTTCCAGTCATCCTTTAGATCTGTCTGGTACTGTAATAAATGATCCTAAACCTCAGGCTTTCAGAGGAAAATATTATGATAAAGTTGGCTTTTACAGCTCTGATAATTACAGCTTTCACTGAATCTGTATGACACAAGGCTAGAAGACATATTATGCAAAGATCACCACGATTTATCATGAATCATTCTTTAACAGACACTTGGCTCCACCTCATCTCTGAGGTTTAAAGTGTTAAGTTGATAAAATGACAGTAAATGGATGTACTAAATGTCCTGGATGTGCTGGCAGTGAAAGTCATATAATATAATCTAAGAGATTGTTTGGATATGTGACTCGTACACCTCACAGGTTGAATATTTGTATTCAGTGTCAACATGTGTCTATTGTTCTACTGTGTTCCAGATGGGAATATGAGGCGTATGTCTCCTGCTTTCAGACCTCTGAGTCACCTTTCACATCTCTGATCTGTTTTCCTGCAATTCAAATACATTGTTGTGCTCATTGACGCTGTTCCTAGATTATCAGACTATATCTTATTAAATGCACTAAAGAAGAAGAATAACCATTTGTGTAATCAGCAGCCCATAGTCATAAAAAAACAATATTACCTCATCACAGAAAACCAGTAATTACCAAAAATGAACAGAAATTGCAAAGATATATTTGAGTTAATTTAAAAACAGTGTTGTCATTACATAGTATATCGTATAGTGTAAAAAACATAATGAACACGCCAGAGCTGTTATTCTCATAATTATCATTTTATCTTAACAGTGGAGTGAATTGCAAATTCTGTGGTGTTTTTTATTCATATAAGTAGTGAATGTAAGCGGGACTTCATCAGTCAGGCAGGGATGGGAACATAGTGAAGTTTATTTAAATTCTGCATCATAACATTGTGTTAAACTGTAGTTTTATGATTGACACATCAAATAAAAAGATTTTTTCATATAATTTATGCATGTTGGCCAGCCAAAAGCAAAGAGAAGGGTGGGTGTACTTTTATTTAAATGTTGAAATATTGTTTAAGTCTTATTCAGACATTCCTGAAATTTGTAATAAAATAAAACTCAAATATCCGTAGCCTACATCCCCTCTCAACCATAACTGTACTCTCTAAACTGCAGAAGCCTCCTTCTGTTCACTGTCAGTGCTGACGTTGACGTATTAATACATTAACAGTACATTTACACAGGTCGATAGCTGCAACATAAACATAGAGTAAATTACTCAGAAGACTCTTGTGTTTCTGTGTTGAGGAATACTGGGAAGATCGTTAGTAGAAAACGTTGAAATGTGAGATGCTTCTGGTACCAGTGGTTCCTTCCACATCTCAGCTCTATTCTGCTTAGAGAGTGTTCTTCATGTAATTGTGTTTCACCAGACCACCTAGTCCACACGACTATATTTATCCCCGTGAAACTATAGCTTGGCTTGATTCATTATACAGGCTACCTTGGAGCTGACGTGCGCCTCCTCGGAAATAAAAGTACACTTCAGGGGCTACAGAGGCGATGGAGATACCATATGGTGACCAGAAGAACTGTGATTGGCTACTTGTGCTTTTTTTTTTTTTCCTTTAAGTTTCTAAGAGAGATTATTGAGAGGCAACGTTGGGGAAGTTGAAGAGGCTCAGATATCTTCCTGTTCAAGAACATACATCTAGTAAAGCCTCTGCTCACTGTGATCCCTGCTCAACAGTGAGCGGCACAACATAAACACAACGACTGCAAGTCAAAGTCTCCTATTCGGTAAGACAAATTACCTGAATGTAACTCCATCGTCACTGTATATCACAAAGTGGAGTTAAGCCGTTAACGTGGGGGAATATAATTAAAGCACAATACAGCCGGATCACATACTTTACAAGAGGAAGTTACTGTCATCTTTTTGTCAACATAAGGACAGATGAAAAAACGGACCTCACATTACCTTAATCCTTTAACCTGCCTGTTTATCTTTAACACAAACAGCTTGAAGGATGTGTCACACATGATCTCACTTCTCACACTCCTTTTCCATGTCAGAGGTTTTATAAAAGAAGCCATTGGAAGAAACGGAGAAATGGAACATGAAAATGTGATGAGGTTATTAAAAGTGATGTGTTGGGCTTGTGGTCTCACTTCATAAAATTCTTTCCATTTCTTTATGAACGTTTTCATTTTACTGCGTCGGAATTCTTTCCATTTTAACATTTCACTGTGAGACAGATGAGTTTGATTTTTGAGGTGTTTTGTCATCTTCATACCAGTTAAAGGTAGGCCAGGTGAAAGCAAAAGAGCAGCCAGAGAAGAGAAAACATCTTTCATGTAGCTTGTACGGGTTCAGTCCAAGGCTATGAGAGCAGAATACATCCCATAATACAAAGTACATCAGCAGTAAATGTGTTATATTGTGGGTATGATATCATTTTTAACATGCCACATTAAAGGAAACTAGCGATTTTATAGTGAAAATTATTTTGGGTTTTGACTATCTCGGTGGTTTAAAAACCTAAATCTTTGCCTCTGTGTTTGTGAGGGTTTTAGTGTTGTGGACTCTGGTCACTTGGTTCTCTGCGGTTTTAAGACCACACTGGAGGAAGAGCGTACACAGGAGAAGGCTGACGGTGAGACCTTTAGAGGGTCAATGTAGTTGTTCTCCAGCCTCAGGGCCACCAAAGTGGAGTCTCCACTGTGGTTTTCTTCACAGATGCTTTCATCAGGGATACTCCTGGAAGACACAGAATGTAGTTAGATTCATTTTTTCTAAGACTATATTTTCATTATTACAATTAATTTGGAAAAAAAAAGTTAAAAAAAATGGCCATCACAATTTCCTAAAGCCTATTGTGATTTCTTTACAATACATGTATTATGCAGCCAACAGTCCAAAAAGATATTCAGTGTACTATCACATAAGACAAAGAGCAGCAATTTAATTCAGTCCATCCAGTATATAAACACCACGACGTGGACTAACTGTGTGTACGGTGCCTGTGAGTGAGTAATGAGGTGACTCCCAGGTGGAAACACGAATCCTCTTGTTTTGTTTCTTGTCGCCAAGACGACTCCAGTGAACGTTCGGTTTTAATATTTGGCAATAGTGGCAGGCGGTGATGAATGAGTCAGTCATCTGGTCAGACTCTGGTCTACGGTGGATCTGTTTGTTGTTGGTCTGTGTTACATTAGATTCTTCTTATTGAGCTCTGTTTTTAATCACCTGACCTGACCAAAATCAAAAAGGATGTATGCCTGACAGGACTGTCCTCCCAGGTTAAACCATGGTGGCTCCATACCTGATCTTGTTATTGTTTAGTCTGAGGAAGTGCAAGTTGGTCATCTCATTGATGCCAGACGGCACAGTAATCAGCTGGTTGTGATCCAGACACAGTTCAACCATGGAGTGGTACGAGCCAAAGAACGACTCCGGTTCGATTCCCTCACCATCCAGTTTGTTGTAGGAGAGGTAGAGGTACTCTATACCAGGTTGCATGTGGGCGAAGACGTAACCTGTGGAGGTGTTGAAAACAAGATTGTAACTATTACCTTTTTTTGTAGTGAACTAGGGCTGAAACTAATGATTATTTTAATTATTAATTCATTTGTCTATAAAGTGTCAGTGAAAATAAATCACACTTCACTAGAATTCATCATGACATCAAACATCCTATTTTGTCTGACTGAGTCTAAAACCCAAAGATATTCAAATTTACAATTATATAAAACATCAGAGAATCTGGAATCAGGAAATTATTGTAGTTTTTTAATGTAAAATTACTGAAACATGCACTTGTCAATTGTTGTTGATTAAATTTCTGATCATCAACTTACCAATTAACTGACTAACCACTAAATTATACCCTAATTAATAGCCCTCAACCACCCGTATCCTGGGCCTTCCCATGTCCTAAACTTTTAGGAACCACATGAGGTTTTGGTTAAGTTTCTGTCTTAGGTTTCTTCTCAATCTTACATTGGCAGGACATGTCATGTATACATCAACAAAAAGGTGACAGGGGACCAACTATATTATGTCAATTTTATTGTCTGTGTTGTAGGACAGACAATAATTTCACTTTTGCATGAAATATGAGATACAAGTTTCAAGGCCAGTAGAGAATCCAGGTCCCTGCTCTGGCAGGTACAAACCCTTCAGTTCCTCAAAACAGAACTCACTGTGCCAAACCACTTTGTAGTCATTAGGCTGCTCCACTGTGATCATTTATTTTCCTATAATCTTGTTTGATGTTTTTTATTTTCCCTCCACAATTTATGCCAGACGCTGAGAAATCTAGTGCCTCACCTTTTGGTTTCAAACTGCTGACTCAGGTTTTCTTTGATTTGCCTCTCCACGTATACTAATGAGGGTCTGGAAATGTTGGTTTGTCAAACTAGCATTGAAGTGGTCTTCCTCGTGATGTGATACCACATCAGCTCAACCAGTCTTGACCTTTTACTGTAGTATAATACAGTATGATAAATTACAGTAGTATACTGAAGAAGTCCTCCAAGTATTGAATCAATCTACCAACAGTTGCTCCCTCCCTTCTGTGAACTAACATGTTGTAACAAGTGTTTCAACACTTTCCACCTACCTGGTATCCTCTCTATCTTATTTCCCACCAGCACCAGGTGGACCAGAGATTTGGGTAGGTAGGACGGCACCAGGTGAAGGTCATTATTTGAAAGGTCGATGGACTCCAGGTTTCTGCAGAGAATGAGGAAGATGAGGGGAGGATGAATGTGTAAGGAAATGGAAATGAAAGAACATAACTGATTGAGAACAGAACCGTCATGGGTGATGGTGAGAGGTCTCTTTTTGTCTGACCTGTGGTTGATCCAGGCCATAGGGGCCATCCTGCTCTCATCCAGCCTGTTGTGTCTTAGAGAAACCACATTCAGACTGGTGGTCTGATTGAAAACTGACTCTGAGATTTCCTCAATCAGGTTGTTCTCCAAGTACAGTTCCTGAAAGACAGACAGCATTAGGGTCGGAAAGGAACTGATTGGTGGAAACTCATGGAGTGTATTACTTGAATGTATTGTCGTTATGATAAGGTGTTTAAGGAGGAGCAAGTTGGGGTGTTTTGAGTTTGTCATTAAACGGTGGTGTTAACTTGTGCTTGTGGTTCTGAGATCTTGGCAGATAAGACTGTGGTTTGTTGGGACTGTTTCTGGTTATAAATGCATCAGTGTTGTTCCACCTGAAAACTGAATTCAAATTTGTTTTACTCTTTGAATTCACAAGTGAAGTGTTAGATAAATCTGAAAATCCCAGAGCTAATTAGCAAAGAACAAATGTTAAAGGTAGTCCATGATCTTCAGGATCAATGACAAAAAAATGTGTGATGTCTTGTACTTGAGAGTGTATAGAAACTATGTCAAAGGTTTAGTTGGTTTTAAGGTGGATTTATAGCAGCAGTGTTGGTGTTCTGCAGTGTTTGTGGTCAACCAGAGGCCATAATTATAGGCTTTGTGGACTGGTTCCCCAAAGATAAGAGTAGAGTCTCAAAGATCAGAGCCAGAAAGAAAATACTGACACATCAGCAAACCTACATTCACACTGCAGAAGAAATCTAATAATGTGACTGGATGCCTCATAGATTAATTTGAAATAAGTATGTCCAAAATGTTCATGTATATGCTGAGAGCCTTCAGGTTCCTAAGGCTCCACTTTCATTGATTGTCCACAATGTCATCATAAGTGTCTACAGACCTTACAGTGATATAGAATAGGATAAAATACCAGGGTGGGAAATTGCCTTCAGCTCACCAAAACATGCAGGCTTTGTTTTTTTATCATCCCGCCAGTAAACAATCATGTGACAGCAATAAGCATAAGCAAGGCCCCCAGAACAAAGCTTGTGGATATTTTTATGTTTTTTGGCAGGTGTTTACAATGAGTCCTTTGAACTTATTGGATCATCAGGGGTTGAGACATGATGGTTTATTTTAGTGATTTGTAGTGGCATCATCACACCAGTGCCAGCAGTCTATGGTTGGCAACAGTATTTGCACCCACTTGTCTTGGCTTGGACTCAGTATCTCAGTGAGCTGGAGAGGTAGTTATGTAAACAGATATTGCTTCATACCAGCAGTGAACTGGGAAGTCCCTGCGGTATAGTGCGGAAGTGGTTTCTACCCATTCTGAGGTATGAGAGCTCGATGAGGGGAGTGAAGGCCAGAGGATCTATGTTCCCCTCACTCAGCAGATTTCCCTCCAACTCCAGAATCACAAGGTTGCTCAAACCTTAAATATAAAAAAAAATATATGGATACATGTCAGTATTCCTCAACTGGAAAATTAGAATTAGATAGATAGAAGATTAGATTAGATAGAATCATTTATCATCATTTACATTTATAACATTACTGCAAAACATTAGAGGTTAACGTTATCCCTGTGAGCTGATCAAGCTACTAAATGAAACTCCTTTGTGTTGTTGGGTTAATATTTCTGCATGATGGTGTCTGTGCTGCACTTGGCCAAAGAGGCTTTCCTGGTATTTGGCACCTTAATTGGTGTAAATAACTGATAGCTGGTAATTATGTGACATAAAAGCTGAGTATGGAGTTCATTGTAAGATGCCATAGCGGTACCTTGGAAGCTGTTGTCGTCGAGACCTCTCAGGCTGTTCTCATTGATCTTCAGCTCTTGCAGGGTGGGTGGGAGGTCAGAGGGCACAGTTTCAAGAAGGTTCCCGTCCAGGTACAGACGCGTCAGCATCTTCAGACCCTGACACGTATTAGAAGATGTGTGATAAGTTGACTTTATGCCACAAATATTAATTACAGAAACCCCTGTCCACCTTCAACTTCTGCCTGTTTCTCAGTAGTTAAATTATTACAAATCCTCACATATTTCTTTTCTTTCTGGGTGATTGTATAACACTGTAGATGTCTTGTACACAATCGACATTTGGGAGGAAACCTTGTGATGCACTGAAGGGCTGCAGTGATATGTTGTGTCAGTGTGTCTTACTTTGAAGGCTTTACTGTCGATGCCGGCAGAGGTGAGTTTGTTTTTCTTCACGTTGATCCATTCCAGGTTGGGGATGCCATTGAAGGCTTCTGCTGGGATGCTGCTGATGTTGTTGCCTGCAGATCAGTTGCAGTTAGTTTACAGGAGACTTGTGAGGCTTTTTTGTAATTGCAGTGTGTTTCTGTATGTGTTTTCTATATGGTTATTGTGTTTCCTCTTGTATTTTATTTATTTGCAATATTTTGTCTCCTCTCACAACATACAAAACATTCCTGTAGCACCTTCTCAGACTTGTTTTTTTTTTTTTTTTGTACCACTTTAAGTGGGTTGCAAACCTAAACCAACAACGCATGGATCCTCTGTGTCGTAGACTTACCCTCCAGACTGAGACATTTGAGCTCAGGGATGGACAGAGGAGGGAAGTAGGTGAGTTTGGCATTTTCACATGTCACAGTGAAATCAGAGAAGTCACAGCCCGGAGGGAGGAATGTCCTGTTGTCCACCACCACCTCTTCCCTCTCCTCCACCTCCTCTGCCTCTGTCTCCTTCAGCTCATCCTCCGTCGCAGCGGGAGGTATTGGAATCGGAGCGGGGAGGAGATCTGGTTCCTCAGGTTCTTCAGGTTCTTTTGGGGGCATCTGAAACACGTCTCCTCTTAGCCAAACCTCCTTCTCTACATCTTTCTGCCGCTCCTCTTCCTCTAGAGCCAGTAGCTGTTCCCTCAGCATCTCCTCGTGCCTCCTCCTTTCCTCCTCTAGCTTCCTTTCCTTTTCCCTTGCTTCTCTCTCAAACTCCTTTCTCCTCCTGTCTTCCTCCTCCTGTCTCCTTCTCTCCTCCTCCTGCCTCCTCCTCTCCTCTTTCTCCATCTGCCTCCTCCACTCTTCCTCTTTCTCCACCTGCAGCCTCAACGCTTCTTCCTCCTCCCTCCTCCTTTCCTCCATTATCTTCCGCTGTTTGTCCTCCTGCTCTTTCCTTTGCTTCCTCTTCTTCTTCTTCGCCTCATCCTTCTTCCTCAGACGCTGCTCTTCCTCATGGTGCTCCTCTTCCTCTCGCCATAGGATGCGCTGAATCTCCTCCTGGGTTAGTGGGGTCACAGCCTCGTTGGGGTCATTGGGAACTGGGGAGTCACCAGAAAGGTCAAGGCTGAAGTTGGGGTCTAGGGTGGGTGTAGTATGGTGCAGTGGCAACCAATCAGACGGCAGGAGGTGAACGAGTATATAAACAAGGAAGGACGTAAGAAAGTGGATTGAAAAATGAAAGTAGACACAGAAAGGAGAGAAGGAATGAAACAGGATGGAGATAGTTGGTCACAGACAGACAGACACAGAGGTACAGACAGACAGTGTGTTAGTATTGTGCACAGACAGACTGGTACAAGCCACCTTGTTGAAGCTACAGAGCAGATTGCTGCTGTAGACCAGTCTGGACCCGAACCCAGTGAACTGAACATGTGTGACCTCAGTCAGGTAACGTTGGTCTTTTTTGTGTTTGCTAATGTTCAAGGCAGCTGGTACTGAATCTAAATCTGACTTATCTGAAACACTAAGGCTGTTTTATAGTCATTAAACTACATGCCAACTGGGGCATCCAACACGATAGCAATACAAAAACACATCTGGCTTTGTTTTGCAGCGGTAAGATCTAGATTTTTGGTTGTCGGCATCATTGGTTTTCAAACATTTTCATTGGTTTGCTGGACTTTTTTTTCCTGCTTTCTTGAGATTCTTAATCTCACCCACAAAACTTTGATTGGCCTGGTTGTTTTTCCAACCAGTGAAACAGCCATTCATGAGCATCAGTGAAGAAATCAGAGATGTAAGCAGTAATTAGTTTAAGCAATGATTCACTGGTTACCATGAACATGGAGTTTGAGTTTATATACATCAGTGTCACTTGTTGGACCAACACTTCTCTTCTGGAGCCTTTTGTCTGCATACTCTGTATTTTCCTTTACAGTAACATCTATACATACAGCAGACATACAGTCGTTTATACACAGTGTATGAATACAGATACATACATGTTTCTGTGGTTGTTGCTATTTGGTTAATGCTTTAGTAATCTACATACAGTAATGAATAAGTCATTGATAAAAATGACTTTAAGAGGTTTTGTCCTGCTTCACTTCCATACATGCAGATAATGACTGCAGTGTATGACTGTGAGCACTATGAGTTAGTTACTGTCAATTCAACTATTGTTCCTTTATTTTCATAGTTTCCCATTTACAATAGAGGATGCATTCACAGCAGGGAGGAAGAGAACACAGACTGCCACAATCGCATCATCATTTTATATATGTAGACATTTTCAGTATTTCGAAATGGCAGGTTTAGGTTTCCTTGAAACCAGTAGAATTATTGGTGATTGTGGAGAAACAGTTGCAAATTGCAGTTATGATGCTAAACCACCGACCACACTGAAACTTAAACGCGCATCAAAAATCATTGGTCATATAGCCCGGCAAATGTTTGCACTATCAAATAAAAAGCCATAAACATGCAGTAACAGTGTGAGCTGTCAAACAGGCAATTTTTCCTCACCAATTATGCACAAAACTACCCGCCATCTTATCACAACACAAGTTTTATCAGATCACTAGATTCTAATAACTATCGTGCACATTGGGCTAACAGGGATGTTGCCTTCTTTGGATACTTAACCAATTTCCACTCATTACTTTTGCCATGTGGCCAGTTTATGGCACAAAAACAGCTCTTTATGTTGACCTCCCAATAAACTCTCACTCATTCCAGTTTGTTTTGTGACTCACAATAATGTCGCCCGGGAACTCTCGTCTATGCACCTTTGTATTTGTTGTAGATTCAGTTCATCCCGTCTTTGTTTAGATGACATTGAATTGACAGTAACCAATCCTGGACATGTGGAAAACAACATGTGCTATCCTACTACATACAGACATGTTAAATCTTTGACAACATGTGTGTTGAACTGACCAAAAATGTGCTAACCACATTTTTTTAGAGCCATGATGAAAACAGCAAACAACATGCCGAGGCCTCAGAGATGACAACTGTTTAGTTTCATTTCCTCTGGGAAATGAGTGAAAGGAATACAGATCACAAAACATAATGAAAAGTTTCATTCAACAACTTGTGTCTGATTAAAATGAACTCTGACTCCTACTAGGCCTGCGACAATAATGGCATTACTGCATTAGCAGCGCGGTCATGTGATGTCTACTGCTACCACCATTATCACAAATTTACAAGCTGCATACGCTCTCGACCTTTTGTTTCGGTTTTTAAAGTGTGTCAAATGTAAAAATAACCCTGGCCGTTCTGTCTTGTAATACCATATTGTACCTCAAGAGGCGACAGTGAGCCACTGTAGTGTCCAGTCTGCCCTCAGTCCAACATGAGAGGATGAAGAAGTAGCGCTGTCCTGAGCAACTGGCGGAGATTTTGAACCAGGCTAAAAGCTGCTGTAATTTTCGATCTAGGACCATTATTATGTCACTTTATTGCGTTTTAGTATTTTCTCAGGTGTGAAGGTAACATTTAGATTTACAATATGTGGTTAGTTTATCCAAATGACCAACGGAATTATATGATATAAAGTTTTGATTGAATGAAACCCTTTAAATAAATATTGCTCCCAATCAGAAACGTTGCTCATCTCTGTTGCCTCTGGATGTTGCACCATGGCATTGCCACATGTTGTGTTTCTACCTGACTCCATGCAGACGGGGCAGCACTCCCCATCAGGAGTGATGGGGAAGTGGCAGTGCCTTATGGGACAGGTGATCTTGTCACAAACCACCCGGCCTCCGGTACACAGACAGGTCACGCAGGGCTTTGGAGACCAGACGGCATTGTTGAACATGGTCAGACCCTGGTACACACACTGGCCCTGCTTACCTGAAACAATTACACATTACAGTCGGACCATTAATACAGAATAATCTTTATTATCACACAGTGACACTAGACTGGAATATGAAGGGATTAAAAGTAATTTGGCAGGAAAGAGTGAGAGGTATGAAATGCAACAAAGGTCTCTGGCCAGAAGTGAACTAGGGCCATTGCAGTTGTATGTCCTTATTCTCAAACTCATTGACAAAAACACACGTATGACATTTCTTTTAATGGTAAGATTTTGTAAAGTCATTGGTTTTCAAACATATTTACACCAGACTGAACTGGATAATTCAGATGTTTCAAACAAGTAAATCTGTGGGTTACACCTTTAGCCTAATTCCTCAACCCTCGTCATCCTCAGCAGCAGCAGGCCCTGTTGCAATAATTGCTGTGTGCATCTAGTCTAATGTAAAGCCTGTAGTTTACCATCAGGACCAGTCAAAGCAATGATCTGTAGCGTTTCCACTCCTCCCTTTGCATTAAATCCACCTTTCAACATCAGACTTGGGACAGAACAGGGTTGTGACTGGCAGTGAGTCAGTAGTAAAAACTGTAAACCACTGTGATACAACAGGAAGAGGCTCTTTGTGTCTATTCCAAGTCTGTCCTGTCTGTCATCTATCCTTTCTAATGGTATGGTCTTTCTTACGTCTATAGGAACACAGGTAGTTAAGAGGCTTTGGTTATTTCTCTTAAATACTGACTCTCTTTTGTCTCTGTCCTTTTTACTGTGAGCAGTGGCCCTGTCACCCTGTCATCTCTGATGGCGCACACATACTTTAGAGCTTTTCTTTTCTCTTTAAAATATTGCTGTGTCGTAAAATCTCTTTGTCTCGTTCTGGTAAATTGCAGGGTTTCGTTTAAGTAATGCAGCAACTATCTGACTCTGCTGTAGCGCTGTCATTATACAGTGTTTAGTGCATTTTTATGTGTTTTTACTAGCAGTGAAACAAGTAGTAAATTTATAGTCTGTTAATCAAGAGTAATTTTCTTGTTGAAATAAAAACAAAAAAATTAATCATTACCAATTTAAGTTTACTGCTTTTCTCTGATCTACATTATTGCAGACTTGACTATCTTTGGGTTTTGGACCATTTGCAGACCGTTCACAAAAGTTAGCATTTAGAATAGATATTTCCAGTAAATGACGATGAAGGTTAGAGACATTAACACTAGATGATGGAAATGACCTTGAGATGAGAATGTATTTTTTCAAACTACATATACAAAGGTGTCTGGTTGCCATGGTGACCAGAAAGACATCCATCTAATGCATCAAAGAGAGACTTTTCTGTCATGTTGGTCCAACATCTGTAACTCACTGTTTCTGTGAGCTGCAATCTGATTTGTTTAGTTGTTAGATTAAAGTCAATTTATGTTTGCATGTCTGAAGAAATAAACAGATTAAAATTACATGGGAAAAAAAATCCCCTTTCAGCTCCCAACAGCAGACAGTCACCACCACCTTCCCTTCTAATTACATAATGGTGACTTTATTGTTTTGAACTGAGAGGCCTACATGTAGCTTTGAGCTTCTTTAGAGTTTTTGTCCCCATCTCAAAGTGTGAATTTTAGCTCTTTTCCCACAGATCGTTTTCTCTTGTGTGCGGCTATAGGAATGTGATGATTTATCATTAAATAACTGAGAAGCTTCATTACTGCATCCAGTTTGATTGAAGTCCTGTTTTTATTTAGTCAAATGTTTTATTTTATTATATTAAGACTTTATAAGCGTTAAAACTGTTATGTAATGTACCACTTAAAAGTCTGTTTTCGTGTCTGTTCACAAACATACAAATACTGAGACAGTTTAACTAGTTTGTTTTATCATCTAATAGTTCAAACTGCTCTGGGATTATTTACAGAGAAATGAGGACGAAATTTGACAAATATCCTTTTGAAATTAGTTGTGGTGTAGAGGAATATAATAATAATTCACAGTGGTGTGAGCTATTTGGAAAAAAACAACATTATGTCAGGAGTATTTTTTCAATGCTTTTTATAGTAATGTCTAAATTAGGTGGTCTGTATCAAACCCAAGTTACAGCTAAATTACTGATCTCACTAACCTTCCATGTGAACCTCAGACATTGCTGAAGGCTCTACTTCCTCACGTCAGCTAAAGTCTGTCTATGGTGATTAAACCCAGATTTAATGGATAGAGTGTTATTGTGTCAGTACACAATATTTATAACTGTGACTGAATTACTGGACTCACTGGGGCTGAGTTACTAGTCTCACATGCTTGTGATGAAGCTGAGTTAGTAGTGACACTAACCTGGGATAACGTTGTAGCTGGAGTGCTGTTCTTGTAGGTTTGTGTAGGACTGCAGGAACAGAGCGTCTCCTTGGTTTTCTCCAGGCTCCGCTGGGATGCCTGAATCAGCAACCAGTCTGATCTTCAGAGGTCCAGATCGTCCCGCTCTCGCCCGCCTATGACCTGCAACACATATCAACATATTAACATTCATCCACATCTCTCTCCTAAAGGGAGTCAGACAACAATATCCAGAGCCAACAATTCTTCTAACGCTCTGAATATTAGTTTAAAATATGGTTTTGGCTGATTTGTTTGTCTTAGGTTATGAGCAAAATAAAAATAAGTTCTATTTTATGAACACGAGGAGACAACTTGATGTCCACGAGCCATTTCTTATTAAATTCTTCACTTGAGACAATGTTTAATGTATTAGTATGCTCATGGAAAGCCACAATGTCTGAATCGTCAGCATACAAAAATTCACCTTCAGCACATACAGACATCAAGTTTTCACATGTAACAAAAATAGTAGGTGGCCCAAGATACTGCCCTGAGGGACTCCACATGTTATAAGTTGACCTGCTGTTTTCTCATGTCATTAGAGATTTTAACATCAGAAAACAAAGACTGTACTTTGGATTACGATAAGCAGAGAAACATAAGATGTTAGGATGGAGTTTAGTGTTGGTTACAGTTACCTTCAAACTTAAAATCACATTTTTTCCTTTTACATTTCTATTTCTACATAATAAAGCAGATACAGCATATAAGTTAAATAACTTTAAAGTTGCAGTAAGATGGATTTTTTCACTTTTGATGACACAAGGCTACCAGTTTCTCCAGGTGCTTTTCTGCTGCTAAGCTAGGCTAAACACATCCTGGACCTATTTTTGTAATGAACACACAAATGCTATCTGAATGTACGGTGGCAGATAAGTGGATATGTCTAGAATCTCAGAGGTCTTACCTGTCCCGTCCCTCTTCCTTTTCCCTCGTCGGGTCTCTCCATCCTGGCCGCGAGGTCTGCTCCTGGCCTGAGCATCCGAGATGGTCATGACCACTAACAGCCACAGACTGGCCACCACCAGCCACCACCTCATCTCTGCAGAGCAGCACAGACCAGGTTCAGCTTAACCTCAACATGATACCTTACATTAAGAAATATGTTTTTCTACAAAATCTTTTTCCAATCAACGAAAGAAGCCACAGCTCTGTTGATACATGTAAACAGTTTTCAGTACTCAAACATAAAGCCTGTACCCGAGCCTTCGCAGGATCCTCAGCAATTCTCCAGCAGGTTAATGTACCAAAGAGTAGATAATACTGAACAAATGTAAAACTGTTAATTCTCCTAAAAGCCATGGATAGAAGTCACAAAGTCAGAATCACTGGAGCATCCAGGTGGCCAACCATGACCTTTGTTTCATGTCGTTTCCATCATCCGTTAACTCTCAACACAACCAAAAAATGCCCCCAAAAACATGTTGGAAATCATGAAAAGAAACACCTTTTTGTTGTTAGCTATTCGATAAACCAGCAGCTAAAATGACTGAGGAACTAAACAGACAGATTACTACAGTATTAGCTGTGAAAAGAGGTTTTTACCTGCAGCAGCTTCTCAAACTGAAGGAGCCGTGAGTGCTGCTGCTGGCCCTCATATAGCTCTGTGCTGGGGTCCTAATGGCCGGTTCCCTCTGTGTGTGTGTGCGTGTGTATGTGTGTGCGTGTAATGACTAGTCTATACACAGCAGTCCTGTCATTATTAAAGCTGAGATCTGACATTAACACACACCTTCACACCTGATAGTTTTGTCTTCTGTCTGATTGCTGTCTGAATGGAGCAGATTGAACCAGATAACAGTAATAATTGTGTTGTAGCGCTGCCCCATTGCATGATGGGAGGAGTTGTTGGTGTTAAATCATAAAAGCATTTGATTTATTGAGAGGGAGCATAAACAAACCTGAGTGTCCCGATGGAAATATTTATTCAGTTTTAGGGATTAAAAGCTTCAAACGGTAATTTCCAGCAGCACTTTTAGCCGTGTGTAGCTTTTAGTGATCGACATAATAAAACATTTAAGAACTAAAGAGCCAAATATTTTCTCTCAGGGGTTGGTAAAGATCAAACCTGAGCAAAAATCAAGGTGAATATTGGATTTATATTCATCTGGTGGACACCTGCTGGATGTGAAAGTAGTTAACATGTTAGCCACAGCTGCTTTATAAAGTAATGATAGGATAAGATGTTGGCTTTACAAGAGTTGTTATTTCTCTAAGTCAACGTACAACAACATGTTATTTTTATCTCTTATGGTTTTAGCAACTTTGGCTGAGAGATAAAAACCTGATTCTGGGTTCACACCTTAAAATGAAGGGAAAATAATAACACCATCACCACTATCATCTACAGGGTATAACTCATACTGTTGTTAGACGTGCTGGAGACTTTTTACCAATTCTGATTGAATTTTGATTCGACATATTTAAATATTATATTAGAATTTGAAACATTTTGACCTTTCTGATCATTCACATTTTCTGTTTGGATGAAAATAAAACTTAAGTCTGCAGCTCCACAGTCTGGAGGTCTGAATACACACAGTCGGTCAGCGCTGAGACCCTCCCACCTCAACTCAAAACCGGCCAATAGGAAACCAGAACTCAATGCTGCACCGTGAAAACAAAGAGAGAGAGAGAGAGAGAGAGAGAGAGAGAGACCCGTGAGTGTTAAGAGGAAATAAAACTGGAGGGAGGGGAGAAAGATGGAAAATATTCAGCAGTTCAGTTTCTGGATGATCAGGCTCAGACGGAGAGAGACTTCCAGCAGGAACAGCAGAGGATAAAAATAACCTGTTTAATGAAACCCAGACAAGGTTTAAGCTTCCTTTATTGTTCACTTGTTAACTGGACTCAGTTAGTTAGTTTTATTTGTCACACCACAGCATGACTTCAGACAAAATGTCTTCTTTGAACTTTTTAGTAACAAAAGATCCAAAACTCCACATGTAGCCAACAGAGGACATTTTCTTCACACTAAAGATATGACTGAAGTTTAAGCTCTGTAGTCACTGGCGTCTGTTCTCCCTCCACAACTCCACCAGCTCTTTTTTATTTTATTGATTTGTCCATAAAATGTCAGAAAATGGTGAATAATGTCTTCAAATGTCTTGTTTTGTAATGATTAATTGTACAAAACCCCAAAGAAATTCACTTTGCATTTATAAAAAACAGGAAAACTTGACATGAAGTGAAGCTTATCTAAAGGTTCAAGTAACTGATCATTTTAAACCAAACTAATTTGCAGGCAACATGTTTCCTTTGCTCTCTCTGTAATTTATTTCTTAAATTGTTTGATTTCCTAAATTTACAGCATTCAGATTTTCTCCTTTTGAACACATTGGATTTAATATTGTTAGATTTTGCATTGATATTTGTTGGTTTCTGTCATGAGTCCTGGAACAATTAACTGAGCTTTTACGTCCATATCGTTAAAACTACTTCGTAAATCTATCTACAGATATAATTACTGTCCAGTACTTCAAACAGATCCTGAAGTTGGTGGATGTCCTCCTACACACAGATGCAGTAGTACAATAGTAGTTACTGTTGCTGTATCGTCCTTAACCAATCACATTCAACATCACTGCTGCCAACCCATGAAAGTACCTGAAACTTCATGCACCTCCTGATCAGTGCACAGATTTAATCCTCAGAGCAGGCAGAGAACAGTGGAAATAAAATGAGAACCAGAGACGATAAATACATAACAGGACTGAATGGATCCAGACAGACTGAGTTGACCTGAAAGAAACTTTAGTTTTAAGTTACTACAAACACACAGCAGAGACTACAGCTGACGACTAGCATGAACTATGTGACTATGAGCCTCCTATATTCATCCCATTGTAGAGTCCTGCTGCCCCATCCAGTCTGTTTGGTTATAGAAAGCTTCAAGTGTTTGTGTCTCAAATTTGGCAGCACCAGTCGGGTTCAGTCGGGTCAGGTCTTAAAGATGCAGGTTTACTGTGAATCTGCTTTGACAGTTTGCTTTGGTAAATACTTAAAGTCTTATTGCTCATTATTGTCTGTTTTGCTCATTATTTCTCTGAATTTATTCTAGTAGTGTGCAGGAAAAAAAGTATAAACCAGAACCGGTCCGACTGATTTAGTCAAAACGTTCCCCAAAATGTCGTTGGGAGGAAACTTAACACTTAAAGTTGTTTTTCTTTGGGTCCATTCTGGTTCAGGTCCTGTAAGTCATAGATACAAGCTTTTTTCTTTTAAATAAAGTTCCTGTGAAGACAATTATCTGAAACAACTGTAAACAAATCACCAGAAGACAGAGCGACAGAGGGGAGGAGCTGAGGACACACAGACACACATTAACTCTACTTTACCAGCAGTTTGAAGGCGGCTGAAGGTCTTGAAGCCAAATTCTTCCACCCTCTTTTCTCCTCCTCTGGTTCTGCAGGAGCTCCAGGAGAAGTTTGTGTGTGTCGCTCAGTGATGATACTGTATGAGTGTGTGTGTGTGTGTGTGTTTCTCGGGGCGTAGAGCAGTTGTGTAGAACAGAGCAGGCTAATAGAGCCAGGATTTGTTCTGCAGCTGACACAAGAAGAGAAAGCGAGAGTAATAAACACAGAGAGAGAGAGTAAAAGAGAGAGAGAGAGAGACACAGGTCTGACATCTGTCTTCCTGTGAGAGAGAGAGAGGGAGAGAGAGAGAGGGAGAGAGAGAGGCAGAGGACACTGCCAACATGCTGCAAGATATCAAAGCTGACAGTCAATGTTAAATATTCACGTTACACAGGAAAAAGGATAAAACCATGTGTAACAAAACTGGAAGCAGATTAAAACAAGCTGATAGAAACGGTCTGAAAACGACAGGAATGTCTCTGAACGAGGACAAGAGTCCACAGCTACATGTAGGACAGAGGGTCAGAGGTCACACGGGACCAAACATCCCACTGTCGATGAGAAAGACTCAGTAAAGGCTCAGAGCCCAAAGTACATGACTGAAAATCTGTTTATCTATCTTTATTAACTATCAGCAAGAATTGAACCATTAACTTGACTAGAAAGGTTTTACATCTCAGACGTGCCTGAAATGAAGGTGAAAGATACATGTTCATATATATATATATATATATATATATATATATATATATATATATGAACTGAGTCCTCAAATGTTACAACAGATGTGCACAAAAAAAGGTTTCATCATAAATAACAAAACCGAGGAAGTTTAACATCAGCATGAATCCTTATTAATGACAGCAGCTGTATTAACATTTAAAATGAGAGACAGAGAAAGTCTTCTACTTAATTACGAGAGCCAGACCTCAAACTCACCTTACAGCTGCTTCTCTGTTCATCTGTGCAGCCGAACTCATATTATTATTATATTTTTGGACACTTTCTCATTGAAGGATTGAAGTTGTTTTTGACTGTTTTTGTATGTTGTTACTTCACAGCCCCTTTTCTTACTTTAAAATCTGAATTCAGATTAATTTCAATCGTTTGATAAACCAGCTGTTGAAGGTCACATGATTCATCATAAAATATATAGACCTATTACACAACACGTTTCAGTGGCTGAAATGAGTCACTTCACACTATAATATTATTCCTTTCACCGGAAGAAACATGGAGATGTGTTTGTCTTTGGTAATCGTGACTAATTCCAGCAGATTTTATTTTACTTTATAGTCATTTGTTCATTTGTTGATGATTATATTCCAGTTACACACATAAGCTGCTCAAAAACACATACACAGCTGCAGATACCTTTCTGTTGAGTCACCTGGACACACCCCTCACCTGTTGCACACCTGACTGAGTATTGGAAAACGATGCCTTAGGGGGGTGTGTGTTTTGGTGAATCTGCTCAGTGAGTCGAGGATTTCACTCCAGAAGCAACAGAAACTCGATAAACTCAACGTCTCTGAACGCAGTTAAATCTTTTCCTTCAGAGCTTTGTTGTCGTCACATTTCATTTGTAAAGTCGAGGAAACAACAACACAACATCTCACCTTGTGTCCTCTTCGCTGGTTATTACAGTTTAGTCTGTAAAAACCATTTAGATGATTAAACAGATGTTGTGGCGCCTCCCGCAGGCCAACTTTGAAAATAGTGGCAAACAGCAGCAGGGCAGTTTTATCCAGTGACTCCATTTATTACTAAGAAACAACTAATACTTACCTGGTCATGAGTCCAGACCTAAAATAAGTCAAAAAGTTTTAATATTAAGTTATTATTATTTGTGGAAGTTATGATTGTGTATTGAATACAAACATTTAGTCTGTAAAATGTCAGAAAACAGTGAAAAACCTCTATACCAATAAACCGGAGCTCTTTCTCTCTATATGTGACATCTTCAAAATGTTTTGTTGTCTAAAATCCAGAGAAATGACTTTGTTTACTATCATGTTTGATACATAAAAGCCAGCAAATGTTTATACTTTTTAAAAATAATTATTAGTTTATCAACTAATCCTTGCAGCTCTAATAATATTCAGACTGGACCCAACATGTCGCACACTTCTTCATGTCTGCAGGAGAAGTATCCATCTGTTGTCTCTCTTCCTGGAGGCTGCAGGTCAGAGGTCATGACCCTGCATCATCCCGAGCTTCCCGGGTAAATACACTCAGCACAGAAACAAAGAAACCGAAAGCAGTAAAGTCGTCTCTGCTGACTGTGTGACTGTGTTTGTGTTCACAGCTGCAGCCTGTTGGTTCATTGGTCAGTCAAGGTTTCCAGCGAGGGCAGAGTCGCTCCAAAGATCGACCTGCTGACAAAGATCCCCGAGACGGGTGAGACGTTCATCTGTCGCCCTAAAATAAAACGAGCATGGGTGGTAATTCTTTGTTTTACGAGTCTGTAAAAAGGTAGAATTTCCTACTAACTCTTCCTGGAAGAACCATGTAATTTTGAAAGAATTAAACCCAAGTAAATATTCAGTAGATGTTTATTTTCACCAACTTTAATTTCCAGTTATATGTTTAAGGTATATTAGTTCATCTGAACTGAAACTCTTGATCATGATAGAAATTATTTGGGATGAATTAACTGGAAATCCACAGATTCTCTCTAACTGCCAAATGTTTTAATTACTCAGTAATTCTTTCAACAAAATGTCTTAAATAAATTTTAAAAAATAAACAACATACATGTAAGATATAACTAATCTCAAACCGACTGTATGAAAACTTTCTCCAGAGGGTTTGAACTGGTTTTTGTTCCTCTGTGTTTCAGCACTGCAGATGTTTCCCTCTCAGGCTGTAGGTGGCGCTGCTGAGGCCTTTCAGAGCCTGCTGAGGATTCTGGGACCTGAAGCTGCCGTGGAGTCCATCATCAGGGCCATCAGCCTTTCATAGGACATAACTCACATCCTCTCTGTCCTCACCACCATTAATAAACCTAAACAAGCCTTCTATATTTAAACATCAGCTATTCTTATGTTGTTTTCTGAAATAAAAACACACAGCGACGGTTTAGTCTTAGAAATACTTTATTCAATAGAAAGAGCACGACTGTGATGGCTGTAACACCAGAGCTCATTGGTCAAAATCTACAAAAATAAATAATTTAAATACAAAATGCCAGACAGCAGTGTAGCCTTTGTATTTTCAAATAGTTTTCTCCTCTCAACTATTTACACACACGCAGTTACTTGAAGTCTGTAAGTATCACAGTGCTGTGATGTTTCTGCAGGCCGACGCTCAGGCAGCAGGTGGAGGCAGAGGACCGCCGACCAATCAGACTCCAGCTCACCGGTCTGTGAGGACAGAGACGTCTGGACAAACTCGACACTGATTTGCTGAAGAGAACAGGATATATTTATATATAATATTTTAGGATCCTAAATACATTCAGAGCTGTTGGTTAAAGTTGTTAAACGTGAGCTTGTCAGGGATTCATCTTCTATAAAAACAACTGATGCTTACGTTGCATTCATGTCATGTGGGACTAGTTACCTGACAAAGATAAAGACATACCTGCACTCATTCCTAATATTGACACAACAACGTTTAAACTTCAGAAAGAATATTTGAGGTTGAAAGTGACATGACATTCATGTAGAGGGGAAAAAAAGTTAGACAATATTGTGCGGATATATTGGAGTTTGTATTACAGCCAGGAAACTTGGATTCTCAAAGCTCTGTTACATCGGACTAAATAAGGCAGAAGTACCTGAAAAAGCAAATAAATACGGATGCCTCACATCATATAAGTCCGTCATTCAAGTAACTGAATGGTTAGTTATAGTGTTGTATTAATGAACATCTCAAACATCCTGCGATCCCACGTGACATAAACGCAGCATCAGCTCTGAAACATTGAATAAAGCCTCAAGTTTCTACATCGAAAGATGTTTTACTTACTCGCTGCAACATTTTTTTTATCTAATGGCTTCATTTAAAGCTATTGGAAATTTTTAAAATGAATCAACATCTGTTGTTTAAACATGTCCAGACCTCTGCTGTCTCACACAGACTCCCATCAGCCCCTGCTGCCTCGTCGTGCCGCCTGTTGCATCTTCAGTTCAACAGTTGAAACGATCAGTGGTTGGTTCAGTTCACTGCTGTCCACTCTCCAACCCTGCAGGGGTCAGAGGTCAAACTGTCCATCTGCCCCGCAGCGCCACCGCTTCTGTCTCCCAGGCAACCAGGTGTCAAGGGTAACCGGCTAAATGTCAGTTACATGATTTAAAACCTTTAAATTTATTAACTTTAACTTCTGACCATGCCTGTAATGATCGGGACATATGATTGGCTGCTAATGGTAAACGAGGCAGCAAACGTTCATCAGCAGCTGGGAGACCAGAGCGGAGTGTGAGGCTTCAATCTTGTAGTGTGATTTGTTTTTAAGCGTTTGATTGGCTGATGGAGGTTGGCGAGTGGACACTGTAAACAGAGGAACTGAAGTCAAGTGTTACCAGTTTATCTGAAGCCTTCAAGAGCACCGTCGGCTTCAGAGGATGATGACATCACCAGGAGAGGAAATCACAGGTCGACCTGCGACGTCTGGACCAGAACCAACTCCAGTCCTGAAAAAGATGGCAGCACTCATCTGCTGGTGGTGACGCCACCTTCCTCGGAAACCTCCCGGCGCTCCTGACCACATCATTTTTTAAACATCAGACGACCCTGCTGAGTTTAGGGTCGTCGAGGTACTGAGTTCACAGCTGCGTTCACAGCAGCTCTGAAACTGATCCGCCTCTGATCTCAGCTGTGAACGCAGCCTGTAACAAAGTGAGTTCATTTATCCAACACACACACAAACACACACTCACACTCCAACAGTCCTACCAGAACATTTAGGCACGTGGACAAACACAACAAGCCACTTATGGCACAAAAACTAGCAGAGCAGCAGCGTGAAGCTCAGCCTGTTACCCAGCAGCCTTTGCTCTGGTGGGTCAGACTGGACACGTTGACCTCTGACCCCTAGTTAAGAAAGGCGTCGCTGTTCTGTTAATCGTTTTAACTCATGTCATAACTTTCCCTGCAGGCATACGGTCACATTAATCCTCTGGTCAGTGAAATCTCAGCTGGCCGCTGTTCCAATGTCACTAATAAATCAATACTGATCAGAGCGATCAGCCCGTGATGACACGTAGAATGACTTCCTCCGTTTACAAACACGGTGGATCAGTCTTTCTGTTAGTGTGAAGTCTTGACTTTGTGTCACACAAACGCAGCGAAGTTGTGCTTGAATTTGAGGTTTGGGCTTTAATTGTGAAGGGGAGACAACTAGTCACATGACCAAAGTGTAACGTAACCGTACCTTTACGAATCTACGCATCATCAGATTAGTAAACGAGAGAATATTAGAGAACTACTAAAATGCATCTTTTCTTCAACCTCAAACAGATCGAGCTGAAACCGGTTCTGACGACAATGACGGTTCAAATTATTATTCAAAAAAGGTTTTATGTGAGAAAAAGGCAGCTGGACACAAACGCTTTACTGCTTGGTCCGAGGCCCCAGCCGCATCTTAAAGGGTCAGTTTACCCTAAATACTAAAATTTTAGTTTTAGGTACAGCTGTATAATTGTCTACAATCCAATACAACGTTCACAAAGCTTATAATGATGCTGTCAGAGTGGCGTTTGAATCAAATGGTTAATTATTATTATATTATTATTACAGTATCTAAATTATTTACTGAGCTTTGTAAAATAATTATTAACAGAGTGGTTGTATTATATTATACAAGTGTACCTAATGAAGTGGCCACTAGTGATGTCTGTCCAATCAGATAGTTTTGGATGCATCTTTCTGAGAAATGTGCCCTCAATAGCAACATTTACTTTCTGATGAAAACAGTCTCCAGTGTGTTCTGGAAAACAGAAGTTGCTGTTGAGTCTTTAAATTATTATTATTAAATATCTGAGGTGAACTGGCCCTTTAATAACACTTAAAACTCCTCCCCGATAACTGAAATAAAATCACACACACACACACACACACATTTGACCTTCGACATCTCAGCACAAACACCTGATGAGGTGATTTTGCAACAAACATTTCTTCTTGTGAACATGCTGCCACCAACACAGGGAGGTCCAAAACAAAACAAAAAAGCTAGGTAAGGAGGTAAAGTGTTCCTCGCAGTCATTTTTGGATCTGACAGTTCTGGTTCTCCGCCTGTTCATGGAGGTTTTCATACGAACAAACACGCCGTCTCTGCGTATTGTTAAATGTGGAAATACCTCCGTGGACTCCGGCAGAGAACTGAAGCTCCAGAATCAAAATGTCTGCTTGAAACATCTGACATCAAATAAAAGTCTCCAACGTCTCCATCCCGTCACTGAGACTCGCACAGACCAATCAGATCAGCCTCCTCTGTGGCTGTAGCTATGGTAACTAGTGCTTCCATTACCATGGTGATGCCTTTAGGGGACACAGTATAACCTGGACATTCAGGCTCCGCCACCAATTACATTTAGGGAATCACAACACGACGACCTGCTTTTCTCTCTTTTTTTTCCTTTCACTGTCAGTAGCGTCGTCACGGAGAACGAGAAGGGTCAGAGACTGCTGTTAAGACAAACATGTCGATCCTATCAGGAAGTGAATCTAAACTCTGGCCACCGAAGAAAAGAACAAAGCTCCCATTGTAAGTTTTCTAATAAATATAAGTCGTGACAGAACAGAGCGGAGACGTTGGGATTCGCCTCCTGACAGGAGCGAGAACTCGTTACTAGAATCAGTAACAGAAACATCTGGAAGTTGCGTTAACGTCTGGTGATTAAGTGACGACTTCCCGGAGATTTTTATCCTTGCTGAGCAGCAGCAGCCAAAAGGTGATACATGTCTACATGAGCCGAGTATCACATAAACTGCTCTAAAATAACTCTGGACCTCCGCCACCAACATGGCGTCTCTCTTCTTCGTTTGTGGCGTTGGTCAGCGCTCGTCTCCAGGAGTCAAAGGTCGCCCCGGTTCTGACTGGGTGTTCACACGGGGTGGAAGAGCAGCGTGCAGTCCTCCCTCTCTGCAGCTGCAAAGAATCCCGTCAGCGGCGACAAAGAGACCTTTGGCAAGGCACCTCCAGTCCTCAGGTAGCAGGAGACGATCTTCTGATCCAACGGCAGCTGGCGGGGGATGCTGTCGAACGGCTTCGGGTCCAGATCCAAGATGGAGACGGAGTAGGAGAAAGCAGGAGGTCTGGAGGGACCGAAGTCTCTGAACCGCCTCTGACTGTAGGGACGAGAGGAGGACGATTAATGAACAGAAGAAGTTTAAAACATGCTGAGCTGATGTCTGACTCCACCTGGTGGACATTTTAGAAACTACAGGTTTTCCTCTATCAGCTGTTAGACTAAGTAATTGATTCCAGTATCATACTTACCCTTCGTCATCATCCTCCTCCTCACTGCTGGGCACCAGGGCGACCATGATGGAGCAGTCCTTGGCCGTCATGGCGACGCGGTACTGATGAACCTGAAGTCAAAAGCAGTTAGACATGTAAACTACAGCTGCAACAAACAATTATTTTCATTATTGATTAATCTGATGATTAAAAAGCAACGTATCCCTGCAGTTTGGACAAACTATGAAACAAACAGTAGCAGGATTTCACTGCTTTTTCTCTCTCGAAAACTTCTCATAAATCTGTACATTTTTGAGCCAAAATAAGAGAATGGACAACGTTTGATGTGCGTTTATTGTCAGCAAGCAGAAAAATAAAGTTGTCTTGCAGGAAGCATTTCTATATATATATATATATATATATATATGTTATATGTTTGACCATGTTTAACAATATCCGACATCATAAGAGAAAAATAGAGCCTGACTTAGCGCGACTGTGTGTAAACCACTCTGACCTTGCTGACAGCGTACTCCACGGAGCCGTCGTCCTCCAGTGGACATTTCTGCAGCTTCTCCAGGAAGGCCTCGTTGTACGGACCCTCAATCTGAAGACGAGTTCTGACAAAGACAGAGTGACGTCAGAGACCAGACAGACGATAAATGACGCTACAGTTCTCTTCTTGTCAGCTCAGTGCTACCTCTCCTTGGGGAAGTCCTGCAGGTGTTGCTCCACTCTGCGGTACAGAGGATAAAGTCCTTCAATGTCCAAAGTGTCCAACATTTGAGTCTGAAGGATCCTGAACAAAACACTGTCGCTGGGTAAACCCTGAGAACCTGCACACACACACACACACACACACACACAGTTTCAGTTTCAGTTTCAGTTTCACCAGAGTCAGTGAAACCTGACTGGACAGACAGAAAAACACGCCGGCGGGTTCTGACCGTGGCGAATTCTCTCCTTGTTGAACTGACTCGCTTCGCAGAAACTCCGCCCTTCTCCTCGTCTGTCCGTCACCCCGCCTCCACCGCCGCCACTCAGCAGAGCGTTTACAAGGACCTGAGGACAGAGTGTTTTAATATGAGGCTTCACCAACCTGCTATTCCTGCAACTGGAAAACGTAACATCGCTAAACTAATTATCTGCCCAAATATCTGACTTTTAACTTTGACTTGAGCAGAACTGATGAGTCTTCACAAACATCCTTTAACTGCTCATAAAGACGTGTATTTAAATACCTGGATGAAGTCGTTCAGGACGGCCGTTTTGCTGTTGATTCGGTTGTTTCCGTACATGAAATACGGTCTGAGATGATGCAGCAGAGAGTTCAGGTCCAACGAGTCGTCACTGCCCTCCTTACTGCTGTATATACACTGACCACCCTGACACACACACACACTCATGTAAACATCACCACATTTCAAGGATCTAATGTTGAATTTCTGATATTTTTATCTTTCATTCAAATGTGATTTTTTTTTCTGAATAAAATGTACGTTTTGTTTCTACACAGAAAGCATGAAATAAAAGATCAGAGTTTTGAGACTTCTGGGTTTCTTTCTCGTTTCACCTTCATTGTTTTGGGTTTTGTGTGATATGGACATATTAAATGTATTTTGTGTCATTGATTACGTGTCGTATTCTGATTGGTCGGTTTGCAGATGTGGGTTGTAGCATCAGTCACATTCTGAGACTTTGATCTGTACATATGTTCATCTGTACCGGAGTTGCTGATGTACACATTATACAATTTGTTTCACCTTGAAGATTTTGAAGTTGTTCTGCGGTTCCTCGATCAGGTGTCTGATGGCATAGTGCATCCTCTGTCTGTTCCTGAACAACACGAGAGAAACCAGAGATCATCACGTTCTGCTGCAGAACAGTAAGAAATCAAACACCTACAGAGCAGATTTTACATATAATCTGTCAGCAGGTAGTTCATGAGGCAAAAAAAAAAGTTTATACTTATACTTCATAGCATTACTAGTCATCACGTCGAGCAACAGCCAAAAACCAAAATATAGAAAGATATTGTTATTACATGTTTGTTTCAGTTACCATTTTTATCATTTTGTTTTAACATCATGTGTGTAGCAGTCATCTCACCCTGAGAACAGGTCCAGAGGACAGTACAGACTGCGTCTCTTCCACTTCCCATTGGCCACCTACAGTCGAATGAGACACACGAAATTAAAGTTGTTCTATAGTTTTACTGTATTTGTCAAGTACTGTAGTTGTACTGTAGTTGTACTGCAGTTGTACTGTAGTTCTACTGTAGTTCTACTGTAGTTGTACTGTAGTTGTACTGTAGTTGTACTGTAGTTGTGCTGTAGTTGTGCTGTAGTTGTGCTGTAGTTGTACTGCAGTTACACGTGTGTACAGTGGAGTTACCTTGTAGTGTTGGTGCATGCAGAAGCGGCACACTTTGGTCTTGATGTCTTTGCTGACGTGTTTCGAGGACGGCAGGAAGCCACATTTAGGCTGAAAACAACATGCGTAAAACAGCAGCTGAGTAACACACACTTACACACACACACACACGTTAAATTCAGTTTGTTGTCTAAACTGATGTGATTCACACACACTTGTTTCTGAAACGAACTGACTCAAATTATCCAATAACACTTTAAGTCCCTCTTTAGAGTGTTTATAAGCAGCATATTAACATTTATAAGTAGTAATAAACATTTGGTTTCTTTGTCATACATGACAGTAAATTGAACGTCTTTGGTCCGAAGAAATAAAGGATTTGAAGATGTCACCTAATAATAATAATATTATTATATTATAATCTTTATTTTCAGCGCTAGTAACAACATTATAGTGCATTATAAACCAATTATTAAAGTTTCTAAACTGCTTATAAACACTAAATAAGGAAACTTTATTCTGTATGATTCTTTATTAAGAATAATTATTTTCTTCTTTCTTGAAAAAGTGTCAACGCTGCGTGTGTGTGTGTGTGTGTGTGTGTGTGTGTGTGTGTGTGTGTGTGTGTGTGTGCGCGTGTGTGCACCTTGATCTCGATGCACAGTGGAGGAGTGTGTGTTGGTGCGGGCTGGTGGAGGGTTGGAGACGTCAGGTTGGGCAGACAGAGAGCACAGCCGCTGTAGATGTCCATCACTTTATCACAGCGCCAGGCTGAAACACACAAACAACACGTGCAGTCTGTAAATCAACTTAAAAGCTTTCATATTTAGAAAAGATGATCAGTTTACTGTGTTTGCAAAGTATTTGAATTTATTTATTTTCCTGATTCGGTTTATTTTGACTTTCAGTGTTTCCTGTAACAAAAACTCTCCTGAGACTCTGAAGAAGAAAAACACTGTTTATAAAGTCAGTTTGATTCCACTGAGACTCAGTTCAGCTTCATTCTCATCTCTGACTCAACTTTAGTTAAAAAGCAAATAAAAGTCAAACTATTCCTTTAACAAATTTCAAATGATTAATAAACATTTCGGTCTTACCTGGTCTTTGATGTTGAACTTTGATTGACAGCTGTCGCACAAACTCCAGCGGCAGTTTGACCACCTCCTGTAGACAAAGTCGGTTTGTTATCTGCTGTATGTAAAGCACTGTGAACTGCTGGTGGCATTTATCAGCATTCATTCATGCATTCATGCATTCATTATGGTGTTGATAATGAACAGAACCAACCCACAGCTTCAATAAACACATTTATTCTGTTTACAGGCGTCATTTGGAACCAAATATTAAGCTACGAGCTGTCACAAGTTCACATACGTCACCATTAAAGGACCAAACCGCTCTAAATGTTTACAGGACGGATAAAGTTTAGCCTCCAGCTTAAAATAAAATCTAAGATTAGACACCATCTGACCTGAAACCCTCCTGACTACGACACTAATTCACCATTTCTGTGAACGTTTGTGTGCTGGAAAACAGTCCAGCAGTGTTTCATCGTCCATCTCTGATGGGATTAGAACTAAATGAGGATTTACATCAACATCAAAACTTCCTCTTCTGGTGAAAGATCTCTGATTGATACTCAACTTAATGTCGAATACGCCAGACTTGACTTATATTATCATTAAATCGTGTGTGATCAGCCTCATCTGGTATTTGTGCAGGTCTGTTTTGGCTTTGTGTTTTCTATGGTGGGAATATGAGTGATGAAGCGTGAGACGGTGTCGTACCCCGCTGTGGATGAACTTCTCTCCCAGCAGGCTGCTCATCACGTTGGAGCTGAAGTCAACGATGTTCTGGATCTGCCTGAAGGCCTGTTCTGCAGTCTGGAGGACGGACACACACACGGAGACAGATGTACACACAGTCAGACAGGTGTATCTTTGTGCTGTGGACTGATGGTTGATACAAAAGAAAAGTTCTGACGGCTTGATTGAGACTCTTTCTGACGTTTTGTGGATTAAACAACTAATCAATTCATCAAGAAAATAATCGACAGATTAATCGATAATGAAAATAAATAAAATAACTGTTGAAGCCCCAATGGATCCTTCTGAAGCTCATAAAAAAAACAAAAAAACAAAAACACCTTTCTTCTTTTTACCTTTTGACCAACATTAGTATTAGAAGAGCTTTGGTTGTTTCCTGCTGTGTAAATACTTAATATTTTACGGTAATAATAATAAATTAATAATGAGCTCTTGTCTGTCTGTATTAAAAAGTCAATTTAATTTTCAGATCGTTTTGATCCTGTAATCTGACCAGAACATAAACTGTTGCTCGGCTGATGATTAATTGAGCTTTACAATTTTAATTACTGACGAGCCAATCGCGGCTGAGCCTCGTTCTTCTTGTTTAAGGGTGAGATGCGTGTCAGGCTCAGTCGTGCTGACAGACGTCTTGTCAGGATGAATGATGATGATGATGATGATGACGACTCCCCTCTTTACTCAGACATCAAACGCCGACAGACTCACTGTTGACTTTACAACCAGTTCAGCAGCATTACCTGACAGTGTGTGTGTGTGTTGCGGTACCGCGTGGAAACACCCTGCGCTACCAGAGCTTTTATAAACTCTGTTATTTACTTAAATTGAATTAGTAAATATGTTGTTTGCTCTGATGATTTAACAAAGGACCAGTTGTCACTTATGTTGTGTGTGTAGTCTAAGCTCTGCAGCCTGTGGGCTTTTTAAGCTGCTGTCACACGGTTGTTTCAGTAACCACCTCTGGTGGGAATTTAATATCTGGACCTGTAAGTCGTAGCTTTTTAAACTCACTGCAGCTGAAAGTTTGTCATTCAAAGGATCGTGAGATCGGCTTCATGTTTTCAGTCTCTGGAGAGCAGTTCATGCACGGAGGCCACAAGAACGCGGTTCTATTTGAAGAGCTGCATATCTCAACCTCTGGAATTTGTACTTAAGCTTATTCTCTCTTTAAAAAGAGGTCGAGCAAGTTAGTGAAGCTCTGCAAGCAGAATCACATTTCACTGAGTTGTCAGTAGTATCTGTCTTACAAGGAGCAACTCTCTGGAGACTGAAAACACGATCGCTATTATTAGTCTCTAAACAAACTAACATGCACAAATTCTTCCTGGTGAAGGGCAAAGTCTCCCAGTGCAACGAGGGGCTTATTGATGTGTTTTTAATTAATGAAGTTTTGTTCAGATAAGATGACTGCATCCATGGATGTTTTGACTCAGACTGATATTTACCTGCGGTGGGTTTTCAGAGTCTTCTGCCGGATATTTGAGCAGACGTAGAACTCTGGAAAGCTGCAAGAACAGACGAGAAGCTCGGTGAACACAACAACATCTTCCTGACGAGGGTTAACGTGATTCAGTTTTCCTGCAGTGCAGCAGGAACAGTAAATATATTCTGCAAAGTGTGGGGTGTGTCGGAGGAAAACGCTGTGGTAGGCTGTGGAGTCTCAATGCAAATATATACATAAATAATGAAGATGTTGACATGATTGATGTCTGGAGATAATATCAGTCACAAGAAACCGGATCGCTCTGAGAACTCGGCTCACACATAAAACAGGTTCTGACAGTAAACGAGTTACTCTGAAATCCATATTTACATTTTCTTCCTAACTTGCTTATTTTAATGTGGTGATGATACAAGATGCTGCTTCTTCCTTACAGCTTGAATGTGTCTAAATTTTACAGTAACTGAAAGTAAAACTTTGGGAATCTCATGAATCGATTCAGTTCTGATTCTTGAGTGAATCGATTTTTTTTCTTCCTTCGAGTGTAAATATGGATTAAAAACCTGGTTACATACGGACAAAAAGAAATCAGCTTTCTCCAGGACAAATGAAACAAAACAAGGTTGTCTCTGGTGCATCGTTTACAGTATCTACAGTTTGATAAAATGGAATAATAAAAATGAGACTCTATGCATCTGAAAAATGTAAAATAAAGTGATGTATTTAATATGCACTTGTTTAGTTTGGAGAACTTTTTTATTTCTTTCTGAGTCGACTTTGGGTTCCTCAAAAATATTTTAGTTTTGTGTGAGTCAAAGTCAAGAACGTCTGACTCTAAAGGACAATTATAGTGTTGTCCTTTAGCCTGTTTAATAACAATAATAATAATAATAATAAAGTATAAATCAACCAGCAGAAGCTTTTGCCCTCATAAACAGCTGAACTACTGTTACCAAACCAGATTTTACATTTCACATTCCTCTTTTAATCCCTGCACTAGTCAAGCTGGATTTGGACAAACTTTCACTGTTGCATAATTTAATTATTTATTTCACATACAAGCTTAATATTTGCACTGGACCCAGAAAGGCAAAAAAATAAACAAAGTATAAACACTTTTTTTTTGTTTTGCCTTTCTGGGTGAATATAAAAAAATACTATATAAACGGTAAATAAAAGCCCAGCTCATAGATCTATATGCATTCATGCTGGAAACAATAGAAAAGAACCAGCTGATCTCCACGCTGCTGGTGTGATGTCCTCGTAACGTGTCACTTATTGCTCAATAACAACATGATCAGACCGGCCCCGTGACTGACTCTTTCCCACAGTCGGTCACACTCGGAGGGGGGAGAAAGGTCTGTGAACGACCCCCGACCACCAGCATCTATTAAACTGCACAAAACTGGCGAAACTGTTCTGTGTGCTCCAGAGGCTACAGGCCGGTCCAGTGAGGACAGCAGCCGAGGAAAAGTGTTCCTGTCGCCGTGTCACTCCAGCCAGCTGCTCGGTGGAATCTCTGGAAGAGCTTCTAACGGCTAAATTAGCTCCCAGTTAGCCGCCCCTGAGGAGTTGCTGCATTTTAACGACACCGCCGTCAGTCCGTGACTGTTGCTGACATGAATATATAACTAATTTCCAATAATCAGCGGTGCTTTAAGACGTGTCGTTCATGTGTATCGATCTTTTTAACATTTGTTAATTTGAACTCTTAACTTAGCCGCTGGCGAACAAGCCGGCTAAAGCTAAACCGACACTGGCTAACGGTATCGATGATAAATCCTGGCAGTTGACTTTTCACCCGCCAGTGAAAAACACATTTTAAGAGACGCACTACAAACTTTGTACCGGCCGAGCTGAGGCGTGTTGGATGGTATAAAAGTGCCTGTCGGACCGGTTCTGGGTCAATTTAAAACTCTTCTAAGCTTTTTCTCGGACTAGCTCCGTGTTAGCCTCCGCTGACTCACCTGTACGTGTGAGGCCACCAGGCTCTTGTTTCCCTCTCCGTGATATTTCCAGTCGTTCTCGTCCATTTTGTCCAGTTCCATCACTCCAGCGACGACAAACTGAGCTCCCGTTAACGGCCAGAAAGTAACACACAACGGCACGGCAGCATACAAGTACTCCGCCTGGTACTACTGGCTGTTAGCAGTAATTCAGAAGTACTGTGAGCGACGGAGCGCTGCTGCCACCCGGAAGATCAAGTTACCTTCCATTAATGCTACTTCCGGTTGTGACTTCAAAATACAAGTCATCGAGCAATGAAAGGCTAAACAAACTTTAAATATATTAAACCAAAATAAATAATGATGTGATAATGATGATATATGAGAATAATCACGGGAAAAAATCACAATATTGTGAGAATGTAAAGGTTGAGCGACACATATGATGTTGGGACCATTAATGTATGAGCCCCGTGGAATATAATTATAATTATAAATATATATATATATATATATATACTGTATATATATATATATATATATATATATATATGTATATATATGTGTGTGTGTGTGTGTGTGTGTGTGTAAGGTTACGTTATATTATGTCATAAGCTGTGGTTTAATAAGAGAAAAGTAGTATTTGTATGACAAAATTCCTAATACTACTGAGAATAACATCATAGTATTACAGAATACAAAATACTCCTTTATCCGTTCAGTATTATGACACATATACTGAATATTTTTCTATTTATGAGCTTTATTGCTATTACTTTTAAGCTATTTCCGGTATATACTCGTTAGCAATAGCTTGACCGTTTGTCTCATTGACAGGTTGATAAAACCACTCCCTGTTACCGCTGTTCTCTGAGGTCCCGCCTACTCCGCTGTGATTGGTCAGAAAGCAGGAACAGGGTTGGACTGGTTGGACCGATGAGGCTAAAGGAAAAATCCACGTATTTTTTTGACAGCATGATAATGATGTGAGAGGATCTAGAAGTGGAAACGTACAGTTGATCATATGATTATTGAGTAATGTTTGCATTCACTCAGAGAAAGTCGAGATAATCCCTCAGAATCAAAGGAAAAGTACAGATAGTTTTATCAAGACTTTCTCAATAAAAAAGTAGGATTTGATAATAACTTTTTCAATGAACAGTAAATAATACACTAATTCAAGTACTGCACTTAAAAACAAATAAGGATAATAACAATAAATAATAATGATGCACTGCTGCCAATCAAACATCCCAATTGTATATACAATAGTTGGTGTATTTCAACAGTAAAATACTAAATTAATGTATCAAAAATAATCCAACAATACAACATATGCTAATTAAACTCTCCCAAGGGACATTTTTTGGATATTTTATGTACATAAATATGTACATACTACTTTTACCTAAGCTTCACTTTAACCTTTAAATGCATGTTTGAAAAGACCAGTATTTTAACAACCAGTATGAACAGGAGGAATGATCACAGCGAGGAAAACCTGTTTGAGAATATAATAAACTGATAAAGGCTTATCAGATAAAACAGGATATGGTGCACTCTAATATTTTATCAGAGTTTTATCAGCAGCAATTAGTTGATTGATTCCTAACAATTAAATGCATTGCCAACTACTTTGATAAGCAATTAATTATTTTTGGTAACTTTTTAAGAGAAAAATGTCTAAATACTGATTCCAGCTTCTCAAATGTGAATATTTTTTGGTTTCTTTAGACGTCGAAAAACGAATGTCAGTTAATAGTTCAGGCTTGAACAGAGAAACACACAACAGCTTGTTACTTACAAATCAAAATGTTTTAATACGTATAAAAATGAACAAGAAAGACGACGCACGCACACACATATACACACACACACACATACACACACACACAATCAGGACACGGGCGTTCTATACACAATGAATCCTAAGGATGGCATGTGATCTCTACGGCGACGACTCGCCGGCTTCTCTCACTGTCTGTTAGTGTCAGTGATCATTGGGACAGGAAACAGTCAGTGCACCGAACAGGCTGCTCGCTCAGTCTGTTCATGACGCCAAGCTTTGTGTCTCTTTGTTTGAGCCCGTCGGTGCTCGTCAACAACCGTACGCGGCAGCGATCAGTCCATCCCTCCGATGTCGTGCTGCTTGTACGACTGTGACACCAGACTCCCTGCAGAGGAACACAGATACTGTCACATCATGAGCAATAAGACAATAATAAATAATAATAATTAACAACAGCCAGGTGAGAACCATTTGAGGAAGGCTGGAATCACCTAAGCACTAATAGTTTACTTTGGTAAAATCAGTTTAATCTGCATTTCCTCAACACTAAATCTATCACAGCTCGACAGTTGATGTTTCAACCTGCTGGAAGGCTTTTAATGTGAAGGTGTGTCTAGACATTTCCACTGACAGCAACAAATAAATACAAACAAACAAATTAACACAAATGAGGCCTTGAGACAATGTACTTCGCTTTCAGCTTGAGGCTGTACTTTGACTTAAACGCTAACATGCTGATGTTTAGCAGGTGATGTTTTCCACATTCACCATCTTAGTTAAGCATGTCAAAAAGCTAACAGTTGCTAATTAGCATTTAACATAGAGTATATCTGAGGCTGAATGGGTTATGTTATAAAACAAATTATTAGACAAATGTTGGGGCTACACGAAAAGTTCATTTTATGCCGTTTATCTAGTTTTTTTTAGCAGCCTTTGGTAAAAACAAGGCTCACAACTAGTTTTAAAACTGGTTACCAGCTTGACAACCAGGAAAATGTTTTTATATTAAAAGGAACAGTTTAAGTTTTGGGGAAATATTCTTCTGACATGAGACAGTACAGAGCTGGAGTCTGTGATTGGCCGAGCTAATCATAAAGACTGGAAGCAGAGGGGAACAGCTAGCGTGACTCTGTCCACAGTTCAAAAATAACACCTGTAATCTCTGATTAACATGTACATAAACAGAAATGTAAACAGAACAGTTTGACAAACAGCTGGGTGCAGCGTCCTGATATCTTCGCATCAGTGAGGTTTGAACAGAGACCAAAACTAAAGCCTGCATCCGCTCAACCCGCGTTACAACCGGAGACGCCGCACCGTAGCACGAAGCGGATGGATACACTTTTGCTCATCAAGAAATAGTTCCAGCATGTGTCTGAAAACCACAAACTTTTCCTTTTTACATTTCTGTTTGTGTATGAGGTTACATCAAATGTAAAATACCAGTCAAAGCTTTGGAGGTCCAAACTCTTGACTGGACTTCCCAACTGACCCTTCACTAATACAATAAGCAGAATAGACTAATGTAAGCAGACTAAATGTCGAATCTTCTGTACTTTCATGATTAATTCACCTGTATTCACCTGTACCTGTACGCTAAGGACGATCAGTGTGTGATCACATTGGTCGTATATATAATGATAATTTGATGTGTTCAAGGTTCAAAGCAGTATGAGTTTAGACATTAACATCTAACAACTACTACATAAACACATAACCACAGTTACCTCACATCTCAGACACACACACAGAAACAGGAAAGACAGGACCTGACACATGTTCACGTCACATGACAAGCCCAAGGAGCGAGGTGGGAGTGGGAGCAGGAGGGTCAAAGGCCAAGCAGGAAGTAGATGTAGAGCCCGCAGAGAAACAAGCTGCTCCGTCCCACCGTCAGTTAACATTCATCTGCCAACCGCAGTCCGACTCCACCCGAGGTCACATGACAGCTTAGTCAAGAGTGAGACTGAGGTCAGCAGAGGTCACACAGGCATAAAGCCACAGTCTGAGAGATCAAACTATGACACCAGGCTGAGCAGTAACGCTGATAAACGTTCTGACCAGACAGCGTCCTGCTCATATGAGGATGATTAATATAAAACGATGTTTGGATCACGTGACGTTAGATTATGTTCTTGTTTTATCTGGAACTATTTATCCCTCCGTGTTCAAACAGAACAGGTCTGGTTTTCCATCGTGTCGGTCGATCAGTGGTTTCTTATTGTTGTTGGACTCTTAGTTTAGTTGTAACAACTCTGAAAAGCTGAACTATAAGCTGCCACTTTAGCTGGAGAAAAACAACGTCTCAAGTTGAAAGTTGATGCGGTTTTATCAATGTGGTTACACAATTTCACAGTGCGGGCGTGTTCATCCTGAGTATAAGACTTTATAACAACCGTTTTCACACAAACACGCGCGCTTAGAGTTACCGAAACACAAGGATCTCAATCCGTTATTCAACACCTACATACTAACAGGCATCATTTATCTACAGATTGTACGAGAATAATCACATTTTCTATCCAGATCCTGAACCTGTAGTTAAATAACAACCATAAGAGTTACAAATAACTACGAGCTGATGTGTCCTATGACTAAAATATTAAAGGACAAAAGTTCATTAATATTATTTTACTTTCTCACCAGTTTTAAACAAGGTGGACTAAAAGTGAAGTTGTTTAAAACTGTTCAGGTGTGAAGAAAATAAGAAGAATTTCAGCAGTGAACATTTCACGTAGATTTTTGAGAACCGTGAACAAAGTGAAGTCACATTTAACCTGAGCTCTGCAATGATTGTGGACTCTCTGTTCGGGGCTCCAGACTGTGGCTTTACAGCAGACAGGTCTCTGTCAGTGAGCTGTGTGGTTGCGGGGGAGGCGGAGGGGAAGTGGGGGAGGTGTTGGTGACGGGTGGAAACAGTACAGGGAGGGGTTGCGGTGCTTTGGAGACAGACTGGGCTGGTGTCAGTCAGACTAGCAGAGCAGCAGCACTAGCAGAGCTCCCAGACTCAGCAGCAGTAGCAGCAGCAGGGGCAGTGGCGGTGGCGTGCTTACCTGTGGCCAGGCCCCCCTCTGCCCTGCCCTTCATCCCTCCTCCTCCTCCTCCTCCTCCCAGGCCAGAGCTGCCCAGGGCCTCCACGGGGAAGGAGGGCCGTTCGCCCCTGTAGGGCTTGGGCCTGAAGGGGAAGTCTTTGTCTTTACCTTTGGAGCCTTTGGGGCGACCTGCTGTCTTCTTCTTGGACTTGCCATCCCCCTTCACGCCCAGTAGGGGGTGCACCTCTGAGGACGAGAGGACAGACTCACAATCAAAGATCAGCTTTTCTTAAAAACATCAAGGCTTCTTAACAGGAGATATGATAAATACGACTGTGGGTATATTTATCGGTCTCTCTCACCGTCGCTGGGCACCCCCTGCAGCTCGATGGTGGTGGTGCGGGCCTTCTTCTTGGCGGGGCCTCCTTCAGATGAAGGCTGTCGCTGCTTCTTGTCACCGCCAGCCAACGTTTCCTCTGGAGCGGCGGCCTGAACCGAGGCATCAGGCGGGGGGCCGAAGGGGTTTTCCTCTGGGTCCTCGACCTCTGGGGCAATGGGCAGGTAGAGCAGCGCCTTGTAGTCCTCCAGCTCCTCATCACTGCAGGACAAAGGCACAATCAAGACACTCAGTAGTCAAATAGCTCATTCACCCTTAAATTTATAGTAATCATAAATATAATAATCTTTAGAGGTTTGAGTCTCACAATTTAGAAAACGAACAGAGAAAAATAGAGAAAACGAATCCTGATAAGTAGACACAGTTAGTCAACGGGACACATGATGATTCAGGGTGATTTGTCTAAAAACAAACACATTTCAGATATTTCGAAAGGGAACTTTGTTTGTTCTTTCTCACCTGCTGCAAAAAGCCACTATGGGATCAACAGTGGTGACGTCCACCTCTTCGTCCTCTGCAGCGTCTGCACCTGCAACACGAGCACCAGAACGCAGTTTGTTCACATTCGACTCGTGGACGGTGAAGCAAATGTCTGTGATACTGACGTTATGAGAACAACAGTCTGACCGTCATAACGACCACCACACACACACACAAGGTTTGTGCCTCTTATTTTCTTGGGGTTGTCTTATTGTTTTCACCTGTTAATGATCAGCTTGTTATATGTTTAAAGGATTAAACACATTAACAGTTCTCAAAACTGCACAAGTGAGACGATCACAGACGTCTGTGTGTGTGTGTGTGTGTGTGTGTGTGTGTGTGTGTTCTACCTGTCTGCTCTGGTTCACTCTTGTCTTCGTCCTCGATGTCAAATTCAGACTCTCGCTCCTCGTACTCCACGTTCTCGTCCAGCTCTTTGAAGTCTGGAGCAAAAGCACTCCAGTTTTCCTGCAGACAAACCAAACATTCACATCATGGATCTCACATAGGAAACAAGTTACATCAACTCAGCTGGTAGTTTGAGGCTGAATTCACGTATTTTTGACCATAATATACGGAAGCACCCATGTACATCCAGCATTTACTGCGAATCTCTACATACCACTTGGTTCTGAGCCCAGATGGACACCACTCCACTGGAGATGGAGGCGATAATCGGACGAACAGGATGCCACTGGACATGGGTCAAAGGTGAAATGAATAAATTATCTGATTGTAAACAACACAGTGTCTCAATATGTCTGAAAATATATCCACAGAAGTGTTGGGTTTCATTTTTGAGGTCCTTACGGCGACATCCAGCAGCAGCTCTCCTCTGGTTCCATGCAGGATCTTCACCAGGTTTCCGATGCTCTTCTCCCAGATGTAGAGGGCGTGCTGCCTGGCTGAACCGGCCACGATGTATTCACCGTCCCCGGAGAAACAGCAGCGCTTCCACGGAGTCCTGAACACAGAAAAAAAAATCATTTATTGATCTGGGTGTTATTTAAATGTCACATCTACAACATTTTCAGTCCCTCCAGAGAGAAAGTAATGTCCTGTGTTGATGCACCTGTTGACCAGGTCCTGTAGTTTCTGCATGGGTTCAGGTTCACCATCGCGGCCACACGTCAGTATCTCCCTGCCGTCATAAACCCTGATGATCCGGTCTGCCGTGTTTATGAGGAAGCAACTGCACAAAAAACAGGACAGATGGTGAGGAGGAGGAAAAGGACGAGAAGAAGAAATGAAGAAGAAGGAGAAGGAGAAGGAGAAGATGAAGAAGAAGAAGAAGAAGAAGAAGAAGAAAGTGAGTTTCTTTGCTTTCTTGTATTTCAAACTGTAGTTTGAGGACATCCTTTCGAACTCTTGTCATCTCTCACCTGCCCTTGCGTGCAAACTCGATGGATTTGATGGCGGTGGTGTTGCTGGTGCCTGTGGTCACTCTGAAAGAAGCCACAAGCTCCTGGGTGTATGTGTTCAACACCAGGATCTGCAACAGAGGGAGACATGAGGGAAAACATCAAAGACACTGAAAGTCATTTATAAAACGGAGGAAAAAAAATAGAAGAATGATTTAGTAACTTTTACTGACAGATTTTTTATTTGATCTGATCAAAAAGGACACTTGATTAAAACTGTTTCTTGTCTTTTTTCATTTTTTGCTGACCCCGTAACCTCATGTACTTCATCCATAGTTTAACCTTCTTGCCTTCAGTAATCATCCTGTTCCTTCTCGTTTTATTCAGCATCGTTTTTGTCCTATGTGCAGCATTTTTAAGTGATTATAAAGTCTTGTCTCAGCTGTACTGTTCTGACCTTTCCTTTGGCGTTTCCAGTGTAGATGTACTCGCCCCGCCTGTCAAAGGCAGCCACCACATTCAGGTCTGAATCATCGTCCACAGGCAGGACGACGTGTTTGGAGTCTGACAGAGTCAACAGGACCGGAGCCGACTTCATGGGACACACCAGCACCTTGTCCCTAAAACGAATATTAATTTATCACTGATCACGACAAATTAAACAAGCACAAACTCTTCTTGGGATGTTACTGCCATCCATGGTGCATCTCCAGCCACTAAAACTCAAAGCGTATCAGGTCTAATATTCACACGCAGACGATGTCGGGTCACTCACATGTCTCTGGGGTGACACTGCAGTTTCAGGATGGGTGAGGGGAAGCGAAACCTCTGGTCACAGTCTCCAGTCAGGACGTCCCACTGAGAGACAATGTTGTCTGTGGAGGCACTCACCAGCTTGTGGCCATCTCGACTCCAACTGCATGCACGCACGCACGCACGCAAGCACACAAACACACACACACAAGTACTGTATATGACATTCTGAAGTTTAAGAAGTGGTGTTGCACTCACATGAGAATTTGCATAAATAGCTGAGTGAAGAATGTAAAGTTCAAATCCGGCTGATTAACAACAATAGCTGGAAGCAGTCCCCAAATCACAGGTACGTGTAAGAGGAGCTTTTTAACAACTTGACGATCAGGTCTTTACACATTTCATACTGACACTATACTGGTAAAAATACACTATCTACAGAAAACATGTTTTTTTCTCCATTTCAGCCGCACAAAACCAACATTTTCTAACCTCAAAACCGAGTTTTTCCAGAGTAGATGCATCTTAGACCATCTGGTCGGCAGAGCTTTACTAAAACTATGATTGAAACCAGCCGGGTCGGGCAGGGGGCTGTGTAACAGTAAATTTAAGGAGACAACTTTCTGTCAAGTCTGGATTTAACCCTCTCTGTGATCATCACTTCACTTTACTGTCATGCCGCCTTTTAAACCAGGAAAACACGTATACCGCATCACAATATTAGGACATCCAAAATATAATATCAATATGTGACTGAGTTACTAGTTTTATTATTATTTTATAGCCCTAAATTTAGTACCTTATGAACCGTGATAAAAATCACTAAATACAATCACATACTTGTTCCTTTCTCTGACAATAGAGACAGAAAAATAAGTAAATGAGAACAACAATACTGATGAAAACTCATTTGAAAACCACCTGAAAACACACACATATCTTTTTCCAAACTAAAATGTGTGTTAAGAACAAGACAGCTTAATGATGTCGGACGTGTCTCACCATAAAGAGCAGACCGGGTGGATGTGTGCGCTGATGATTTTGGCGATGCCCCGTGTGAGGAAGTCCCAGATGACGATTCGGCCATCGTTGCAGCCCACAGCCAGCAGGGTGCCCCAGCGGTTGAAGGTGCATGTAAGAGCCATGCTGATGCAGTCCAGAGTGCCATCTGCCTCCTAACACACACACACACACACACACACACACACACACACACACACACACACACAGTTAGTGAACTCTGTGTATTTGTGTTTGGATGATTTGATCAGGCTCATCTGTACATTACGAGCTGGCGGTTTACCTCTGGGTAGTTCTGCCCGAACGATTCTAGGACAGAAATAACAAAGAGACTGATGAGAAACACAAAAGTAACATTCATACATGACATTTAGGCTCAGACACGCAACACAACTGTCCACGAGTCGCTATTTAATTCTCACAAACACGGTACAGATAATCTGTGTGGTACAGAGTATTTGTAGTCAATCAAAATAAATTCAGAAATTTACAAATTATAAAACTTTTATAGATCTTAAGATTTAAGTCTGATCGTCATTACAATTAAATAATAAAACAGTATATTAAAAGATTAAAATTGTTTAAAACAAATATTTGCTGAAAAAAGCAGGAAATTATCAAAGATTAAAGTGAGAAAATTGTGAGAGAAAACCTTGAACTCTTTTCTGAGGTTTAGTCAGAAATTTATGAGGAAAACTGGAATTTATTTAAGACTAAAAATGGAAAAAATAAAACGATTCTTCTCAGATTTCCACATAAAAAAGTTTTGACATTGAAGTCGACTTCTTGGCTGCTTGTTTCACTGCTTGAAGATGTTAAACAGATAACAGGATGTAACTTGATTTCTTGCACTACACTGTAAATTTTAAGCTTTTATTTATTTTCTATATACGTTTATATGAAGCAGATGTTTTTTTGGTTTTTAATTTAATCTCATCTTGGTCCTAATAGCGCTGATATCTATCAATGTGTAGATTTAGTTGACTATATTTATAATGAACACACCGATAAAACGGTGTATATGCTTTTTATTTAATCAACACACAATGTATGGATGCTAATGGCAGCTAGCAGCCACTTCGTCTATTTCTATTTCATAACAGACATCTACACACATTTAATCAGACACACATCTCAGGAACAATTTAAATTGCACCGTGTAACTTAATCTAACACGACTGTGATAATTAATGCGGTTTAAATGTGACTCGTATCGGTCGTTGTTAACATGCTAGGCTAACGTACAATGCTAACCACAACAAGTAACTATATCCTGTTCAGCTACGAGTATGTAAAACAAAGAAAGGCGTTTTTTATTAATTACCGAGCAGCTCTAAATTCATTGTTGGACGATGGAGGATCCAAAAGCTCCTTAAAAACTCGCTTTGACGGATTATTTCTCTAAATTTCTCTCGTATTTACTTCTGCAGCGACTGCCGGGAGACTGGCGCCGCGCCTCCGGTGAGGACCCCAAACAATGCGGCCGAGAAGATGCCTGAACAAAATACAGCGCCAACAAACCTAAAGATCAAGTCTGTGTTAAAACAACAGTCAGGTGCTCAAATCAACATTGAAATAGGTTTATGTTTGCTATAATCATCCTTCCTGTTCATATAGGCCTTTAGAAGATCCCTTCATAATGCACTAACAATGTAAGTGATGGGGACCAAAATCCACAAGCCTTCTTTCCATGTAAAAAAAAAAGTATTTAAAAGTTAATATAAACAAAATTAGTCAAATCAAGTAGATATCTTTCAATGTTAGTCTTTTTTTATGATATAATATGACTAATTCAGACTGCTGAAGCCTCATATAAGCTTCCGATAAACTTTTTATTTTATTTTATTTTATGTTTGTCTTTTGTAAAGTGCTTTAATCACTGGTTTTGAGCACCATACAAATTAACATTATAATATCATTACATAAACAATGGACAGAGGGAGTGGGGGGGGGGTCTAATTAATTAAGTTAATTAAGTCTATTCTGTTCTATTATGTGTGAATAGACGTTACTGCCAATGTCACCATACAACACTTACCCATTGACTATCTAACTTTATGGCTTCAGTCTATATGTGACTCCATACAGGATGTCTTCATATAAATGTGTCCAACATGTGTGTCAGTTTACGTGTACAAGTATCATACATACGTGTACATTCATCGTTTCTCACACAGAGACACTGAGACCTTCACATTGACCAAAAAAAAAATAAAAACCTTCAGTTGCTGGTGATGCAGGATCCGGAGGTGAAGCTGTATCAATAACGCGCAAGCAACTTCCTGTTTTCACAATAAAGGCCCACAATAAATCTGCTTGGGTTGAAAGACTCAGTGTGTTTTCATCCATCATCAGCCTTTAAATAGATGAATGATAAAAATGATAACATCTATTTGTTTCCCGTGTTAGTTAGTCAAGTCAAGTCCTTTTTTATTTATGTAGTCTAACATCACAGATTTGTCTCAGGGGAAATTTACATTCGGTAGCCTTTTGCTAACCCCTAATAAAATGTCAGCACACAAAGTAAGAAGATACAACATCCAATCAAGTGTCCAACTGGACCAGTCTGTTCACTCATCAAACTATACTAACTAACAAGTCAACACCTGTTGACATTATGGAGCATTACTGGAATTACCTGTAGTGTAATTACTGAATTTTTTAATTGTAATCCTACATGTTATTAAAAGAAAATGTAACACAAAGTTATGAGTTACTAGTTAGTTCAAGTCAATTGCAGGATCAATACTGTGTCAGATACATTTGAAAGGTTAACCTCAACTATAACTTAACAGAGAGAAATCTTCTAATCCTGTTTTCGATGTCTGAAAAGGGCTTAAAGTTAATATGAACCCTTTTTTAGGTCCCCGGTCATATTGTGCACATATTTCATTAAAAAAAAAAAATCAATTTCTTTGTATTCTTCTTGTATTCTATCAAAATTCAATTGTTTTTTTTAATGTGCTGAATAATTGTTTATGTAGGCTTGAACCAATCGATTTCAACCGACAACATCATGACATTCACCAATCGATCAATTAATCTTCACCTTTTAGCGGAACAGAGCTAAGATTCATTAGCTCGCTAGCTAGCTAGCAACAGCACGGTAGTCAGTGTGTCTCCAGGTGTACCGCCCACCTTTTAACGGTCCAATCAAATGTGAAGGATTTGATTTAAATCCCTCTTGTGGCTGTATGCTGCACAATACTGAGAAATATGTCACAGTACAGAAGCTAAAAACACTTTAACGTTTCACTTGGACGTTTATGGTCGCTGTAGCTGTTAAAGTAGCCGTTAAGGTAGCCGTTAAGATAGCAGTTGAAGTAGCCATTAAGCTAGCTGTTGAAGTAGCCATTAAGCTAGCTGTTAAAGTAGCCGTTAAGCTAGCTGTTAAAGTAGCCGTTAAGATAGCTGTTAAAGTAGCCATTAAGATAGCTGTTAAAGTAGCCGTTAAGATAGCTGTTAAAGTAGCCGTTAAGATAGCTGTTAAAGTAGCCATTAAGCTAGCTGTTAAAGTAGCCGTTAAGGTAGCCTAGCGTAGTGGCACCTGTGGCGTTATCACAGGACACACCTGCTAACAGAAAATTAGCATCCCAACAATTTAAACCAGGGAACAAATTCTTATTTAAATTCTTATTTAACCCCAATTTCTCTATCAGCGCATTGTCTTCACTTCCATACAGACTTTATTGCTCCAAAAAACACTGAAATAAAGTCACATAACCAGTGATATTTGTATTCGTAATAATAATAATAATTTTGTAAACCTGTCAGAAAGTTTGTGAATGTGCAAAAAAATAAAAGAAAATAAAAGAAAAGAAAATAAAAACATCAAGCATCTGCAGTGCAGGGTTGGGTTTTAATTTGAAGGTCTTGAGCCTTCCGTGTGTGTGTGTGTGTGTGTGTGTGTGTGTGTGTGTGTGTGTGTGTGTGTGTGTGTGTGTGTGTGTGTGTGTGTGTGTGTGTGTGTGTGTGTGTTGAAGGCGCCACGTCGGCAGAACCAGCAGGGTGAAAAGAGACGTGCGTAGTTGAGCCTGTAACTGTGTAACTGTGTAACTGTGTTACGTTAGAAGTTAGAAAGCAGCAGATTAATGCGATAAACGAGCGAAAAACACCGAGAAACGAGAAACGGACCGTCAGCAGTTTATTTAATCTCCTGCAGAGTTTGTCTCGGAGGCTGAAACACAAGCTGCACCAGGCTCAAGTTTCTCTGCCAGGTGTGTTAGTGGGAGACACTGGGAACAATGGTGAAGGTAAGAAGTCACCAGCATCCTTTATGACCTCAAATATAATGAAATATGGCTCATAAACTGCATGAGTGATGTGAATTTAACCAGATCAAAGTTGTCTGACTCTGACCATATATATATATATGTGTGATATGAGCGGAAATATAATATAATATAATATATATATTTTTATTCCTTTAAATTCTTTAGACATGATGTTGTAATATTTAAGGGACGCGTCACAGCTTCCTGCAAATGTTACTCAAACTGTGACAACAAAAAAACAAAACAAAACAATAGTTTTACGTTACGTTTGTGTCAAAAAATGTCGTGACGTTTGTCAGATACGTAAATAACCTGCAGCAATGGGTCTAAATCTTGGGTTCGAGGCCCCTTTTGTGGGTCACAAGGAGAAAAAATAAAAAGTGGGGGTTGGGTGATGTTGGTTTGATGGTCCTGTTAAAGAAAAACACACTTTAGGGGCATTTTTACACCAAGTATGTGAAATATAGACATGGATTTGATGCACTGTGCAAATAGACTTTTAATTTAAAGGGTCATAAGTCATAAAAGGTTAAGATGAGTCACAGCAGCATGAAGACGGCCTGCTGGGTCTATGCTGCAGCCACCTGTTAAACCTTTATTTACACTACATCTGATTATATTTTATCTTTAACATGAGCAAAAAGGTCACATGTGCCACGTGTTATCGAGACATTAGTGGCTTTAAAATAATAATAAAAAAAGAAACTCCAGAAAAATATCAAATGTCTGTACCTACAGAGATAAATACAACGTTTTTACACATAATCCTCGGCGTGTGATAATTACATGTTATTGTAAGAGCCGGGCGACTCTGATAATATCTGCATTTGACATCACTTCCCACAATCTTAATAAATACAAGAGCACGAGCAGTGAGTGGAGCTACCAGTCTGTATGTGACATAATTATTATAATAAAATATTAATCTGTCGTTTTTCTTTCTTTTTTTTATTTTTTATTAAGTCATTTAGTTCAGAAAAAGTCAGAAAAATCGTAGTTTCCCAAAATGCAACATCGAACGTCCCAACCAACAGTCCACAAACCAGACATTCAGTTTATTGACACACAGAGAAAAAAACAAAACAGAAAATATTCACATTTCAGAAGCTGAAACTGGAGAATTTTAGTATAAAAAATCTAAAATAATTCAAAATAATAATCTTTTATCAAATGGACTAATCGTTGCAGCTCCATACAGTCTGTATTCAGACTATAAGTCAATGTACTATACTAAAGGATACTTCAGTGGTTCAGGGCTGTTTAATATAGTTTAGAGACTCACATGAGACGGATATAAAAAAAAGACAGAATCAAAGTATCAGAGATGGAAATATTCTGACTTTTAGTTCCTAATTATGGGTCGAGCTCCAAAAACACTGGATCCATTTCACATCATGCAACAGATTGAGTTAAAGTTAAACGTTCCTCTTTCTGTTGTAAAGTCATATATATAAAGACATAATGTGAAATGTGGGTCGTTCAGAATAAATAAACCTGGTGTTTTCTTTCCCGTGTTTTCCAGAATGTGAACAGTGTTAACGTGGAGCCTCAGCCTGGGACCAGCGTGGCCGCGGACGAAGCTGAACCCGCCTACAGTCAGCCTGCAGAGGGTAAGCTGTGAACTGCTCGGGCTGCGGCTAAACGCTGGAACATCAGCAGGGAATATGGTGCAATCCCTGTTCACATGTTGCCCTGCTGCTATTTCAGAATCAGTTGGTTTGTCAGGGGAATATGTTTGTTTGTGTAAGAGCGGCTGCAGCTCCAACCTGCTATTTGTGTCCAACACTGAGACACTTTGTACCAGTTTAGTCGTCTGCTGCTTTATTGGATCAAATACTTTTGTTTTTGTTTTTTTTGGTGGATACATTATAAGTGCATTATGAAGGGACCTGGTGCTAATGTTCAATGCTAATGTTGTGCATCTGACTGTTGCATATCATAAAAAAAAAAAAACACCTGTACATGTATGTTTCATATATGTTTCATGCACGTTTCATGTACGTTTTTTGTTTCAGACTCTGGTAAGGACCACGCGGCGCCTGCTCCCGGCATGATGTGGCGGGTGACCGGCGGCCTCTTCAACGTCACCAAGGGCGTGGTGGGTGCGGCTGTGGGCGGGGTGGCTTGGGTGGGCGGCAAGAGCCTGGAGATCACCAAGTCGGCTGTGACCACCGTGCCATCTATGGGGGTGGGGCTGGTGAAGGGCGGGGTGTCGGCCGTGGCCGGCGGCGTCTCCACGGTGGGTTCGACGGTAGCCAATAAAGTCCCGTTCACAGCCAAGAGAAAAGACAAGGCCGAGTGAAGAAGAGGAGGAGGATGGTGAAGATGGTGAAGATGGTGAAGATGATGATGATGATGATGATGATGGATTTGCCCCACCCTGAGCCAATAACAGAGGCGACCAGCTGATCATTGTCTGCCAATCAGACTTACCCGAAGGGTCCACAGGTGCCTTCTGATACTTTCCTCGGTTTTGAACGTTGTTTTCTTGCCACCACGCCGAGATCTAGACTTTCATATGCAAATACTACGTTCAATACCATAAAATTCAGTAGTACTGCAATACCATAGCAACCCAGAACACCAGCAAGAAACCAAAAAAAAAAAAAGCTAGAAAAGTCCCTGATGTGACCTGGACTGGGTTTGGATGTCAGGAAGTGAATATCTGGCTCCAGGCAGATTACGTGGACTGAAATCAGCACGCGGTGGACTTGAATATTTTTATTATCTGTTTACGATTTAGACTGAGGCTGTTCCAGTCTTCTGTCTTCTCTTCTCTCTTTTCAATCTACACACATTTGGTGAAATGTTTCTGTATTAAAATGCTGATTTTTAGTCTTTTTTTTTCTTTTTTTTTGCAAAGGTATTGAAGTAATATTGAAATCTGTGTGATAAGAATAGAGTGTGTTTGAGGAAAAAAAAAAAAAAATGTTTGAGCGTTGGAAGCGAGGGATCGGCAGCGTTCTTCAGGGCACAGTTAGCCTTCACTATGTCTGACCTTCTTTATCGTTTGGAAGAACCTGGCGGTCGGTGGTTTTTTTTACCCAGCAGCCTCGGTTCTGCATGTAAGTAACATTTCACACAAAAAAACCACCAACACTGGGCTCAGGTTGTTTCTGCAGCTACATTATTGTTGAAATATTTTGCTTTCAGTATGTATGAAATGTAAAAAATGCTGTCGGACATTTAAAGTTGAGTTTTAAGCTTTAGGAAAAAAAAAAAAAAAACTTTAAGCAGCGTTTGATTCATTGATAGTGAAAGTAAAAAGTGCCTGATGTTGTCTCTGAACTGGTCAGTCAGTAAATGTTGAACTGCATCTCTGATCGGACGGTTAACACTACTCTGGTGCAAGCAACATTTGTGAAGGTTTATATGCAATATCAACATTTCAATGCAACATTAGATGTGAGTGGGCGCTGTTGCTGATGGGACTTAACTTTGTGAATGTCTTGTATGTGTTTTTCAATATATCAATAAAGTAGTTTGGAAAGTTGAATATATCTAAGATACAGACTGCAATCTGTCCTGTGTATGACGTGTGTATGAAGGAAAACTATTAACAAACAACTTCATTATCTATTCTTTGTTACACAAAAGTAGAAATTAATTTTCAGCTTGCATGACAATCAACATCAGATATTTATCTATTTCTATAGATCGGATTAGTTTGGGTTTAAGTTTGACTCTTCTGGAGCGTTTGGCCTCGTTTTTGACAGTCGGGTATTTGAACCAGGACATAATGTTGGATATAAGAACACTTTCTCACCTCTTTCTACACCCTGACTCTACTTTACTTTACTTTATTGTGTTAATAGATGATTTTCTGGATAAATACTGGCTGAAGTGATGACTAAATTTCAGGTTGGTAACATGAGTCTGTCCTGCAAAGATCTAACTTTTACAAGTTGGTTTGGCAGGAAGGAAGGCACGGTGAGGGTTTTATTTTGATAAAGTAAAGTTATCAAAATAACTTTACTTTATTAGTAGTAAGAAAAGCATCTGAAAAGTTGATTGAAGTCGTATTAGAGCATAAAGACATCTTAGAAAGAGTCCGGTTGAGGGTCATATTTATGTGGCACTAGTCTGTAGTTACAGAAATAAGCGTAAGCTGTTAAGCAAGCGTATGATTCATCAAATGTCCGGATTAACAGGCTTCTGCCTAGTTGTAAACAACAGGGAGTTGGCCGTCCTAATAGTCAGGACTTTTCAGAGTACTCAGCATTAGTAATGTGGGTAGAGAGGGACGGCTGAGGAAGAAAAACACGCTTGAGTATGAGGGACATAAAGTTGGAGTAAATAGAGATGAGAACAATGTGTTTTTCTATATGCACGTAATAAGGTGAGGACATAATAGCACCCCTGGGAGAGATGGGATATGAGGTGTTTAAGCACATAGATGACTCGGCATTGGAGGAGATGTTATATGATAGATACAGCGTAGAAACAAGAGCTAATCCCGGCTGAGTGGAAGCTTATGCATAGATCAGGATCATCATGAGGTAAAAATGTGGGAAGTAGTAAGTGTGGGAAGGACTTGATGTTCCTGAGGCTGTGCATCACGGCGCCGCTGGTGGAAACGGGGGGAGGCTCCACCGAGGCTGCAATGTGCAAAATTAACACTAAATTACTGGGTGGAATTAAAAGGCTTTGGAGCAGCCCTACTATAAATCTGTCTGCCAGCAGAGTGATGGGAGTTTGAAAGGGTGGCAGCAGGATTAATAAAGACAGCTGCAATACTGTCCTTACTGGAAATACTCAGAGGAACTTTAGTAGAGTAACGGTCGGGCCTCGATGGCTGTGATCAGAGGCTAATGTGGACTTATCAATAAAAGAAGTAACACAGAAAGGTGATATGGAAAGTGCAGCATGTGTAGAGACACGCCTCAGGAATAAGTGGTGTAAATAGATAAATAGAGGCAGGATTTGGCAGGATTTTAGTTCCTGTTTTTTTTTTTTTTTGCTTCAAAATGACTTGATTTTAATTTGAAGTGTTAATGAATCTTTTACAAGTGGAAAACTGCATTTAAAGGGTTGTATTTTCCCTTTAAACCAGCTGTGGAGGTCAAACACTGGATGGCAGTAACGCCCAGACGCAACCTTTAAACTACCAGAAGAAGAAGAAAAAGCGGCAACGAACCCGGAAGTAAAGGCGGGATTAAGACTGAAGCTGCAGGCTGCGGTGTCCACATGTGTCTTACATGATGTGTGATGTTAGTAGAGAAATATATAGAGGATTTTAAACAGTGATATGACCACTGATAAAGCGTTATAACGTTAGCTATATTAAGGTAAGATATATTTACACTGGAAAAACAAACCCGAAGCTTTTAACCAGTTAAACATTGTGTTAAACTTGTATTGTTTACTTGAAAATGTAGGTTGAAGCAGGGTCATGTAGCTAACATGTAGTTAGCATATCCAACATGACAACAAACCTCCATGCTAAAGTAAACAACTTTGTTATTCTCCACAGTGGCTTCAATAAATTAATCATTTAATTAATATTAAGGCAGGTATGTTGAGATAAATGCAGAGGTTATTCTATTATGTTTTATTATAGATATTAGTTGTAAAATGGTGGAAAGTAACTAAGTACTTTTGCTGAACTACTGTAAGTATAATTTTAGGGTACTTTATTTGAATATTTCCATTTTAATGCTACTTTCTACTTTCAACTACACTACATTTATCTGACAGCTTTAGTTACTTTTCAGATGAAGATTAGATATAATATAATATAATATATCAAGCTTTTAAAATACAACACATTAATTGTTTTTTTGTGTGTAGTCATTTCAATAAATGTTCAAATGATCCAATATTTCACAAAAAATCAAAGAATAGAAAAAAAGTCCAAGAACTAAAAACAGATTTGAGTATTTTTCTTCTTTTTTCTCCCATTAATCAATTCACGACCCTTCAAATTTATCTGGTGACCCTTTGGAGGGGCCCGACCCCTATGTTGAGAACCACTGGACTAAACTAACTGTATATAAAGTAGTTGAAACTAGCAAAAAAAAAAGACTTTTAATGGACTTTTACTTGTAATGGAGTATTTTTACATTACTTTATTGATATATATATATATATATATATATATATATATTGTTATGTTTTATTTATGTATGTTATATTTATTTATATATTGTGAAACACCTGCAGAACCATGTCGAAGTAAATGAATGACGGCAGATTAAACAATCACAAATCATAAGTCTGATTATGTATTTTTTTTAACATTATTTATTTGTTTGCACGTTGAAAAAGAAATTTATATGTTTATTTCCGATCCGTCAGTGAGGCTTGTAGTAAGAATCGGTACGTTTCTACTGTTGTCTGTGCTGATGTTGGTTGCGGTTTTGTTGCTGTTTCTCAGACACAGTTAGAAGATGCTGAGTGATTCTGAGGCTGCAGAGCTGCTCTCCTTCCTGACGCCGAGTACACGACCTGATGTCAAAGGTCACACCACCGAATACATCTTGGGCCTGTCCGGACACAGGTATGAGGATGATGCCATTAATAAAGAAGTTTTTTAGTATGTATAGGGCTAATGTTTAGGGAGAAAACACACAACAAAAACCAAAACAATGGAAGAAAAAAAAAGTTTGCTTTCATTTACTGTTTCTATTAACAACTCGATACACTTTCAGCGCATAATCCAACAAAAGATCTGATCTCAAATTGTTATCGTACAGTCTGACGCAGGTTGTGACCAAGATGTTACTGTAGGCTGACGTGATTGTTGTTGTCACACAGACTGAAGGTGCCTCAAGACTTGACATGTAGGATCTTTTAAGGGCGGTGGCTCTTCTTGCAGGTGTGCCGAGGCTGTGAATAACATGAATAGATGGATTCAGCTGAGTGACGTCCTTGTCACATTGCACTACCACAGACTCCCCACAGTAACTCATTTGTGGTTATGTGTGTTTGTTTTCAGGGATGGCTGCCGCTTCCTCCGCACTAAACCTGACTTACTTGTTGCCCTGTTTGCGCTGACCTCTGACCCCTCTGTTGCCATAGTAAAGGACTGTTACCACATCTTCATCAACCTGTCAGCCGACGAGACACTGCACCAGGTGATAAGTCTTGATTGATCAGTGGTACAAATAAAACAAAAACAAAATGAGCCGTACCGTCTTAAGAAATGTTTCAGTGTTGATGTCATACACAAGTGTGTGTTTTTCTTGTCACGATCAGGTGCTGGTGACAGACGTCAAGGTTCTTCCAGTGTTGCTGAAGAACCTTATAGATCCAGAGTACCTGTTCTCCGATCAGATCTGCACCATCCTGTCCAACCTGACCCGCCATGAGAAAACCTGCAAGACTGTGTTCAAGGTGGGTCTCAGTAGTAGATTTGAAAAATATCTAAAGGAAAGAGAAATACACAAATATCTGTTACTCCATTAATATACACCTGTTTATACTATTGTTTTATTCAGATTACTGGTAAAGCAACACGATTCTGCACCTATAACATTAAACCTTAACAGAGTCGAGACCCTGATGGTTTATATCACAGAAAACAGACAAACACTAAAACATATTACCAAACCATAAAACCAAACTATGCCCTTCTTATCATTCCAGCAGCTACAGTAAATCATCCTTTGTCTTGTCTCCTCTTGTCTTATCGTCTTCTGGTTGTGTTCTGCTCACATAATGTGGCGTCTTGAGAGATGAGGTGTTTCTTTCCTGTTTTAAGGTCCTCCAGGAGGAACTTGGTCTGGCTCAGCTGGTGGAGATATTCTGCACTGAAGGTTACAACAAGAAGGCTAAACTGCATTATTTAGGACCTCTGCTGTCCAACCTGACACAGCTGCCCGACGCCAGAAACTACATGCTGGACAAGGACAGGTGTGACTGATGTACACTGCAGGACACTTAATCAGGATAGTAGGTCGCACTGAGCCGAAGAAAGTCACAAACTAAACTGAACGTCCTGTACTGAACGGTTCAGGATGGACACGGATATTGTTACGTCATTAATATTCACAGGAAGTTCAGTTGAAATCTTCAAGCATCCTTTGGCCCTGCAGCTGCTGCAGCGTGTACTAAATATATATATATGTGTGTGTGTGTGTGTTTGTGCGTGTTGCAGGTGTGTAGTTCAAAGGTTGTTGCCCTTCACTCAATTCCAGGCATCAGCGGTGAGGAAAGGCGGAGTCATAGGCACCCTGCGCAACTGTTGCTTCGACTACGGTGAGACGCACACTCCATCATGTGATGGAAATCTGTCTGAAGTGACTCGAAATAGAGGAAAGATGCTTCTGACCTTTGAGTGCTGAAATCATATTAATTAGACATTTCAATCTGTACAGCCCATCATGAGTGGTTGCTAAGCGATGCTGTGGACATCCTGCCCTTCCTGCTGCTGCCGCTGGCCGGTCCAGAGGAGCTGAGTGAGGAGGAGAACGAAGGTGAGCGCATGTTTATAATAATACTGCATTCATAAAGTGTGTCTACTGTAAAGTCACAGTGATCCCACGCTACAGGTGTCAACAACACACAACAGAGATGCAAACGCTAGTGGTTAAACAAGCTTCTCATTTCATCCACTAAGGTCTGCCTGTGGACCTGCAGTATCTCCCAGATGACAAGAAGAGAGAAGAAGACCCCGACATCAGAAAGATGCTGCTGGAAACGCTCTTTCTGGTATGACGCAACATGCTCTCAGAACAAACGCACACGTTTAGACTCGTGTTTTCACGTTGAGCACTTTTACCGCTTGTGTCTTGTGTAGCTGACGGCCACCAAACCTGGCCGGCGGACGCTAAAAGAGAAGAACGTTTATCCGATCTTGAGAGAGTTCCACCGCTGGGAAAAGGACGCCTTCGTTGGAGCAGCCTGTGAGAAATTGGTCCAGGTAGGAAGAATCGAGGTGTTTTTAAAAAGGTCATTCTCAACAGGTTGCAGCTTCTTCAATGTGAGGATTTGATGTTTTATGTCATCGAAAACTAAATATCTTTAGTATAAAAAAAGGACAACTCTATTTTTTTAAATAATAATCATCCAGAAGAACTCATCAGTAAATTAATCACATTTTACTAGAAAGTGCAGTTCTTAAATCATCATGTAATGAACAATAAAACTCGTTTTCCAGGTCCTGATAGGAGACGAGCCGGAGCAGGGGATGGAGAACCTGATGGAGGTGGAGATTCCTGAAGACGTGGAGGAGAAACTGAAAGCCGCAGATGCCAAAGAGCAGGAGGAGCTGGAGAGTGAGCAGAAGAGGATACAGGAGGAGGAGGAGAAGAAGAAGAAGAACAGTGCTCCAGAGGGGACAGACGGAGGACAACAGGAAGGACTTTGAATCTGAATTTTAAACCGTTTTTCTGGACAACAACAGAGATGTATCAGACTTTGGATGCACACACAGTAAGTAGAACAAGTTGGAAGTGACAGGTCAGATCTACTGTGAGGTTGAAGTTATGACTTTAACTTTAAAGGTTCATTCACAGCCGACACATTGACAACACTACGTAACTGATGATGACTCAGCTTCTTCTGCATCATATCATGTATATCGTGTATCATGTTGTTCCAGCGCTTCATTTAAGTTATATGATGTTTCCACTCTACAATATTCAAACTCCATGTTTTTTGAATGGCTGCATCTTTCCATCAAATGGAAATATTCTACATGTCTTCTCCATAAATTTAGACACATTTTCCCCAAAACTTTTAAGATCTCAAGTAGAATTTAAAATAATAAAATGGCTTTTTAATTAATTTTTGTGCGTTGTGCATTTACTGCCTGTCACAGTTGTTAACCACAACACCAAAACACTTTGTCCTTGTATTATGAACTATTAATATATCCATTAGTTGTGGTGACCCTTGAGTTTGCCTGAACTGAATAGACGTTATGGTGCTTTTAGTGCCTGTTTTTGTGATTATACCTCCACCACACAGTTCAATAAGCTTCAGATAAACCTGACTGTGGATTTTGGCTCCCATCGCTTACAGGAGGAAAAATTACAGGAAGAAAAACCTCTTTCAGTGTTCATATGGGCACCTGACTGTTGTTTCAAGACTTCAAGAACTATTCAGTATGTTTCCTTCTCTTCAGTCCTCCTGCTCAGTTGTAGCTGGTGAGGCAGATTTTAAATGACACCGATTGACCAGAGGGGGGTGCCGATCAAACGGACATTGATTTGAAAACCAGTCAACGAATGCACCACAGCCTCCATCTGCAGAAGTTTATTCTCAACTGGGTCAAATCATTTCGACTTAATACGTGAAAATGTTGTAGCTTTGACTTCATGTCAGAATTATGACTGAGATCATTTCTCATAATAAAAGCTGAGCAGATAAAGTCACGTAGATGAACTGAATCTCAAGATAAAACCAGGAACTAACTACAACTGTGTGTGTGTGGGGAATGATTTAAGTCACTTTCAGGGACACACACTCAATTTAAGACCAACTGATTGAGGGCAGTTTGTGGTAAAACACAGATTTTTGGGTCAGTGATTAAGATTAGGGTTAGGTTTAGGTAAAGTAAACGTGTGTGTGTGTTTTATTTCTCTTTGTGGGGGATCAATTTTGAATTTTAGAGCCTCAGATTGAAGACATTTTTAGAAAAGTGAAGAAGAAAATGAGAACAGTGAGGACAATAAAGGACATTACAAGTCCTTATAAGTACAGGAGCTGAACTGTGTGTTTGTGCTGACGAGGTGTTTTTTTAGGATCATCTCTGTGAGTTTTTCCACTTTAATAAGGTCAGAAAATCTTCTCATTTCACAGTGAAACATGTTAGGAATCACATACATGGGAAAACATACTTATAAATAAATACATATTCTGATATTAAGAGTCATTAACCTTAGTAGGAAGTTATAAAACCTTAGAAAGAACAGAAACGTCCATAATTAACCATAATTCATCTGTTGTCACCACATATGTTGGAATAATGGCTTTATACAGCTGAAGTGTCTGAGTTTGTCTTTGGGGTGTAATGTGTTCAATCCACATTGACCTGATGTATTTTAAAGCCTCATAAAACACTCAAGTCTTCCAACAAAAGCAGATTTTTTTTTTCTAGTTTTGTTTAAATGGTTGAAGTAGAGCCGCCGCTGCCGCCTGCAGAGCTGCTCCTAAACCGGAGGACATGTTGAGACTGAACACGCTGCTGCATTTTTGTTCAATACAAGGTGAAAGACGGAGAAGTAAAGAAAGAAAGTGTTTGTGTTGAAGGAAGTTGAGAAATCAGCCAGGTCTCAGGTCTGGTGTCTAAGACACCCAATCAGATGCTGAGGTTTCCGGTTTCACTTGCTTGTGTGTATCCTGAAAATACACACACACACACAGACATGCAGTACGTGTCGGACAAGTCTTACCCACCACCGACGGTGCACACGCACACACACACACACACACACACACACACAGACACAGACATGCAGTACGTGTCGGACAAGTCTTACCCACCACCGACGGTGCGCACACACACACACACACACACCTTTTACTGCTCTTGTTCAACGTATCTGACGGCTGACTTACTGCTTACTTTATGATAAGCTTTTACATGCAAAACATACGACATATAGACTCATGAGATATGATGCAAATGTAACTTTATTTTATTATTTTACCACCGACTACACATCCTTCACTACTGACAGAACGACTATCTGCACACAGTTAAGAAAATGAGACGCCTCACTCACTTTTTGTTTTGCTGCAACAAGTCCAATAACTTCATTTTCACTGCTGTTCACACTGCTGTCTGCACGTTTTACACATTAAAATGTCTCAAGAGACATTTCCTACTTACTTACTGCTGCTTTTTTGTATCTAATGATCTTCTCTACTTCCTTTATAAAGTGTAACTGGTGCATACCAAAGTGTGTATACAGTGCACGCATGCACATGACTTAAACCCGAGTCATACTCAAGTCATGACAGTGACGTTTTTAAGAATTGATAAAATCAGTCACCCTGACTTTACTTGATATTAAACCCCAGAGCCCAAACATTCAAAGCGATGGTGTGAGAACAAGCGATATGTTTGTTTTAGGGATGCGACTCAGGACTTTTTGTTCTGTACTTCTTGTTCTTGTCTCAGCGTCAGACTTTCAGTAGAGTATAAGTTCGTATTTCTACACTTTAGTATTGAAACTGTTCACCTCTGAATACATCCTCAGTACGTCCTCAGTTCTGCAAGAACTCTGAGGCACATAGGAAGACAAAACAAAATGCATACAAGCACTTAAGCAACTGTAACTCACATTAGGAGGCTTTTATAACCGGATTATTTAGTTTCTATCACATCTACATGAAGTATTTTACATTCATGTTGCTCTTTTGAATATAAATATTGTGTGTTGTCAGTATCTTTATGAAGCTTGTGAAACATTATGACTGTGAAGCTCCAACCAGCAAGAGCTGTGATCTCTGATGGCTGAGAGCAGCAGCGTTCACATACCAGGCTTCATTTACTCTGTGTGTGTGTGTGTGTGTGTGTGTGTGTGTGTGTGTGTGTGTGTGTGTGTGTGTGTGTGTGTGTGTGTGTGTGTGTGTGTGTGTGTGTGTGTGTGTGTGTGTGTGTGTGTGTGTGTGTGAGAGAGAGATTGTCAGTCCTGTGAAACATTCACCATAGTACTGAAAGAGAGAGGGAGAGAGAGAGATGGGGGGGAAGAGAGGAAGATTGAGCTCATGCTACCAGAATAACAACTTCCCCCACCCTCTCTGTCTTCTTGAATAGAGCTTTTCTATGTGTGTGTGTGTGCGTGTGTGTGTGTGTAGCAGGAAACAGATCACACACTGCTCAGCCTCACACATTGTATATGAAAACACAGCCAACATGTTGAAGCCTGGAGGCTGGTTTATTAAAAATGTACGTCGACCACATTCATGTTTGTGAGTGAGTAAAGACGTGTGTGTGTGTGTGTGTGTGTGTGTGTGTTCTGTTCTTCTTCTTCTTAACGTTTCAAAATATCTCCTGACATCTCTAATGAATTAATTATGTATCTCGTTTAAATGTGAACAAAAACAGACGAGGTGTTCATTAATCAACCTTCCAGTTATGACTAGACACTATTTTAAGGATTTTAATGTAGTATTTTTTTTCTATATGTCTTAATACATGCCTGGAGGCCAATGAAAATGCTGCATTAAACTGTGAAGTCAAGCAACAAGAGGTAAACACAGTATTATAACAAGACATGTGACTATATAAGAGTTACGTGTATTGATTGATTGATTGATTGTTTTCTGTTACCAGTGAGTGAACTGGTTGTAACTTAAATACTGAGACCTACTCTGACTTTCTTGGGTCAGGTTAAGATTATTGATTAACACACACACTTGGGTGGGTTGGCTCTTATCATCGGTCGGTGGGTGGGTGCGGGTATTGAAGGCCCTGACTCTGTGTGTGTGTGTCTGTGTGTGTGTGTGTGTGTGTGTGTGTGTGTGTGTGTGTGTGTGTGTGTGTGTGAGAGAGAGAGACAGAGAGAGAGAGAGTGTGCTTGTATAGCAGGGGGAGGGGCTGACTGCTTCACTGAAACACAATGCCAAACAAAATAGAGATGAAATAGTTTGGGGTGCAAGCACAACTGGACATTATAAGATCCATTCATTCATTCATCAATCACTTCCAGATGATGGCGGCCAAAATCCACCAAGACTCCTGTGCAAAAAAAATATTTCAAAGTTTTTTTTTTGGTTTTTTTGGTTGTATTTGTCATCCAAATGAGTCAAATCAAGTAGATAATATTACTATACTTCCAGTGTGATGCTAACAACGTGTCAGATATCTACTAGATGTGACCAACTCAGACTGATGAAGCCTCACAGAAGCTTCACATCAACTTTTAAATGCATCTGTGCAGACATGTGGATAGTCCCCCTTAACCTGCATAGAAAGCACATTTGAAGGTGATCTTTAACAGCCAGTATGATGTTTGAAAAACTTTTGTACATTTTAAGGACTTTTTATCCTTTAAATAAGTCAAATCTGTTCATTTGAACTGAACCTTTAATCCTTTCTCCAACTTCTGCTTCATTTCAGGGGAAAATCTTTGCGACTGAAGCTTCTCGTCACATTTATAAAACCTAAGTTGACATGAAGAGTTCAGAGCTGCAGCCTCATCTCGGGTTTGTCATGTTGCTGACGGCAATCAATCTGTCAATCAATGTGTTTTTCTGTGCTCTGATTGGTTGGTTTTTTTTGTATTCAACCAACATGTCTCCGCCTCCGGAGCAAACAGCTGTACTTTTCCACTCCAAAGTTTGGCAGTTAAGAGTTTAGCATCCAACTCCTCCTGCTCCTCCTGCTCCACTTCATCTATTCATAACAAACACACCCCCTCCACGATCACACACACACACACACACACACACTAAGGGGAAACCAAGGTTTTCTTTCAGGGTTTTTTGGTCGAACCACAACAACTGAGATCTTTCTCTGATTGGTTAAGTGAAAACAATCTGCTTCATTTTCAATGTGGTTTCACTGCAGATGTTATGAAATATGATTGTTTTTTGTCATTTCTTGTCATTTGCTTTTGTCTCAGTTATCTGGATGGTTTTTTTTTTCATGTCATGTGATCTTAAAAAAAAGTTATCACGACCCAACATGGGACCAAAGTCTGGTCAGTCACATGTTTCACATTAGTTATAGACTCAGGTCTCATTATATTGTTGTGGAGATAAATTCAACACATCCAAATGATATTTATTTATTTATTTATTTATTTATTTATTTATAATAATAATAATAATAAGATACGAATTTGAACTATTTGTACTTTACATTTTATACTTTGTATTTCCACTTCACTACATTTCAGAGAAAAAAAACTTTTTATATCTTTTATTTTTTATATTTTATTATATTTTCTTACTTTTACATAATATATATTTTAATATGCCAACTATTAAGTGTAAATTTGTCATCAGAGCTTTTTTTGCCACATTGTTATTATTATTATTATTATTATTACCATTTTAAAAAGACATGACACACTTATGTAATATGATGCAGTACTATTATTAGTAGTAGAGTAATACCCGTAGTATCTATAATTGGCTCCACATTGAACCACAATGTTAGCATGCTCTTACATGTATTTGTTAGTGATAAAAACACACTGTAATAATATTACACATATTTTACTTGAGTAGCTTTTTTGTATTCAGGCCTTGTATTTGTACTGCAGTACTTTTAGACAGTAAATGATCTGAATACTTCTTCCACCACTGCTGCGTGTGTATATATAGGCAGAGACAGTTGACTAAGTATGGAGGTGTTAAACCATTCAGGGCCCAGTGATGTGCTCTCTTTTACTTTTGTACCCAGTTAAAGTCTGTTTATTGATTTATTGGGAAGTTAAAAGGGTTAAAATAAGCACTTAGTTCGAAAAACCTAAGATGAGAGTACATCAGCAGGCGTGACATGCTCAGTTTTAATTTGCTTTTAGCTATAAGTGACTCCAGGATGTCGACAAGGACTGTGATTGTTCAGCTTCGACTGGTTGTGTTTGTCTTCTACAACTTATGTCGGCTGAAGAAAAGCTCAGAAATCAACTGCCTACAAATAATGACTCCACACTATAGTTATAGTTGATATAAATAGCATATCTATTATATTATGTTCTATGTTACTTGATATATTCCTCAATATATTGAAAGTTGAAGCCATTTTTTTCCCCTGTTTCCTGTCATATCTACACGGTCACTCTTTAGTAAAGACAATGTTCAAAAATAAACAAACAAAAAATAAAGAAAAGAAAAAGGATTTCAAAATGTTCTCAGGGTTCATTTAGAAAGAGGAGAGGAGGCCGTTAGCAGCAGATCTGTGTTTAAAGTTCACACACGGCTGTAATATTCAGCTGGCCACATACTTTTGGCCATGTAGTGTATATGTCAGCATATTTCTTCATATTTCCTCTTTCGATGTTTTTATTTGCAAAATTGTTAATCTGAATATCATCAAACACAGAAACCCAACTGCCACCCCGAGAAAAAGGTTTCTGTATATAAAGTATATATAAAGTATATATAAGCGTAACATAAAATTATGTTAACCTTTATTTAAACACGACACAGCGTGTCACAGATTTTAAAACTGGGGCATAACTGTGTGTGTGTGTGTGTGTGTGTGTGTGTGTGTGTGTGTGTGTGTGTGTGTGGGTGTGTCAGTGATTTTTCTAACTGTCGTTCATACTGTAACTCTGTCTGTACTTGTTCACAGTCCACATTTATCATTGAGTGTGTGTGTGTGTGTGTGTGTGTGTGTGTGTGTGTCAGCCAGCTAGCTCACTCTCTTTTCCTGTTTGGCACTAGTCAGCTGACCAATCAGAGGCAGCATTGCATAACAACTCAGACTTTAATGTCAAAGCTGCTGCTACAAAAAACAGAAATCAACAGAAGTACAGCAACCGCAGTTCTTTTACTTTACCTGTGTTTGATAAGATAAGATAAAGGATGCAAACACACTCGTGGTCAGTGTGACTGCGTCTTCATGTGTTTGTTCTTGGTTAACACAACCGCAGTGAGAGTTTTCCTGCGTGCCAACCGTCCAGTCTAACGTCCTCAGTCAAATGTCAAATGACTGAGGACGTTAGACTGGCGGCTGGCATCAAATCACTTGTTCATACAGATGATTACAGTAAGGCAGGCCTCTGTAGTGACATTTACATATTTTATTTGTATAAGGTTGAATCAATTACTCACTGTAGTGATGGTTTAGTTATGTATTATTATCCCACAAAGGTTACTGCATAAATAAATGTCATATAGGAGGGAAAGTGTCTATTTAGACTGTTTATTTTATGTTATGTTGGTTGATCCCTTTTTATTGAACTGAATTGAAATCAACAAAGTTCTGTGTTTTTCTCTCAAACCCTTAATAGTTGTCATATATATATGTTTTCCTCCTAAGCTGTTAATCTATTAAATGCAAAATATCAAATTTGATGTACCAACATGTTTCCATATTATTTCAGTCATGATGGAGACAAAAAAACCCAAAACCATCCTATTTCTGCTAAAAGGTAACAAGCCAGTTTAGCAGAGGAGCAGATTTTGTGACATGTTTACATATATTAAAGGGTAAATTAATGTATTATTCAGATTTCAATCATCACAATAAAGCTTATTTCCTTATATAGTTCAAAAGGACAAGAAACCTAAAAGAACAAGAGAAGAGTATCAGCAGTTTATATGTTAAGTCTAACACTAAAAAGCTTAAAATAAACAAATTACAACTGTTTTTTTTTAATCTGTTGCAGCCTGAATATTTTAAATACTTTCTCTCCTTTACTTTGATTTATAAAATAATTCATCTTGTGAATCAGGTGTATAACTTGCCTGTTACTCACACGTTGACCCTTCACCATTATTAGTTTATGACACACAAACACAAAGAGGCTTACACCTCCCTGCCTGTCCTGACCGAGTGGGTGTGACCAGCCCACTTCACTTTATGTAATCCACTTTATCCACTGCTCTGCATCCAGGAACAAAGAGAGTTGGTCTCTGTGCTTCCTGCTTCTGTGTAAAACGTATGAATAGAAATCTGAGAGAACATTAGTGATGCTATTTACAAGAAGATGTTAGATATAACAACTGACTACATGTGATCTTTACTGTCACAGACGCCGCTAGCAGTGACAAGCCTGATCACTGGTTGTATAGGATAACATGAAGGTCTGTGTTTTAAAAAATAATAAAATAACAAATTTAAGTGTTTAATAAGGTTTAAATGAGGTTAATGTAGGTCTGTAGCAGGAGAGCATGTGTATCAGTAGATGTTTGAACATATTAACATTATAGTTCATGTCATATTTGTATGATGTGGACTATAGAAATAAGTTATAACAACATATTAACTTCTGTGTCATACTTCAGTTTTATTTATATATGCATGTCCATGTTGGATTGTATTTGGTATTTTTTGTTTTCTTCACGTCTTTTATTTATGTTTTCTAAATATGAACATGTGTATTATGTGTGTGTGTTGTTTTATGGAAAAATGAAATAAAATACAATAATCTTTTAATTTATGCATCATATTTATATCATATATTATTATTATTACTTTGCATTTGAACAACACAAAGTATTTTTTTACATAACTGTACACACACACACGCACACACACACACACACACACAAAAGTATTTCAGACTCATTTATATCCACAGAAACAATCAGTCAACCCGTATTACACCAATAAGATATTTATTTACATTTTTCTTTTTGTTATGTACAAAAAAAGAAGCTTATCTGTTAACAACAGTCTACAGCAGCCAATCATGTGCAGCTTAATCCAGCCTCTCGATGCTGATTGGCTGTTTGGGCTCACTCCCACCACCTAGTCCATCTCCCTTTGTGTGCTGCAATAACAACAGAAAAGTAGCACTTAACAGCCCCGACACACTGAACACGACAAAACACGACCAGTAGAAAACATCCGTCTTCATGGCGTCATTTAATCTTGCATTCATCTTACTACCAACAAGTATTTGACTTTTCCTCAGTGCAGTTCCCCTTGTTGAATAAGGCAGATTACACAAAGTGACACTTGATTTTAAAAAAACTTAATACTGATGGCAGGCTGTTGAAATCTGAAGGCTAAACGACTTGATAAGATGGAGACGATCTTATTTTCTGTGAAGCAGAACAAACCTGAGTCCGTTCAGTCAAAACAGTTCACTGAAAGTTTCCCTTCAGGACGTCAGGATGTCACAGAACTCAACAAAGTCCCTCTGCATGAAATTCTGACTCTGCATCAGATCATCTTCTGAGGGGAAATACTGCATGCTGTCCTCCTGCAGACGCAGACTGTCCTCCTGCAGACGCAGACGGTCTTCGTGCAGTACCAGGACTTGTCCTGGTGGCGCCGTTGAGCTGTGTGGGTTAGGACTGTCCAGGAGGGCTCCTCTGGCATTCTCCAGGACGCCCAGGTATGAGTCCATGTCAGTGAGCTCCACGTCACTGTCTGAGCTACTGCCACTGTCGCTCCCCACTGAGTCGGAGCGCATGTGCAGCATCTGGTACTTCTCGTGCATCAGAAACTGGTTGGTGTTCTTGGGGGCTCGCATCCCTCTCGCTCTGTTTCCCTTAATGTTGACTGGACGGAGGGACATCACCGGCCTCTGAAGGTGTCGGGGATGATTATGAGGATGATGACGTTGAAGGTGTTGGTTTTGGTGGTGATGATGATGATGGTTGCGCCCTCTTGGCCCCCCTCCCCCTCCTGTCCTCCGCCCCTGCAGGCGACCCCTGCAGCTCTTGGACCAGGCGTGTTTCCTGCGGCTGGCAGCGTCCTTCTGCGGTGCCTCTTTGCCAGCCTGCTGCTGCTGCTGCTGCTGGCAGCTCTTCGTGCATATCGTCTCTGAAAGCATTTTCTTGTCTTTCTTGCAGTCGCCTCCCTTCCTCCCTGCTGCTCTCCTTCACATCCTCCTCCCCGCACGGTTGCCCACACAACAACAACAATAAGAGGCTGGTCTCTATTTTCTGGCTCAGATCACAAATGACCCCTCTCTCTCTCACAGTCTACCTTTTTACTATTCTTGAGCTTTTTTTCTTGACCTCTGGCTTTGGCTGGTGCATATCCTGCTCTTCCTCCCCTCGCAGCAGCAGCTTGCCTGCTCGGCTATCTCTCTGTCACGCCCTCTTCTGTCTCTCTAATCTGTCTTCTTCACCTCTCTAAAACTTAAATCAGCTCTTTACAGCTCTGATTATTGAACTGAGGTGAGCTGCTGGAGGGTTTTTAGTGTCTTCTAGCTGATTTAAAGCTAGAAGTTTTTTGTCAGTTTTGGACCAGTCTCAGTGTCTCAGCTCTGACCAGCACTGACTGTAGCTCTGCCTTCCCCTCAGAGCCAGGATAAAGAGCTGGAAGCATCCATTCACAGGTTATGGCGGGGGGGTCGGTGCTAGCAGATTTCTCCTCTGCCATTGAATAACATTGTAATATAACAATATTTTTATAAGATATTGCTTCTACATTTGAATACAAGACCCTATAACATATTTACCTGCCTGCAGGTGCCTTAGTTGTGTGCTGTGGTTGTGAAAAGCAGAAAGCTGCTCCCTGCTGCGGGATGGTTCACTCCGCTTCAGTTTTAGCAGCTGAAATCTGATCCACAGCTGCTGCTGTTACTGCCCTACTGCCCCCCTGTTACTGCCCGCCCTCTGACAACAGACAGTAACAACAGTGACAACAACAGCAGCCCCGGAGGAGGACGACTGTAGTAACAGCAGTTAATCACAGTAGAAATCACAAGACACCAAAAATAACATCACAAAGGTGAACAATTCGTCAGACGAGAAACAGAATTTCTTACATGTTTCTTTGTCTTCTGGCTCGAGAAATAAAATCTGCCAGGAAAAAAAAGTTCCCTACTGAAACACGGCTTTCGGTCACACTATTTGTTGTCACATATCCAGTGAAATATCTCCTCGCCTTGGTGAGGTTGACATAGATGATGATGAACTGCGATGACGTTGGTGATATTCTCAGTTTGTATCTGGCTCCTATATCAGGCCCAAAACTTAACATTCACATCCACCTCAGATTTTATTTAGCATGCTGACATGAAACCTTATACCTGCTAAACATCACATCATTATATTATATTTATTTTTAGCATTTAGCTCAAAGCCTGTTGGCTACATATTTCTTGTTTACAGTCATCCAACCAGAACTCATTAGACATTTTCCTCAAACTAAGTCATCATGTAATGAGCAATAAAACATAAACTTCATCTTATTAAATGTCGAGCCTTCCTCTTCCTACAGTACTATCTGTCCCCCTACTGTCGCAATTCAATTCTGCTCAAATACATTCATGATTTAAACCTATTTACTTCAAACCAACTGAAGACACAACATGTTTGCAGCTGCACCAGTGACCCCACATGGCTGTGATGTATATTACACAGCTGATGGTTTTAGCTTTTATAATTACTGACACAGTTCCTGGTGAAAATCTTCACACTCAACGTGTTTGCAGCTCTACATGCATATTATCATATGTTCAAATCTACAATACAAAGTCAGATATGAGATGCACATTTCCAACATGTGTGTTAATGCATTCACCAAATTAAGTGACTCATAGTTTCTAAATGATAACAAAATAGTCTCTTTCAGTGTATATATGGGTATGTCAGTATTTTGTTTTCTCCATGTCCCTTTAGGGGCTCCGTACATATGGATGTATTAAGTCTATGAATTCATATTATATTTATGTTTACTACTGTACCCATACTGACCTGCTGTTAATATAATTCGGTTTTATTTGGACTTTTTTGTTTTGTTTAACTACCTAAAGTCTGACTGCTCACATAATGTCAGTAATATCTGTTAAACGTTTTTAAAAAAATGTCACGGAAACAATTGTAAATAAAGTTTGGGCGTTTTGAAGCAGTCAGCTGCTTCTACACCACAACAAATATGGCGTCGGAAGGCGGCTAACTGAGTGATAGAAACACCGCCAAAGCTTGTTTTTCTTAACAGTTTTATACTTATTAGCTGATCATATTTGATCGTCCCGCTCTAAACATGGAGTCCACCCCTTTTCCAGAGGAGGTTTCGGAGAGAAAAGTGTGTGTTGTTGGGTCGGAGCTGGTGGAAAACTACACTGTAAGCTATACGTCCGGGTTCAATAGCAGTTAGCTTAGCTTGTAGCTAGCCTAGCTTCAGATCTGTCAAAGTGACGGATCTGAGAGTGACAGCGAGTTAAAGTCAGTGAAGTCCTTCTGATAGTGAATATTTCAACCATTTACTTGTTACACATGTATATATTTATATATATTTTACGTCAGTCGTTATGTCTTTATCCTCCTAAAACTAAATTAACCGGCAGCACCGACAAGCAAACCGCTAACGGTTCAGCTAAATGAGCTGTCAGAGTGTCAGAGCGACATTTGAGCGTTTCCTCAGATGTTTACACAGCTGACAGCCTCTGTATCCTCTGACAGAGATGATATTTCGTTTATAAATCGAGTTACGTTCAGTATATTTACGTTTGACAGACGGTTGTCTCTGACATGGCTGATAAAACAGCTGTTCCAGTTTCATTTAACTTTCTCACATTTGAACACCTGTCTTGTAATGGTTTTTTGTTGTGGTTTTCTTCTCAATCTTTTTTTTTTTTTTTTTTTTTTTTTTAGATATTGTTTCTTTGTTTTTTTATTGTGCCATGGACCCCCTATGAGCTGTGTCCTATAAAAATATGTCACTGTCTCGATTTATTAAGTTGTTTGGTCCATAAAATGTCAGAAAATGGTAAAAACTCAAACGTCAACTGAACCCAAAACTATAGTCTTCAGAACTGAAGATTAAAAAAAATAGTCAAATGATTAATCATTGTCAATATAATTGGCAGCTAATTGATTAATGTCCTATGATGTGTGTTCTTACGGCTCTTTGTTTATTAATTTATTGTTGTGCAAAATCCAAAACAGATTCCCTTAAATACAGTAGAGCTTAGTCTTTATCTTTTATTATTTGAGAATTTATTCAGCTCAGGATCATAATCACTCCTGCTCCGGTGTTTCAGGTCTACATCATCGAGGTGACGGATGGAGACCACAGATGGACTGTGAAGCACAGATACAGTGACTTCCACGACCTCCACGAGAAGGTAAGAGCAGCCGTTTGCTCCACCTTTTATTACCAACCATATACACCATATACCAACACGCCTAAAACCCAAAGATATTCAGTTTATGATTCTAAGAACTGGAGAAAACCAGCAAATCCTCACATCGGAGAAAAGTGAAAATGGTTGTTGGTTTCATCCTGATGTGTGTTTCCCTCCAGCTGACAACAGAGAAGAAGGTGGACCGCCGCTTGCTTCCTCCAAAGAAGATGTTGGGGAAGAACTCAAAGAGTCTGGTGGAGCGGCGGCAGAAGGAGCTGGAGCTCTACCTGCAGACGCTGCTGCTGCAGTTCCCACAGGCCACACCCACACCGCTCGCCTGCTTCCTGCATTTTCACCTTTACGTGAGTACACCCATATTTCAGTTGCAGTACAATACAACGTGCTTGAATACACACTCAAATACTGCAACCGACACTGAAAGTATGTGGATACCTGAACATTGCACCTATATCTGATGGTTGGGCATGTGATTTGAAGCCATTGGCATTAAACCGCTGCTACTGTAACTGCCTCCAACCTGGCTGCAGGGATTGGCTCCCATTCAGCCACAAGAGCACTGATGAGAGATAAGACGTAGATAAGGGATCCTTTAATAGACAGTATGAACTGAATGATTAAACCAATCAAAAACAGCAAGACATTTTATAGATGGTACAATTAGTCAGTTTATCATAGTTTGATTTTTTTTTTTAAATGTCTGTGTTGCTGATCTCTGGATGGAATGAAAATGAGAGAACAATGATGTTTTCTGTTCAGTAAATTGTTTTTATCTCCCGGATTGAAACGGCGATTTAAAAGCGTGATCACATGTCAGTACAATAATCAGGCTGATAAGTCCTTAGGACTCTGCAGAGTAAACAGCTGATAGAAAAACCTTCTCATGTGATGCAAGATGTTCAACACGTGACTGTCACAGACGAGTTAAGTCTCAACCACAGAAAACTGAACTGCATTAATAACACATAACTATAATGTAACTGTGAAGTAAAATGATTGAATATATGAGCAATTTCTGTTGAGCATCGAAGGAATAACATCAATGAAATGAGTCGACAAGCTTAACTGTTATTTTGAAATGAGTCTAGTTTTAACGGTTTGTCTCTTTTAGGAGATCAACGGCATCACAGCAGCACTGGCGGAAGACTTGTATCATAAAGGTCTGCTTCTCTTCGGACCTTTAACCTTTTTCTATCTATCTAGTGTTTATACAGCTGTGTTAACAATTAATGAAAGTCCTTCAGTGCAGTTGCTCTGTGTGTTTCTCCCTAGATAGTTTAATATATTTGTGCAGTTTAAGAGATAAAGTGCAATGAGCCAGAACGTTCTGACACTTTGAATCTGCTGTACTTTATTTAAGACAACACAATAGAGTGTACAGTGAAGAGTTGTACAGTGATTTATATCAAACCACTGTGTGTGTGTTTGTGGTCTGTAGGTGAGCAGTTGCTGCAGGCTGGCGAGGTCTTTTCTCTCCATCCTCTGCAGCTTTACTCCGTCTCCCAGCAGCTGCGTCTGGCCAAACCGACCTGCTGTAACGGAGACGCCAAGACCGATCTGGGACACATCCTCGACTTCACCTGCAGGCTGCGATACCTCAAGGTGACGCCTCTTTATTTCACTTAAATCCCAATCGTACAGTTTACAGTTTTTCTTTCATGACTTCCCTTTTAAGAGCAGAGATGGTGAATGTTCTGGTTTTGTCTCCGTTGGTCAGATCTCTGGTACCACAGGTCCAGTAGGAACCAGCAACATCCAGGAGAGCAGTCTCCCCTTCGACCTGTCTGTTTTCAAATCACTGCTGCAGATAGAGGTAACTGCTTCTGCTTTGTGGTGGACCTACTATTGAACCATAATGTCTGTGTGGCTGTTGAACCCCTCTTGAACTGATTAAAAACAGACAAATTAATTGATACGATCACACAAATACCACTTACCACTGCTTAATTATGCAATGATGCCACGTTGGGTATATCTTGAGTATATTCCTATAACAGAAGCTTATGGGAACACACTAAGATTTTCATTTGACTTTTCACTTAAAACTTGTCAAATTTTGGATATAAACATAACTTCTGTCTCTCTTTCCTCAGATCAGTGAGTGCAGCTCTCAGCAGATTCAAGGTTTGGCGTCTCTGAGGTCGAGTTTGGCAACTCTGAGTATTCACCACTGCACAGAAACTATGATGGTACCATTTAGATTAAGTACTACTCTAAAGTATACACGTTTATGTAGTATATTCTACCTTGTGTACTGATGCTGATGGCGTTCTCCAGTCGATCCTGGTCCCGGAGGCGAGCGAGTTCTCGCAGTGGGAGGCGGAGGGGGCGGAGTCAGGCTGTCCCGTCACTGCCGTCATCCCTGTGTGGAGAAACCTGACCACTCTGGACATGAGCCACAACAGCATCAGCACCATCGACAGCTCAGTGGTGAGATACACCCCTCAAACCGAACACACAGGCAGATAACGGTGTTTAAAGGTTGCTTCCAATGTTTTACTTTATTTTTTTCTCCACAGTGAAATCAAGGAAGGAAACACAGACTGAACCCAGTCAGTGTTGTTTTAATAATATGTATGGTTAGATATTTTTTTAGAAATGTTTAATGCAGAAACATAATAAGAAAAGGAAATACCCAAGTTTTGAGGGCTTGTATGACTGCTGTGTTCTGTTCCCACTGTCTTAAAAAATCCTGCAAAAGATGCATGAAAATAAGTGGTATAGAAATTATTAGAAATATGGATTAAATGATGTTTAAAAGAAAGTTTAAAATTCTAAAAATCAGTTTCTGTGTGCTGTGCTGTGTTTTCCTCTGTTGTAGAAACTGATTCCTAAGGTGGAGTTTCTGGATCTGAGTCACAACCAGCTGTCCTCAGTTGAAAACCTCCAGGTGTGTTGATTAATATGTTGATAATTAATAATAATTATCTACATTAATCAGCCAATTGCTTGGTCAAGTCAGAAAATAATTAAAAAAAGTCCACTTCAGTAAGTCAGTCTCATTTTCAGGAAATTCTGTTTCATAAAGCAGATTTAAATACATACTTGTGTAAGACCTGCTTTTATGAAATACCACTGTTGCTCAGCTGTAGTGTCAGTACAGATTGTGCAACTGACCAGAGTTAATATTGACTCATACTTGGAACCAAACCTACGCTCAGCTGCTGCAACAGACAACTAGTCCATCAGACAGCTGATGTGTTGTTTGTCATCAGGAATAGTACTGAAGTAGTTGTCCTGTGGTTGCAGCACCTGTATAACCTGGTCCACGTGGATCTGTCCTACAACTGCCTGAGGATCCTGGAAGCTGCTCACACCCGTTTAGGCAACATCAAAACGCTCAGTCTGGCCGGCAACCAGCTCGACCAGCTGACCGGCCTCTCGAAGCTCTACTCTCTGGTCAATCTTGACCTCAGCCACAACCAGCTGGCCCAGGTAACCACACGGAGGCCGCCTCCACCCGTAATGTACTGTAACAAAAAACTACTCCATAGTTTTTGCATTCTTATAATTCTGTATACATCTTTGCATCTGGAGAAAAAAAAAAGAAAAAGTAGGATTATCACTTAGGAAATCCACCTTTTAATTGATCTATATTAACACAGCCCCTTCTCTCTCCAACAAAGGCATAAAAATCACTATTTTTGAAGAAGATTAGATCAGATTTTGGTTATTTTTATATGTTTCCAGTTGGAGGAGATCAGGAACATCGGCTCTCTGCCCTGTTTGGAGAAACTCAACGTGTCCAGTAATCCCATGTGCATCATCCCCGACTACAGAACCAAAGTTCTGGCCCAGTTTGGAGACCGTGCAGCAGAGGTACGTGACCAAAAACCACCTCACTGTTACTACTATTACTTCTACAGCAGAGGTACGTTACCTGTTACTTGACAGATGTTGAGTTGTCCTCTGTCTCCTCGTCAGGTTTGTCTGGACGGTAAAGTGACGACGGAGAAGGAGCTGGACACAGTGGAAGTGTTGAAAGCCATTCAGAAAGCCAAAGAAGTCAAAGACAGGATGAGCAGCAGTGATAAGAAGGTACACTCTGTCACACTCAATCATGCAGCATGAGTCAGTATTATTAGATCATATCAGTCAGTCTGCACATTAAAGTTTATTAGATAAGTATCATTGTCATTTAAATATGTGGCGTAAATCCTAATGAACTAATTTGTGTCATTGCAGTCTGTTGAAACTTTCTTTGGAGTTTATGTTTTTTTTTAAAGATAATTCACGTTACTTTAAGTTTGGTTTTAAATTAACATCTTTCTTGATTGTGCTCTATAATCACTGCTTTTAGATGAATTCATTGTGAAACCTGCTGTAGTGGCTTTATAATTCTGATAATTCAGTTACAGACCAATCAGAAACCACCACAAGACAAAATCCACCAATTACACGTGACTAATATTGATTTAGATGTCAGGTAAATTACTAACTGATATCTAATGCATCTGATCAGTCACTGTCATTAAAGAGAAAGATTGTGCACAGCAGCAGAGTTAAGATGTAATGACAACATACTGTGTTAGTTTATGAACTTCACAGTTTGACACAATCTCATACATGTAATTATACAACTAGAGTGATACTGCATTAAGTTGTTTTTATTTAATCAGTATTCAGATGTTTTTAAAGGATTGTTGCTCTGCTGCTGATGGAGGCACATTTAGGATCTGGTTGATGATGTAGGTGACTTCTGCTCTCTGAAGGCTTCCTCCTCTCTGTCCTCTCGTCAGATCAGTGAGGAGACCAGGCTGTCTGCTGCTGCACCTCCTCACCTCTCCTCCTCCTTTCCCCCCTCCTCCTCATGCTGCTCCTCCGCTGTCGCTCCTTCTACTGTCTCCTCCTCCTCTTCCTCTTCCTCCTCTTCCTGTCCGGCCCAGCAGGCTGCCTGCCCCAGCCAAGGTAATCATGTATGTATCAGGCTGTGCAGGGCGGGAGGGAGGCGGGAGGCGATGATTTTTATTTCTGCTGAAAGGCAGCGGCCAAAAAGACAAATCTGTTAATCTGCTCTTTATCTGGAACGTCAAACGTTTCTAAAACTAGCAGATTAAATTCAAGATTATCCAAATGTTTTTTCAGTCAAATATATAAACCATAGCAGGAAACTAATAATTCAAATATTATGAATCAAGAAGAAATATGTCCAGTACAGCGATACGTCCTGGATGTGTGAAGCACACAGGAAGCAGGAAGAAAATAACCTTCAGATTGACATGTTTCATCTTGTTTATTAAACAGAAATCTGTCTGGCCGTTGCCTTCAATCAAGATAAAGTTTGGTTCAATTCTCTCTGATTTTGTATATTTTCTTCTCTAATTTGACAGAAATGACCCTTTTTAATCAGTCTTGTGGATGTAAACAGGAAATAAAACAGCGACTAACACTGTCATGTTTTTTTCCCATTGCAGTCATGTGATGCCTCTGAATTTGATTTGGTGTAGTGTGGCAGTCGTTGTTACTGATGTATTTATTAGCTTGAATCAAGTCATGGGACATCACTCTGCTGCAGTGGAAAAATCACAAAATATAAATATATATACCAGACTGATGAAGCTGCTGGTTTCACTCCTGATGGAGCATCTTGTTTTTGCCTCTAAATGAATCTCACCTTTTTATATTTCCTTATGTTGACGCTTTTCTTCCTGCTCAGACTTTTTTTTACTACTTCAGTTGTTCATAAGTTGAAACTCGGGCTCATATCATAAATGTTCACTGAGTTGACGTTAATTTATCACACAGGTTGCACCAGACTCGTTAATTCTTAATAAAACTTAGCTGTAACTATATTAACAACACTGTCTCTTAGCAGCACTAACAAGTGGCTTAATGCAGGTTGCGTACTGTGTGTCTGAACCTGAATGTCAATGCCTAGTTTTGCAGTTTTATTTAACACTTGATAGATTATTTATTTTAGTTTCCCATGACAGCCTGTTTACCCTGAAAAGATGAGGAAAAATGTGAACGCTTAAAATGATTCTGCACAGAACTAATAAAATCAAAGATGTGGCACAAAAAAAACCCCTGAATCTATCCAAAGATAATAGCTTGAACCAATCAGTCAAGTCATCGATCTGTTTCCTGTTTCAGAAGTGACGAGCAGAGAAGAAGCCGCAGCCCCCCCCAGCGTTCTCCCTCCTGTGGACTCTGCACCTCCCCCTGCAAGCTTTAACACCACAACCAACACACACCTCCTGTCTGCTGACCCAGTCCAGGTCCAACACACACCTAAAACATCAGGGAGGGCTGGGGTCTGTTACCATGACAACCAACAGAATGTATGTTAGAAAGAGAAAGGCAATTTTGATTGGATGGGAGAGATGGAGTAGTTAACTGTCGAACCAATTAAATCTGTGAAGAAGGATTTATGTGACAGGAACAACCCAAATTTAAACTAATCATTTGGATTCAGGCTGTAACATCACTGAACGTATTTATTCATTACAAAAATGGGGAATATTTGCTTTGTGAAGGATGCCAGAGGATGCAGCTTAAATGTCAGACATGTAAACTTGCACAGGTCTCAAATGCAGCCTGAAATACTGACAAGTTAATAGTCTTAATTTTAGAAATCTAACATTTGTACATCAAATGATTGATATTCTTGTCTTTAAAAGAGGATTTGCTTGTAATCATTTTTCAGTGTTTAGTCCACCAGTTTAGACTAAAATAGCTTGAAAAATATTGTATCATGACACTTAGCACAGACACTCATTTTCCTCACAGGAACTACTACATGAGCTACATGAGTTGTGCAGATGGAGGTTGAATTTGTTGAGATGTTTGTGTTTGTTGTATAATGTTTCTTCATGTGTTTGTCCGCAGGTACAACAAGCCGCTGTCAGTATGTCTGAACAAATACACTATGAAGCTCCTACAAGCATAACTACAACTGCAACTACTACTACTGTCTGGTCAGTATTAAATAACTGTGCTACTACCATAATATGAATAAACAACTCTAAATAAAGTTAAGGCGCTTTTACTTTATCGATCGCTGGCTTTTAATGTGAAAATATATGTGCAGGAAGTGTTGCATTGATAATAGCTATCAAAATAAGGCAGCAAAGTGTCTGAAAGTTGTGTTTATGACATGACTGTTATTAAACTGATGAAAATTGAACACTGCAATACATTGGTGCAGGTGCAAACTGTGAACAGCTTTATATCCCGACTACTCCTGCAAAGACTAACAACGCTCCTGCTCCTCTTTAGTTTTACTGCTACAGCTGAAACTGTGACTTTAGGTGCTACTTATAATCCAGAACTACTCCTACAGCCGCTATAGTCACACTTTGAACTGGTGTCTCGTCTGTGTTCATGACAATGTGGCTTAGAAATCTCTGCTCTTCCTCTCTCCTTCAGTTCTATCTGCTCTTCTTCCTCACCCACTCGAGTTGCAAGCAGTTGCTCCACCTGCGTCACCGCCTCGTGTCCTCTTCTTCCTACTCACCTGCTCTCCTTCTCCTCCTCCAACAAAGACTTCATTACCCAGCTCTCCCAGCTTCTCAGCTCCACCTGGACAGAGCAGAAGAATAAGGAGGAGGAGGGGGAGAGGGAGGAGGATGAAGAGGATGAAGATGATGAAGAGGAGGAGGAGAGAAAAGAGACCAGAGAGGTTCAGTCCCATGTGGGGGGCACAGAGGTGGGAAGTCCCAGGTAATTCAACGAGCAGCCCTCTTGTCTTGGTTTCAGGGATTTCTAGATTTCCATACATCATACATTGGGTTACCTTCTGAACTTCCTTCTGGTTTCTGGGATTCCCAATGGGTTCTGAGAGCTTAATATTTCTACTGGCATCCCCTAAACCTGCTGGCTTTTGTGATTCTCATACTTCCATGTGTCCACAGCTGCTGCAGCCATGAGAGATGTTTGCATACAATCATAAAGCAAATAAACTCAAATCTTATTTCATCAGCTGTTTTATGCTCCTTATTCCAGTCCAGGCTCCAGGGACGGATACTTTGAGATGGGTTTGGATGATTCGGTTGAGTCGGTCTGCTCCTCCTCCACGTCACTCGCTGCTCCTCCTCTTGCAGAACCCAGTGACCACCAGAGGGAGCTTTGTGAAGAGAAGGAGGAAGAGGAGGAGGTGCAGGTCCACAGGGTTTTGTGGTGCTACTGCATTCAGGTGAAGGAGGAGGTGGAACAGAAGGAGGCGTGTCTGGTGCTGACGGACCGACTGCTGGGCCTGCTGTACCTATCAGAGGATTTCACGTGGACCAATCAGGACGCAGGTAAGCAGACAAAAACCAATCTGGAAGCTGTGTTTGCTGCTGTTTTTAAGATAATGTTAAAATCATAGTTTCAATAGTTTCATCTTCTTAAATGTTATGATTTGATGCTTTTTTTTGATTGATTTAATCAGATGTTTAATTGATGACAAATAATTGTTACCTGAAGCCACAACATGCAGTAAATTACATGTTGTGCTGTAATGATTTTGGTGATCTGTTCTCCAGCCGCAGAGGAGGTGCTGTCCGCTCTGCAGGTGGACCTCCTGCTGCCCTACTCCCGGCTCCTGCTCTCCTCGCGAGCTGAGCTTCCTGACTCCTGTCTTGCTTTCGGGCTCCAGGACGGTCCGACCCGCTGGTACATCTTTTCCGATGCCAAGGAGCTGAGGCAGACCAGGACCGAGATGACAGCGTTGATCCAGGTTAGAAAGAAGCACATGAGCCATTTTGAATCCCTAAACAGCCACTGATCAGTTTTTCCGTCACTATAGATGTTTTTTTTCTCGTGGATCATCAAGCTGAAGTCTTTCTGTCATTGTGTTCATGCAGGCAGTAGACTCTGATCCGGAGACTCTTAACACTCCTCAGCTCCTCCCCCACTCGCTTCTGAACTCCTGGGAGCTGGAGGAGAGTCAGGGAGCTCGTGGAGGCTACCCTGCTCACCTTCTGCCCTCCTCCACCTCTACCCCAGACACCCACCAACTCCTGCCAGACATCTTATCTCAGAAAGGGGAGCCCACACTCCCGTCTCTCCTCTTCCTCACCCACCGAAACCTCTGGGTGCTAAAGATGGACTTCAGAAAGCTGGCAGAAAGTGAGAGGAGTAGCTCCTCCTCCTGCTCTTCCTCCTTTTCCTCGTCCTGGTGCAGGCTGGTCCGTGTGCCCCTTGGGTCTGTGGTGCTTCACCCCAGAGAAAAAGCTCATCAGGTTGGGGACAAAACCAGCAACATGTCCTGCCCAGACCCAAAACACCACCACAGGTACAGAGTCTGTGATTGGATGAACATCTGGGTCTCACATGTTTGTTATTCTTTAGTTTCCTTGCTTTTAAATTTTGTCGTACCTGAATTGTAACCACCATGATGTGTCCAGGAGGAGTCACACTGTGGAGATGCTTCTGGGCGGTCAGAGGCTGCTGCTGCTCTTCCCTCTGGCCCTGGACAGAAGCTCTTTCCTGGTGGACATGAGCCAGCGGAGAGCCTCTCTGGAGGGACTGAAGATGGTCGCTCTGCCCCAACCCTGCAGGCGCTGTCCACACCAAGAACAACACACACAAGGTGAAGGAAAAACTATGTGTGCATACACTCAGTTTTCCTCACGATAGTGTATTTTTGTTTGAACTCTCCTAGTTTTTTCTCCCAGTTTGTTTGACACGTGCTTGTTGTTGTGTTGTCAGGACGTGTTTCTGGATCCAGAGACCAGTGCTGCTGCACCACTACCAAGAAATCACAGAACTCCAGCAGGTAGGATTCTTAAATATTTCTGTTTAGACAAGTATAGATTAATAATAATATGATCCAGTTTCACATATTCAATATGTACTTATGTTACAGGTCACTGATGCAGATGAAAGTGATTTAAGCACTTAATCACTAGAATAGGACCGATACATTATTTATAAATGTCCTTATTTATAAATGTTTGTTTATGTAATATGTTTTAAAAGAAAGTTCCTGTACAGGTCAGATGACTAATCAACGTATTACTCATATCTTTATATCTTCCTCACTTCTCTCTGATTCCTCCTCTTCTTCAGTTGGGACTCCTCTCGTCTCCAGGTGGACGAGAACCAGCCTTCTCCTCATCTCACGCCGGGTCTCTCCCCAGGATTGAAGCTCCTCGCTGGGCTTGGAGGACAGCAGCTGCTGGCTTACTTTCACAGATATATAGCACTGGTAGGAGAAAACACACACACACACAAAAGTCAGTTTTAGCTCAAAATCACTTTACTGACAACTGTTTTCCAAAATAAATTATAGCTGTTTAAGGTTTAAAATGTAAAGAAACAGAAGTCAGTTATTTGTTCAGCATCAGTGACTTTTAACTTCAGGCGTGTTCTGTGTCGTCGTTTCAACCACATATTTAGTTTTCTTTTTCTTCTTTTAATGCCGCTTATGCCAGTCTGAGGCGGAGGAGGTGAGACAGATTTTGTGGCTGTCTGTGGTCCTCTACAAGTCTCCGGAGGCTGAGCTCACCTGTTGTCTGTTGCTCTCCACCGACACAATCTACTTCCTGTTGGAAGACTCGGCCTCCGCACTTGGTCATCACTCAGGTAGGACGAACTGAGAGAAAGGATCATATCTGAATCTTGTCACTGCTACACAAGTTCTGTAATTCAGTACAATTTTAAGTTGCTTATTTCAGAAGGAAATATTTTACTTTTAACTTTTATAGTTTATATAGTATATATTTTATAGTATAGATGTAGTACGTTTATTAAAAATAAACTGTACTACATCTACTGCGACTCCTCTCTCAGTACGTTTTATTAGGACTTCTACTGCAGCTAGCCTTATACAATTATGATTATAGCTCTTCATCTCTCTGTCACTGTGTGTCTGTCAGTGTTGGATATGACAGACTCTGGAGATCCCGACGTCTGTCTGTGCTGCTGTCTGTCCATCAGACTCTCTGAGCTGCTGTCGGTTAATGTGGGTCTGTTCGACCAGTACTTCAGAGTTGTAGGTCAGTGAATGTACACACACACACACACACACCTCGTCTCAGTGTCTGTAGAGGTCATACATGTTAAACTACTGAGTTTAATACTAATATTCTGTGTGTCGTTCTCTCTGCATCTGCAGGACGTTCGGCGGATCACATCGTCTGCTGTCTCAGCAGAGACAGTTACGGGACGGGCGTCTTCCTGCAAGAGCTGATGTCGGCTCTCAGTCTGCAGCAGCATCTTCCTCCTCCAGAGCCGTCAGATCAGGATTTCTACTCCCAGTTCACCAACACAAATACAGGTAACAATGTTGGTCTCTCAGGGGAAATTTAATAACTATAATCCTGTTACACATAGCTAACTCATAATCCTCAGCAGGTCACAGTGTTAAGATGATGATGATTATGACAGATGCGTGTTTGTCTCCCCCTGTAGGTAAGATGCAGAACTACGAGCTGGTCCACAGCAGCAGGGTGAAGTTTGTTTATCCCAGTGAGGAGGAGATGGGAGACCTGACCTTCATCGTGGCAGAGAGGAAGACTCTGGCCAGTGCTGCATCTTCATCCTCACGCTCCTTCAACGTTCTGCTGTACCTGCTGGTCTTCCAGGTGTGAACTTCTTCCTTTTTATCATTTTATGATATGATGTTTTAGTCAACCTGTCAACTTGACTGAAACATCAAGACTACAGGAAGCTTCACACAGTCCCTGCTGTGTTTGTGCGCAGATTAAATAAAGATATGTGTGTTAATTAGCTTTAGAGATGTATCATTTTAAACTTTGCATGTAAGCATATTTTTCAAAATGTTTAAATATCTCTTTAAAGCAGCCATAATCAGGAATTTTATATTAACAATGGATCAAATGGCTACTTGTATGTAAAAGGAAAACCACTCCAACTCTGCCGTGCCCTTCATGGAGCATTTCATTTTCTCTCAGTGCAATGTTTTGGTTTTCTAGCCCACAACTTTACTGTTTTGGTTCACTCTCAGCTCTCCCACTCTCGCCTCTTTTTTTTGCCACAGCTGGCAGCTGTTTTCAGAGGAGGAAGCTCAGATAAATCTACAATATGTTCCTGGCTCAGCACAAAGCAGTAGACAGAAAAAGTTAAGAGATTAGCAGGTGAAGAAAGTTTGCCATATCATCAGCGTAAAAGGTGGCAGTAATATGGCTCACTTAGTACCTCAGCTGGTTTTGTTCCTGTTCAGTTATTTTAAATTCATAAAGTAATTATTATTCTTTCTACTTGCCTTTCGCTTCTTCTCTCCAGGTCCAGATCCCAAGCAGTCTATCCAGCCCCTCTCCCTTTCCTGGCTCAGCCCCCTCACCTGTACTCCAGCCCAGGACTCTGATCCTGACCAGCACCGATGTGTTCCTATTGGACGAGGACTATGTCAGCTATCCGCTGCCAGACTTTGCCAAAGAACCTCCCTCCAGGTGAGCACACAGGGACCTTTTTCACCCTGCTACAGGTGAGTCAGTTAAGAGAAGAATTATTTCCAGCGGACTTAAAACAATTAATACAATCAGTCAAGTGTGGCACCTCCCCTGAATCAGAGTCAGAAGTAGGTAACAAGTAAAGAAACTTTCATGTTTGTTCTCGTCTGCAGCAGGAAAAGAGGAAGAAGAAGAGACACTGACTGGCAGACGTGTAGACAGGAAAAAAAACAGCTGAAATCAATATTGAGTCTTTAAAACAGGAGACTGTGAGGAAGGTAGTCGTCAGTACATATTGCAGTATTTATATTTTTAGCTGCAGTAATCCTGCATTAAAACAGGTTCCCTAATACATTGGACAGTTTGTATACAGATATATTTTAATAGTTTTCTATAATGTTTTGTAGTGTCCTCATTTCATTACTCGCTCAGTCTCTCCCATACATGACATGACTATTTAAGAATTAAACGTGGAATGTCATCAGCATCTTCCTCCTCCTCATCTTCGTCATGTCCTCCTGCAGGGAGCGGTACCAGCTGCGTGAGGCCCGGAGGATCCGGGACCTGGACCGGGTCCTGCTGGGCTACCAGACGTACCCTCAGGCTCTGACCCTGGTGTTTGACGACCTGCCCGGTCCAGACCTGCTCTGTCATCTCACCATGGACCATTTTGCCGCCGGAGGGGAGGAGGCCTCGCTCAGAGGGGGTGGAGCCAGCGGGGGCGCTGAGGGCGAGGTTCAGTGGTGCGTCTTCGTCCCGGGTGCCGAAAGCAGAGAGAGGCTGATTTCACTCCTCGCTCGCCAGTGGGAGGTGCTATGTAGCCGGGAGCTTCCTGTTGAACTCACAGGCTGATGCGTCGACGGACGGATGGACGACCGTTCAGCACTTTGTACCTTTGGTGGGAGCTGATTGTTTACACGTGGATTCAATGCTTGATTTACAGTTGAAAGGCCTCAGTATGCTTCAAGTGAAGTTACAAGGTGTCATCTGACTACCTCTAAAGGCAAAGACTTCCCAGCTGCTCTGAAAGGTGAAAAGCCAAGACAATGAATCAGTCAAACAGAAAATAAAAGTGGTTGTGTGAAGAGAGGGAGATGAAAATATGAGAGTCATTAGATGGGAAAAATATTTTGGGTTGTGTGTTTTTACTATTGCTGAAATCAAAGGTAAGTGGAAAAAGTTATCAAAATGCCCCAAAAACACTTGATTAAACCCTTTCTAACTCATTTATTATTCTCTGTCTGTGACATTTGCCAGGTAAACAGTACCTGGCAAATGTCACAGTCGTTTGATCAACAAGCACTTTGTTTCAAGCATACTGAGGCCTTTAGTCCTACTTTTTACAGATTGAAAGGGATCTGCTCGCTGGACTTTGGTGTCCGCCACAGAAAAAGACTGCAGGTAGTAAAACCCAGCAGACACCAGACTGCCATTAAAGACAGTAGGATGGGCCTGTGACCTCACAAGGAGCCGATATAGTGGGAATTTCTGGCTCAACTTCATCCTATTGCAAAGCGTTGCACGCAGAGGTGATTTTACAGACAGACAGACAGACAGCAGGGGGCGCTGCAGACAGTCCACAGGAGTTCTGCTGCATTTTATTCACCATCTTAAAGAAACAGGTTGTCATTTTTGGTAAATCCTCTTGTTTCTTTCTCCTCTCTAGAGTCAGGTGGGAAGATGGTTATCGGTTAACTCCGCTCAATCAAAGAAGAAGTATCCAACGAGCCCAAAGCTACATGACCCCTGATTTACATGTTGATATTTATGTAAAGTTGCTCTTTAAACCAAAAAAATACTTTTATATATTTACATTCTGTGTCCAGTCTGACTCTGGATGAGGTGACGAGAGGATTTCCTAAAATGTTGGACTGTTTTTTTTGTTGTTGTTTTTTTTGTTTTTTAAACGCACACACACAAACACACACCTGCTGCTCAGCACAATCTGCTCTCTGAACATTTTATTCCTTGCACAGTCTAATTGATGAAGCAGTATTAATTAACTGTATATATATGAAGCTTTTTATTAATATTATATTAATATAATTGTTGCTTTGGGACAGACGGATGTTTTCCATCCTGGAGCTGATTTTGTATTAATCGTGATGGTCCTGATGATATTTCCAACACTGAAATGTCATATTTAGTATTATCATTGAATATTATTATTTTTTATATTTTGTTTGTGTGTTATCTTATTGTTTATGTTTTTCGTACCTTATTATCGACAAATGGGAAGCAAACCAATGTTGGAGACCCACCCACCCTTCGCCACAATTGTCTACTTTTACATATTGTCTTGTTAAAGGGGAATGCCACTAAATTAAAGTGAAAATGAAACTCCACATGTAACATTAATTCCTGTTTGGTTAAAAGACAGCGGTTTGGTTCTTCGAAAACTCAGCAGGATTTAACCGCAGTCTGTGCATCTTTCAGCTGATTCAGTAAATAAACCAGAAAACCAGTCTGACTGCTGAAACAAGCTGTGAGTTATTCAACAAATGTATTATTGAGTCCTGAAATCTGGTTGTTGTCCCTGGTTTAAGACGGGGTTGTTTCAGGGGGGACTTTGACTCATGACTTTGCTCTTTTTAAACTCCTGACTACGGCCCTGTCTGTCTCTAAAGAGGAGAACATCTCAAAAACATGTTAAAAAAAAAAAACTTTCAACAAACGTTATCGTCAGCACTTCATCTCTTGCCGCTCACAGAGGTTTTGATGACTTGCTGATTCAGCAGCATGAAAAGCACTGCCACCTTTCAACTCGTTCAACTTCCTCTGTATCCTGTCTGTCGGAGCTGTTTGTCATAAAGTTTGGCTGATTTCCTGTTGAGGGACACTTTCACACACACACACACACACACACACACACACACACCAAGGACGGAGATGCTGTACTTGGAAGTGTTTGATCAGCAAAAACTAGTTTTATTCCAGTCGGTCAGCTGACTGATTTTATTTCCAGTCTTTGTTCATGTGAAGAAAAAAAAAGCAATGAAAGGAAGAATTAAAGTTATCAAATCTTCTTTACATGGAAATTCTGCATTAAAACAGAATGTGTTTGGAACAAAGTGATAAGATGTGCTTTTCCAGCTGGGAAACTAACTGGAAAACATGTTGATCATCTCTACTGCAAGGCTGCACCTATTGATCATTTTCATTATTAATTAATCTGTTGATTATGATTGATTTAAATGTTGATCACTGTTACCCAAAGCCTAAAGTGATATCAAGCATTCAACAGCTGTTAATAATTTGGATATTTTTTCTTCAAATACTCTTTCCTTCAACTTTTTTCTTCTTCTACTCTAAACAATTACTTGAATATTAATATAGGTTATTAGTAAAAAATAATGATAAATCAACTAATTAGTAACTAATTTCAGTGAAATTTGCTGAAAATTTTAATACATTTAATTAACAATTGATAAGATTTTGATCACATGATGAATGTGGTGTTTTTCATGAAATACTGCATTTAGACTCTTACTTGTGTATATCATATAATTAGTTTCAGGTTATAAAACAGCAGGTAAAACAGTTTGGTTCATGTTTGCTAACAATTAAGCAGCAAAAGCTTTTTCTCAAGTTAGTTAACGAACCAGTTGAGGTCAGGTAACCGTTTAGTTCAGCCGCTGAAGCAGTGGGTTAAAGTTAGCTAACAAGTCGTATCCGAAGACTACAGAGTTCAGTTTAGCACCTAAAACTTTTAATTTGTTCAGTGCAGCAATAAAACATTTCCGTTCATATTAGAGGTCAGCATACCACCCTGAACACGCCTGATCTCGGAAGCTAAGCAGGGTCGGGCCTGGTTAGTACTTGGATGGGAGACCGCCTGGGTGCTGTACCCCCTTCCCATGGGCCCACCACCCATGGGAGGGGTCTAACGGTGCAAAGAGAGATGGGCGGCAGTCGGAGGCGGGGACCCTGGCGGTCCGACCCCCGGTTTCCTGCTGAAGCTGCTGCCCCCGCGACCCGACAAACGGATAAGCGGAAGAAGACGAACGAAACGAACGTTCATGTTAGTTAATGTTTAAGTTGAAACGTTGGTTTGTGTTAGCTAAAAGTTCAGATTGACAGCTATAACAGTTTCTTCTGTTAGCTAAAATAGTTCAAGGTATGCTAACAAGTCAGATTTGATGTACGTAACCTAAGATTAAGAGTTCAGTTTAGCGTATTAAACGTATTAAAAGCAGAGTTTTACGGCTGTGACACTTGGTTCGGGTTATAGTTTAGTATAGCAGCTAAAATGATTTGTTAAGCATAGTTAACAATGTTAACAAAGTTTAGAAGTACAAACACGTCGGATTGACAGTTATAAGGTTCAGTTTAGCTACTGTTGTAAATTCACGCTAATTGTAAAAAAGGATTGGATTGGTTAGCGTTAGCCAATCAGAGGCCAGAGCAGGCCAATGCCTTGCCAAGAAAAACAATGTGATCTATAAAAATGCTTCTGATTGGTTGGTATATTAAGCTTGTTCCACCAATCATGGTCAAATCAGCTCTAATTTCTGTTAATTAGGAGAGTATTAAAGGGTACAGTCAGTGTACAACAATACGTGAGGTAAGTAAGATCTTTTTGTGTGAAATTCATTAATTTAAAATATTAATTAGCTTTTAATTGTCATGATTGCAGGTGTTATCAATCAAGGCTTGGTGTGCAGTAATTAGTGACGTTGCCATACTATTGTTACTGTTAAGAGCTCATAGTTATTATACATCACAATTCACCATTATGCTGTGGTAATAACGTTAATGATAAAAAACTTCAAAAAACTTCAGGTTTATTAAAACATAGTTAACTGGTTCAGGTTAGCTAGTTCACTGTTGAGTTAAGAAGCAAAAACTCAGGTTTATGTTAGCTCCAGTTCAGTTTATCAGCTAAAATATTCAGATTAACAGTTAACTGTTTACTTTATGTTGGCTTTCAATAAAAGGAAGTTTCTGCTTTTTACTAGAAACATATGAAGTTGAAGATTTGGACCTGAGTCATGGAGTTAAGGGTAAGTCACCTTCTTTTTGGTACAATGCTTGTCATGTGCTTGCTGTAAACATAATATACTAAGATAAGTGTGCTGCATTTATAAAGAGAATGAATCAGCAGACCTCATATTGTTGAAACACAACATTAAAGTATTCAAAGTACTGCAGGTTTCACTGGATGTCCTGTCAGATCATGTTAAAGTCTCTTTCGATAAACAGCTGGAGCAGAAAGATACCAGGGAACACCAGAGGGATGTGACACTGATAGTAAATCCTCTCTCATTTCCTCTTCCACGGTTTTTTTTCTTGTCTGTCTGGCTGTTTTCCAGCTCAGAGTGCTGATTGGAGGCATTTTCTGAGGTTGAGATGGTCACCAGGACACGGGCCGAGTCACAAACTACGACCTCTGGCTCGGGACTATCTTACACCTCGATTCATGTTGTTCTTTATCAGCCAGGCAGCAGCCTGAGTCGTATACGTGATATAACCGGTTTACAGTAAAGTAGGAAACATCAGGTTTCCACATCACACTTGTGTAGATTAAATATTGGATCAGGATTGGCTCCAAACTATTTGTGATGTCACAAGTCCAGCTCTTAGTCCCACCCCTCAAAGTTGGATTTTTTTAGTGACCTCAAAGCAGCAGATGAATGTGGAAAAACATCTCTTTTAGTTTCAAACTCTACACATGCATTTTTCTGCAGAAATCCAACTATAGGAACAAAAGCAAAAACATATTTTTGAGCGGACGGGGACTTTAAGAACAGCTTCACAGAGCTGCTAGCGTGGCTGCAGACTTTGGTTTTGATAACTGCTAAAGTGCCAGTGAGCAAGGCAGTAACGCTCTGAGCATGACAGCAGGTTACCCTCATCCCTGGAGTGCCCATCGGCTTCCTGCTATTGTTCTGCATTTTGACCTTTGACCCTCTGTTCAGAGTCACCTCGCTGCGCTTGTCATCAGTTTGTCCAGTCAAGCTAAATTAAAACAGGAAAGAAACTCAGCTTTATCATTTGTTCCTTCACACTCTGAGAGAGAAAAAAAAAAAAGAGATGAGTTGTGTCAGCTGACGAGGAAATCTGCACAAATCACACCGTTCCACAGGGACCAGCGGGAGTGGACGTCCGCCCTAAAACTTCCTGTCAGGAAGAGAATATTTCTCATAATCTCACTTCACCACTTTAAACTCAGAGTCATGAGACAGCTTAAATAAAATAAAATTGACTTGACTAAACTCTGCACAGAGACAATGACCTTAAACTTGAGGATAAAGGTAAAGAAAACAACCTGCAGCCCTCGAGCCCACAGAGGGAAAAGTCAAAATATAAAAGATAAACAATTTATTAAATGTATTTAGTTCTTATAAATGATAAATAGCAAAAGCAAAGTTTTAATAAAAAAAAAAAATGTTGAAATGTTTTTATTCGAGCTCGCAACCCTTTTGAGAGTCGCAGGTAATGTTTGGAGGTTTGAGAGTGAGATAAATAGATTGCTACTACCACTTCACTAGTACTAGTACTATTACTACCAGTACTACTGCTGCTGCTACTGGGGAAGCAGTAGGAGGGGATGAACTCTGCTGGGAGGTTCTTACTCTGCCAGTTTCTATTGTTGACTTTTTTTTTTTCTCTCTTCCTAGATTCAAGAGGAAAAGACACCAGCAGTCGCTGCAGCCTCTCCGGACGCTGAGCTCAGTGTTAATTCGTTAGTTGGAATTTGTTGGTTTGTTCCTTTATAGCAGGAATCGTTTGCCTTCAGGTTGTATGTGAGCAAAGGCTGTTAATAACCCCTGGATCTGTAAATATATATATATATATATATATATATATATATATAGTTGAAGTACTTCCAGAGTTTTGCGGTTTTCCTAGACGTATTTCTGCTGGAATGCTAGTCTATTGTTTTGTAATAGTTTTGTTTTCCTGTGTAGAGGATATTATCTGTGTGTTTTTTCCTGTTCGTAGTAGAGCAAGTCGGGTTTAAGGTTCAGACTAATTCAGCCTCGATATGAGAGGAGAAAACAACGTTGTGATCTAACTCTTGTCCGGACACATTCTCTACTTTTTTCTACTGATTCATTTTTGAGGAAGAGGACGTAGAGTCGGCGGGTTTATTTTATGTTATTTTCCCGCTGGATGTGACACTTGGAGCCATGCTGCTGCTGCTGCTGCTGCTGCTCTGTCTGCAAACGTCACTGCAACAACAGGTAACACATCTCCAGCTGCACAAAGCTTGATCTCACTGAACATTTGTACTTGTCTGTACAGGATCAAATGCAGATTGTGGTCACTAAGTGAATGACAAGTAGTGGAAATATCACTTTTTTTTTTTTTTGCATAATGTGGAAAGTTAAAAGTGAAGTAAGTAAAATCCTGAACAAAAAACCCAACAAAATCAAACCTAAGTAAAGCGGCTTTGCAGTGATTTATTATTGTAATTAAAACACCAGAAGCTGAAATATCCTGAATTTTAGTCCCCAGTATGGACCAACTAAAACTCTGCAGGCACACTGTTGCATTCAGGCACAGCTGTGCTTTAACCTAAATGCTAATATATTCATCTTAGTTTAGCCTGGATGCTAAGATTTGATATAATTAGGACTAAAAGTAGAGTTTGATGAGAATGACACTATTTAGTCATGAAGTATTCGGTAAAGTTTGACCTGACGTTGGCACCAGATGAAAAGTTTGAGCATCACCACAGTTCATCCAACAACCTTGAATGTGTTTAAATAATTTAATGGCATCTGTCCATTTGTGTTGAGATATTTCCGTCTGGACCAAAATTGTAGACCAATGAACAGACCAACATTGTCATCAATAGAGCCGCGCGCCACGCTGCTGGTCAACTATTATCTGTTGGAGTGAATGAAGCTACGTGTGGCTGGAAGACGTACAAGATGCAGCATCTTGACACCAGACACGGTTTAGATTTAGACTTAATGTTAGTGAAAGATTGTGGTTTTGGTTAAATGTTAATAACCATGTTGTGCTTCAAATTATTAAACCAAAACTATGATCTTACACTCACTTTAACCAAGTGCACAAATCATAAAGTCATGAATCATATGTCAATTAACTCCATTTTCTCATCAATTTGAGAGGAAATAACATTAAAAACATAATGTAAGTAAGCTGCAATGTATTATATAGTATATAGACGTAATTTCTGTACTAGCCTGGCTACACTGGATCGTTTCTCATAGCATAACTCATGTCTTTCAAATTCAACACCTCCAGTTTAAGGAAGCCTTTCTGATCTCCAAACACAAGGTGAGAAAACCCTGAGAAAACCTTAGTAAACTGACCTTGTTGTTTAAAACTTAACGCAGACAAAAACTTTTCTCCTGTTGGATCTGAGGTTCAATAATCGGCTGCAGTTTCGCTCTCAACAGTCACAAATATAGAGAGAAACTCCACGCAGTCATCCATAATCACCCATACATGCCGTTTATCACCAGCAGACCTGATTATTCTGAATTCTGAGTCACCTCTGTATGAGATTGTGTTCGAAGAACAGAATTAATGTTGAAACTGTAAACGTCTTCTGGTTTTTCTGACCTAAAGCTGAAGGCTGAAACTCAGGACGGATCACATTTTAGCTCTTGTGGAGCCCAGATTATGGAACCGATGATTTTTGACCCCCTTTTTGCTCCCTCAGACTCCTCCTGGTCGCTGTGATATCATGCAGAGGGTGGTTGTACACACCTCCTGCACTTCCTGTGCCGCTGTCACCACCAGCAGCTGCCCTCACGGTTTCAGCAGCATTGGCACCAACAACTGCAGGTACTGTCATACCAGGTTACATACCTACATACCTCTAGTACACATAAACCTCTAGCTCCATGGATGTGTCACACTACTTCTTCACCTCGTATTTACTTTGTGCTGCAGTTACGTGGTGCAGATTGGCGGCACAGAGATGGAGCTGAGTGGATGTCAGCACATCTGTGTGAAGAGCTTCCTGCAGCCGCAGTGCTGCCCACAGCACTGGGGATCAATCTGTCACCGTAAGACACAAACACATCCACACGGATGCTTCAGGATGCTTCATGATGGAGGCAGACAGTTTCTCCTATCAGAGGCATTCATGGTTTTGCATGAAAAGTTTCACTTTATTGATCAAATGACATCACTTGAGGCTGAAGATTAGGTCTGGGTGTGTGAAGTCAGATAGAAGTGAGGTTATCAGACGTCTGTCGACTTCTCCTCATCTCTGCAGGAGGCTTCATTAGCAGCTGCTAACGGTTCGGTTATATTGTAGGTAATGAAGGCACCAGGTTTTAAAAAGGAAGAAGACTGAACTGAGTCCGTTAGTGTTACAGCCAGTGGATCAGTCTGACACAGTTTGAAGGTTTCATTAGCTCATATCACACAGTCTGACATGGTTTCTGTTCTCACGTAGTGTACAGGAGCCAATGATTAGTGATATTTTATAATCCCCCTGTTTGTGTCTCTGTAGCCTGTCCCAGCTGGTCAGGAAAGACCTGCAACTTTCATGGAACCTGTCTGGACGGAGACGTTGGCAACGGGACCTGCGTCTGTGATGTCAGTATCACACCTGTAACTGTAACTTATCATAGCAACTGTAACTAAACAGAAAGCTCGTTCCTCAGAAGAACCGATTGGTTTCACGTGTTCAATCCTAAAGATTTTGATCTTATTTTCTTATCTTATATTGTTCTATGGCTCGCTGTAGGGCTTTGAAAATAAGATATCAGTTTTATTTAAAATAAATAAGTAATATAGAGGCTACAGACTAAACAGAAGTATTTGTTGTTTTCTACTAAGCGTTTAATAAATTGTGACCTGATTAAACGGGATGTTAGTCTTTCTCTGACTTCCTGCACACTTCTCAGTGTTGAATGCAGCTTTTGTCACTTCCTTCTGCTGCTGCCGGCTGATCGCCTTCATTGTATGTTGTGGGGTTTTTTTTTACTTCTATATAGATATATATATTTTCTCTCTTCAGGATGGCTTCTCTGGCTTTGCCTGTCAGGAATGTAAAAATCAGAACGCGTTTGGAGAAAACTGTGATAAAGGTACTGACCTCTGACCTCTGACCTGTCATCATGTACATGTATGAGAGTCTCAAGGAGAGAAGAACATACACATCTTACACTGTGCTCTGTGTGTGTCTGTGTGTGTGTGTATGTACAGTGTGTGACTGTGTGCATGGAGTTTGCAATAAAGGTCCAGAGGGTGATGGAAAGTGTTTCTGTCAGCCACCGTACACTGGAAAACGCTGTGACCAAGGTACGACTACATAAACCATATTAGACTATGTCAGACTCTTATCTTAGATATCATTCACAAATACGTACAACTGGATATCATTTGATTTTTTTTCCATAATAATGCTGCAAGGATTAGTCAATTTCCAGAAAATGAAGCATTTTTTTTAAGCAAAAGCGATTTTTAATTTCTTAAAAGTCTTTGTTACTTTTTTTTATATCATTGTAAAATAAACGTGTATTCGACATTTGAATTTGACAAAATTATTAATGAAATAATAAATAAAAAAAATCAGCAGATTATTCAATTAAGATAAAACAATTGGTAGTTGCATCCCTGATTAATGCCTTATGTTATAATGCCAGAGGACATAATGAGGTCACGGGTTCACTGACCAATAAAAACAAAAAATGAATTTAAGACACGTTTAAATGTTTAAACTGCAAGACAAAAGAACAAGTAACGAGCTGTTTAATTGTCTGTGTCGTTGTCAGTGAGCACCACCTGCATTAAGTGCAGCCCGTACTCGTACTGTAAAGGAGACGGAGACGCCGCCACTTGTGAATGTTTGCCAGGATACAGGAAGTCACCACAGAACAAATGCTCAAGTAAACGCACCGCTCAATACTTCATTCATTCTCTGTCACTTCATTTGAGTCCTACGTTTAGTTTAAGTTGCCGTCAGTTTAGCCTGATGACAGTTGAAACAGGAGCAGTTCTAGTTCTAGATATAAAGCCAGAACTAGAACAAAGGTTCCCTTCCTGTCTCAAACTAGAACCAGAACAGAGTCTCTCCCGTCTCATCTGGACTCCTGTTGTCTTGTTCAGGTATTTGTTTGAGGGGCGACTGTGACGTCAACGCTCAGTGCTCCTTAAAGGGTTTAAAGGTCACCTGTGCCTGTAAGCCCGACTACCAGGGCGATGGCAGGATCTGCGTACCCAAAAACCCTTGCTCCGTGAACAACGGAGGCTGTCCCATCAACTCCACCGTCTGTGTCTTCAAAGGACCCAACAAGGTGAGGAGGCCTCCAGAACCAGAACAAGAACCAGAACCAGAACAAGAACAAGACTTATCCTTGACTAGAACCAGGACTAGCAACAAAACCAGAGCTACATTTTTTAAAACTTTCCTATATAGACCGTGAAATGTCCCCTTTAACCTGTCTCTGTCTCTGTCTGTCCCTCAGTCCAGCTGCGAGTGTATGTCTGGCATGTCCCCTGTAGGTGGAAACCCTGAGTTTGGCTGTCAGCTGGTTTCTGCCTGCTCAGCGGACACATGCGACTCTACAGCTGTCTGTGAAACTGGACTGGACGGACACCCCAGGTAAAAAAACACAGTGTCAATGTTACGACACCCAGAAAATCTCTTTACAAAAAGAGGTCCAATATAAGTAACTACTGAATTAATCAACCCCAAACAAAGTCTGCTAACGGAAAGCTGATGAAAAGAACAAACGGATCTGGTCACCCTCCTCTAACCTAATAAATAAACCAGACCCGTCAAAAAACATAGAAAACATCGGCACACTCCTAAATTATCAATCAGGCTGGACCAGATACACCTGAGAGAGAGCTTTGTGTTAGTCTTGAGTGAATGTGTGTGTATTGTTGTGTCAGTAGTTAGCCCCCTCCCCCCCCGCCCCACCCTCTCTCTCAGGTGTGTGTGTGAGGCGAGTCAGATCGGTGACGGGCGGCGTTGCTATGGTAACCTGATGGAGCAGCTTATAGAGCTGGACCGAAGTGGAAGCCAAAGAGAAAACCTGACCGGAGCCATCGCCCTGTTCGGTAAGAAACGTTTGTTTTACTGTATGTTGGTATTTAATTCTTAGTTTAATGTCTGGATCCTAATTACAAAACTCAATTAGTGCCCAAACTGTATATTCACTAAACCCTAACCCTTACGAAGTGAAACATAGACCATGTCTCCCCAACACACCCTGATGTTTTATGTCCCGTAAAGTTAACGTGACCTTTGACCGTTAACGTGACCTTTGACCATGTGTGTGTGTGTGTGTGTGTGTTTCAGAGAAAGGCTGCTCACTGCTGCTGAGCCACAACGGACCGTTCACGGCTTTCATCCCGCTGCTGAAAACACCTCTGACTGTAGGTCACCTGTGCGTTTAATGATCTCTTCAATATGGAGGGTCCTGGATAATTTAACCATACTCTAGATATTATTTCAGAGAATTTTATCAGTTTGGTGAAACTGTTGTGAAAGTGTTGTGAAGTCAGAACAGTTGGGAACAAAACCCATCACGTTAGTTTAGCAAAATTAAATGCACCAACGTCTCTCACACTTACTGTTAATACGCTGCAGGCTCAGTTTACAGCCGAGACTTAAAAAAAACATAATAAACTCTCCAAACTCAAAGAATTTGTTGCTCTGAATGACTGAAAAAAATCATTCATGTCGTAAAAGTGACAAAAACCAGAAAACACTAACATAATTAAGACCACTAAGGACTGATGTGGTCCTACTGTCTGATGTCCACAAGAGGGAGACACTTATAGAGGTCAGAAATGGAGGCTTTGCTGTTGAGAGACTTCCAGTTGTAAGGATGAGAAGACGTAAGCCTAAGTGTTCATATGTCAAATGTCAACGTAGAAATGTTAGAATTAATATAATGAAATATACTCTACTTCAGTTTGAATGAAGAATGAATCTACAGTATGTTCGGATACATTCACAGAGACGAGAAGTAAAGAGACGAACAGCCGAGGACGAATCCCACATCAAAGAAATTAATCAAAGACCTTAGGAATGAAACATGAGCTGTATGATCTAAAGAAGGAGATCAGGCAGCAGAAATATGAACGATGACGCTTGGCTGAAAGGGTAAAACGCTTTGGATCAGACGTGTGCTGCAGTGCTTCTGGGATACGAGTCTGATTAACCTCAGTAACTGTCTGATGTTCAGACTGGCTCCAGATAGGCTCACCATTATATGTCCCAGTGCAGGGTGTATCTCAGGATCATTCATTCACAGTGTGCAGCTTCCTTCTTCTTTTCCAGCTTTGATGCTTTAAAAAATTCCCACCTGAGGCTCCAACTGTTCAGATCCTCTGATAGTCGTAACCCTACACCGTCTCTGCAGGGCATCAATGAGATGCAGGTGTGCACCAACCACCTGATCCTGGGTCAGCACCTCTACAAGGATCTGGTAGGACGAGACTTCATCCTGTACGGAGGAGCCAGGTTGAGGAGCAAAGACAACAAGGTAATACTTCCTGTTGACAAGTATTTAAACTACATATTAAAGATATGAAATGAAATTTATTCATAAACTGAGACTACGGTGGATGGTTTAGGACACGTTTGTGATTCAGAGAGTTTAGTGTTTAGTTCCAGATGTGTTAAAACATTAGCAGTGATGTAGCCAGAAATGAAGATTGGAACAAATAACATCCTCATGAGTGTATATATATATATCCTCATATATATACTGTATATCCTCACTGTCTGGATAGTTTAAGATAATCACAGTCAACTGTTAACTTTTTATTTTTATTGGTCACAAAATCAGAATAATCCAAAAAAAAAGCATTTATCAATTTTTATTAGTTTATCTGACATACTGTTGTTATTAATTGTTAGATATTTATTAATAATCTCATCTAAATAAAATCTAACCAATGAATCTATGAGACAGTATGTTTTCAGTGTAAAATCAATGGAAATATTGTTAACTGATAACTGATATCTTTATCTTTATAATGTTACATATATAATAAAAGCATAAACTTAAAAAATAATAATAATGACAATTAAAGTAAAATAAACATCTTGCAATATTACAGCGACTATTATTACTATACTATTATATTATGGTGATATTAAGTTGAGGTTCATTCACTTTGGACGCAATAGTTGACAAAACAAGCGCACCTCAACATCCATTTAATACAGAAACAGCTACTAAATGGAGCTAAGATATGTTTCCCATCCCACAAGCAGTTTAAAAGTTATACTGATGTTCACACATGACAAATTTAAAAAATATTTTTTACGTTGTTTGTTTTGGGTTTTTCATATTTACAAATATTGCATCACTCATATAATTCATAGCCAACCATTTCCAACATTTTCATAGTACTACGTATGTACAGTATGTGTATGTGCCATTCAGAACAACATTTCATCATATCTGCCTGCGTGCTTCCACCGTCACAGAGACCTTCTCTGGTAAAATCTTCAATGGGAGCTGGTTCTCTGTGTAAATGTATGGAAACAGGGTGTCAGTGAAGGTGTGTGTGAAGGTGTGTATGTGTGTGTTAGTATCAGGATCATAAAATGACAGTTTTTTTCTGGCATAGTCCAGAATAACTCTGATAATCCGCAGCTTCTTTTCCTTCACCAGCAGATCTTTGTCTGGATCCAAAGCGGAAAATGCTGTGAATTTACCGTCACAGAACATTATTCTCCATAATCCGGACTGTAAGCGTCCCTTCTTCTGGATGTATTCCCCCAATACGCCCAGTTCCCAGTCCTTGTTGTTCCCGACTTCAATGTCCCAGCTGTGAGTCCCTGAGTTAAAGCCCTTAGAGCTCAGGATGGAGCAGGAGAATTTAGTCCTCTCTGGGTTATCAGGAAGTTTCTCTCTCTGTCCTCGTCTCACACTGGTCAGATCCTCAGACAGGATGAGTTCTGGATCAGCAGTGTTTGGATCCAGAATCACAGGAGTGTAGGAGACCATCTCCTTCATGTTGCTCCAGATGTTGAAGGTCAGGTTGCCCAGGTGTTTGGCCACATCTATCAGAGCTCCTGAGAGCAGCTCTGGATCATCCAGCAGGGGGCGCTGCTGGACTCTTTCCACTGCAGCCTTGTAGTTCTGCAGGAATGAGACGTCTTCAGCTCTCAGTGTGTCCTCTGTGGCTCTGATTGTGTCTGAAAGAGCTGCTGTCTCTCTGCTCAGAGCCTCAATCTTCTCCTTCATCCTCTGACTCTTCTGCTCCTCTTCCTCCCTCAGAGCAGCGATCCTGGCCTCCTCTTCCTCTTGTAGAAACTGGTGAAGCTTCTTAAACTGCTCTTTAATCTGTCTCTCTGTGTCTCTGGTCTGGACCTTAATGTATTCTGCTGTTTGATCACAGTTTCCTTGAACTTGTTTGAAGAGCTTCAGTTTGTCCTGTAAGGGCTTCAGGGATTTCTGGAGCTCCTCTTTGTGATGCTGTGCAGCTTCATCGATGGGTCTGAATCTGTGGTTGTTGTGTCTCTTTGAATCTCTGCAGACAACACACACTGGCTGCTGATGGTCCAGACAGAAGAGTTTGAGTTTCTCATAGTGCAGACTGCAGAGAGACTCAGACTCTGATGAAGCTCTCTGATCTCTCTCCAGTAAAAATGTGTCACTCAGGTTCTTTAATGCCAAGTTACGTGGTGGATCACTCTTTGAGGATCTTCTCTTACAGCACGGACACTCACGTGTTTGTTTCGTTCTCCACCAGTTTTTCAGACAATCTTTACAGAAGCTGTGGCTGCATGTCAGGACAACAGGATCTTTAAATATGTCATGGCAGACAGGACACGAGAGATCCTCCTCTGGTCTGATCGACATTTTGTCTCTGAGTTAAAGTGAAAAGACAACAGAAAGACAATGAAGTCGATCAGTCTAGAAAGTTTACTCACGGTTACTTTCACTTTCAGCTGAAGCTTTTCCAGGTTATAGTTTTAGAGTCTGCAGCAGGTTGAGGTGCAAGTACTCCAGTGTTTCCAGTGTTTCCAGTGTTTCCTCCTGCAGCTGTCCTCTCTCAGTGGACGTGGTTATTTCGATCTAAAAGCTGAATCTTCTGTCTTTCAGCGTGTCTTCTTTCAGGGACGTTATCAGCTGTGCTTCCTGCTTGACTCTGCTGAGTCAGAGTGGGTGGTGCTTTGTCACAGAAACTTCCTCGCTGCTCGTGTTTATCAGACCAGGCATGCAGATGGTATTTAGTTAGTTCACAAAGTGTTGAAATATAACATTCACTGGCAACTCTTTCCAGAAACAGAGATCGTGTTACTCAACACACTGGAGGCAGTTTTCATAGAAGCTAATTTTTTACCAAAGTCTCATAAATTTACATGCAGCTGTTCACTGATCTTATTGCTCCCTTAACCACTGATATATGAGTTGACTAAGAAATCCAGTTACATGTTTACATGGCAGAGAAAGCAACTGAAACTGGACTTCTTGTTTCACAATGTTTAAGGAATCAGATTATTGCAGAAAGGCTGCACATAAACACACTGGTCGTCTTTCTGTCTGGTTGTTAGAAGTTCATCCTGATGGACAACCCCAGCAGATTCTACACCATCATCCAGGAAGACCTGCCAGCAGTCAACGGGATCATCCACATCATTGACCGGCCAATCACGAACCCTCTCCCCAATAAGCCTACTCATGACGAACAGGTGAGTTAACTACTACTATTATATACTATTACTACTACTGTATATACCCTGATGTTACAGCAGACAGTGAATGTTTGTGAACCTCTTTTTCTTGCTCCAGTTTGCTGATAAGACGATCGGGGAGATTCTGACTAAGGATGGAAAATTCAACCGCTTCCTGTCTCTGGTTGATGTGAGTATGTGGTTCTGGCTAAAACATCACTGATGTTTGGTGCCAGACTTATACAGTAGTAGCATACAGTGTTGTACACTCAGATAGTGATATACATATATAAGACAAAAACAAACCACCAAACTTATTATCCAAGATATCAGTGGTTAACACTCATCCTCAAAGCCTTTCTTGTAAAATTTAAAGTGACTAAAACAGGAATCAATTCTAAACCTCTTAACTATAATCTGATATGATGCGTCTGTGTTTCTTTACAGAACTGTGGGGCGCGCCTCCCTCTGCGGGGCCAGGGTCCCCTGACTGTGTTCGTGCCCACCAACGAGGCTGTGGACCGAGCCAGAGACGGCAGCATCCTCTACATGCTGAACGATGTAAGGGAGGAGAGTCGGGTCTAATTAGTGCTTCAGTTTTCATTCATTTAATATGATACATACATGTTATACACTATGTCCCCATCACCAAACAGCAGACTAGAGATTAGATGGTAAAGACAGAGGAGCATGTAGCATCTAAAGAGCCAGATACTTGTCCTTATTGGTGGTCCAAACCCAGAGAAAATGAGCGTGAATATTACACCAGGACAGGTTGATAATAATAATGTCAACAACCACTCCAGCTGCCAACTATAAACACTTCCAGTTATCATGTTGCTTTGTGAAGCTTATCAGGATGTTTTAATGATATTCTGCTCTTCTTTCAAGGCCAAACATAAACTTCAGGAACTTCTCAGACATCACATTTTCTCCCAGGCTGTGGTATGTACCTCCCACCCAGACACTCCCTTCATCTTTCTGTGTGCAACAACATATCTCATAATCTAACTAGCATCATATTTCCTAACCTAAAATGCCCTTGTTCAGATTTAACCACCCCCTGATTAATTCTCTTACAGGAAAACTTTACATTTTTTCATCTTCTAATCTTGCTAAATCATCAGGATGTTATTTATTTTGTCCAACATCATGTCCAAAAAAACCAAAAAAAAAAAGCTTTTAGTTTTTGTTGAATTTGATGATGAATTTTTTTCTGTCTGTAGCTGACAGTCGACGAGTTGGCTACTCTTCCTCAGATTCATACGATGGCCAATCAGATTGTCACCATCACCGTGTCCGATAACGTGAGTGATTTTTTGGTGTTGGTTATAGTTTTCCCGACTAAGTCACATTAAACAGTAGCAATTAACTCCCTCCCCCTGCAGGGTGATCTCGTGCTGGGTGAGAAGCGCGTCCGTCTGACGAGCACCAACATTATGGCGTCCAACGGGATCATCCATATGATTGACGGGCTGCTGTACCCACCCTCCATCCTTCCCATAATGCCTCACCGCTGTGATGTCACTATGAGCAAGATCACCGTGGTGAGAAGTCGGTGGCTCAAATCAAATACTGAACAAACACAAGTTCAACACAAACAGGCTCAATGAGAGACGCAGCAATAACACATCAGTCCAATGTGTGTGTGTGTGTGTGTGTGTGTGTGTTTTCAGGGTCCATGTGTTCATTGCAGTTACCTTTATGAGACTAAGTGTCCAGATGACAGCATTGAAATGGTAAAATACATCATTATTTCTATTTCATTTCTATTAAATTTATTCTGGGATCTCATTGAGAAAAAAAAATTGATCAACACATTGATAAACATTTCCTTTCCTTCCTCGGTGTGACAGTTAATTACTGTATTACATTACTTTATATGTGTATTTTAAAATAATTTTAATTTCCCATTTTTATTCTGAATGCCAATAAATGTGTGTGTCTGTCTCTCCAGAACAATCATCTGATTGGCTGTGAGTATGTCACGTCTCCAATCAGGCCGACGCTCAGTAAAGGCTGCGCCAAATACTGCAACACCACCAAACAGGTGAGACGCTGCGTCTGGAGGACATCATAGATGAAGAAGAAGTAGATTCAAATAATAATAATAAAAGATCAGGGACAGTTATTCAGACTTATTTAAACTCTAAAGTGGCTATAATCAATATTTTCATATTAACAATGGATCACATGATCACTTGTATGTGAAATGGCTCAATCGTTGTGACAAGTCCAAAGATAATTGTGACCCGACTCTGCAGTTGAAGTTTTGGTCCTTCGCTTTCCTTTCTGCTCAATCTGTTACTGCAGGTTTAGCTGGAAAGAAATGAGTGTGTGTATGTGTGTGTGTTTAACAGACACCAGAGTGTTGTAAAGGTTTCTTCGGTGCAGACTGTAGACCCTGTATTGGAGGATTTCAGCATCCCTGCTACGATAAAGGAAAGGTGAGGAACAGCTAAACATATCTGACTGAGCAGAGCCTCATCTCTCAACCGACGTGCTTTTAATTTGTATTTATTTATTTATTTATTCACCCACCACACGCAGTGCTTTGACGGCATCAGTGGCAACGGCTCATGCAGCTGTCACTCAGGCTTCGACGGTGTCGCCTGTCACATCTGCTCAGATCCTTTCAAACACGGAGAAAACTGTGACGAAGGTAACAACTCAACTAAACACCTGTTTCTGCTAAAATACATTCAAATCCTGCCTTGAAATCCAGATCTTCCAAAAGTGTCCCAGTGTCTGAAGTTTAACTGTGTGTGTGTGTGTGTGTGTGTGTGTGTGTGTGTTCAGTGTGTCGTTGTGTCCACGGTGTGTGTGATAACCGTCCAGGCAGCGGTGGTGTGTGTCGAAGAGGATCCTGTTTGGAAGGATACTCCGGAGAAAACTGTGATAAAAAGGCGACTCCTTGTAATTCTGACGGTCTGCAGGAACACTGTCACATCCACGCATACTGTACACACACCGGACTGCGTACTACGTAAGATACTTCTACTACTACTACTACTGCCAATACTGGTAGTAGTGAGTTAGTTTGACAAAAATCTGTATTTTAGTAATTTTAATAGTTAGTGAGTTGTTATATTTCAGTCCAGTTTTCATCAGTGGACTTTTTTCTGACTGTGTTTCACCAGGTGTGTGTGTAAGGATGGATACGAGGGCGACGGTCACTCCTGTTCTCCCATCAACCTCTGCCTGAAGAGCAACCGAGGAGGCTGCAGCACCAACGTAAGACTCACTGTTTGTGTGTGTTAATTTAAACTCTTTTTTAAAATCTTTGTTGTTATTCATATTTTCTTTGGGCCATCCCCTTCATATAGAAATAATCCCCCGTCTCTCTTTCTCTCTGCAGGCACAGTGTGTGTATCTGGGTCCAGGTAACGTGACGTGTTTGTGTGTTGAGGGTTGGACAGGGGACGGCAGAGTGTGTGTGGAAATCAACAACTGTCAGCTGGAGAATCGAGGAGGCTGCAGCGCCAACGCCGACTGTAAACACATCGGACCCGGACAGGTCAGTAAACGACACCTGAGTCAGTCGGAGGGTCAATCAGCTGTAAATACGACCTCTAAGCATGAACTGTTGAACTTAATTAACTGTAAACCTCTTCTGTTTTCAGTTTCTTTCTCTTTTCTCTTTCAGTGTGAAACGTGTCACGAAGCTAAAGTCTAAATTCATCTCTATGTGTGTGTGTGTGTGTCTGCAGAATGAGTGTGTCTGTAAAACAGGCTACACAGGGAGCGGGATTACGTGTGTCCTCATTAACCCCTGCCGAAAGAATAACGGAGGCTGCCACGATATGGTACACACACACACACACACACACACACACACACACACACACTCACACTCACACACACACACACACCAGCTTCCAATGCAGAATAAGTGGGTGTAGATGCAATAAATTACCACGTAACTGCAGCATGAAAACAGTGTGTTTGCTAAATCTACTGAGAACAGCCACTCAGATCATTTTAGTTTAATCTGACACTAGTTTATTGCTGACAGGTTTCATAGAGGTGAAAAAAAATTTTGTTTTTATAGCTGTGAACTTAGCAGGATAAATAAATAAACTTCCCATGATTCTTAGCTTCTGAGCGGGTTTCTGTTTGTCAGGCAAAGTGTGAAATCGTGGAGAATGGAACTCACACCTGTACCTGTCTTGACGACTTCACTGGAGATGGAACCATCTGCTATGGAAACTTACTGGAGGTAAATATTCACATATACAGTATCACATATACAGCATGGTACTTTAATATAGTACCTTTTTAACATCCCTTCAAATAGATTACTAGACAAAGAATCAGTATAAAAAAAAAGAAAGAAATGATTATTTTGTGATGCACATCCTGAATACATGTGTGTGTTTGTTTGTTTGTTTGTTTGTTTGTTTATAGGAGCTGGACATGAACAGAAAATTTTTCAGTTTCTTCCGACTGATCCAGGTATGTACCTGCAAAGAGAAGAACATGACAAAAATGATATATATAACATTATTTCAATAATTACACAATAATGATGATAATGATGATGCGTCGTGTGCCATCAGATGTACAGTCAGTACTCTGACGACCTGAGCGGGAACCTCACAGTGTTGGTTCCATCTAGAGAGGCTTTGAGGAACATGAGTTCAGAACAGACCTCGTTCTGGACCAGCCGACACCACCTGCCTTACCTCATGCGGTCAGTCACCTCACACACTAATCACACCAGCAGCACCACACACACACGCACATACACACTCCTTGATCACTAATATTCATCTAGTTTCAGTTACCTCACCCTCAAATGAGTTTTAACGTTTTCCTGTTGCTCTTCCTGGTTGCAGGGCTCACTTCCTGCAGGGGATCTACTCTATTGAAAATATGGACAGACTGGTGGGCAGCAGGCTGCCCTCCCTGAACCCGTACATCCAATGGGAGATCAGCAACACCAGTGGGGTAAGGATCGAGTGATTGGAAGGAAACACAACAGGGCCGAGGCAGCAATCATGACAACTATAAGAAAAATAAGGAAGTTTTTAAACTGTAATCATGCAAAGATAAATGTAGACCTATAAATGTGCATAATATCTTATAAAACCAGCAGGCTACCGGGATGCCCCATACAGAAAGAAAGCAAACATGTACATGAACTATTCCTTTAATGTCTCCAATAAGTGACATATCCACACATATACAGTATATTACAGTTGTTCTGTTGCAGGTGATGCGTATTGGAAACGCTGCTATCCTCACCCCCAACCTGCCTGCAACCAACGGCTTCATCCACATTATAGACCAGGTAGGAGTTGACAACATATCAGAGTAAACAACATATCCGCCATTTAGCTTTTCTGAAGGTATGAAGCGAACTTTTACCTTGAATCATATTTTATTCGTTCCAAGCTGCCTGACTGGATTCATAAAGCTGCAGGATAAGCATGACTTCGTCTAGTCATCTAGTTAATGCCAAACCAGGCAAATTCACGTTTGTCTTTCCACTGATTTTATATGCAGTCACATCGCTTCTAAAATGTGTTTGTTTTGTTTTTGGTCAGGTTCTGACACCACCCGTCTCAGACATCCCACCCGAGCCCCCCACCCTGATGGCCTTACTGAACTCCTCATCCAACTACACTCTGTTCAGACAGTACGCTCTGGTAAGATATCTGCCGAAAACTCGACCTGATGCTTTTATTTGACCGGGTAAAACTATTTTATTGTGCTTCTTTTGTGTCTGTGTGTATGTTCAACTAAACAACTGCTGGGTTTCTTATACAGATGTACAACTTGTCAGAGGATCTGAGGGGAGGTGGATTCACCCTCCTGCTGCCGACAGACGAGGCCATCAGGCAACACCTCAGGAAGACTAACTCCTCCCTCCTGGTAGGTCCAGGTGATAAAAGCTAGTGCACATGCTGCTGTTGGGGTGGGTTAAAATGGAGGCTCTACCCAATCCACCCATATGTAAATCCATTCAACACAGTCTTATTTCCTGTCATGTCCATTTTATTTTCACTTCAGGCTTCAGTCTGACAGTGTGTTCATGTATGTTTATGTGGAGATGTGGACAGTGATAACCAATAAATCAGACTGATCCTTTAACCCAGTTCTCCTGTCTGTCTGTCTGTCTGTCTGTCTGTCTGCCTACCTGTCTGTCCATCCAGACCTCTGATGTGGTTAAGTACCATGTGATTCTCAAAGAGCTGCTCTTCCCTGACCACCTGTCTTACAACATGTTTAAAAGCACTCTACTGGGCAGCGAGTACGAGGTCCAGTTCCACATGAACAACAACAACCAGGTAACAATAACTGGAACCAACTTATGTGACCAACCATCCACAAGCTTTCTAACACTATAACATTAAAGACATGCGTGTTAGTATCACTTATGACTTATTAGAAGTGTGTATCTGCAGAGGCCCTCTACCTGTATTTTTTATTATTTCACTGTGTTCGGGACGCTTCTGGGCTGCAACCTTTGAGCAGCGAGTGTGTAGCTCCCAGCCAATAACAGCGTGCAGGATGTGAGGTCATTGTGTCAATGTTTCCTCTGCTTCTCTGTGTAAAACAATCAGAAAATAATGTTTATATTCATTCTTGATTCAAATGCGCGTGGAGCCGCAGAGAAAGGGCCAACTTTGAATCCTGCATAATATTTGGCATAATGAAGAGTCTGATTTGTTTCTCCTCCTCCAGACGTCTGTGAACGACGTTCCTCTTGAAAAAACGTTCATCGAGACGCAGTACGGTGTCATCCTAGTGCTCCCTCAGGTCCTGCAAGTCCATCGCAACAGATGCAACAAACAGATCACCGTGCAAGTCAGCGTAAGGACGGAAAAAGTGATGGATGCATGCATGGATGGATGGATGAATGGATGGATAGACCTTAAGTCTGTTTAGGCTCTATTCTAAAAAAAGAAACTGAAATAAAGTGAGTGTATGTGATAATCAATATGTTCCTTATCTCCAGGGAAGGTGTTCAGACTGCGATGAACCACCGCAATGTATATTGAACTACAAACCAGTAAGTCACAGCAATGATATGAACACGTGTACAACATTATCCAACACCACAATCTGGAGGTGATGCTGTTGATGGTCTTATTGACAAACAATAGTCAGAGTTGTATTTATATGCAGTTTTTTGTCTCTAATGTGTTCAACTTCAGATCAAAAGTGAGTTTCCGGCCAACATGAAGCCCAACTGTAAATTCAGGAAGCGAGTCGGATATCGGAGGAAGTCGGTGCCAGGATGTGTCATCAAATGTCTTCGGCCCACCACGGTAACGGCTGACGCTATTACTCTAGTTTTGTTTTTGGTTAGGTATTGACAACTGAACTGGGAGTAAATTTCATTCAAATTTACATATTCAACCACTTTTTCTTGTGTTTTTGTCACATCAGTTGAATAAAAAGTAAAATTAACAGCTGGCGGAGGGTTAAAGTTCTGGTTTAGTCCTCCGCTGCTGCAGTCGTATAAACTATTTTTAACTTAATGCTAGCATCTCTGTGAGGCTGTACTTTAATCACAGTGGTGCTTTGAGCTAAATGCTAATGTCAAAATGCTAACATGCTGTTTACCATGTTCATCTGAGTTTAGCATGTTTGTGTGCTAATATTTGCAGATTTGAGTGTCTTTAGTTTAAAAGTATTAAGACATAAAGCTAATTACTTCATAAATAAATGCCCGGAGCCATTTATACTGAGTCAAACCCACAGCCTGAAAATGAAAATATAAATAATAACAATAACAGTGATGCTCTGTCCTGCAGGCTCACTCCTGTTGCCCCGGTTACTACGGCCACGAGTGCCTCAAATGCCCTGGAGACATCGGCAGCTGGTGCTCCAATCATGGGGAGTGTCAAGACGGTACCCTTGGCAACGGAGAGTGCCGTTGCTATGAGGGTTTCCATGGCACCGCATGTGAGGACTGTGAGCCGGGACGATACGGAGTCAACTGCTCCTCCAGTGAGGAACATGCACATCCTGACTGAAAAACAAAAACTGACTTCATGAAGCATTAGCAAAGCATCATGGGAGCTGTAGTCGTTGTTGAACGTGTTCAAACTTTACACTCATTTATCTTAGAACATGTACACAAAACCTCAGGAATATGTTTCTGCTTCTCAGAAAGATGAAATCTGACAAAAAGAAATATCTATCGGAGGCTGACGAACATGTAAGAATTACAAACATGATAGAAAAGCAAACCTGCGACTTTGACAAACCTGCAACGTTGACAAACCTGCGACTTTGACAAACCTGCGACTTTGACAAACCTGCGACGTTGACAAACCTGCGACCCTGCGACGTTGACAAACCTGCAACGTTGACAAACCTGCGACGTTGACAAACCTGCGCTGTTGACAAACCTGCGACTTTGACAAACCTGCGACGTTGACAAACCTGTCACGTTGACAAACCTGCGCCGTTGACAAACCTGCGCCGTTGACAAACCTGCGACTTTGACAAACCTGCGACTTTGACAAACCTGCGACTTTGACAAACCTGCGACGTTGACAAACCTGCGACTTTGACAAACCTGCGACCCTGCGACGTTGACAAACCTGCGACCTTGACAAACCTGCGACCTTGACAAACCTGCGACTTTGACAAACCTGCGACCCTGCGACGTTGACAAACCTGCGACCTTGACAAACCTGCGACCTTGACAAACCTGCGACTTTGACAAACCTGCGACTTTGACAAACCTGCGACTTTGACAAACCTGCGACCCTGCGACGTTGACAAACCTGCGACCTTGACAAACCTGCGACCTTGACAAACCTGCGACTTTGACAAACCTGCGACCCTGCGACGTTGACAAACCTGCGACCTTGACAAACCTGCGACCTTGACAAACCTGCGACTTTGACAAACCTGCGACCTTGACAAACCTGCGACCTTGACAAACCTGCGACTTTGACAAACCTGTGATGCAAACACACTTGTGAGGTGAAAAATCCTATGAGGAAGACAAAACCTACAGGACTAACAAAGCTATGACGATACTTTACCAAACCTGCAAACTCTGAAGACTATTAATCCTATTATAATATGAGCCCTTATCTTACTTATCAATGCTAAACAAATAAACCAAAACCAAATAACTGCTGAAACCTGCAAACCTAACAAACCTCTGACACTAACAAAGCAGCTAACAGGTCTCCATTAACAAAGCTGTGATACTAACACATCTGTGAGGTTAACAAACCAATGACTAACAGACGCACAACAGTAGAAATCTATAACAAACTTACTTCACTAACACATTTAACATAAGATGATGACAAAGATGACAAACCTAAGATGTAAAGTGTGACAGTCCTACAACACAAACACATTTATGGAGCTTAGAAACTTAAAACAAACTAGCGAAGCTAAACAATCGACGCCAACAGAACAATGATGATTATAAACATCTTTATTTTCACAGTTTAACACTCGTGTGCGTATGTGTGTTGCAGAGTGTGTGTGTGTCCATGGGAAATGTGAGGACGGTCTGGCAGGAAGTGGCAGGTGTGTGTGTTTTAAAGGTTGGAAAGGAGCTTCATGCGCTATAGGTAAGATACACACACACACACACACACATTTAAATTAAAACTACACTAACATTTTCTGACCTGTTCACACCTGATGTGTGTGTGTGTGTGTGTGTGTGTGTGTGTGCGTGTCTCTTTTAGAGATCAAAGATGACGCCTGTGGAAATGTGTGTGATGACAACGCCAAGTAAGTCCTTTTTTCGTCAACAGCTTGTGTGTGCGTGTGTGTGTGTGTGTGTGAGATATGGATCAGGAGCCAGAGGGTTACTATGACCCTACTATGCCCAGCATTTACCCAGAATGCACTAGGAGAGGTGATGAACTTCAGTCGAATTCTGAGCCATGATTCCAGATAGTGATGGACCGTCACTCCTTTAAAGGACAGATTCACAATTTTTCAAGTGAACCTCCTCCAGGTGTCCATATAAACAGTGACTGTAATCATTCCTCTTGTTGATACTGGCTGTCAGTATAAGTGATGTTGGCAAAATTGATTTATGTGAAGCTTATATGAGGCTTCATCAGTGTGAGTTAGTCACATCTAGTGGATATCTGACTCATTTACAGTCTGTTGAGCATTAAAGTCTTCAGTCAGTGTTTTCTTCTTGGAGCTTGAAAGTATAAAAGCAAAAAGAGGGACTCTGCTACTAAAAGACTGAAATGTTGAAATAAATACTTAGACAGTATGGAAGATGGCTAGTTTCTTACTGTTTCCATAGTGATGGAGGGCTGATGATGGAGATCACGGCGAGACAGACTCTGTGATCTTCAGGTGATTGAGGTGACAGATGAGAACCGCCGTAGGTTCAGGCTCAGACGAGCTGCGGTCGTTGTGTGTTTACAGTGTTGATTTGTAGGAGCAATATTGATTAACCAAATAAATACGAAATAAAATCAATACCTTCTAATCTGTAGATAAGAACTATGTGGCAGCGCATCACGTCTGAGGTCAAACTGTAGCTAAATAATACGTTAATATCAAATAAATCCATACAATAATAGTGTTTGTTGTTAACGTAATGCTCACTAGGTGGCAGCGTGCTACCATGCACATTAACATATTCTTGAAGCAGATTTTTTAATTTTCTACAATTTCAAAATAATTAAATGATTCTGAAACACAACAAATGTTAGACAGTAACACTGGTTTAGACAAGTTAAGATACATATATTTATATTTTAAACACTCGAGAATATCGAGAGAGATGAAGAGAGATGGAGACACTGAGAAAAAAATGTGGCTTATCCCCAAATTTATGAACCTATAGTATCGAGATTTATGTCTGGAAGAAGATTCAAACTGTCCATTTCCTTTTTAATTGTTTTTCTTGACATCTTTTATGCCTCGAGGTCAAAGGACTAAAAACATCAAAATCAAAAGTACATTATGAAGGGATTTAAAGTCAGTTTAAACATGAGGAACGATTACAGCAAGAAAAAACTATTCCAACGTTCATTTGGGCGCCCGACTGTAGAAAGGAAAAAATAAGAAAGATGTAGCATATCACCAGACTTATCGTGTAACACAGATGATCACAGATGACAGAGATGATTAGTAGCAGCGCTCAGCTTCAGGAGAAATGTGACATATAAATATTGAACAGTTCCCCTCTGCTGCAGCTGTATTACAGGGCCGAAAGGATCAGCTGCTGTCTGCGTGTGTGCAGCTGGATATGAAGGAAATGGAACCTACTGCAAAGGTAAACACACACACACACACACACACACACACAGTACAGATATCAAATGTGATCTCTTTCTTTCTCTCTCTCAGAGGTGGATTTGTGCAGCAGGTCTAACGGTGGATGTTCACAGTTTGCTGTATGTACAAAGGTCTCAGCAGGAGAGCGGACCTGTACCTGTAGAGAAGACTACACTGGAGACGGGGTAATCTGTCTGGGTATGTAGTCCTGACCTCTGACCTCTGACCCCACACCACGTTACTTGACCTTCCTAACACTTCACCTGACCTGAAAAAAGACCTGTAAGTAGGATTATGCCTTTCCAAACAACTGTGTGTCGGCAATAAGCTTGATGTGAAATGAATCTTCAGAGGCAGCAACAAAGAAAACCCTTAACACCCATAATATGGTTTTCTACAATATGTTTTGACTTTGTCGGTCGAGGACACGTTACGTTTTAGGAAATTACACACTTTGCTTCATCAAATAGAAACAAAATATTCGGTGTACATGTTGTACATATCATCATTTCCAATCGGTTGTGTGTTCACAGAGATCGACGGCTGTCTGGTTAACAATGGAGGCTGTCACGAGTCAGCAGAGTGCATGAAAACAGGCCCCAACATTGTAAGACAACACTGTACTGCAGTAAAATGTCACATTTAAATGGCACATATAAATATATAAATACACCTGAGCTTAGTTCAGTGGGGGCCGAGGGGAGGGGAGGTTGTCAAGTCGTCTTAGGTTTCTGTTTTAGTCAGGATTAAATCTTTTAGATGGTATTGTGCTTCTGTTGTGCGCATTACATCTTCAGATTATTTGTTTTATTTGACCAACAATCTGAGACATATGAGGGGGGAAACCAAAAATGTCATCATAAATCTTTCAGTAGTATCTTCTTCTAGTACTCCAGTACTCTTCTTGATGTGATGAAGTTGTCCCAGTACTTCTCCCGTTCCTGGATATATTTCCTGTTATCCAGAGCCTCCTGCGATTCTTCCAAGTTTCAGTCCCAGCTTTAGTTTCATCCAGCTGTAGTCAAATCTACTCCTTATTAAAAAAAAACAGGGAAAAGCAGCAAATCATAACACCGGAGAAATCTGGAGAAAATATTTTGCACAAAGTCTTGGTGGTTAATAATAAGTTAAACTGAATTACCTCATGTTTGTTTTCATCTCACAGTTCACCACAATGCATCATTTACATGAAGCTAAAGTTATTCTCAGTGAACCACAACGTCCTCGGGGACATTTGTTTCATGTCATTGTTCGTCTCTCTCCGTTTGTCTCCTGTCTCCTGTCGTCTCTGCTGTCACTGTGTAGTAACTCATACAGAGACTCGTTTTCTGACCTGTCTTGTTAGCCTGTGTGTTGTAAAGGAAAGATGCTCAGAGCTCAACAAACAGTATTTTATTTTTGCCTCTTTTTTTTTTCCATAAGTGATTCAGTGCTGATTCTCTGCTGAAAATCAGAAATGAGGCAGAATTGATTATTTGATTTGTTGATGAGCACAGGGGGAGGGTGGAAACAGATGGATGACGTAACTGACTGTTTTACTGACAGACTGATTTCTCTTTCGTCTCCAGACCAACTGCACGTGTCTGCTGGGCTTCCAGGGATCAGGGAGGTTCTGTTATCCTGTCAACCCCTGCAGAAACGTATGTCTCCGTGTCTGCACTCTGACACCTGTTTCAAAACAGATCCTGGAAAAAGACAAAAACTTTTCTTGTTTTCTTTTGTTAAAAACAAGGTTTAAAGGACTAGATGTTAACTCGTAGTGACGGAGCGCGCTGCTTGCAAAATGCATCTGCGGTTTAATTTTGTGGATACACAACAAATAATCTTCCCTCACAGCTGGTTGTCTTCATTAATACTTGAAATCTTCTGACTGGCTCAGGGATCTGTCGGTAAACTGTTTCCACGCAGATTTAAATCATTTAAAGTATAGCGGTCGTGATTAAGATGCATCCTGAAATAAAACATATTTTATCTTTAAGCACATCTCCAAAACTCATTTCCTCGGGTTAATCAAAATGATTTCTGTGGTGGCAGCAGGATGATTACAACAAGCTCTCAGTGTTATATTTGGTGCACTTAAATTGCAACTTATTTAATCAGTTTTCTCTATATATATACATTTATGTGCACTAACAGTAATAATAGAAACATGTTTGGGGTTTTTTTTGTACAATAAGCTACTGCACAAACTGTATTGATGTGATTGTCTTCAGGTGTTTCTGTATCTTAAATCTCAAATTTGTGGCATAATATAGTAGAATTAAGGTAAGCGACTGCTGCTTTTGATGGGTAAAGAGAACCAGAAGCGCTCTGAGTTTGTTTTATATGTTTTTGTTGTTTGTGTGCAGAACAATGGCGGTTGCAGTAAGCATGCCTACTGTGAGTACTTTGGTAACGGTCAGAGGAACTGCTCCTGCCACAGAGGCCACGTGGGAGACGGCTTCGACTGCAGGGGAAGCACCAACTCTGTGAGTCACATGACCTCTGACCTCCCACTGACCTTTGACCTCCCACTGCCATACCCCCCCCTTTTTACAGGAAGTTGTGTTGTCTGTCTGTCTTACAGGAATTGTTCAGAAATCCAGCAAACAACTTCTTCCGTCGAATGTTATCTGTGAGTTGCTGTTGATCAAATTTAAATCCACACAGTGAATAAAACTTTACTTTCTTGCACCTACATTTGTGTCTCCAGTGATTATAAATGGTTCAATTGATGATGATATTCCTGTTTGTGTTTGTTAGTGTTGAGCAGACTACAGTACCGGTTTAGAGAGCCCGTCTAAGTTAAAGTTGCTTCTGATCCATAACGACAGAAGTTTAATTTGTTTTTCCCGTGTTTCTCAGAAATTAGTTGACCGAGGTGTTTCTAGTGACAACATCTTCACCGTCTTCGTCCCTGTTGAGGAAACCAACGAATTCACCACTGTGAGTACAGCATCTGCAGTTTGTATATCATTAAATTTAACAATGATATTACCAATCTCAATTTATCATTTCTGTGTCACAATATTGATCATATAATAATCACAATTTTCATCAGTTTTTTTATGTAAGTATAAGTGTGTTTTTGTGTGTGTAGGTTGAAGAATGGGCACAGCGCGGTCGTCTCGGTGATCTGGTTCGTTACCACATTGTTTCATGTGAGACTTTGACTTTTAGTGACCTTAAAACCACTGAGCGCGCTGTCTCAGCATCTGGACACACACTCCACTTCAACCTGCAGCAGGTCAGAAAACACACACACACACACAGATAAAAAGTGAAATGTAAGAAGAAAATTGGATTCTATGGACTGTTGTTCCTCAGATATAAAGACATCAGGTCGTTTCCAGGGGAAACATGGCGGCTGAGCTCAGTCAAAGAGACGCGTCTGCTTCTCTCATGAATGTGTATTATTAGCACAGACAGATACCGAACCTCATCATAAATAGATGAACCGACGGTGTTACTGTGCGGTTGCTGAGGAATCGTTAAAATACACGCAGTAGGTTACAAGCTCAACACGTTTGTTTTTACTTCCTTTTAAATTTTTGATCTCGCTGATGCACGTAACACGTGTTACCATGGTTACAGAACATGATTATAAACATGAGGAGATCATTTTCTTAACATTTCATGAATAGCAGATGGATGAATCACATATCTAGTTTCAGCGTTGAATCATTGCCAACATATAGAAGGTCCTACATGATGTCATTGTAGAAGGTAATGGTGTCTGAAACCGCCGTGGTTGCATAAAAATATGAACAAAGGAGGAGTTCAAGAGACTAGATGCAGTCAGCAAGGGACATATAAATGAATGTTCAGATGACTGAATCAGTATCTGTCCGTGCTTGATACACAGTAAACCAATCGTTTGCATTGAACTCTGCCAGACTCAAAAAATAGATTAAAAATTTAAATAATATATATAAATAATAGACAAGTGTCCATAAATTAGGATATTTGCAGAGATTCGAGGAAAAAAAAAAGGCTTCTACATACTTCTCCCTCTCTGAAAACTTTTCTGAAAGGTAGTATGGTAGTAGTATGGTAAAGGTAGTATTTGCCCTTAATAATGAAAGCAAGAGAAAGAGAGTGCAAAAGACCATCAAGTCAGAGTTAGCTGGCTAACTTCACAAAACACTTTAAACAAAAACAGCCTGCATTCACACCAGCTCATTTCTGCAAATATTTCCATCCAAATTAAAACGCCAAAACTGGTAATTCTCCTCCTACTGGACATGCACGAAGGACACAGAAAACCAGCAGAGAAGAAACAGTGGCGTCTTCCTAAAAGAAGAATATCGAAAACCTTGACTCAGGAAGCTTGGACGACTGGGCAGTCTCATAGACAATAAACTAATGTGCCCTTTGTTTTCCACATTTAATACACAGATCAGGAAGGCAGGGATAAAATCAATCTAACACTGTCTTTCTGTTCCTGCAGGGTTCAGTCTGGGTCAACAACAGCTCAAGGATCGTGAAGAGTGATTACACCACAGCTAACGGAGTCATTCACTACGTCAACACTCTGCTGACGCCCTACAAGCTGCAGGACAGACCACTTATCCAGTCTAGCGTGGTGTGCTGGTTTTGTCATGTAGTTGGTTGATTGATTTGATATGAATAAATATCTGACGATTAATCAGAATTGGCAGACATGCAGTGTGACCCCTGTCTCTGTATTCAGATGAACTTCACCTCAGCAGCTGCTTTTTATGGCTACAGTCGCTTCTACAAACTCGTGGAGGTAAAAAAACTCAAACATGCTGGTTAGATTTTTCCTCATCCACCCCCTTTAATTTACACCTTCACATCCACACATCCTCTTCTTATAACTACCTTGCTGCCTCCTCTGGATCTAATGTGTTAATGTTAATCGGAGACAGGGAAATGTACAGATGGGTATCATCAGCATAGCTATTATAACTGATCTTGTGTTTGCTGATGATGGCGTCAATTGGAAACGTATACAAATTAAACGTAGAAGTCCAAGAATAGACCCTTGCAGGACTCCATACGCCATGTCAAATCTATTTGGTAGCTCGCTATTCTGGCCATCACTTGCTGTGTCAACATTTGCTACTCAACCATCTGAATTGCAGCTAGTTTATGGGTGTTGAGAAAACATTTTACATGACTGACAAAGAAAAAAGCTTTACGATCACACACATTACTTGCTCTTTGTTAGTAGCAAGGTGTGGTGATTGTGGTTTATATGCTTAATTCAAAATAATTTCTAATCTAACTGTCTCAAACAACCAACCATTTTTTGATAATGATATTTTTTTGTCCAACAAAGCTATACAAAATATATTGTTCACTGCTCAGTTTGTTAGGTTTAATTAAATCTAAAGCAATTATGGTGTGAAGTAATTCTACTATACTTTAGCACTAACAGTAGTATTTCAGGAAAGATTGACAATTATCGTGCGAATACCATTTTTGGTCGTAATAATCATTGGATAAAACCTGCACATCCCTTCTGTACTCTTTGTGCAGGACGCAGGATTGCTCCCTGTTCTCCAGATGACAATCCACCAGCCGTTCACTATATTCTGGCCCACAAATGAGGCTCTCAACTCCCTGCCAGCTGAAAGACAACGATGGCTTGCCAGCCCCGACCACCAAGACCAGCTGGCTGCAACTGTAAAGGCTCACATCGTACGCAGCACCAAGGTAGGAGGAGGAGGAGGAAGATTCAATGACAAAATGTCAGTACTTGATACTCAAATGTAAATGATTTAGTATCAATACCCATTAAGTCCGTCTAAAGGATGAAAAATTAATCACAGCCCAGAAGGAAAACATTGATGAAAAGCATCCTTGAGAGGTTAGTGTTTGTTGTGATTGTCTTTAGGGACTGTTTAATTTAGACTTTCAAGTTATTTTTAGGAACCAGAAGACTTTTTCTGTGTTAAATCAGTGTGTTTTTTATTGGGACAGAGAGACAGCATGGAGAGATAGCTGTGGTTAAGAGAAAAAATAAATAAAATGTTATTTTCTGATTGTTTGACAACAGTTGGGCTCTAAAGCACAAATAAGTAGCCATCAAACACTCAACAGATGATTTACTGTGAAGATCGACACTTAGGTTTCAGTTTCATTTTCCTCCACTGCATTTCTCCTTTTCATGCATTCATTAAAGCCATCTAGTGCGGCAGTAAACACAAAGAACAACAGGACAAATCTGTGTTGTTGTTGTTTCCTCATGAGTGAATTCTGTGTTTCAAACAAGACTGTAATTTTTAAGCTTGGAGCACCAGCGAGTCAGCAAGATACGTCACCTTTTAGCATCAGCACAGCTTCTTTGGGACCTCAATCGAGGTTGTACCAAAAAAGTAGGCACCAGATAGCAGTTACTGTCTACAAATTTTGCCTAATGGAAAACCAAAAAAGGCAAATTAAATTGAGTTGAGAAGAATTGAGCCTGCACCACAGTCCAGCTCTTCATCTATATATGTGTGTTTGTGCGTGTTTGTGTGTGTAGGTGAACGGTGTCGGTACTCTGGACTCTGAAATCCGCACCATGCACGGATCCACCATCGGCTTTAGCTGTGACAAGACCCTGGTGGTGAGAAAGCACATAAACACACTCATACAAGCCAAACAGGTAGCCATGTTTGCTTCTGCACCTGACAACTGACTGTTGCTATAGTAAATGGTTGTTGTCTCATGTTACCATGGCGATGTTGGAGAGAACATTGTTTCAAATTCACAGCAACAACATCCGGGAAGAATTTGGACATTTTCTTTGTTTTTAAATGACTCAGAACAATCAATTATCAAAACAGGTGATTATTAATTTAATAGCTGGCAATTAAACGATTAATCGACTAATCTTTGCAGCTATTCTACTTCTATTTCTATTCTATTTCGGTTTCTATTCTGTATCTATTTTTTTTCTGTTCTGGCTCTGTGACTGTGTCAGACTGTTTTAAAAAAGTTACTGACTTTTGTGTGTGTGTTTCTGTTTGTTTAGGGGGCTGTGTTTATTAATGGTAATGCAGCCAGGTTAGTGGAGCGCTACCTGACCTTCAAAGAGGGCATAGCTTATGGCATTGACCAATTACTGGAGCCACCTGGACTGGGAGCGCACTGTGATGGCATTGAGAACAGAACCAACTATGTTAGTAGTATTAATATTATTACCATTACTATTATACTATTTATTACTACTATAACTTAATACTGCAACTGCTTTAATACTCAAAGTAAAATCCTTGTAAATGATGTGCTGTGTTCATTTTTGATGAACTTTGAAGTGTGTATTTGTGCACAGTGCTGATGTTCGAGGGAATGCAGGAGGCTGTCGTAGCTTATTTAGCTTTTATTTAATTGAATCTTTCCAAGAAAAACAAAAGTTAATGGCACAAAATGTCTTCTGGATGGACTGTGTGAACTTAATTGTGCTATTAAAGACCAAGATAACTGGTTTGCTAAATGCCAGCCTTGTCTTCAGTAACTCTATTGAATGAAATTATGTACAATCTTGAGAACAAGGTGAATGGCCCTGTATGAGCTAGAAATAAGTTAAGAGAGCTAAGTAGCACTAGGATGTTTTTAAGCTGTGAGAACCAAATATTTCATGAAAACAAGCAAATAAAAAATAACTGTGCCACAATTTTCTGTCTTTAAATGCCTTAGGGACGCTGTGGAAGCTGTATCGCCCCTCTACCCTGCTCCTTAAGAGATAAAGACACAGTGAGATCTGCCTGTCGTTTAAAAAATCTGAACATTAACAGCTTGTACAATACTTGAGCTACGTAGAGATAAATGTTATTCCTTCCTTCTTCCAGGGAAAGACGGAGCCTTGTTTGAAACCTCGCAACAGGTTTGCTAGCAGATACCAAAACTGGTATCGTAACCTGGATGATCATTTGGGCCGGAAAGGCTGTAAGAGAGTTTGTCAGTCGCCAGTCTGGGTCCAGAAGTGCTGCAAAAACCACTACGGCCGGGACTGTCAAGGTAAAGAAGGAAGGTCTGGGGAGGTTATCCTCTGGATAGCATGTGCATGAAAGGTCAGAGGGTCATCAAAACCAATAGACGTCACTGTCAAGGGCTGATTTTAATGGAAATTTGGTCACAAGTTAAGCAGATATTCATCTCTGGGCCAAAGTGCTGTTACCAATAAAGTTGTTAAAGTAAATTACTTACACCTGTTTCTGACGGATCTAATAGTCCACCATGAGTCCGCCTTTAGTTACCAACATTTATGCCTAATTAGCATCAGTTAACATGGTGAGACGCGTGTGACGTGTGTCTTTTGCAGTGACTTCACACCTTCTCTGTGTGTGTTTCAGTTTGTCCAGGTGGCGTCGAGGCCCCTTGTGGTAATCACGGTGACTGTGATGATAATGTACGTGGTTTAGGAAAATGTAGGTGCCACAAAGGCTTCAGAGGAAGTGCCTGCGAACAATGTGACACTGGATACTACGGCTCCAACTGCACAGGTACAACACACAGACAGACACACACACGACCAGGTTAAAAACACCCAAACTAAAAAGTCCTCCTTTCAGAAGATATCACTCTATTTACTTGATTTTATAATAATAATTATGTATTTAAAAGTTTATCTGAAGCTAATATGAGGCCAGTAGATTTTGTGTTTCAGTGTCTCTTTTTGTTCCTATACTTCCACGGACGCCTGAACTACTCCGTCCATCTTCATTGTGGGATTATTTTAGATTGGCAGAATCAGGAAGGTTGATTCACGTGTGTGTGTGTGTGTGTGTCTGTCAGTCTGTAACTGTGGGCCGAAGGGAACGTGTGATGAGGGCATCGAAGGATCTGGACAGTGTGTCTGTGCCCCGGGCTGGCAGGGCGAACGCTGCCAGATCGACCTGGGTGAGTTTCCCTCCTGAACGTGAGGAGCTGAATACATTTGATATGAATGAATGTTGGTTATATGCTCGTAACTGACACAGCACACAGACTTTTTTCACCTCATCTGCAAATGAGAATTAAATCACTTTCTCTTTAACTGACAGTTTAACCGCCTTCATCTATTACTCCTCGACTGACACTTCAATGACTTTTTAGACTGAAATTTAACTTTCATTATAAATTAACATTCAACTGACGATTCAACTGTTTAACCTCCAGGTGTCGTTACAGAGTGTAGATTAAATTAAAGTTTTCTAGTCTATACATGATGTGATACAGACATTGTGGTCACTAAAAACCTTCACATGGGCCGATAATGTCTTCAGGTTTTGTCACCACTTAAAAGTCAAAACATGCAGAGTTAAATGCAAATTAACTGATTTACTCACAAGTTTGAATATATATCAATAAATCCCACGTCTGTTTCATTAAGCGGTTAAGTGGTTCTGCTTTATATTCTCTGTAGACCTTTTTGTGGAGCCTATTTTTATCATTTTTTTATTGTAGGGCCACTCCCTTCAACGATAAGTAAAACAACAACAAATAAGTGTGGCTCGAGGCCTTTATTGAAACACATATCATAAAATCAACTTAAAGATTGATTTTGTTTATCAATTAAACAGACATATAAAACCACTGGTTGTCTGTTACTTTCTTCTATCTTCCATGTCTGGACTACGACCATAAGCTTCCTGCTTTAACATTTTACCTTCTGTTTTTACAGTGTTTACCTTCTTTCTCTTACTGTTTACTTTTTTTAAACTTATTTCTTTGATGAACCATCCATCCATCCATCCGTCTGTCCAGGCTCGATTCCAGAGGAGTGTCGGCAGTGCCATACTCAGGCCGACTGTGTGCCAGGTGTTGGGTGTCAGTGTAAATCTGGGTTTCAGGGGAACGGCACCTTCTGCAGTCCAGAACCACGTGAGTCATCTGCAGCTCTGTAAGACAGTTTACTGAATCTATGCAGCCTTTAGTCCACACAATGACAGTGAGTTAAATCAGCAGCGTTATGCTAACTGCAAACAGAGTATAAAGCTCTGTGGATGAACACAGGTAACAATGAAAAGGCTTGAATACATGCTGCGTGCTTTTGTCCTTCAGATAAACAAAACAATGACTGCGTGCCAATTTTAATTCCACATCAGAAAAAACAGTGTAAGAAGGTAACGAGACAAGCTCATATAAACTTAAATAAATCATCAGATTCTTGGTATCTTCTCCGTCTGTCGGGACTGGACTGCAGCCATGTTCATTTCCTGCTTTTTGTTGCTTCTTTAGCAGTGAAACACATGATCGCATTGTTTTTATGTATCAGTCCAACCATAGAAAATGCAGCTGAGTGAACGATTGTGTCTCTCAGAGAAAACATAAAACCATCTAAGAGTGTAATAAACATCTATAATTTGTTTAAATTGAGTACAAATCCCACATATTGCTCTATGCTCTCTATATCGTAGATAATAATTAGAGGGATGTGTAAATATGAAGACAACACATTTTCATGTTTCTGTCCCAACATGAATCCACCATGTGAGCAGCTCCAGATCTCTGCGCTGAGTATAACGGAGGCTGTCACCAGAACGCAGACTGTAAGCAGACGGGATTGCTCGTTAACTGCACCTGTCAGAGCGGTTACCAAGGAGACGGCTTCTCCTGCGAGCCTATTAACAGGTGGGCGTGGCTTTCACTTCTCTCTGTCATTTATTTTCTGAAATTAAATTTTGCTTTCGTGGTTTCAAAGATGATTAATTCAAGACGTCCATGTTAGAGATGTGATGAGCTGTTTTTCTGTACAGATGTGTTGAACAGACAAATGGCGGCTGCAGTGACTTTGCCACCTGCATGTTCACTGGTCCGGTGAGTAAAAACACCTCACACCACATTTATTAGTTTTCTTTAAAGAGGATATATCATGTTTTTATTAGGGATCTCTGTTCTATTATTTTTAAGTCTATGTTAAATGTCCAAAAAATTGATTGTTCTGAACCCTTCATTTGCAACGTCACCTCTACTTCCTCTTCCTGATGATTGTTAGCACATGCCCACAAACAGCCATCCGTTTCTTAGCCTTTGTTGCTAAGGTTGTTGCTAAGGTCATTCCATGTGTTGTTCACAATGTCCACTTACATATTTCGGTTCAGATTTGGTGTCAAACATTTACGGATGTGTTTGAGAAACTGACAGAAAAAGAAGTGAAAGTTAACTACTATCACTTGTAAACGGACCAATCAGAAGTCTGTTGAGTGGCATCTTCTGGAAGCTGACCAATCAGAACAGAGTGGGCTCATCAGGAGGCGGGCCTTAAAGAGACAGGAGCTAAAACATCCTGTTTCAGATGTAGACTGAATTGAGAGGCTGCAAAAAGAGCCAATATAAGATAAATAAGGAGATAAGTCTTCTTCTAGCAGAGCTCCAGAATAGCAATAATAGTGATAATGATTGAGTGTGTGATTCATGTCTGTATCACATAAGTATGATCGTAAAATATATAAAATATTAATTCTGTCCTTAAAGCGATTGCGATTGCATCATAATTCACTTTAATTTACTCCACATTATTACTAGTGAATAATATATAGTGAATATTCATTTAACATAGATCCAGGATGGGGAAAGCATAAGTTGAGTGGCAGTGCAGTGCATATACTGAAAGAGCTTCACTCTCATTTAATCTCATTCAAAACTATGATTGATTTCTTGTTCTGACATGAGCAGCTGAAATATTAAATCAGGTCACCCAGTAAAAACAGCAGGACAGAAGGGAGAAATATGACATTACCTGCATCCAATCATATAATCTGACTTCCTGTCTTAACTTGATCATGTGACCTGTTTCCTTCAGAATGAGCGTGAGTGTGAATGTTTGCCGGGCTACATCGGTAATGGACTCCAGTGTCTGGAGAAGGTGGTGCCCCCTGTTGACCGCTGCCTGGAAAACAACGGAGACTGTGACCCTGTGGCCTCCTGCAAAGACCTGCATTACCATGGTAACGAAGCAGCAATCACTTCAATTGCCATAGTTTTTACCATATTAACACATCACTGCTATTACTATGGCAACAATTCTGCAATTACCTTTATTACTGTGGTAACACATCTGTAATGGGTTTTATTACCATAGCAGCACATATGTACTGTCTTTTATTGCCATAATAACACATTTATTACCATGGTAACACTGTGTAATATTTATCTTGTATTAACCAAGTGCTGTGTAATCATGTGCTGGTTTGGCGCCACAGTTCTACCAGTTGCTATGGTAACTGTTAATTCCACAGCAGCTGACCTTTAGTAGTGTTCATGTTACCATGGTGATGCTATGGAGGACATTGTTTATTAGTTTTGATTAGTGTTTTTTCTGGGACTGGAATAGAGCAGGTGACGCCCCCACAGCTCGTTAAGGCCCGGAGCTCGTTAAGGCTCATTAAACATGGAGCTTGTTAAGGCTCAGCCTGTACCTGGTGCTTATGAATAAGCACAGGTAAATACATACTGCAGTTATGTTTTCAATACAGCAAGAGAAATAAACACCTGACAGCCAATCAGAGACTCAGTTGTGGTACAAACCATTTTGATTAGTGACATTTTTTCTAATGTTAGTTTAGCCTCAAGTCAGGTTTTGTTTTCACCTGTAGAGGTTAAATCATTGTACTGAACAGTATAGAAGGACAGTAATCAGAGGTTATGGTGATGGTAACATGGTTATTGTGACTCAGCCAACACAGCTGGAGTTTTCCACCTGCGCTCTCCAGAGGGGAAGTACATGATGAACTTCAGTCAGGCAGACGCCGCCTGTCAGGCCGAGGGCGCCACGCTGGCTACCCTCAAACAGATGGGAGATGCACAGCAGGTAAACCACCTACAGCAGGGGTTTCCATAGAGACACATGGCAGATCAATACACCTCACTCATATTTACACATACAGGATATTCATTTAAAAAATTGAGCAGATGAAGTTGTGAGCAGCGTGCACCACCTTAAATCTATATTCAATATTTAAGTTAAACGTAAATTCACCTTTGATTTTAGTAGAAGTGAATGAAAGAAATGTGAATACCAGGTTAGGATTAAAGTTACGTTTGCTTAGATCTACATTATGCACATTGGTGATTCTACACATTTGAACAAATTTTTGGATTTTTATTATTTCATAATAAATTAACAAAATATCCCAAGAAACAAACAAAAAATAAAAAAAAATAATTGAAAGTGAAATAAATAATAATTTTAAAACAAAAAATGACCTTAAGGACAAAACTTACAATAAACGAAACTGAAAAATTCAGCAGTGAAAGTGAATTTCAGTTGTGAGTTGTTGGTGCCTTTGTGCCTTTTGGTTTCAAATTATTTTTATTCATTTTAATTCAGTTTATTTGTTTGTTTTTGGAAGATTTTGTATTTTGTTCAATTATTATGAAACAAATTTGAAACTGTCCTGGCAAAATTCCCAACCCGTCTCTCTCCATCTGGCCACCTAATAATCCCCCAGTGTAATTAGTGCAATGATTCCCTCCCTCTTCACCTCGAGCTGATGTTAGCATTCTGGTGCAAAATGGTTGCCGTGCATCACTCAGGTGAGTCTGGTAATCCTCTTCATTTGTCTGGTGTGGAAATGATCCTTCATTATGAGGAGGTGAGAAGGTCATTTGGGAGATGAGAGTCTGTGAAAAACAACCGTTAATGAAATTCAAAAGGCAAAGAAAGTCCTCATTACAGCTTGTTACTTGTATGTATAAATAATTATGAAATTTTACCCAAACCCTCATTATTTATGCTACTAAATAATCAAACATGACATGTCAGGTACAGTGGAAATATAAGATAACCTGACATACATTACTGCTGCTGTAATAAATGTGATGTGAAAGGAAACAAGGTCAAGACAAGAATAAAGTTTAGGGTTAGTTAAAGGGATAATTCACATTTTTTAAAGGAGTTGTTTGAAGTTATTAAGTGCAAAATAGGTGATCAATATTTAAACACATATGACACAGGACAGTACAAACAAAACAACATAATAAAAAGTCGAATAAATGTATAAATGTTTGTGTGTCTGTGTGTGTATGTTAGTGTGGGTAGATGTTATGTGTGATTGTGTGTAAGTATATAGAGGGGAGGGGACAAAAGAGAGGAGAGAGAGGGAGAAAAACCAGCTGTAGGGGGGTTGGGGGGGTCTCTGTTCGGGACGAGGAGGCGCCAGCGTGAAACCAGGATGAGTCAGTACAGATTTTTCTTTTCTATCCAACCACTTCTTATATTGTTTGCTTGTCCGTCCGTACTCCCCTTACTCTTAATAGCCTTCGAGTGAAGATGTCTGAACATAAATCGTATCGGATTCTTATCAACAAAAACAACAAATTATAATAAAAGTAATGATTTAAATCAGACAAACGAACAAAGGCGAGAGGTATGTTTTTATTTTGATTATTGTGCATGTAGCTCTTCTAAAAATACACTTTAGACCTGTTTATCACAGCATCAACTCGAGCCCCATTAAGTAAACAAAACGGTTAGCTGGGTTCTCCTTATGACAATAGTGGGTTCAAACCAAGTCTTAATAATAAATAACAGCTAATGTCTGCTGAAATGATAAAAATATGTTCAGATTTTATCAATTATAGTTCCAAAAAGATTTGAACATATGTAAGTAGTCTCCTCTAACAGGGGAAAGACATTTACTGCATTAAACATCATTAAACATCTGGAAATATTTCTGTTTATGCACCAAATTTATGGCCACATTTTAACAACCTCTTCCAGTTAATTGTGAAGTATTTATTTTCATATTTCACCTGTCTCCAGACCACAGCAGTGCATGCTGGGAGCTGTGAATCAATCACTTATCCTGCTGTGGTTGTTTTTCTCTGGTCCTGACAGCTGGGGATGCATCTGTGCGTCGCTGGCTGGTTTGAGGGGGGAAAGGTGGGATACCCGACCCGCTTCCCCTCGCTCAAGTGTGGAGACAACCATGTGGGGCTGGTCCTCTACACAGACCCTGTGGACCAGAGCAGCAAGTATGACGCCTACTGCTACAGGCTCAATGGTAAGATGGAAACACAGACTGTGTGTATAGATCACATTATACTGTACAAACCTCTTTTAACCCTGTTATTTGAAAGGTATTCCTTGTGATACTAACGTGTGTGTGTGTCTGCTGTGTGGCAGATGTGTTGTGTGAGTGTCCCGATGGTTACGTCGGAAACGGAGACTTTTGTAACGGCATCGTCACCAACGTCCTCGCAACGTACCATAACATTTCCATCTTTTACAAGGTGAGTGTGATTAGACTAAAATATATTTCAGTGAAGCTCCAGAATATAAATATAGATATTGAAATGTGCATATTATGTCCCCTTTTTAAGGATAATTCTGGTTTATTATAAGTTCTTTAAGTGTTTTCAGGTCATCCAATCATATCTGCCCCGTTGGCCTCCACACATACACCTCCGTCAGCCGCGTTGTTAGATCAGCAGGAGGAATAAATTAAGACCTCGGCCACATTCTTCTGGAAATGAAAACAATGTTTTTGCCCACTGATGTAAAACACACTATGATACTGATCTTCTGGCTACGGTATTTCAACCTGTGTGGTTTCTATATGATGACCGCAGTTAGTGAGTCACATTCGATTGGACATATGAAAACATTTTAGAGGAAAAGAAAAGTCTGTGATTTTGATATCCAAATATTCAGGTTTTTTTTTTGGTTTTTTTTTGGCAAAGAATGAGTGATAACAGAGGGACACAAGATTAGAAACTTTAACAGGAAAACAGTAAAAATGTCTCGTTGCTGTTGGATTTTATAATAATTTGAGTACTGAACACAGTAATTACAAATCATTTCCATTTAATAGTTTAAATGGTTTCAGACAATAGTAAGACGATCTAAGCCAATTCACCTGAGAAACACAATGTTTGACTAATTAAATTGTAAATTGTAAAACAAGAAAACACTCTTGTGTGAGGAGTCATCTTTTGGGTAAACAAACTTACATTCATTCATAGTGCCATCTGTAAATGTCATTTCCCCTTCATTATTTGCACTCACGCAGCCCCATATCAGCACACTCCTACCTCCGTGTGTCGTGGTCGCCGCTGTGCAGTCACTGTGGTAGTCCTAGTCTGGTCTACGCCAAATATGCTGGAGCCAATCTGATCCAAACACATTTAATTTGGTTTCATCTGACCATAGAATGTGCTGCCAATATTCATCAGGCTTGTTTTCATGTTCTTTGGCAAAGTTTAATCTTGCAGTTTTGTGACTAATGTTTTTTTCTTTTTGGACGTCATAGAGGTTGACTTTATGCAATGTCCTTTGAACTGTCTGAGCAGTCACTGAAACGCCAGATTCAACAGATAATCCTTGTGCCAGACGTCAGAAGCACTTGCTTGTCTGTTTTTCAGTGAAAAACATAAAATAAATAGTAATTAAATGATAATGCACCTTCTGTTATTGGTAGCACGGCTCTTCCTGTACCTCCTAACCACTGCTGCAACTGTGTTTTGGCTTCTGTTCAGTAGCCTACTGATGAGATTTATGAAGTCTAACAGTTTGATTTCATACTTGTTCAGCCATGTGGAGCCACGTTGCATTAGTCACAAGTGTACTCACTATTGTTGCCTTGAGGTTGTACTTTAAGGCCTGTATTTTCATTTCATTTAGTCTATTTAACCTTTAAACTACAAATAAGATCAAATACTCTAAGCTTCACCCTAAATTTTCTACCTATTGTGTAAGACAATACAACTTTGAATCATTTAATATTTTAATGATATTACACAGTGTTGTAGTCAGTAAGTAAATAGTAGCTTGAATGATTTATCGAGTTAAAATAACACTACTGTCCTCTCTCTCTCTCTCTCTCTCTAGTTCTTGTTGGACTATAGTGGTTCGTCCTTGGAGGGCAGACACCTTGTTGAGTTTTTATCTCACAGGAAGTCTGAGGTCACGCTGTTTGTTCCTCACAATGCCGGCTTTGCCCAAAACCAGGTAAATCTCCAACACTAATTACCATATTTTTATTATTTCAAGTTGATTGACTTTAATTATATATTGTTGCCGGTTGGACGAGTGAGGCTGCTGGTGCTCTGGGCACCTTCTCAGCCGGTTTGGGGGAGGGTGTAGAGTCCTTCTTTCTTTGTTGTCCCAGTACTTCACCTCTAGGTCGTACTTGGCGACTGCTCTGCACCTTTGTCCCCTGCACTGGCATGGTGGCAAATTTTGCCTCCCCCCATTGGTTCTCTGTTACTATCCTAACTAGTTTTAAGGATTAAGGAAAGGTATTTCTATCATTCATTTCATACACAAAGACAGATAAAAAGGCTTTACAACAAACACAGAAATAAAAAATATTGAAAGATAGAAAAATAAATTGAGACGGTTAACAAATGCAAATATCTAAAGGTTATAAAAGAGGACCAATGATTGAGCCCTGGGGAACTCCACGGGTCATTTTGGTTTAATCAGTAAAGTAAAATAGTCTCTGTATTGGAGATAAAAATCTTTGTGACTCAGTCCAACCCGGTTTTCAGTCTGTTAGTTTTAAAATTTAAAAATGTACATAATTAACCAAACCTAAAAATTGTACATAAACATATACTGTATAAAGCAATAAAGCATACATCTATTCATTTTTAGCTAACAGTTAATATTACATATATTTTACATTAATTCATGCATATATTATCCTTTTAATAGCTACAGTAGCTCTATTGAGTTGAAATTAAATGTTTATATTATAAACTATTGCTTGTGATCAATTATTGTATAAATAAACAGACACAAAACACAACACAAAATTAGACAGATCTGGAGACCCACAAACAAACAAAGAAACAACCACACAAAACAAAGGAAAATACTAAAAAACAAAAAAACATACAGTGTGTGTGAAGTCTGGAGAGTAGACTCAAGTTTGAAGGTTTTTAATGTGTGTAGGACGTGAGCTACAGACTCAGTTTGTACTGTGTGTGTGTGTGTGTGTGTGTGTGTAGACACTGACTGGTAGGGATCTTGAGTATCACATCTCAGCCAATAACAGCAGACGACTATACGGGGATCTGAAACACCAGGAAGTCATTGCATCCAGACTTGGGTTCAACCTGACTGTTACTCACGACAAAAATGAGGTCAGTTTTCATCTCTTCTCTTATCGTTGTGTTTGGATTAATGTTGTGGTTTCCAACCCACTGGATTAATCAAAGGGCTCCCGAGATGATACAATAGGATACCATTAAAAAAAAAACAACATATTTTTGACCCACAAAATATTCTGTTTTGTCAAATTTATTACCTTGTTTCTTGTGGGTTATTCAAATAAGACAAAATGCGTCCTCTTACTAGAGCTGCAAGGATAAAATAAGGTGGTTTCAGTTTCTCAAATGTGACAATTCAGTGATTGTGGGGAACTTTAACAAATATATTTCACTATTTTCTGACATTTTGTTGATCAAAACGATTAACATTGGTGGACAATGCAACATGTGACTAGAGGTCCATGTAGACTTTATCTTTATTTTATTATTGGGTCAGGCCAAAAAGGTTGGGAACCACTGGATTAATAGATCTGTGTAACATTTTTTAAATTTTATTTTGTTTGTTTGTACTTTTAAATGACTTCCCTCAGAGCTATAAACTGGTGAACCAGCAGCTGCTGGTGGAGTGGGACATTCCCGCTGTAAATGGGATCATCCATATCATCGAGGCCCCACTGACAGCACCCCCCCAACCGGTGAGTGAAGATGGTTTAATCCAGAGAGGCTGACTGTGTCACTAATGCATAAATCTTTATGCATGATATTTTATTAACCTGTGAGGAGAAACTGCAGCGGCCTACGATGAGAACAAACAGGAAAAAATATTAAAAGATAAATAATTTAAAAGATTAATATAGAATTAACGAGTGTGAGCATGTTAATTCTTTTAAATATTTTTATATCATACAACTGCAAATCTCTTTTAAATTTACATAGCAGAGGTGTTTCAATCTGGATCTGCATTTTTTCACACCTGCTTCTCGACACAGTAGACTATAATATCCTCATCTCTCACCTGGAGCATCCTGTTGGCATTTAATTCACTGTTCTGGTGTCCCTCAGGGTTTCATTCACGGGCCAATCCTTTTTTTCCTTCTACCTACTCCCCTTAAGAAAATTATTTTTCTTAGAAAATATTGCATCTCTTTCTACTGTTATGCAGATGACACCCAAATATATTTGCCTTTGACACTGAAACATTTAAAACCATTGTTGGAGTGTCTCAAGGACGTCAAAGCTGGGATGTCTTTAAATGTTTTAAATTTTAATGAAAGGTGCCTTTAATGCTCCTCATATGGACCTGTGCTCCACTGTAAACAATCTAGCTTTCAGCATATAATGATTGTGAAAGGGTTGCTTTTATCTCATCGACTACTGCAATGCCCTTTTACGTTGGCGTTATCCAGGCCTCCCTCTCATGCTTGCAGCCGGTCCAGAATACTGCAGCCCATCTTTTAACAGGAACATGCAAGCGACAGCACATTTCCCCTGTAGCGGCCTCTCTTCACTGGTTCCCTGTACATTTTAGGATTGACTTTAAAATGTTATTGTTTGCCTATAAATCATTAAACGGACTAGCTCCAACCTCTCGTCTGATCTTTTACAACCACATGTCCCACCAAGGTTACTCAGGTCCACTGCCCAGTTGTTCCAAAATCCAGGTAGAGTGAGCAGCGTTAGCAAGAACAAAGCCAGTGTATGAAAGAAATAAAATGTTTGTGTATTTATTTATGTTTCATGGCATTATGTTTATATTCTAAAGCAGGAATAAACAACCATCAAATACTCAACGGTTAATTTACTAAGGAGACAAACCTCCTTAATTTCTTTTTTTTCTTCATTTCTGTTTTTCATTCGTTTATTACATCCAACTCATGCAGCAGTAAAAACAAAGAACAAGACAAATCTGTCTTGTTTTTTTCTTCATATCTGAATGCTACTTTTAAATGTTTCATGTTAAATGTTTAATTCCTTGTGGGTCTAATTTGCATGATCTACCTGGTTCTCCAGATGTGGTAGAAATGCAAACAGGAAGTTTAGTTCCTCCAGTTAAAACGTACCTGGAGCTTTTGGTCGGAAAGTCGCTTTAGATGATCTTCAGCGAAGCACAGATACTTTTAAAAAAAGTCGATATGAAATAATAGACTGATGTAAATGTACTTAATGTTTATCCATGTTACGGCGGCTGTTTATTGAACAATGACAGAAAAAGATAAGAATCTTCAGGTTCTCTAGGTGGGAAGTGATATTAAATGAATTTAATCATAACATAACATAATTTTTCTCTTCTTTATCATGATCTTGTTTAACATTAAATATTTGCTATAATGCGAACTGCTGCAGTTCTAATTTGGGCCACCAGGAGGCTCCATGGCAACCTTTCCTCTTCCCGTCTGCTCCCTAATAGGATGCTCTGTCTGTTGTTGCTAGGCAACAGCAAGAATTGTGGGCAGAGAGCAGATGGCTCTTTTTAGTTTCTTGGCACATTTTATAGAAATCAAGATTTTTAAACGTTTTTATCCTGATAACATCCCAACTCTGATCAATATTCATGATATGGGACACAAAAGATAAAGATTAGGTTTGATCACATCACATTTGATTAATCTGAAGCCTTTGGCTAAACTTCTTAAAGGTTTAGTTCACCTAAAGCTCACCTTATTTCCGTTCATCTTCATCCCTTTCACACACTCAATGTAGAGTGAATCAGTTTAATACCATTTTTCTCTCAGACTGAGATATTTGCATCTTCTTCGGGTTTGTGTGTTGATATACTAATCTGTAATTTCTATGATCACATAAATGTAAATTACATTCACAGACCGCCTCTTTTGCATTACTTTGTGATTCTGGAGTCTCAGAGTAACATACAGAGTGATGAAGGCTGAACAGGAGCTAAAGACAAATCCTTGTATAAACCTGTAAACATTCAGACTTTAATGACATATCGTGATGTCGGTGGCCATCTTGCTGTCCTTCGCATCCTGTAAACAGGTTTTTCTTCCTGTGATAGAAAGCAAAATGGCGGCCAGGGTCCGTCATGGACATGTGACCAGGAGGATCCGCCCTGTCCGTCTTCTGACTGGATCTTTAACATCAATTATTCATTGTAAACCGTTGAATTTTTATTTTCCCCTGGGGAAATAAAGCTGGTGATGCTCACAGCACAAAGTCACATCTCCATGGCGACCGGGGCAGCAACGTGTAGCTGTTGCCATGGTTATTAGAGCTGCACAGATAAAGTGTGTGTGTGTGTCAGATATCCAACATTGAGGATTAAAAGGTTTGATCCAATGTTCTCGTGTGTAGTAATTCTTGCGTGTTTGTCGTACCTGTTATCTCCAGATCTCCCATCATGCATCCTGGGGCCGCGCCCGCTCGAGCAGCACAATGTCGGCCATCTTGGTGTCATTACTGGTGGCATGTGTGTTGGCTGGACTCGGCTACTACATCTTCAAACACCAGACCGATGCCTTCAGCTTCCGTTACTTCAGGGTGAGACGCACACACACACACACACACAAATAAATAAGTACTTATCGGGTATTGACTTTTTTCACAAGTGTGTCCTCAGACAGGTAGGCGGAGCCCATCTAAACACTGAAAGAACTTTAAAGTCTCTCTAAAAAAGACTGTAAGGTTGAAATATATCTTGAATAATTTTGATGGCTGAGGCTTCATATCGGCTTCAGATAAAGAGGTTTCACATAAGGAGGTTTGTGTATTTTGGCCTGCTTCACTTACACTGGAAGTGCATTTTAAAAAGGGATCTTCCAATGCCCAGTATGAACAGGAGGGATGATTATAGCAAGAAAAACAAGTTTCAGTGTTCATTTAGTCACTTGGCTGTTTGACAGACTTCAGAGGTGAACATCCAACCAGGGAACAGAAAGTTTCCGATGTTGTGTCACTATCCGGTTCAACGGATACAGACACATTGAGAGAAAACAGGAGGGGACGGAAAAGCCATCACATTACAGATTGTTTTCCAGAAGCCTGAGAATTTCATATGTTGTGTGATATAAGGGACATCTGTTAATAACCCAACTGTGAATCTGAAGATATAGAACATGTTGGCAGTGTTTGACATCGTTATCATTTATAAACATCTGATGTTTATCAGTCATTCAGCTGCTCAACAGTCCTTCCTGTTTCCTGTTTCTTCTGTCCCAGAATGAGGATGAGGACGGTGCAGCGGGTGGCAGGACCAAACCCACGCTTGTCTCCATCCCCAACCCTCTGTACAGCGGCTCCAGAGCCTTCGCCGAGCCGTTCGGGGTGAGTCGACCAATCAGATTCTGGCTGAGCTGCTCCTGACTTGTCAAACTAAAACTAAACACATTTTCCCCATTTAAAACCAGCTTATATGAGAGGTGTTTCTTCTTAAAGGGAACATGCTTTTTTTACTGTTATTTATATACTGATATGACGTTGGATGGTGGTCTTGTTTCGATTAAAAGAACAAATATCTGGACCTGGTTGGACACAAACTCTGCTGCTGTTGTTGTGTTTGTAGTTTTATACATTCCTTCTCTATCAGAGCCCAGAGAACTTCGTAGCCGTCAGACGATCACAGATAATGATGCAGAGTTACAGCAGACTGTTCATTCAGGTCACTTTGACCTGTGATTCTGTCTGTTGTGAATCTTGTTGTTTCGTGTCCTTCAGGTTCTTTCAACATGAATCAGTCTGCTTTCTTCATTGATTTTCTTTGAGCAGAGAGACTGAAAGAAAATAAATGAAGGTTAAAGGTGAAGAGAATAAAAAAATCCAAATTATCCTTGAACATCCTGACAGCACAATCTGTGTTTTAAATATTCACGTTATGACCAGAAGTATGAGGACAGCTCTCCACATACTTTACTGTACAGACAACTGCTGTCAGTGTGAAAACCTTTTTCTCTCCTTCCTACAGGACACCAGTCAGGAGGTGGATCCTTTAGAAGCTGAAGACTCTTGACCTGGACGAGTAGAGATGAAATGAACCAGTAAAACTAGAGTCTGTTTCAATACCACAGTAAACTGGTGCCTTTATCATGCTCCAGGTCCAACTCATCCGTATCCAAATAAAAGGAAGTTGTCAGTTTAATTACAGCCAAATGTTCTCTGTGATGGAAAACCAAATGATTACCATTAAAGCTGCACTAATCAATGATTTTTTTAATTACCAATGGATCCGCTGACTCTGTGTTAAGTGTCTCTGGTAGTTGTGAAAACACAATTCTCACCATCTCTGCATCTATACATGAGGAACAGAGGAGCCATTGTGCACACCTGCCTCAAGTTAATTGCTGGATTCAGTTGCTTTCAGAAAGAAGGTCATGCAGATGAAAACCAGCCGTAAATATGCTACAGACAAGTATAAAATAAAGTGCTACACAAATGTCTCTGAGCGACACTCTTTTGCCTACATGCAGCCTGGAGAATCATAATACCACATTTTATACAAGGCAACACAAATAATAAATGACTGAGCCTCATTTTAAAAGAATAAACTATATATCTGTGAGCTGGTTTTTAAAGATTTACATCCTTTATCCTTTAACTTGCTCATACAGAGAGAAACTGGATAAACACACTGGTGCAGCTGCATTTCCTCAAACAACCAAAATATCCAGCATCACGTTCAATCACAACCTCTAAGAAGACATTAAACTGCCTGCATCTGCCTGTCTGCCGCTGCGTTGACATTAATCATTGATGGTGTCATAATGTCAGCAGTGAGGCTCCCTGAATGTGCTGAGTTTGTCAGAAAACAGACGAGCGCGCTGTGATTTTCCTCCATTTTACCGACATCAGTGACACCACTGACCTCCACAAACCTCACAGACAGCTGGCGAGCTGATGTCATGACGACAGAGAGCAAAGATTGTGATATGTTTGTATTGACTGCACTTACATCACATGAAAACGAAGGATCCACATAAACCAACGTGTTAATGTTGTAAACACACATACATGAAGAAGGACAGTTCAACAAAACAAAACAAATTCAGTTTTTATTGAATTCTGGATTAAATAATTAAAAGTGAAAAGATCTTGTGTTCCTGTGTTAAAGGACTAGTTCATCATTTTGGGAAATGTACTATTTTACTCTTTGGTTACTTAGATTAATGCAGCCAGTTAGCTTAGCTTAGCATAAACACTGGAAATGGGTAACAAAATCCATCAACCAGCATCTCTAAAACACTCTTAACATTTCATTTGTTTAATCCACACAGAAATCAACAATTTGCCATTTTACATTTTAGGATTTTATGCTATGACCAACCAGGAACCACCAAAGACTAAGAAACATTTTACTCCGGCTTTATTTGACATGTCTGTGTCTCTTACTGGCCTCAACATCTGTTATTTCCCCCGCCTCTGTTTTCCCTCATAGCCGTCATAACGGAAGAAATGTGTGTTTGTTTGTTTTGTGTGAAAGCAGCCATGTTGTTTATGATGGGAGGAGCGGGGTTTGTTTCTTCTCCTTCTTATTTTTGCCACATTTTCAGGCTTAAGAGGAGATCGTTGTTATTCTGCTGTGTCTACCGCTGGCTTGCACTGAAAAACCCCAAATGCTTCCTCTCTCTCTCTGTAGACCTTCACTTTAAATAGCTTTCCTTTTCTGCTGCTGACATTCAAGATGCAAAAAAACCAAGCCTGACCTCCTCCCTCTGCTGTCTGTGTGGCTGTCAGACACTTTATTGACTTGTCAGTTGAGCAGAAAGCAGCACACACAAGGCACCTACAGCAGTGTAATTATACACTCAAGTCACATATTGAGATTTGACTATCTGTGATAAGGTAACCTTTCCATAATGTAGAGCATGCATCTGCAGAGGTTACTCCGCTTGCTGAGCTCCCTTCCCCCAACACACAAAGAGCTGAGCTGCAGCAGAGCAGCTTGGAAATGGTTTTCAGAAGCGACACAGTGGGGGGAAAAGAGTTTGGGGGTTTGGGGGTGTGGGGTAAAGACCGGAGACCCTGACCTCCACTGCTGCAGACCGGCTGGTTGACCTCATTGAAAACCGGTGTTGTTTGTTCACATTCAACCTGCTGTCTGATGAAACGCATCCTGATCTGATGTTCGGCCGAGAAAACGGCTTTGTCCGTGTTAAAGTTCAGAGTTCAGGTTGGCTTCTGCTTGCCTTTGACCAGCCGCTAGTTATGTTGCTATAGACCAGACTGCACAACTATTATTATTATTATTATTAGTCATATTTATATTAGTATTATAGTTTACATTGTTGTCGCTGTGCTTCTCTGTACCACAACCCAACCGGTCGCGCAATGTCACAATGTAATGTTGGACAAGGTATTCTTCATAACACCGGTAACAGTAACGAGAGCTGGTATCAGCAGCTGGATCGAATCGAGTCGGCAAATGAAAACAAGCTTTGTCGCTGACTTTGGATTGCGAGCATGTAGCAGGAGGCAGTAGCTACCAGTGCAGTCACGGTACACATTTAAATCCACAATGAATTGAAGAATTATTGATTCATTTTTTTTGACAAGTTTATTTTTTTGCATTTTCTTATTCCGAGTCATCGTAGCTTATTAAACCATTTTCACAACTTTGAAACAACTTGCTTGTTTGTCTCGTCAGCAAGTTGTCACTTCTGTCGGAGGACTGCTCGACTGCATAAAGGTTGAAAACATTCATACCTTTGGGTACGTGTTATAAGTTCTCAGCCTCGACTCCCTGGAGGCATGTACACTAAGCTGGAGGAGTATCAGATTTCTACATACTCCCCGTGGACGGAGCAATCCTTATCGCTTCACGTGTATGAATTGCTCTGAGAGAACAGATGTTCTGGAGAACTGCGGCCATTATATCTGTAGATGTAGACAGTTATAACCGACTGAGGGCTTAACATGCTTCTCCCAAAGGAACCAAGAAACGTTATCTGCCTTTCACCTGGAGGAACCAGGGACTACATTTAGGTTGTCTGCTTTAGTTCCTGGTGCAAAAACAGTCGAGTACGTTGAGATGGTTCAGCAACACTCAGGCAGCGTTTTCATGGCTGAACTGATTAGTCAAACACAAACACCATGACTGCATACATTTACACAGCAAACAAACACTAAGAGAATATCACGATGATTAAGGTTATTCATAGCTAGTGTGAGTCTTACTAGAATGAGTGAAAACGTAAAAAGAGCAAACAAGATGGCAGGATCAGCAATCGATTGGAAATTGTCTATTAAATACATATCTTCCTGTAATAAGATGGTGTGTGGAGCTGAGTTAAGCTCTGATGCTCACCATTTGTGTGTATGAGCGTGTGTACGCGTGGTTAGTAAAAGAAGGAAACGTGGTGAACTCACCGAAGCAAAAGCGTCAGATCGTAAGAGCCGTCGGGGTGACACAATTCTAGCTGTTTATCACACGATCATACAGTGAGCAACCGCAGAAGCGTGTCAGCCATATGAATGTTCAAGAGACAAACCACCAAGTTTCAGACTGGTTTTATGCTCTCAGTAACATCACGGTCGAGGAGCGGGACCCCTAATTGGCTTTTGACGGGGTCTCGTCCAAACGGACCTCAGGTTAGGCTTGAAGGAGTTCATGTAGGCTGCCTTTTGTTTACCCGTGGACATGGAGGCCCAACACTGGATTATTGCAATTCCTTGTTATCAGGCTCCCTGAACAAGTCTCTAAAGACGCTCGAGGTGGTCCACAATGCGTCAAAGAGATAGATCATATTTCTCCTACATCCTCCCTATAGTCTCCAGAACAGAATTTAAAATCATTGTCCTCACCTAAAAGTCCTTATTGGCCAGGCACCATTACATCTTGAAGAGGTCAGAGTACCGTATTACTCCACCTGAACACTGCGTATTACTCCACTTGAACACTGCGCTCCTGAAATGCAGACTTATCCGTGGTTCCTGGGAGGCAGAGCTTTTCTCTATCAGGCTCCTTTTGGAGGACGGTTTAGTCTTTCCAAAACCACACCTGTTAGCTTAGTTAGCACTATATAATATATACGTATTCATCGCATATTTAAAAACCTTTAATGTGATTCGCCTTTTAAACACATCAGTCAGGGACAAAGTTCACCCACTTGCAGAGATAAATGAATTAGCTAAACTAGCTCGCTAGCTAGCAAGACCGATTCATGCACATTTAACAGGTGACGTTTACACTGAAAAATATTAATCAGTGCATGTATCACTGTGCTATATGCTAACATCAGTATGCTAACAGGCTGATATTTAGAGGGTATAATGTTAACCATGGTCATCTTAGATTAGCATGCTAGAATTTAAAGATAAATAGATAGATAGAGTTTTGCAGATATTTGTTCATCCAAGTATTGGATCAATTTAACTTTGATCAATTTATCCTGGTTACGCTACAGAATAAAATAAATCAGGATATCATCAAAGTGAGCAGCACTCATCCTCTGGAGACCATGAATATGCATTATATAGATGTAAATTCATCAAAGTAATTACAATTCATCCCGAGGGGATAATATACATAAATGTTGTATAATGTTGAGACATTTTATTCTGGATTATTAAACGATACCAAAACTTGAAGACATGTTTGGATCAGCTGACAGTTTTTACTGTAACTCTGTGTTCAGACTATGTCAACAGAACAATAGGTTACAAGTCATTTTCAATGGAAACCAGCGACATGAAGCTATTAACCACACCGCGGTCACTTGCCCTTCCTCATGTGTCACCAGTCTGATTGTCTTCCCCGTCCTGATTGTTTCCACCTGTTCCCCATTTCCCTCGTGTGTATATATAGTCTGTGTTCCCCCTCGTCTCGTGCCGAAGTGCCTTCGTACTTTCTGTTGTCGCACCTGAGCCTTCTCATTGACTCCAAGCCTGTTCCAAGTTTGTTGCCTCGTAAGTTTCATAGACATAAGTTTAGGTTTAGAAAGTATTTTTGTAGCCTGTTGTTTGTTTTTGTTTTCTGTTTGATTGATTCTTTCCTCTTTGATAAAGTTTTTCATCCTCCGGGATCGTTTTTGTTTCTAGCCAGATATGGAGATTAGGTCATAGATATAGATGGTTCTGTTTTTGTTTGATAAATTTTACTAGTTTATTCCTTCCCGTTTTGGTGAAGCGATTTTCTTTCTAGTTTAGTGTTTATGATTTTCAGAGATAGAGTTAAAGTTCTGGTCAGAGGAGCCATTTTTGTTGTAATAGACTGTATATCAGCAGCTCGGAAACAATAAAAGTTTCTACCAAACCTAATAATAATAATACTAGCTATATCTATTGAAGATAATCATTAATTAATATCATACATAAGCCCATGACAACATAACAACATCAACGAAGCGACACGTCAACAGTAGTAATAAACACAGGGTGGGATATATTTTTATACTCATGAATCAGAGTTAATGAAGTGTTTAAGGCAGCGAGTTATTTTATTTTCATATGTTCTGTGTAAGAACTGAAAATAATGGTGCGTGTGGGGAAAAAACCAGAGTCGGCTTGGAGGCAGAAAAACACAGAGATAATTAGAGAGGTGATGACAGCAAGTTTTACCAACGATCAAAGAGTCACAGCCGGACTGGACCTTCGAGTTAAACCAGCTTTGACTGAGAAATAATATAAAAACAAGATACAAGACATAGTTAATAACATCTTATGTAAGATGACCATATTGGGATCATAACAGTGTCGAACTCTGGATAAATAACTCTGACTCTGAATAAACTGCTGAATGTTTTATCAGTTTCTACTGACTGTCTCACTCGAATCGAGGGTCTAAGGACAGAGGGTGTCACTCCATGTACAGATTGTAAAGCCCTCTGAGACAAATGTATTTTGTGATTTTGGGTTATATAAATAAAATTCGATTGATTGATACTGAGTCTTTAGTTGCAGCTGTTTGAAGCAGAATCTCTGAAGCTGCGACCAGACGTGTACAAGTAAAGCACTGCAAAATTTACTTTATTACTTTCAAAAATGACCAAAATTACTAAATATCAAAAGTATTCATTATGCAAAGTGTCACTTAGAACATAATAGTGTGTTTAAAATTTAAATATGAAAAGTTATAGCTGTGAAATACATGTGCTGGAGTAAAAAGTACTGCATTTCTCTCTGAAATCAGTGGAGTTGAATTATAAAGTAGCATAAAATAAAAATACCCAAGTACAAGTACTTTAAAACTGTACTTAGGTACAGTACTGGAGTCAGAGGTGTTACGGACTGGATACGGGGAGAAACAGCGAGCCTGACTCCAAAGTTCAGAAACACACCTACAAACACCTGTAAAGCTCCCTGGCAAACATCTTATATCTTAATCAATACACAGACAAAAATGTAGACTTAGTATATCTACTAACAAAGGAATAAGAGAAGCAGCAAAACCTCAAACTTGAGAAGTTTGGATTTTTCTAGAAAAAAAAAAAAAGAATCAAAATAGTTGTAGATTAATTAAAACTCATCCTCTCTCTTCTAAAATACTGAACTACTCCTTTAAAATACAGCCAACAGTTGACTAGAGCTCAGTGATCTTTGCTTGGCTTGTTGCTGAATATATAATCTGATCCAACTTTCTCATCATTAGAGATCATCAGGTCCTGCTGAAGTGAGTCAATATGTTCTGGAAAATGACAGTCATGAAAAACAAAAAATACACAAAGCTAATTTTCAGATCAGTTTTATTGAAAAAAAAAAGTTTTCATGTAGGAAATACAATATTATACAAGTGTTGCACGAACAAAACTAACAGATCTAGAAAAGGGGAATTGTCGGAGGGTATGAACAGATGGGGTATGAAGGAAACAGAGAGACTCTTCCTGAATGTGAAATCCATTATGAACAGAAGATCTAAACACCGATGTGGTCTCCGTTCAAACGGGGAAACACATGACTTGTTTGAAAATAGTGCATGGATTTAAAACTGGACCGACAGACTGCACAGCATTTAGACATAAAATGGAAGTTTAGAAATCCAGTTTGACTTTATTTAAATTATGTTTTTTGATTCATTGCTTCCTCATTTTCCCGACCTGGTATTTTAGTTGTTATACCTGCATCTTAAGATCTGTAGTTATCTCATGGAATGTGGTTTTGTCCAAATGTCAACAACATTTTTTTTCACAGGCGTTTCTCACAGATGAAAACAGGTCCTCCACCTCAGTATAAACCTTTGGAAAGCACACAAGGCATTTGGCAACCTGCCGGTCAACCCAACCTGCAGGGGGCAGCAGCGCTTTCAGTCGCTAACAATAACTCGCAGGAAGTCGCTGCTCTTAAATACTCAAAAAACGACATTCTTGCACCGACATTCATAGTTAGCACCTGTAGCAAAAACCAGTGTGGGGTTTCACAGAGATTCAAACCAAAATTTAGAGATTATTTAAAATATTTTCTACAGGAAAAAAATATTAACAACTTTCATGTTCAATAACTGGCGGCAATGGAGCACTGTCACACTCTCAAAGTGCGTTTTGTTTAAATTTCAAGCTGAGACACAAGTTTGATCACAGCTGAAGAATTCAAGAAACTACCAAGTAGATTTTTTTGTTTTTGGCCGATTTTCACCATCAAAGCACAAATACGTTTTCTAATGCTGCAGTTTTCAAATGTGACCTATGACCTCGCAGCTCAGATTAACACATTTCACAACAAACATTTTCAAATCAGACAAAGAATTGTCTTTTACATCAGGACTCCAACTGACAGCTGGTTTCCTGTGTGAAAGATTCATTGAGCAGCTGATGTTCGTGTGCACAGCTTGGTGTTTCATATCTGCTGTAAAACAGTGTAATCAAGGCCAGATTTGTCTTCTATATTTGCTGTTTTTTCCTTTCATGTTCACTCAATGTAAGACATCAAATATTTCCAATAGTCAAAAATACTTGTATATAAATAATCAGTTTGTTGTCTCCATGTGTGGATAAACTAAACCAAAAGGAACACTTTGTGAAGGACTGTAGTTCAAAACATATCAGCCAGGTGTGAATCTCTCTCTGTGTGGGCCGCGGGTTCGATTTCCCTGCTGTACTCGCTCCCAGAGGCCTGCTGATTTCCAGTAGAAACAACAAAAATACAACCAACCACCATATCTGCTCCTCTGAAGACTTTCCTCCACTGCTCATTGGCCAGTTCATCTGGCAGCCAATGAGATTGTCTTATTCCACCGCTAACTTCATATTCTTTTTGGTGGAAAGTACATAATTGGAACAAATTGGCGCTACACTTCAAATGAGTTTTGAATACTCTTCCCAACACCTCCCAAAGATTAGAGGTGCTAGATACAAGATGGTGGAGCAGCAACACCAGCTAGCGGCCAGTCAACTCAAAGCAGAATGATGGTTGGTGGACGTGTTTTGTGGTGCAAACTAATGTAGACAGTGAAAAAGGTACAAGCATTCGGCCGGCAGTCATTTCCCAGCCTGCTAGGAAAAGCATCACCTAACTTCAAATGCCTTTCAACTCAGAGCGCTTCTACCTGCTCTTCCCCCCCTACCTCAACACCCAGCAGGGATCACAAAAACCCACATAAAACGTCTGCTATGAACACTGGCAGCCAGGTAGAACAAAACACTAACATCTGCTAAAGGAAAGGGCGTGTTTATGTTGTGGAGAAACTGTCACTTATTCTGGTATCTGAAGTCTCTCAGCACACGGTTGAGAGGTTGGATCTGGATCACTGGAGACAAGTTGACCTGTAGGATTTTCTGCGCTTTCCTACAGGCCTCGTCCACTGAGCGAGAGTCATCCACCTTTACAACTTTCCATCTTAAACTGTTCTTGTCCTTCCAACCGTTTCTCTGCCAGGTTGGGTTGTTCAGTTCCTTGGGGCCCCGACCATCCCGGTGGTGGCCGTTGCCCCTCCAGCCATTACTGGTCAGCTCTGTGTGAGTCTGTGGGAACGCTCGGCCGTTCGCATAGAAAACCGGCGCAGAATCTCCGATGAGGGCGCCGTCTAATCGGACGGGGCATGACAGGTTCTTCTGGCTGAACAAGGCCACAGCTTTGGTGGGTGCCCCGCCACCATTCTGGGAAGGCTGCAAAGGTATTCCTGAAAGTGTTGGAGGGTGCTGTTGCTGTGAAAAGACAGCAGAGGGCGCCTCACGGGACAAGTCCCATGTACTGTGGATCTGGAGTCTTGCCGTGTGGCAGCCAGACAGGCCTTTGATGTTGGTCAGTCTGAGGCACGGCTGGAGCTGCAGTCCTTGTGATGTCTCTACAGTCCTGCTGGGTGTCCTGCTGCAGACAACGGCGTGATGGTCCACCAGCAGCTCTGGAGGGCGAACCCCTTGAATCCTGGGGCTGGTCCTTTCAGAGGTGGTCCAGGACGGGTGCACTTCTCTCTTTTTGGCCAGAGGCCTCCTTCCTCTCCTCTTGGCGGTGGGTCTAGTGTTCTTGTTGGGTGGCTTCAGCATGTCTTCAGTCAGAGGTTGGTTTGTGGACGAGCGGTAGCCGTACACATCCTTGCTGTGCAGCACGGTGGGCTGGTGGCCCTCCTCACTCAGCTCCTGCAGGAACGTGACCAGCTCCTCAGTGCTCGAGAGGTCACGGGACATTGGGCTGAGGATCTTCACAGCATCCAGGAGGACGCTGTGCCCAGCTGAGGAGATCCTCGACCAGGAGTGAACAGCCCTCTGCTCCTCATTGGCAAATACCAATGGCCGGCCAACCATGGGACCTCGTGGCGTGTCAGCCATGTTTATAGTCCTGCCAGGAAAAAACAGGAAGCTTTCAGTTAGACAGAATCACAGAAAGAAACAATTCAAAAACTAACCGCCAACAAAACAGAGAGATCATTACTGCCCCATATATACGCTGCATTTTCAATCCTTTTTAATCAAAATTATAAAAGAAATTATTCTTAAAAAGTAAAATAATGGGAAAAGGATGAGAATATTGATGGTAGTATTTAGAAGTCACTGTGGTATATTTTCTTGAGACTCAGACAACAGGAGCATTAATATCTCAAAAACAATGATACTGTTGTTCATGCATTCTTAAATTAAATTAAGTTCAATAAAACACTCAATTAGCAGCTTGTTTAAAATTAAAAATAAAAGCTTAATTTCTCTTACTACAGAGCAGCAACTTATTACTGAGTAAATGCAATTACCTCTTTCCAGTAATGAGGGTTGCAACTAACAATTATTGCCCTTATCAATTAATCCTTTAAACAATGAGATTTTCTCAGTCAATAGATTCATCGTTTTGTCTATAAAATGACAGAAAGCAGTGAAGGTGTTTATATAATTCTTAGAGCTCAGAAATAATCCAGAAACTGAAGCATGTTCTGCAGTTCACACAGACACCCAAATATGAAATATGAACGTGAACTGCTGCAGCTATAAATCCACCAGCTTTTTAACGAGTAGAATAATTGTCAACCAGCAGTGTGACCAGAAAACTCACCACACCAGCAGACAAGTACCACAGGAAACCTTAAGAAGCAGCCACATCTGCTGAGAAAGACCCCAGCTGGCTTGTTACGCCGAGCTAATGAGCAGAAGTCACGGTGACCTTCTCGCTGTTCAGCACAAGCTCTACACCTTTAAATCTTTCAACTAGATAAGCCTCGTTAGCTGCTGTGGCAACCAGGACTAGTGGGACAGGACAAACAACGCCCTGGGATCCTCTTCCACCAAAAAAAAGGAGATCATCACATCAAGTAGTCTTGAAGAAGGAAAACTACCAAATATTACCTTTTTAAATTTTATCCACAAAACAAAAAACAAATTACAAACAAACAAACAGTTAATGAGATATTAATTCAATTCAAATTTCAACTGTTAGATGATCAATAGTTCTCCTTCAAATAACAATTAAATCTAGTTTTCGTCTCACTTTTATTTTGCAATTTCTTATTTGCATTTTTCCTGAGTTGGTTGCCATCTTTGATGTGTACAGATACCACGGTCCTTAATTTATGTCATTTTCCAATGACAACTTCTGTATTTGATCAAGAAATAAATGAACAGTTGGGGCAGCAGCAGCAGCAGCAACAACAACTATTTGTACCCATAATGGCTTCTTTACCCAATGACTACGGGGTGTTGCAGGGCTCGAGACTAACTGCGTCCCATCGTCCCGTGGCGATATTTATTTTTAAAAAACCTGTTTGTTACAAAAGTCATGTAATAAAAGGGTTGACAAAGATATCTTAGTCTTTGGGAGTGTGAGCAGAGGAAGAAAACTTAACTTACTTTGTAGAAAGGCCAAGACTAAAGTGATGAGCCAGAGGTGTAGCAATATTACAAGGAACAAGATCAGATAAGGCAATGTGACAAAATATCTAGATCCAGGTTCCCAGTAGACAGTTGCAGAGGCAGAGAAAGCTGTATTTTCTGAGTCATGTTGATGTGTGTGTGTGCTGTTCTCTGCTTCCACTCACAGTTTTTTTTCTCTTTCATATGCACACTGAGTGTCGGGAAAGCGTATGTATATGTGCGTGTGTGTGCGTGATGGTGAGGCTGGCGAGCGGTGCAACGTAGCAATGCAGTTCACGTACAGTGTAGGCTATTTGCCAGTGAATAAATGCTACAACTCAAGACCAAAGCCAAGTTTCTGCGTCTTGCTTTCCACCTGCTGATTAAGGTGAAGGGAATTAGCCCCGAAGTTCGACACAGTTTACAACTTTGCTAAGGCAGTGGTGATGCAGCTGCAACAATCTACCTGGATTCATGTCCGTGACTGTCATTATTGGAGAACAGCTGGTCCACCTTAAAAAAGGTCAGTCCACCTTAAGTGAACATGGTCAGGTTAGGCTAACTGTCGCTAACTTCAGGACTAACTCTTTCCCTTTAATCAGCAGGTGGAAAGCAAAACACGTGAACTTGGCTTTTGTCTTTAAAATGAAAAATGGTCACTAGCGATCAATGCCTGATCGATCAAAGCATGCATAGTAATGTGGATATACACTGTGGTTAAGCGAGTAAAGGCAAATAACAGAAAAGCTACAGCAGCAAGATCAGAAAATTACAACAATTTACTGTAACGCAGCCTTTAAAAAACAGGAAAAGACAACTTGTAGTATCACGATATTACAATCCAAAATCGAAGACGATATCTCGTCACACTATGATAAATATAATATCGTTAGCCTAGCCCTACTTCACACCACCACCACTGAAAAAACAACAAACATCTGCATTGACAATATACATTTAAAAACACAAAAAACACCACACTCTTCACATCAAATCTATGCATCTTTTTACAGCGTAATAAAATCAACAGCAATTCTCCCTCCTCGGTAAAGGCAGTTTCATTTCTCTGCCTTCACAGTGAAGATGCAGCTGCAGGCAGCAGCTGCAGCGGTGTGGTTAATGAGCAGTTAATCAAAGCAAGACGACAAACACGCCTGTGATTGGTTACTTAACTGTTGAATAGGGAGCGCCTGATTTGATCCACCAGAGCAGGCAGTTAAGATACAAAAGCATGACATGTTACCAGCCAAATACAGCCTTTGGAAATCAAAATCTGAATATTGTTAAATGTATATATGCATGTATACATCAGTGTACAAATACTCCTTTTCCTTTTCTACCGCAGGACCGAACCCTTTATATTTATATATACATTTATACTTTTCCTTTCCTTCCCAGCTGTGGTAGTAGTTGCCACTCCAAGTATTAAAAGCAGAACTGTGGCTAATCATAGCCCCAGTTTGTGCCTCTCGTGTATAGCTGCTGGTGACATTAGCAAGCTTCTTCTTCTCTAGTGCCTGCGGAGAGACACCGTTTTACATGAATGATGCATTTTGTGTGGCGGTTAACACAACATGCCACATTACTGCAATGATTACGGTTCGGACATTTGTCGCATTCAACCCCCATCTTTTTTCTCTCCTTCTCCTTCCTTCCTGTCAACTCTCTCCACAGTTGCTATATATTATTATAATAAAATTACCGTTGCTAGATAAATGTGACGTATACTGTGAACTTTCTACGCCATCATCAGAGACTAACGTTAGCGAAGCGGCAAACTCTCACAGTAACAAACGAGCATGCTCAGATAAGATCTTATCTTTTATATACATTATACATGGTACAACGAATTTACAGTGTGAATGCATGATGCGTGTAAATAAAATTATTTTTCTTAGTCGTTGCATTTCAGGCAGTCTTTTGCAATGTGAATATCGCACATGTTTATATCGCGATGGCGATGAAAATAGGATTCTTTGGTTAGCATTACTACATACATACAAATCATAATATATACGGCTACATGAATTATATATAAATGTGCAATAAATATGGATGGTATACTTTATTTAATTTCCAAGTGTTCAATAACAGTGTATAATAATATTTATACTTAAGCACAGTATCAGTTTGCCAGTCTCCACTGGTAAAGGTATTGATTAAATATCTTATACATTTGCTTTTATGTAGTTAAACCTTTTCTCATTAAGCTGTTGCATACAGTATTTTCTTTTTTTTCAACTTTTTCTTCAGCTGCATTAAAACTGAAAATAACTCTAAACATGATCTAGCAGGTCTCTGGTTGAGTAACACATTATTACCCTTGAAGTTTATCAGAAACATGCTGTACAGCGGTTTGCAATATTCACAGACAGAAGACAGAGAGTGTGTCAGTGTGTGTGTGTGTTTTTGTGTTTAGGCTATTTGTTAGTGAACAGCGACAATAGCCCAACTTGATCACTTAAGGTGGACTAACCTTTAAGGTGGACCAATAGAATCTGCCTGTAGTGAAACATGCAAACTTAATCAATCAATATAGACACTGCTGAAAAGTTCAAAACATATAAAATAATTGTAATATTTTAGGGTGAGGTGTAGGGTATATAACAAAAATGAAGTACACCTGAGACTTCTACTTAAGACGAAATGTTTAAAGACATTGTTTGTTTACCCAGCCTTGCATAAAAAAAGCAGGGCAGGTAATTTTCATGAACAATGAAATAGAGTACCTTCAGAGTATTTTAAAGAGGAAAAACTCTAATCCTTCAGCAAATCATTCATGATTTCAGGAGGGTTGAATCTGTATACCGTATTTTCCGGACTACAGAGCGCACCTAAATATAAGCCGCACCCACTAAAATTTGAATGAAATATATATTTTGTCACATATACGCCGCATCGGACTATAAGCCGCCGATATTCAGGCTGAGAAATAAGTAAATTTGACAGAAAGATTTTGTACCGTAAGTGTTTATTCATATACCTGAACTGATTGTTTCCGAACAGTGCCGCAATAAAAGTAGCAATAAACGCTGCAATAAAGGCGCTGATAAAGAAAACAGAAAAGTAATTGATGGTTTTATCCATCTTCCTCCTGTGCACTAAAACTAATTTACTTTATTTTTCTTCCTCCTGCGTACTGAAACCAATAAACACCAAATCACTGTCACCTTTTCTTCCTGCACACTGTTAAAGCGCAACTGCACAACTATTAAAGTCGCTTCATTCTCCCATGGACCGAAGCCACAAGTCACTATTTATCTTCCTCCTGAGCATTTAAAACTAATGAACACCAAACCACTGTCACTTCATTTCTTCTGCACACTGAAGCCACTGAAATCTTCATCACATACTGTCTGTCCATAGATTCATTAACGGCAAGCTGACGTGCAGCCGCTCTGTTTCCTTCACGGATAACCAGATCGATGGCATTCGACTCAAAAGCTGCATCATAGGAATTTCTTTGTGGGTTTTCCATTTTGAGGGGGTGAGGGTGTAATAATATTATATACCCCCTGTGGGCTGAAGAAAAATTCATAGAAAAGCCGCATCTCTGTATAAGCAGCATGGTTCAAAGTATGGGGAAAATGTAGTGGCTTATAATCCGGAAAATACAGTAATAAATAAATAAATAAATGGCAACCATACGAAATGTTAAAACAAAAGAAGAGTAATACACTAATAAAAGGGTGTACTGACTTTTGTTGTTCGTTGATAAATATGGACACTATAGCTTAATTAGTCATTAATGTTTGAGAGTTGGCTTTTTTTCTTCCTTTTTTTCCTTTTTTGGTTTTGTCTAAATACAAATAAAATTGTATTAATAAGAACAGGATTTGTAATCACTTAACATTTTAGTGATACTGACCAGGGTGTTGTGCCAAAAAAAAAGGACCAAGCCGGGGCCAGAAAAAGGTCTGGATCTCTTGCCAACACTTTGTGAAAAACACTTTTGAAGTAACTATTGAAGTCTCAAAAATACACTTGAGTCTGGCAGAATCTGAAGCAGAAGAGTTTATTTTGCTTTTTCAGACAGCAACAACAATAAACTCGAGCAGGTCCCAGAAACCGTCTGATTCTTTGCTCGACAGCCCTCTTTATATACCCAGTGGGGCCCCTCCCGTCGGACTGAGTCACCACCTACTTTTTAAAAAGTGACTCTTTGACCCTATCAGAAATATTGGTGCTTGTCCAGACATGTCTTGTACACGTCTGGACGTGCCTGGGTGGGGCTTTTTGGGGGACACCAGTATCTTTGGGTCCTTTCCAAAGTGTATTCTTAAAAACTGTTCTACCTCACAACAGGTTGAACTTGGATAAACATCAGAAGACATGTTATGATTTGTTTAAGCATAGACTAAGACATGATTTAGCACCACGTATGTATGTTTTATGTAGGTTCAAAATTAACCACAAGGGCTGTGGTCAGTTTTGTTATAAAAACAGGGGCTCCTGGGGTGACAGTGTGGATTCATACATTTAATAAAATGAAACCACATCTGTCTCAAAATGGTTTCTATGTGGATTGATCGTAACGTTAAGGGTCCCAGACATGATCCATCTAGAAGACATAGAAACAAGGAAACTGCCTTGTTCTTGTATTGTCGGGTGTCCAGCAATGTAATAAGGATAACGTTAAGGCTAACACTGGGTAAAATATAGAATAGAGTAAAAACTCTCAAACTTTGTCCTAAATCAAGTTTTTATGTTTAAACGGTTGTGTGAAGTAAAACATTTAATAAAAAAATAAAGTTTAGAAAGGACACAAGGATCCTGGTGTCAAGTGAAAATTACCTAAAAGAGACCCTCCCAGAAAATGTCCAGACTTGCACAGTCCCAAGACAAACACAACAGAGTAAAGAGTCTCTCTTTAAAAAAAGTAGGTGGTGCCCAAGTCAGAGAGGCGGAGCTATTACATGTGATGAGTGGATCACTATTTATCAGGTACTGGTGTACAGTTGTAGCTGCCACGGTGGACAACATCAGCAACATGGATGTTGCACTGAAGAAGGTTTTTAACAGCGGGGTGCTTCACTCGTACCCCAAACCTGCTGATTATTGTACGCAATGATGGTCACATATGACAACTTCCACAAAGACAGGAGTTTGTTAACATCATGACCTTGTTGTACACCTCAGTCCTCCATACATCCAGTGAAAGGTCCCTCACTGTTGTTTCTGATGCCTGGGACAGGTTGGAGAAAGCAGCAGTCGGCAATGCAACAGAACAGGTTGCATTGCCGCACCTTCGAGTTGAGGAAGACGGATCGGATGACCAGGACGAGGCAGAGGAACATTTAAGTTCAAAATCATAGAATATCTGAAATGAAGTATGTTTGTCTAGACACTACTTTGATGTATTTTTAGCCTCCATCTGACAAAAAGCATGCCAATAAGTCAGCCTTAATGGAGCTGTTGAGGGCCGACAGCTTCTTCAGGCAACAACCACTAAAAACAGCGCCCTCCCGATCACTGAACGGGTCCAGAAAGAGATTGAAATCTACAGAAGTCTGACTTTAAGACCCTGTAGCCTCTTGGTGGGAGGAAGCAGGACAGCCTGCCATACTGTCTGCACTTTCAAACAAGGCCAAATCGACACCATCTGGGAGATGCCGTATTGTCAGAGAAAATTTTTGCAAAAGAATTGCTGATGTTTGATGCTGAAGTTTGTTGTTTTCAATTTAGTGCTAAAAGAAATTTAGTATGCCACATAATCCATACCATACGTCCAACAGGAAGTTAGCCATATTGAATTTTTCGTCCGTTTTTGCCATTTGCAGTTGTACTTTAACAAACTCCTCCTGGAGACTTGATCACAGGGACTTTAAAATAAGTTGGTGTCATCCAAAGATCTTTGTGATGATCAAACACTCGCTATTTCATGGAACCCCATCCATGTGTCACCACGAAACAAGTTGTTGTTGTAACGTGACTCTTTGTCCAATCCGCCCCAAATTTCACATGCTTAATCGCAGTTGTGGGCTGAACGCTATTGAGTCACGGTCATAGCACCACCTACTGACCTATGATGTGGTCTACACATGATATACAGCAAGGTGGCATATAATTCATGGGTGTTCAATGTGCCACATAGTGGACACATTGAAACAGGAAGTTATTGTAACTCGACTCTGCCCCACATGCTTGACAGGATTTCCGACCTGAACACATCTAAATATCAGTATTGAGCTAGTCATAGCGCCACCTACTGACAACAGGAAATCAGCCTCGTGTGACAAACGTCATTTACTTTAGACAAAATTTACGTGACGTGATCTACACATGATATACAGCAACATGACGTATAATTAGTGGAGTTTCTCTAGCGCCACATTGTAAATGTGTTAATGTTTTTTTCACATATTTAAGAATACTTTAAATGGTTATGCTTTAAGGTGTTGAGAAAGCTGATCTACAGAGTGAATCACTTCTGAGTCAAACTTCGGTGACGAAGCATTTTGAAGCTTCTGCGAAGGCAGCCGAGGCTCATGGGTATTGTAGTAGCCATCCGCCGTATGAGTCTTTGCTTGTACTTGTACTTCACTTGAGAATTTCCATTTCATGCTACTTTTTACTTGCATTGCACTACATTTAAGAAGGAAATATTGTACTTTCTACTCCACTTCCAGGCCTAGGTACCAAACGGATTGATTCGGTACCATCAAGTTTTTAAAAAATGCCTCGTCATATGGTACATCAGTAATGGGATGTTGGATCAAAGTATGTAACCTGCAGGTAAGACCAGACAAAACTATATCAAAATATCGAAGATAATAACCGTGGGCTCCTGTGTTATGTTCAGTGTTATGGTCATATAGAGACAAACTGTTTTTATGTCAAATGACAGGCAATATCATTACCTTGTATACTTTAATACAGCTTTGTCTTACCTGCAGGATGTGTTTTTTGGTCCAACTTCCTGTTACTGATGAAGCTGCTGTAGACACTACTGCTGCTTCCAGCATTAACAGACAATAAACTACACAAAACAACCACCATAAAGTGACAAAAACATGTATGCTAATGCTAACTAGCACTCAACATACTTTCATATGTTTGTCATGTTAAGATTAGCTTGATGGTGTCAACAGTGTGAAATAAGTAAAAATTGGTATCGACAAAAGTATTGTTTAAGAACCAATATCAAAGTCAAGGTATCAGTACCGGTATCGAAAACTTAACGATATCGGTTCGATCCGCTACTTTTATTTGACTTTTCAGATAAACAATAGATAACTAGCTTTTAAAATACAACACAGTGTTAAAGATTAAACTAGTAGTTTCCAACGTTTTTAGCTATCGACGTATTACAGAAACAGTTACCTCTAAAAAACACTTTGGGAACCAGCGGTCTTAACGCAACTCTATAATCGTACTATTCAATTTAAGAATTCATTCCACTAACATACCTTATAACCGTTTCCAAAATTATCGATGACGAAGACAAAACTAACAAAACAGGTCTATTAATGATATGTTTAGTCAACTGACAGAACAATGAAAGTACAACTGGATCACTACATTGATCTACTCAATGCGCGTACCTACGTCGCTCTGTAGCTCTGCAGCGCCCCCTGTCCGATTGCGCCAAAAAGACTCCATTGAATTTACAGAACACTGCTTTTCAGCGCCATTAAACTGCGGCCAAACATACACTCAAATAGTCACAGCCGAGAAGCTCATTTACAACTTTCAGTGATTTGGTGAAACGCGTCGCCATTTTTCACACGGACTTGTGAACTGCCAGCGACCAGCTTCGCTCGCCAAACACTCTCCCAGCAGTCTTTCCTCTGTCTGGGCAGCTTCCAGTTGTGGAGGCACCCTGAGCCGCTCCGGTCGGCCGGGCCGTCAGCCCCCCCGGACGTTAACCGACGTGTTTACTGAGTCGGAAACGTGACCTGAACTAAAGTGCTCAATAAAAAAAAGCGGGATTACCTTTTAACGGTGCTGTCTCGGCATCCTCCGGTGGCCGCTGTGCCGACGCTCCACGTTAAAATGGCTGCAACAACAGCGGTGTGGATGACAGACCAGAGAAGAGAGGCGGAGGCAGCCGGGGAGCGAGGCGGGGGCGGGCTCTGTTAGCCCCGGTGGGGGTGGGGAGCAGGCACGAGAAAAACAAGAAAATCAACTTAAACAAAATAAATAAATTTAAAAAAACATACCAGAAGTAACAATAACGTAAAAATCTACGTTATATTTCACAAGCAAAAAAATATTTTATAAGTAAACGTTGGTTCTTCAAACCCAGAAACATGAAAGCAACAGTGGGTTGTGACGTCATAGTGAGGCTGGGCGGGGCTTGCGCTCACAAAAGGATCACGTGGGGTTTTTTGCGTCTTGTTGCGTTCAATGTGATTGAATGCTATGTTAGCATTATATTAGAGCTGCTTAGCATAAGCCTACTTAGCATCTGAAAAGTTGTTTTTATTATTATTATTATTAATGTTTCCACAAACGTTGAACACTAATTCTGTAATTAAAATAATTTTATTGATACAATAACTAACTAACAACTCATCGCAACGCCACCCTTTGGCTTGTGGACTCCTGTTTTGAAGTCTCAAGTTTGCAATTGACCATCGCTATTTCTGATTTTTAGAGCCATTAATCATATAAGGAGGGTGGAGCTAACGCTAGCTGCTATCTTAGTTGGCACAGTGCATTAACGGTCTATGGTTAACTGTGACAATGCTAAAGTTTTGGCTAGCAAAAAACAGGTTTAAAACAAAATTACACGTTAGAGGCTGAATAACCCGACTAAAACACTACAATTAACGTTGTTAAGCGTGTCACATAAATCGAGGCCCATCTTAAGCAACCGTAAAACAACAACGCCAAAGTCTGACTGCCGTATAACAGGTTACAAAGCAATCTGGTAGAAGGGAGAAGCATAGGGTCTGATATGCAGAATTAATAATGATTAATGCAATAAGAGTTAAATGATTAAAGCACTTGTGATTGTATATGTTGATTTCATGTCATAGCTAAAGAATAAGAGGATTATTTGATAGAAAATATGTAATGATTAAACAAGGCTAAGAGAATTGAAATTGAAATGTATTAACTTACGATGATGAGAAGTTAAAACTATGAAGATGAATGTACTACTGACTTGGGTCATGACCGGAAGTAGTCAGTTTAGGATGTGTAAAAGCAGAAGTGAAGAAATATAGTAGATGAACTCTCAGTACAACATCCAATGACGGCAAGCATTACGAAATAGTAGCATGAATGTATGTGTACTTTGATGACTGTAAGAAGTTAGGTTTAAGGTGTGCTTCTACTTCAATCCAATCCACTTTATTTGTATAGCACGCTTTATAAACACAGGGTTACCAGACTCTGGTAAGACCAAGTCTGATAACTGTGGATCAACAGTGCTCATTAACTGAAAACACACTATAACAGTGTAAGTACGTTTTATTATAAATGAAAGTTTTAAGCCTACTCTTAAACTGTGGAGAAGAATTGTGGCTTCTGGAAAGGCCCTCAGATAGAAGGGACATCAATGATTCTAGACCCCAGAAGATTACGCTCTCCTCCTCTGACTGAGTGATGATAATACCAAGGGGCAAGTCACCTGCACAGCTGTGCATCAAATGGCTAAAAGACACATCAGCGTTGTTGCTCAGTGTTGCCAGATGCATCCCTCGACCTCGTCATCAGAGGTGAGCAGATTGAAACAATGAACTTTCTACCACCCTGTGTGACTCATTCTGACACACTGACTCCTGCATTGACTATTGTACAGTGTAATCTGCCTTTACAGAGCATCTAACCTCAACCTCTAGCCTCAACAGATATATACTCATACATTAAAACGGAGATGTCATTGTGTACAAGAGTAACTTGTTTGTAAGTTTAGCAGGACAATCTGTATTTTCAGACACCCTGCCATCTTTTGGTATTGTTTCCTTTGGGATTGGTGTTATGCTGACACCGGTAGTCTGCCTATGGTATTAGGAAATAAAAGATGTTGCTTTGTCTTGAACCCAAGTGACTTCATCCATGAAAACAAAATGATCCAAATTGTTACCCATAATTAAGCAAAGAATTATGCAGTGGCTTACTACATTTAAGAGTTTGTGTTGGCATATCACAATAACCACTGTCCTGGTTCACATCTTACCTGACGAATCGCACATATCAGGTCACATGGAATGGCTCCATGTCCAAACCCTGCTCTCTTGACACTGGTGTCCCCCTAGGCTTAGTACTAGAACCACTTTTGTTCTCCCTATATACTAGATCTATAGGCCCGGTAATCACATAACATGACTTCTCCAATCACTGTCACATGGACGACGATAATTTGTCTTGTATTGCTATTGGTACTTCATAAGACATCAAATTGAGGTAAACAGGAAACAGTCTTCTCGGAGTAAAAGTTGACTAACGTACCACAGTATTATACTTACTTGAACAAACGTACAGCTAAGATAACTATTACTGTGATTAAATTGAGTGCTTTAATAACATAATTATTGTGATTTCTATAATGAATTTAATCAATACAGTTTTTTCCACTGTGAATCCATGAGATAAATGCTGCTGTTGATTTGTCGTGTAAAAATTCTTAGGGTCTCAGATTGAAGAAGTTAAAATTATCTCAAAATCAGATCAGAAAAAAACTTCTCTTTGGTGTCAAAAAATCCCCTCAGGAGTCAGAGTTCAGAGCAGCAACGAAGTGTTCTTTTATTGCCAGGCAAGAAAAGGAGAGCACATCACAAAACACACAGTGTGTATCAGAGATGACACGGAGATGCTCTAAGATGGCTCTGACCTGCTGGGGCTTCTGCCTTGTCTTTTATACCCTTTTTGTTCACGCCTATGCCCTTGGGCCTATGTGACAGTTGGCACAATATCGTTACACCATTAGATAAGTTTCTAGATTCTCATTGGTTTACTTTTATCAGCATTAGTCTCAGCTGAGGCAGGTGGCACAGCTGTGCTTGTCTGCTCATGAGGCTCTTCTGCACCGGTGGCTCCCCTCTTTTTTAAAGACTGTTTCTTGTAAGCTTTACACCAATAGCTTCACAATTCCCTCTGGTCTTATTTTTTTAAGTTCTTACTGCCTGTTTTACACCCTTATTTCTAAACTTTCTTCTAAGGATATTTTAAAAAAATAATAAAGTTTAATACACACACTTCAAATTTTAACAAGGATTCAAGGATTCAAGGATTTTTATTTGTCATTACAACACATGTAAACATGGGATGCAACGGAATTGGTTTCCCCTGGTCCTGGAGCAGCCCAATTATCCAAATATAAAATAAAATTTAAAAAAATAAAATAAAATATATATATACATATGTATATATAGAACATAAAATATCAAAGTTTTACATTTAAGAAAAAGTATATACAATGAATAGAAAAACAACAACAGTAACAGTATAACACCATGGTGATGTGTGTGCGTGAGTGTCCAGGTTGTGCAAACAACTGCATTGTGCAAAGAAAAAGTGATTGCAGTGCAAAGTATTTTTGTGTTATTGTCTGTGCATCTGTGGTGGTGGGGTCCAGATGGGGGATGGGGGGTGGGGGTGGAGGTGGGGTTGGGGATGGGGATGGGGGGCAGGGGCTACAGGGGTCCTCCAGAGTTCAACAGTCTCACAGCTTCTGGGAAGAAGCTGTTCCTCAGTCTGGTGGTCCTGCTCTTAATGCTCCGCAGCCTCCTGCCCGAGGGGAGAGGGGCAAACAGAGCATGTGCGGGGTGAGTGGGGTCCTTCATGATGCAGGAGGCCCTTTTCCTGCACCCGGAGGTGTAAGTGTCCGTGGTGGTGGGTAGGCTGCATCCCACAGTCCTCTGTGCAGCTTTGACCACCCTCTGCAGAGCCTTTTTCTCTGCTGCAGAGCAGCTGCCATGCCACATGGTGATGCAGGTGCACATGACGCTTTCCACCACACATCTGTAGAAGGAGGTCAGGACTGAGCTCCCCAGTCCAGCACGCCGCAGCTTCCTGAGGAAGTAGAGGCGCTGGTGTGCCTTCCTAACCAGATAGGAAGTGTTGGTGCTCCAGGTGAGGTCGTTTGCAATGTTCACGCCCAGGTACCTGAAGCTGGAGACCACTTCCACCGCTGTCCCTCCGATGTGCAGGGGAGGGGGGAGATGTCTGCCCCTTCTGAAGTCCACGATCATCTCCTTGTTCTTCTTCACGTTGATGCAGGGGTTGTTTTCTCTGCACCAACCCTCCAGGTGTTCCACTTCCTGCCTGTAGCCCGACTCATCGTTGTTAGCGATTCGTCCAACCACAGCTGTGTCATCTGCGAACTTCACGATCCGACAGCTCGGATGTCTCGCTGAGCAGTCGTGTGTGAGCAGAGTGAACAGGAGGGGGCTCAGCACACAACCCTGGGGGGAGCCTGTGCTGAGGGTGATGGTGGAGGAGGAGATGTCGTGGATCTTCACAGACTGCGGCCTTTTCGAAAGGAAGTCCAGCACCCAGTTGCAGAGTGTAGAGCTCAGCCCGAGTGTGGTCAGTTTCGAAACCAGGGTCTGCGGTCTGATGGTGTTGAACGCAGACGTGAAGTCCACAAAGAGCAGACGAACATAAGAGTCCTTCTTCTCTAAGTGGGTGAGGGCTGTGTGGACCACAGAAGAAATGGCATCCTCTGTGGATCGATTCTTCCTATATGCATACTGGTGTGGGTCCACAGTGACGTAGATGCAGTCTTTGATGTGGGCCATCACCAGTCTCTCGAAGCACTTCATGACTATCGGTGTGAGGGCAACCGGCCGATAGTCATTCAGGCCTGTCACTGTGGAGGTTTTGGGGATGGGATGATTGTGCACTGAGTGAGTGCTAAATCAAACATTCTGTGGAGTATACATGAAACTAAATCAAACATCTTGTGAAACATGAAATATGATTAATCTGATTATAACATTGTTTTACCCTACTAGCTTCATCATATAATATCACATTAAAATCATCCTGCAATGCAATTGTTGTTCTCTTTGGCACATCACAAGTCTTTAACAAACATTATACCACAGATTCTACGTTTTAAATATGTTTTTTCATCATACAACATGTTAGTTAAGCTATATCAATGTAGGAGTTTTATATAATTCATTTAGTGTGATGTTTCCATATGATGCACTTTCAAGGTCTCCGAGCACCAAGCTTTGTTAGAGAAGTGTTTGTGAGAAGAGATGTCAGCCTGACCCAGTTGTCTGTGCTGCTTTTCTCCATGTTAATAAAGAAGTGCTCATATCAGCCAGCCTATTCAGAAAATACTCTTCAGTGATTAAAGCCATTCCTGTTGCACTGATAAATAAGATTAAAAAAACTTGTATATTGTTAATTGACAATATCAAACTTATCAAGATCAGCTATCACAAAGGAATATTTTCCTCCTCCAGATAAAAGTCATTACAAGATTATGATAAAAGAAATGTCTTAATGAGAACAAGGCGTACTTATAAAAATGTTCAGCGGAGACAAGAATGGGAGTTGTTTTTTTCATATTGGGATAAAGAAATCTGGGTGAAATCTGGTGCCAAAAGAGAAACAAAGAGTTGCAGTAATTGATGCAGGAGCGCATGGTTGACATTTTCTAGGTCAGAGACACAGAGAATTGATCTGTGTTTAGAGAGTGCAGAGATTGAAACCTCAGATTTAATGGTCAGATTTCTTATTTTTTCAAACTTCAATGCTTATTGGATATGATTTTTTGATTTAACAAAGGGGGATAATATGGCCAGATATGGAAAAAAAGGTTAAATGCTTTGATCCAAATAATATGACACTTATTCAGCTGAAGAAAGTTTTCTCTGGGATTTATGTCCTGAAGACAGTTATTTAGGTCAGTTAGTTAATTGTAGTTAGACTCTAGATAGCATAAAAGGTTGTTTTTTTGATAACATGACCTAAACATGAGCATGTAGATTAAGAAAAGCATTGAACCAAGTATAGAGCCTTGGGGAACCCCACAGGAGCTGAATCTGTTGGATAAATGTAAAGAAAAATCTATGAACACTGTGCACTGGTGAGATCAGATTTTAGTGGAAATGCCATAGAAATAATTGCCATTTTTATCTGCATAACAGCTTGTGTGCCAGTTAAATATGTTTTTTTTGTATTTATCATTTATGTTTCTTTTTATAGACAGTTGTATAACAACAATATATCTGTTATTCTATATTCAAAGCTGAAAAACATTGTAGTAAAGTAGTGAACACCCATTTGATAGGAAGGAGACTTCTGGTCCAAGAGACAAAAGTTGAAAAGAAACAACAGAAGACAAGTCAATCTGCAGTTGACGGTTTAATATCAGCGCTGAGGAGACCGAGATATTCTCATTTGAGTTGTAATAATTGTATATCCGTTTTTGGCAAACCCCACATCTGGAAACCTTTTACTCATAAGGACCTCCTATATTGCATCTCTATTGTCTTTGAAGAGGCCCTTATGTACCTTATCTGTGACACTGCTTAGGAGATTCAGGTACAACAACATTTAAGTGTCATAGATCACACACCATGTTTCCTTTTGGTCCTCTGCCCAAATTATGTCCAGATGTGTGGCTGTCAAACTGATAGATGAATACAAACATATGTCTACACAGGACATAAACTCTTGTCAAATACATCCTAACAGTCAGTCTGTCCAACTCTGGACAGACTTGAGCCAGATGTCTTCACCACTACTGGCTAGATTATAATGACATTTGATATTTATGTTTGTAACGATTACTAATGATAATTCAGATTTCATAACCGTTTAACTTGACCAACACTTTAGTCACCTAAATTATCTTGCCACATACATGCTGTGGATATTTGTGATTCACAGTGAATGAATCTAATTATTTTTGTAACCCCCAAGAACTTTAAAGACAACACTCTGAGCCCAGTACAATGACCTTTTTGTCCAACAAAGACATTCTGAGTGACAATATTTACACGCCTCAAGAGGGTATGAACCTCATTGCTAGCAGAAAAAAGGTTTACCACAACACTTTCTCAACAGCCAAAGGATCAAAGAAATACACTGAGTCTGGCAGTTCCATGCAAGAATAGATTTACTGTGAATCATATTCCTGCAGGCACTGGCTTATAACTTCTCCTTGCTTTCCCAATTCTAGGTATTTTCCACCACTAGTTATAAGTCTTGTGCAAACTGGGCTATTTCGTACACCATTAGTAATGATTAATTAAATATTTAAAAATACTTCCTGTCTAGAAGAAGTAGTTCTGAACTGATGTTTCGGTCCACCATCTTATTATCAGTTATAGTACACAGATTTGAGTTCTGTAAGAAACTCATTTTTTTACAAAAGAGAAAAGACTGAGGGTCATAGAACAATTACTAAAAGAGAATTATTTGCTTTATTTGCAATTAATATTGAGTCAAAGTCATTAAACAGATTCCTAATACCGCTGATGCAAAGTAACACACACTATGTGGCCAAAAGTATGCAGACAGCCCACCATTCAAGCCACATGTGATGTTTGAACATATGATTCGAGTACTATAGGCGTTAATCTGCTACTATACCAGCCTCCACTCTTCTGGTTTCATGCTGTCCATCAGATGTTGGAACCTGTCTGCAGGGATTTGCTCCCATTCAGCCACAAGAGCATTAAAAATGTCAGCCAATGATGTCGGATGATAAGCCTCGGCTCATAGTCGGCTTTCCATCTGAGGTCAAGACTTTGTTCAGTTCAGTCAAGTTCTTCCACACCAAAAATGGGAAAAACATTTCTTTACGAACTTGTCTTTGTGAATGAGGGCATCGTCATATTGAAACAGGACAGGGCCTACTTGTGTCCATATAGGGCATATGGTAAAGCACAGGTAATACACGTTAAAGTCTTATTCTAATAACCCACATGCTAGCCTTCCTGTGACTGGACCTTGTGCTTTATATTTTAATCTTTAGAGAAAACCGCCAACCGTCATACAAAACATTAGTACATCATAAACAAAACAGCAACAAGTCCGTGTGTCTTTATCCAAACACCCTGATCATCTTCTGTCTGTCAGTAACTCCATCCACGAGTTTATCCGTCAGTCGTCGACTTTGCATACTCGTCGGCAGAACGTCCAATGATGTTCCACTGTGTTTTCATTGGATCGTTCGCTCATGTGGTGAACACGTGTGTTGCGTATCCTGAAACCCTGGAAAAAATAATGACACAGACAAACTGAGTCGGTTTTTGCCACCCAGCCATGATTCAAAGAACTACAATGTCAAACAGGCAACGCATCTATTTTGAACATGAAAAGACTTCAGAAGCGTGGACTTTATTTGCTGCACACATGCAACACACGTGTACATGATGAGACGTCTGCCTTCATGTTTTCTACAAAATAAACACTGCAATTTTGATCCCAAGTTTAAATGTTACACATGTTAACCATCAAGAAGGCGATCTAAACATGTTTCTATACATGATGTCGAAGATGAAATAAAAGCTACGTACAGCTTTGGAGATGAAGTCGAGCAGGTGGACACGCAGGCTCACTTCCTGTTGGTGGTCACATGGTCCGAAGGTGAAGGACACTTGATAGTCTCTGGTGTCCATCATGTGTTTGTTCCACTTTGTGAAACTGCTGGAGATGGACTGCAACACGGCATGGATCTAAAGACAGAGAGGATGAGTCATGTGACCACCAGACAGGAGCTTAAGATAACGGTACATATCATCACGTCTGTGCGTCACGGATATTCTGCCGCAGCTGGTCCCACTGACCTTGGTGGTGATGGTGAGCTGGTTGATGATGACTGCGACGGGGTTGGAGTACTTGGACAGCTTCCTGGTGCTGGACAGCTCCACCACCTCCTCGTAGGTGTCGGTGGGGTAGGGCAGATGGGGTTTGGGGTCTCCCAGGCACTGGATCAGGGGCTCGATCTGATAGAAGTCAGCCTCCTTCCTGAGCAGCTTGGTCTCCTTGAAGTTGGAGGGCAGCGTGAGCTCTGACGTGCGCAGGAAGTTGAGGATGTAGCTGAAACAGCAGAAACGGAGACAGGATCAAACCAGACTGTTGATCCAATGATTCTGTAAAAATCTGAGCTAGCAGTTAAACTGAGGGCAGGAGTTGAGAGAGGTGCTGCACATTCATACTGCTTCTAAGTATATCAGAGTAACAGAACTTTGTTTCAGTTTGTTTGTTCCTTTCAGTATTTAATCTCAAAACTTGATTCAGTTCTCTTTATTAATGTCAACATATCCCATTAATCACCAAAACAACAAGGTGTTGATCCATCTATCAATACTTTGATGTTTCTACTGAAGATGAACATTTTTTTTAAAACTAATCATGCCGGATCATTTTTGAGAAAGGCTGAATCATTTCCTTAAACAGCTGGAAAACAAACAGAAGGAAACAAAGCATTTGTTGGGCTATTTTCAGTGAGTATTTCTGCTGCAGGAGCGTGTGTGAGTGTGTGTGTGTGTGTGTGTGTGTGTGTGTGTGTGTGTGGGGGGGTCATTAATGTGTTTTCAATATTTTTGACAACAATCGGGCTCTACGGCACAGATGAAAAGGATTTATCAGGGATTTGTTGACAATAAGAAAAATGCAGAATAGCACCAGACTCATCCTTTAACTTAGTGATTAAATCAGAAAATGTGAAGGAGGCCACATCAGGAGACTGAAGGAAACAGACTCAGGAAGGCTCACAGGAAAGCACCTGGTGGCTGTCCTCTGTAGAGCGGCCATTTTGGATTCAGGTTTGGCTTCTTTGAGCTTTAAACACCTTATTTATCTTATACTTTATCTTATATCCTTCATGCAGCCCCACAGCTCAGCCTCTGTCTGAAACAGATCATTGTAGCTCCTGTCTCTTTATTAAGGCCCCCTACTGACGAGCCCACTCTGTTCTGATTGGTTCATTTCTGGAAGCTCCGGAGACTACGTCAACAAACCATGAATCAAACTATAGTAGAAGGATTTCGCTACTTTTTCTCGTTATAGACGAAGCCCTGGGTTTTGACTTGCAGGGAGAATTTTTGAACTTTTACCATGCAGACTGAATATATGCACATGCATATGGTGGCTACTCAGTTTACTACAGGGTGACTCTGTCAAGACTCATATGAAGAGCTAGCTGCAGATTAACATTAACAAACACACACTCACCGAAACAGTGGGCCATCACGGTCTATGAAGTAATTTCCGTGTGCGTCCCTGACGGTGGGGAGGTCTCCTCTGAACATGGCTCCCAACATGGAGTCTGGGTAGCGCTGCAGCGTGGACAGAGACGTGCTGTACACACAGCCGCCCACATTCAGGGTCACTGGCTCTCCCATCTGAGCAGAGCAGGAAGAACAGTCAGATACAACACGGTGCACCGCGAACAAATTAAGTGTTCTCGGGAGTTTGAACTCTGTCTGAACTGTCTGAATAGGAGGACGCAGCACAAAACAGCAAATCTTCCTGACATCAGCAGCTCGGCTGATTTCACTTAAGGCCTTTGCACACCAGACATGTATTTTTTTTGTGTGATTAATTCACATATTGGTCACCTCAGTCATGGTTTTTTTTTATCCAGTGTCTCTTTTTCATGCTGTGAGGCTGAAGTCCTGTAAATCCAATATGTGGTGAATCTTGTGATATATAATATATATAATGTGGGTGTTATTTCCAACCTTGCGGGTGAAATTAATCATTACAGATGATTAATTTGTCCCATCTCCCGTGATGTCTGCCTTCTTTCGACCCCGGTTTCTGTTGAAACCATGACTAAGAGGGGTGTGGTGTGATTATATGCTTTCTGACTTGTGTAAAAAGGTTAATGAGTGTATGCAGCTGGACACAAAATGTTTCTACATACAATATTTTTCGCAAGTCTAGACGTACTTTTACTGTTGAGCAAAGCAGAATTCATCACCATACTATTGTTTGAAGACACATTTAAATGTTTTTTGAACCTATCTTTTAAGTCAGAGCAAGCTGCCAACTCTGATTTTAGTACCACAGCATCCCAACATGTACAAAGTAGATATGAGATATAAAGTTAGCCTGAGTTGGCATCCTTTAATGGAACCTAAATCTATTTGATTTGAAGGTTAGTTTAGATTTACAGGAGTACACAAAAACACAGAGCAGCATCAAAGCTGTGCCATCATTTAAATGTCAGGCATGTTCAACGGGCCAAAGGGCAAACACACACACACACACACCATGTGTCCCAGGTCTCCATTCTCCATCTGCTGCACTGAGTCCACTGTGTTGTTTCTCTTCAGGTCAACACCTACAACAAGAGGAGACAAACAGCCTGTGAGATGGTTGCCATGGTGATAAGCATCCAGCTGATGCAGCACATTGCCATGGCCCAGACATCATCTGGCTGTTTAGTCTTGCGGTCCTGATTTGTCCACACACTGCCTGCCAATGAGATACAGGAGGAGGAGCGCTGGACCTTGTTTTTTTTAAATCCTGTATCAAATCTTCTGCGAAACAAACACGTAAAACAGATGAATGAGCCTCACTGCAACTGATTAATGAAGGCTGTGATTGAATCATTGATTACAAATCAGTCTCAGCTGTGGACACAAATGAATATCTCTCAGTACCTCACGTTCACGTTCAAGACCTTAAAACAACCAAAGAGAGCAAAATCATCCATATCGTGATGAAAAATCACCTTCTGCTCTGAGACATTATGATGGGCACTTTTCACTACTCTCCCATATTTTAAATGGGACATGTCATGCACATCTCCGGGTCTGTTAGGTTTTATTCTGGGGCTCTACTGGAATATGATTACATGATTTACAGTTTAAAAAAACTTTTATTGGCTCTTTATGAAGCCTCTGTCTGCCGTTTTAGCTCCTGTCTCTTTAAGGATGAGCCCGCTCTGTTCTGATTGGTCAGCTTCCTGAAGGTTTCTGTCACCTCGAGAGGTTACGTCAACAAATTTCAGCACCTACCGCGTCTTGTTCTTTATTCAAAATGGAAACTTCCTAAATACATCCACACACGTTGGAGTCCGAATCTGATATGAAATATTTAACTGGACATCACAAACAACTCATAATCACAAGCAAGGAAGGAAGCAGAGGAAAAATAATGTGACTTAACAATATTCATGTGACCCCAATATTTTATTCTTAGTGTATGGCCCTCATGAAGCTCCATCTCTCTCTTAACATTTACGTTTGAAAGTCAAATTGGTTTAAATCAATAATTGATCCTAAAGGGGATTGAAAAGGGCAGCTTGTAGTGATGAACCTACTAACAATCGCCGCTTTTTACCTTTGGCTCTTTGGAACCTTTTAGCCTTTTACATGCTGGTTTTGTTTTTTTCCAAACACTGAACTTGATTATTTTCTAAATTAATCAATTACTTGTTTGGTCTGGTGGATGGTGAAAAACGTAGAACTCTTAGTACAGTTCATGATAAAAACTCACCCACAATCTCAAGCACCACACTCCCAGGCCTGCTGTTTTCTATGTGGATTAAAGTCAAATAGCTACAGAAATACAGTAACAGTTTTTTTCAACTCAAACCATTCAGGGCACTTCTGCATGGAAAATCCTACTTAAGTAAGTATTGTTAGCTAATTGTAGGCTAGTTAAAGTACTGCAGTAACAGTAGTAGTTTGGTCCCTCTGACTGATATATTATTATATATGACATCATTGGATTATTAATACTGAAGTATCAGTGTTAGAGCAGCATGTTACTGTTGTAGCTGCTGGAGGTGGAGCTAGTTTCAACTACCTTGTATACAGTTAGCTAGTTTAGTCCAGTGGTTCCCAAACTAGGGGTCGGGCCCCTCCAAATGGTCACCAGATAAATGTTTTTTCCACATAATTTTAATGCATTAAAGAGCACATTACATATAACCTGATGTGTGTGGTTGTTTATCTGAGCGCTGCAGCCTGTTTCTCTCCGTCTGAATGAAGCTAACGTTACATCCTTAGCTAACGCTAACTAGCTTAGCTAAGTTAGCATGATCCTTTAAAAGATTAAATTAGACTAAAAAAACTGTCTGCTCTTACCGATAACCACTCCATCACTGCTGCTTACACACACCGGTGACGGTAAGAGCTAAAAGCTAACACGTTTAGCGGCTCACATCCATGATTTACACCGCTGTCATGTTTAGACCACGAATATGACGACACTTCCGGTGCGACCCGTCAAAGAGTCGTTACTATGGAGATGAGAATAAAAAAAAGTAGTGGTTGGTATCTATGGTGTCTGAAAACCTTAATAACGTTGCATAAAGTGGAAATACTAATAAAGTAAAGTACAAGTATTTCACAAATGTACTTAAGTACATTACCGTAGTAAATGTACTTCCACTGCTGCTATTTTCTAATGGTATATATGTCAATAATAATAATAAAACACAGCATTTCACATTTATAATGGTATTATGTATTTGTTATAGTAGTAAAACTGTTGTAAAGTGGTTGTTTATATTTCTAATATGTAGAGACATGTAGTACCATCCTCCGACCACCTGGTGGCGCCAGCGGTTTGTCGGCTCACATAAACAAGGAAAATATTTAGTTTATTTGGGGCTACATCCTGTTGGCAGCTGCTGTGTGTTTTCTATGTACCTACAGAAAACCTGTGTCTGTTAGTTTCTACGTCTCTGTCTGGTATTAACACGCTGTGCTGGACGAGTTGAGGAGATTAAAACTCAGAAACATCCGCCTGAAGTTCCCGGGCTCGGTTCTGGCAGGCTGCGGTGTTAGCTCGTCCCATTAGCCACCGTGTGAACCGCTATGACCGCTGACTCAGTTCATCTTTCTGCGTATTTCAACTGTTGACTCAAACCGGACACTCTTCGTTCATCATGGCGAGTGAAAACACCGAGACCAACGCGGGTAACGATGAGGAATCTGGTCCTTCAAACGAGCACGACTATGCACACGCCGCCGCTACCGGTTTAACGTGCACGGAGGCGTCTTCCTGCTCCGGTGAACCAGCGCAGGAGAGCTTTACTACACCGGCTGAACCCGAGCAGAGCACGCCGGTTCCGCACCCCGTGTCCCTGTCTGTAGAGCTTCCAGAGCCGGCCGTGGGTGCGGAGGTCGACTGCCCCCTTGGAAGTTATGTGGAAACGGCCTCTTCGTCGCCGCGGACGGAAGAAGACCCCGCAAAGCCCGCAGCCTCTGAACTCCCCGCTGCCGTGCCCTCCGGTGCGCCGCGGGTCGGCCGTCGGCGTCCCAAACGACCCGAGGACAAGAACTGTTGCTGCTGCAAGACCGAGTTTGAGCGTCACGGTCGCAGCTTCAACCGGAGGGCGGTGTACACCTTCACCACCCCGGACACCGTGCAGTGGGCTTTCCCGGACACAGTCACGCATGAAAAGTCCTTTTTGTGCGAAACCTGCGCGCAAATCATCAGGAAGAAATGCACGCGCAAACAGAGCGGGAAGCGCACGCTGTGGCTGAAACCACCTGTTGCCAAGCAGGTGAGACCGAGACTCGAGTCATGTGCTGTTAAAGGACAGGTCCACCGTTTTCAAGTCCTTCTTAAAACAACAATCAGGAGCCCAAATGAACATTAAAAACATGTTTCCTGCTGTAATCATCCCTCCTGTTGATACTGTTCAGACCACTAGAAGATCCTAAAGTCTCCTCATGTGCAAAATGTCTCTAAAATTTTCTCAGAAGTTAATATGAAGCTTCAGACATCACAATTAGACCTTTTAACAGCCAGTTTAAATGATCACAGTGAGGAAAACCTCTCCCACTGTTCATATGAACACCTGACTGTTGTTTAAAGACACTTTTTTTAGGAACATTTTATGAAATTATGCTCCTGTCCTTTAATGGTGGCATCACAATTAAGATGATTCTGCTATATTGGCCTCAGTTTGTTCGCTGTGTCATCAATATATTCATGTCACACATTGGTTTTTAAATCACGTGTTTGTGTCCTTTTGTGTGTTGACTGCAGTCAGACGTGAAAGACAAGAAGAAGAAAGGCCGCAGGATGGGGAAGAAGAGCAAAGCAGCGCTGCTGGTGAGCAAGTCCTGCTACAAGGCCGCTTTAAAAATGCTCTGGTCTGCAAAAGGCGCCAGGAAGCCCATGATGGACTTCTGGAGCAAACAGCTGAAAGAGGAGGTGAGAACACGAGCTCTGCCTGGGTGTGTTAGTCCTGTTAGTCAGGACAAACATATCCTGTTTATATCATATAGTGTGTAGAGTTTAGTGGCATCTAGCGGTACGGACTTGGCAGAAATGGAATATAATATTCATAGGTATGTTTATTATCACCTGAAACTAAGAATCAGTGTGTTTTCGTTACCTTATAATGAGCCCTACATGGTGTCTACATGGTGCACCGCCATGTTTTTCTACAGTAGCCTCGAGCAGACAAACCAAACGCTGGCTCCAGGGACGTTCTCATATACGCTACACATCACTGTTTGATGCCACTCAAACCAACACAATGGTTCTTTTTAAAACTGCAGAAATGAACGTTCCTCCTGTTCATACTGGCTGTTAAAAAGTCAATGCAATGCAAGTGATGAGGACCGAAATCCACAAAACTGCATTTAAAACCGAGTCTGGGTTAGTCAACAAAGTGAATATCTGGCATATTTACAGTCGTTTCAGCTTAAAATTCCCTCTTTGTGTTTCTCTCTTTGGCTGCGGTGGAAGTTCGGTAGTCACAAAAAAAGTCTTTGTAACTAGCATTTGTGTTTTTTTTAATCTTTATGCAAACATGCTTTGTTTTTCTGGTGGTGGTGCAGATCAAGGTGCTGTCGCGGCAGGCAGACAGTCCCTTCCATCAGAAGGTGTCGAACAGGAAGCCGCTCACTTCCTTCCCCTGGGGGCGCTGTCTAAACTGGGCCCAGGAGAAGGCGCCGCTTGTCACCACCTGCCTCCGCTCGCTGTTTCCTGACATAAACGCTCTCGCCAAGAGCAGCCAGTAAGTCTGAATCAGGACACATCAACATCAGCCAGAAAAGCGTAGTTTTTTAATTAACCTCATCATTCGTCTGTAGATCTAAATCTGACCAGTCGGGGGTCTGGTGAGCATCTGTTGTCCTATTTGTGTGTTTGTGTGGCAGCCAGCTGTCGGAGGAACAGGCCCAGACACTTCTGGAGCGCCGCACCGTGGTGACGCTCTCTGTCCCGCTTTTCACGAGGAACATCTGGAAGAACAACTTCCTGCAGGCCGCTCTGGGGGCGGAGCTCCGGCTTCAAGGCTGCTCTGCGTCGTCCCTCGATGCCCTCAACACCATGGGACTGTGTCAGAACAAAGACACCATCAGGTTACTGCTGCACAGGCTCCGAAACAACAAGAAGACTGTGAGTATCGCTGCCGTCAGTGGTGCAGGCATCAAAACTAACTTGTCACTTTAACATTGGTTCACACGATTGAAATGTCTGAATAAAGCCAATAAAAGTAGAAACAGGAGGAGAAGGACGGAGAAGATTTAGATTTAGTAAACACTATAAAGATTCTTCTATTCTTCTAATATCTTTAATAACAACCAATTTCAGATACAAATATGATCGACAACATCTTGAAGTGGTTTCTCTTGATTCTTGACTTCTTTCCTTTGTTCCTGTCAGTCAACACAGAACGGGCGACAGAGGATGAAGATGAAAGACATGAAGGACGATGATGACGAGGAGGAGGAGGAGGAAGAAGAAGAAGAAGAGGAGGAGGAAGAGGAAGAAGAAGAAGAGGAGGAGGAGGATGACGAAGAAGAGGAGGAAGAGGAAGAAATGGAGATGGCATTAGAGGAGGAAGAAGTGGAAGAGGAGGAAGTGCAGGATGGAGTGCAAGAGGAAGAGGAAGAAGAAGAGGATGATCGGGTAGTGGAGGAAAAAGCTGAGATGGAAAAGAAGAGGAGGAAGAAGGCGAAGAAGCAGAGGAAAGAGGAGAAGAGGAAGGAGAGAGGGAAACGAAAGGCGAAGGAGAGGGAGGAGGTGGAGGAGGATGAAGGGTCGGAGCAGAAGAAGAGGCGGGTGGTGGTGGTGAGGCTCGGCTTGCTGAAGGGACACTCAGAGGTCGGACGATCTGACCTATCGGCTCCCTAAGACTATTTAGGCTCCGCCCAGAAACACAGCAGGCCGTGCCTCCAATCGGAGAGCAGGAAAGAGAACACGCCCTCATCTCTTGGGACGATGTGAAAGGCATTCTGGGGATTGTAGGAGGTAGGAGGGTGTGACTGTGCAGGGAAACTGATCAGAGCTTTAAGGAAATAATTTGTGACATTAAAAAGAGAAAAAACACTGAAACACAAAACCGCTTCACAGAATCTGAGATGATTGATCACATGATTATCTGCATCGTTTTCAATCGTTATGTCTCAGGTTTGCTTGGTCTTTTTTTTTTTTTTTTTTCTCACAGCCAGCTTCCTCTGATGTTTCACCTGATCGCAGTGAAATAATTTCCTTTAGTAACATTTTGTTTTACTGCTCCAGTAGTTTCCTGATGATGATGATGATGATGATGATGATGATGATAAGGGCATTTTGTTTATAAAAAGTCAAGTGAATATTATGCGAGTTAAATTTCAACTATATGATAAACTAGTTATATTTTGAGAATAACATCATTGTTGTATTATGGGACAATTAGATCTGAGCTTCCTTAAATGTGTAAAAAGCTGCTTCCTGTTGACACATGTGACTTCAGGTGATCCACAGATGACACGTAAGCAGCTCTCACCTGTTAACTACAGCGTGTTGGTAAATTACGAAATATTTTCCTGTAATATTACAACTCAAAATGTAAAATTGACTTTTTTTTTTAAATCATACAACTACAACATTTAACTCCGTTATGATCTTTTTTGTAAACTTAATTCTCAACATTATGACCTTTTTCATCATTGGGTTATCACTTTATCTCCCATTAACTTTTACTTTTTTCTCTTGATATGATCAAAGAAAAAAGATTCAGTAAAATAGAGACGGTGTTCACTTAGTACACGTGAATAATTCCAGTTAATTTCCGTCCTTTTTACTGTCTAATATTTAATTGAATCAACTTAAATTTTTCCCATTCCTACTTTTTTTTTATACTTTGACCTTTGGCCTTCTGAATGGAAACACAGCCTATGTTGAACAGTACATGTAAAACGTATAAGAGGAGGAAAAGCCTCATTCTTGGCTTTAGGGAGGCCATGAAAGAAGGCGTCGGATACGGTTACAGAGACGAGACCGTCAGCAGGAGTCTGATCTGTCCTCCAGATGATGGATGTTTATCAGGAGGTGAGAAGCGTTTTCTTCTTCTGATCCAGATTCAGAATTGAAACGTCTTTTATTAAAAGCGGCTCCTTCAGGTCGGAGCTCAGTTCCTCCGCAGGAGTTTGTTTTTTATTTTCTAACACTGTGGATGCTTCAAACTGTTGAGGCTGCTTCTCTTTATAAGCTGATGTTGTGCTTTAATGGTTTCTGTGAGCCGAGTGGATGCACAGCTGAGAAAATTTATTGGAATTTATTACTTTGTTTTTGTTTTTTGTTTGTTGGCCGCAGTGAACCGACAGGAACAGAATCAAGGCGTTAGCGTGTTTGTTTGTAGCATGTTGAGGCCTTTATGTTCACATCATGGATGTTTCTGACAACTGTTGTGTTGATCATGTGAGGGTAGAAAATAAGTGCATATGTAGCAATATATTCATCCAATAAACAGATTTTGACCGGAGTTCAGAGCAGCAACGAATAATCAATTAGTTACCAAATATTTTCTGGTTTCTTTCGTCTTCTGTGACGGCAAACTGAAGATCTTTGGGTTGTGGACTGTTGCTCGGGACAAAATAAGTAATTTGAGGACGTCACCTTCAGCTTTGGGAAACGGTGATTGACATTTTTCATACGTTTCTGACATTTTATGGACCAAATAACTAATAGATTAATCAATAATGAAAATAATCGTTAGTTGCTGCCGTAGAATTGTCTGTATTTGTATGGACAGATATTTAAGCACTAATACTACTGGTGATAGTCATGATTATTAGTTAAACGAGACATAAACACAGAAAAACTGCCGTCAAGATTCATTTGAACTCCAAAGAAAAGTTTAAATCTTTTTATAGAATTCAAAAATTGACTTAATGTTTGTTTGTTTTTTTTCTTGCTTTATTTTCTGGTTAATAATTTCCGTTTCTAATAGAGAGGATTATGTAAAATACTGATTATAGTGAAAATGGACAATTATTGCTAAATTAGTGGAACTTGTTTCTGTCATTTCAACGGTTTTTTTTCCTATAATTAGTTCAAGATTACACAATGTTTCATCCGAAAACTCAGCTGAACTTTTTCTCTCCTGGTCAGAAGTTTTAATTTGAAGTTTGTGAATCAGGAGACCCAGTGAAATAATCCGTTTCTCAGAGCTTTTGTTAATGTTTTTTTATTTCTATGTTTGAGTCGAGGACGTTTGTTTTCTGTCGGTTTTAACTGGGGGGATGCGGACAATCTCTGCTGGTTCTTGTAAACGTTTGCTAATAAAAAATAAAAAAAGTTGAAAGCTTCACTTTTCTGTCAGTGACTCTTTTGTTCCCATTTTATTTATTTTTGAGTTAGTTTTACTTTAATTTCTCTGGAACGAAAAGGTTGGAAAAAGGTGAAAAAACGAAGCAGCACGAAGGACTGAAAGGTTTTTATTTCTGTAACAGAGTTTTTACAGCAACAAAAACATCCACAGAGCTGCTGCAGCTACAATAAATATTCCTGACCACAGTTCAGCTGCACCGGGTTCATCTTCACTGCTGCTTTTAGAGACGAAGAGTCAGTGCAAAATTTAAATTTTAATATCTTTTGTGGTTAGAATTATGTGGTAGTATATTAACAAAACTGGTGAGAGAGCAGAAATAGTTTTAAATCAGTCTTGAGAGCACACAGGGACAATCAGTCTGAAATCTTTTAACCAGACGTTTAGCGCATAAGTGCTTTTATCTTTATACGTCATAAACATAAATTTAATCCCTTTTTCATTTGACAAAGGTTGCACCATTGTCACCAAGAATTTAAAAAAAAACTAAATAAAACTCAAAGTTAGAAACATTTTCCAATTTAAAATCAGGGAATAACTGATTAAAAATAAATAATAGTTTTTGGCCACTTGATACAAAGGAAATTTAAAATCTCCTCTGAAGGTAAATCGACGTCCCCAAAAGGTCTGAGGTGAAGTCACCTGCCTGGAGAGACGCCGGTAAAGTGATGCGAACGAGAAATCAGATTTACACGATTATTTACACGACAAAGCGCGTGCACACTCAGACTGATGAAAAGTGAAATGTTTGCTTGCACAACAGTTTTGCTATTGATGAACTTCCACAGAAGCATAAAATCTTACAGGATAAACAGACTTTTATTCTGAAGGGGAGGAAGTGAAGCGAACAGCCAGAGTCTCACACACCGTTTTTTTGACCGAACCCTGCGTGTCCACAGCTGTGTGTGTGTGTGTGTGTGTGTGTGTGTGTAGATAAACAGCTGCGAGCTTCACCTACAAACATCTGGCTGGAAAACTTCACAATCTTGAGCATGTTTTTTTTTTTAAAGGAAGCGTTTGGCTGTATTTACACGTGGTTCAGATATTTTACCAGACCGTGTTTCTACCGTCTGTGTGAACGAGACAAAGAGGATTCAGGTGGGTTCGTCTCGTGTGTGTTTGTCTCAGACGTTGAGGGTCTTTTTGATGGAGAAGATGATGTCTTTAATCTGCGGCACGCTGTTGTCCTCCAGGATCTTAGCGTATGGCATGGGGATGTCGACACCCGTCACCCTGATGGCCGGAGCGTCCAGGTAGTTAAAGGCAGGACCTAAAAACAAAAAAAGGAAGTTGACGACACCAGTTTCTACTATATAACATAAAACAGTCTGATGGAAACTATTTCCATTACTCTTATTATCACAGTCTGTCTTAATTAGCAGTTTGTTGGAAGTGTTGAAAACAAAATTATGAAATGATTACCTTCCATGATTCTGGCGCAGATCTCAGCTCCGACTCCAAACTGAGGCCAGCCCCCCTCCACCGTCACCAGGTGGTTGGTTTTCATCACGCTGGTCTCAATACAGTCCATATCCAAAGGACGGATGGACCGCAGGTTGACCACCTGTCACACACAGACACACAGGAAGTAGTTAACAGGCAGCTGAGCACAGATTATCCGCATCAGGTATCAAACAGGTATGATGGTTCCTCTACCTCACACTCGATTCCTTCCTTGGCGAGGACGGCAGCAGCATCCAGGCTGTGACCGACTAACCGTGAGTGAGCGACGACGGTGACATGAGTCCCTGAAACACAGAAAGAAGAAGAGAAGTTTAGGAATAATAGCGACACACCAGCGTTTCCCTGACCTGGGACGCACCATGTTTACATATTACACATATTGATATCCACATGGCCTAAATGTCACTAAAGGAACAGTATATTGTGTGCGTCTGTTCCAGTTTCACCTTGTCTCTCGATCTTGGCCTTGCCAATGGGAATGGTGAAGTCTTTGGACTGTGACTCCTCCGACATCTCGAAGGGAACGCCGTACATCAGCTCGTTCTCCAGGAACACCACTGCAACACACACACACACACACACACACACATATATTTTCATTTCAGCGGTTTTGTTAATGCCCAAAATGAAACTGACTCACTGTTTTCTGTCTGCATGTATTTTGTAACCGTTGATGACCTTTGACCTGCTGCAGTGTCGTGTCGAACTTACCGGGGTTGTCGTCTCTGATTGCTGCTTTTAGGAGACCTCTAGCGTCTTCTGAGTTCCAGGGACTCAAAACCTTCAGACCTGGACAGTGAGCATACCTGCAGACAAACACCTTTACTGTTACTGCTACTGCAAAGATAAACAGTTATTCTTATTTTATAGGTTGGCTCGTTGTCCGACTTCCTCTCTGCTGCAACGTTTATGGGACAGAAGATTAACTGTTGTGATAGTCATTTAATCATTTTCCCATTTGAGAAAGAATGGACATTTCTTTCCATAAATCATCAAAATAGTTGACAATCAATACCAATATTTACTGACAAAACTAGCGAGTTGCAATAAGGGTATTAGCAGTGACAGTATCAGGTGTAAGTGAACGCACCACGCAGCAAAGCACTGTGAGTGCTGGGCGGCGACGCCCGCCGATGCTCCGTTGGGTCCTCTGAAGACGATGGGCACCGACTGCATGCCGGCTGACATGTAGTAGGTCTTCGCTGCCGAGTTGATGACCTGATCGATGGCTTGCATGGAAAAGTTAAAGGTCATGAACTCACAGATGGGTCTCAGGCCGGCCTGAAGGGAGGAGGGAGAGGGAGACGCAGAATAAAGTTCTGATGATTAACTACAAATACACCCAGTGTTGTAATCTTATTGTACTGTTAGGGAATCCATGTGTGGATGGAAAGGAGCTCACCATGGCGGCTCCCACTGCGATGCCGGTGAAGCCCATCTGCACCAGAGAGAGACGAGAGACTGTATTAACCAATCAGAGAAGGTTTCCTGCTTCCTATGAAGGAGCGTTTTGATCACACGGCTAACAAATTGACAGAAATGATTCATGAAGGGCGAATGTTGAACTGTCTCACCTCTGAGATTGGAGTGTCAATGATGCGTTTGTCTCCATACTTCTTCCACAGACCCCTGCTCACCTGCACACACACACACATAAGTGTCCCGTGTTGAGGATAGTCACGCTAGTTAGCATGTTAGAATGAGACAAACTGTCTTCATGAACCTCGTTCTCTGTTTTCTACCGACCTTGTAAGCTCCGTCGTATTGGGCCACTTCCTCACCCAACAGGAACACCCGCTCGTCCCTTTCCAGCTCCTCGTCCATCGCCTGGTTCAACGCATCGCGGACCGTCACCTGAAAACAACAACAACAACAACGTCACAGTCAGTACAGACAACAACACCCAAAATCCCAAATGTTTTTAAGGGCTCCAACTAAATCCAGTGTGATGATTTAGCGAATGCCTCTGAATGTTTTTATTGCAAACATGACAAATCTGGAAGCAGATGTAACATAAATCCTTAGAATTAATTCTTATATTTATATAATATATATATAATATTTTTGGAAAACCTTGGACAAACTCATAGTTTAATAGATGGCTGATTAGTTGAAAATAAATAAATAAATAAATAATAGATTAACGGGCCATTAAAATAATGAATTCCAGCCTCATTAAAGTTAAAAACAAAATTATTTATGTGGTGTCTTTTTGCCAAACATCCTGCTCACTCTGTTGGAAACAGTAAAAGTGAAAGCTTTAATATTTCCCTGAAAAAAAAGACAAATATAAAACATTCAAGTGGACTAAATGTTTATTATTACTATTATTTATTACTGTTCCAGTGGTGGAAGAAGTACTCTGATCATTTAGTAAAAAGTACCAATACAGCAATGTAAAAATACTCCATTACAAGTAAAAGTGGTGCATGAAAAATCCTACTTAAAACATACATAAGTATTATATATATATATAGATTATTATTGTGAAACATCAGTGTTGTAGCTGCTGCAGGTGGAGCTAGTTTCAACTACTTTATATACAGTTAGTATAGTCCAGTGGTTCCCAACCTAGGGGTCGGGGCCCCTCCAAAGGGTCACCAGATGAATCTGAGGGGTCGTGAGATGATTAATGGGAGAAAAAAGAATAAAAAACAAAGTTCGGATACACAAATCTGTTTTCAGCTTTTGGACTTTTTTCTCTGGTTTCATCATTATCAATGTGTTGTGTTTTTAAAGGAATCCTATATTATCCATTGAGTCACATCTTATCATCATTATACTTAAGTACACTGTTTGAGTAGATGTACTTAGTTACTTTTCATCTCTGAAGGAAAGTCATCATCAGTAAAAACATGATGTGACAGTAGCTCAGTATCCGGACAAATTACGTCACAGCAACGAAGCCTTCAACTTCAAACAAGCAGCTAACACACAGTCCGACAGAGTAACACCTGAACACGACTGCTGTATGTTGGTATTAAAGTCAGTCGTTAAAACAACAGCAATAAAAACATACGCTGAGTGTTAGCTGTGGCTAAGTTAGCTGTTAGCTGCTAGCACTGACCTGCACAGCGGCCGGAGCGCTCCGGTGAAACTCCCGCCGGAGAACCGATATGGCACTCTGGAGAAAAACAGAGAGAGGAAGCATTAGTGAGATTATTGATCAACAAAAACAAAGTGTTGACACAAAGTAAATCATGTTTAAATGACCCTATACCTTTCCTGAGCGGAGAACACACTTCAGGGACGCCGCCATCTTCAACCTGTCCTCTGCCGGAGACGAGACAGAGCCGATACATACGTCAGGAGGTTTTCAGCCAATCAACGCTGCAGTTTGTCTGCCGGTCGGAACGTGTCATAACACAGAGCCAATCACAGCGGACCAGTGGAGACGGAGGCGGGACAAACCTCGAAAGTGGGAAGAAAAAAAAAATCCAAGGACACTGCGCTGTATGGAGGACCAACGCTGCCAAGAGGATAAATAGATGCGGTATTCAGATCGATAAACCGACTGCTGCAGTACCACAACCGGCCACTGAGAGACACTGGTGTCCAGTTTTATTCATATATCCATGACATACGTCCAATTCCAATTTTGGACACTCCCATTTTTATTAGTTGAAAATAGACATGGGTTTCCAAAGCTTCATTAGTGAGATAGCACCAAATGTTTATTAATAGAGCAAATATTTGTCCTGTACAGCGGTCGAACTACAGGAATTACATGCTAACATTACATTATTGTTTTTTTAATGCTAACATTACTTGATGGTGTTCCCATTTTAATATTGCTGATAATAAAACTATTTAAAATTCAAATTGCTCCAATAATAATTGAGCATGATTTTTTTCCGATGTGTTTAAATGTGCTCGTTTAGGCAAAAAAAAAAAACATCCAACAAGGGCTAGAAAAAGATTATGGTTTGAGTTCAGGTGTAAAACGACTGGACGTATCCGGTTTAAACGGAGGTCACACTCATCACAATTTACAGTATTTCCGGATCTTGTCGAGCCATTTCATGGAAAATTTAATCCAGAAGCATTCACTGATTTTTTTTTTTAAACCTACAGTAAATGCACCTGAGCATCAAACACACACACCTGATTGGATAATCAAACATTTGAAATAAAACACTACTTGCACTCAACTTTCTTGAACCATTTTTAATCAAATGTTCACTCTGTTGAAACAGTTATTTCGTCACAGCAGACTCTATTTTAGATTTCTATTTCAATATTGATGATGAGGGTCATTTTGCAGCTGCGTTAAATGTAGAAGAGGAATTTTTTTTTTTATTTCAAAGATGACATTGGGACAAAACATTGGACGCATCTACTGTGTCTTAACTGAGAGTGACCTGGACGACCCAACACTGTCTTCTGCAAATACAAACAGACCTCTGGACTCGTCTTCCACCCCTCACGGGTAAAGTGCTGCGAGAGAAACATTCGGATACAATCTGATGACCATTCAAGACATGAAGACGTTTGCATTGAACTGGATTGCACTGAATAATAAAAAAAACAAACAAATGAATTCAGCTTAAAGCATAGTCATTTAAAACAAACGCTCTGAGTGCTAAAACTTTTGATTGTAGTGATCAGAGTCATCAGGCTGGACGGGCTCACACTTTAACACACAGCATGTCAGGTGACCACAGGTGAGCAGCGTTAAGGTAAAGAAATGAGGACACAACATCTCACCCTGCACTCGTGTACATAAATTTAACCAAATGTGACTTGCGGTGACCAGCTAACCTCTTCTATCATATAGTAAATAAGCATATTTCCCAAAGTGTCGCACTGCTCCTTTAAAAGTTGAATATATGATTTAGCTACCGCCGACTCATTTTTTCAGTCATAGGCCAGGTGATTTTATTGAATGTCAGAACAATGATTTTGATAATCCATCAGTTGTTTAAAGTCACTTTTTAATTTTACATGATTTTTTAAACTAAAATGAAAAACACCATTATGGACTCTGAGAAACAATGATGGACATTTCACTACTATATTCTGACATTAACTGATTGATTATTGTAAAATAATTAAATATATTAATAGATAATGAAAGCGATCTGCCAGTCAACCCATAACAACATCCTGTGTGCTAAAGTGTTGGCGTCCTTGAGTTTCCGACACTTACAATATATATATATATATATAATTTTTTTTTACAAACAAAACATTCATGTTTCCATATAGGCACACGGATCCATATGGCACAATAAAATAATATCAGCTCTGTGACAACAACAAACATTAAAACACAACAGAATTAAAACAGAAGCAAAACGCTTAAAATGACAGAAATGAACATAATAAAGGGTCTGAAATGAAGTCAGTCGAAGGTTAACTGAGCTCTGTGAAGGATGCAAACTCTTCTTCTTTTACTAATATTACTGCAGATTTAATAACCAAGACGTTGAATGAGGCCACCTCACGCTTACAGAGCTGAACAAAACACAGGCGTCATCACACCTTGACAGGTTTGTGTAGTTTAGGACAGAAAATGCTGCAACAAGTAATTCTAATTTGAGTCCTATTTACTTAACTTGGGAAAAAAAATGTTTTAAATATTTTAAAACCGGTTTCAAATCAACTTCTATCAATGTATTTTCTGAGCTCAAGTTCAATTTTCTTGCTTCTAACACAGAAACAAGAAACAAGAAGTTCATTTCTATGAAAATATTCTGTACTTTTTTTCCACTTGTTTTTTAGAGTAATATAAGTAATACTTTTATGACTTATTTACAGACATTTCTGTCGTGCAGCTCTGTTGACTTTTCTGTAATTTGTCACTGATGTCCTGCAGTGAAACAGTCCCAGTGGAGTCTGGAGGCTACATGTTTAAAAAGGTCAGAGAGATCGATGGTTTCTCTGCTGCTACGGGATCAGTAACAACGTCAGGAAATTCAGCATCGTCATCCAGCAGAATGAAGCGTTCAGTGGCTCAACGTCCACTTTTACAAGCATGAAGAACAGAAACGAAGCCGGGCGGTCCAGACCAGAACAGCTCACCAGACCCATCTTGAGTTTATCGTGTTTTATACGGACGCTGGGGGCTGCGTCTTAGTGACAAAGCAGTCAGAAGATTGTCTGGAGCTTTTAAAGGGCAGACTGAGGCGGCCACCGGTCCTCTACTCTCTCTTTACACAGCAACAGATTTAAAAAAATTTGAAAGCAGGAAACACAAAAAGAGACTTGGTGAAATTAAAATGTTACTTGGATTTTTTTTTTTTTTTGTATTAGTGATTCATTTTCACATCTCAGGGAGCAACGGTGTGACCAGGTCCACCGGTCATGTTGCCGTAGTGACGGTTTTCAGTGGTGATGGCGGGCGGGCGGGCGGGGTCAGATGATGGGTTTGCTGCGGTCGGTAGTCTCGGCCTTCTTCAGTTTGCCTTTACTGAAGGTCTGGATGGAGCTCAACAGGGCGGTGCGACCTCCCCCTGCTCCGTTAGAGGAGGACAGAGGAGGACAAGGGGGGATGTCCAGCGTAGGAGGGGGTGGAGGAGGAGGAGGAGGTGGAGGAGGAGCAGTTTGGGCTCCTGTTTAAAAGAGAGAAGAATAAAAGAGTCAGAGAACAACACAACAACAAAACAGTCAGTGTCTTCAGGTGCTGGTTGCACAAAGATCTGATTCATGCTCGTCTCAGGTTTTACTGATGGGTCTGATGAGAGTCAATGAAACTCTGATTTTATCATTATGGTGCATTACTATCACTAATAATCACACATTAAAATGCTCTTACATGTATTTGTTAGTAGAATATACTATAACCATGTAATACTCTAAAAGAAGTCAGTCTGCATAATGATACTTTTACTTTTGAATACTTCACTTGTGAACACTTCTTCCACCACTGGTTTTAACAGAGACTATTACGAAGGTAGAAAGTAGTTTAGCATTTATCTTTTAATAAAGCATCCTTTTTGTATGTTTATAAGTAGTAAATTAATTAACATTTGGATTACAGATCACTTACTAATGCTTCAAAAATCTCTCATTTTAAGTCATTAATGAAGTCATGTAGAGAAGGGAAACTGTCTACAGACGTATTGAATTAGTAATGAAGTCATTAGTTAAAACCTATGAAGTCTTTGTGAAAGCAGCACCTGCAGCACCTGCAGCTCAGTGTCCAGGCTGAACTCAATCCACCATCAAATCACCCCAACGTGAAACTTCAGTTCAGATTCGATATATTGACGTTCAATATCCCGCCTTGTGTGTTTCCTCCTAAATACATTTTAATAGAGCTGCAACTAACGAGTATTTAACTATTTTTTTGTCTACGAAATGTCAGAATAAAAATAGTGAAAATTTCTAATGTCACAAAGTCAAAGATACTCAGTTTACAATCATGTATGACAAAGAAAAGAAATAAATAATCACATTTAAAAAACAGAATCCAGCAAAATGTTGGCATTTTTGCCCCCAAAAAATGACTTAAACAATCACAATAGTTGCTGTCGTTGTTGTTGTTGTGGTCCAAAATCCAAACATGAAATTTCAAAAATTTATTCGAGTTAAATACAGCTCAACCTTTAACTTCATCCGTCCCACAGTAACAAAATCTGAAGCGGCTGATTGGATGATTCATACAGGAAACGCTCTTTCAGCGCTCTGTTGTCCCGTCCTGCACCACCTGACCTACTGACCCTTTGTTTCTCAGACAAAAATCCATTTGTACTTTTGCTGCTGATGAAAAGTGATTCTGAGAGTGAACTGATGGTGAATTGAACCTAAAACCTGGTACATCTCTTTTCAGTTGTGCCATTTTGCATCCCAAAACGGAAATTAAAAAGAGAGAGAAAACAGGAAAAGAAGCAAAATGTTTGAAATATGTGGCTAAAGCAGAGGCCAAAAAGCTTCTACTAGACAGTGAATGATCTGCTATTGTAATGAAAAGACACCCGTCAGTCTGACAGATGGAAATTAAACCTGGAAACACTCGTCACTGCAGGAATCAACAGGAAGATCTGAATATAATAAACTTGTTTTCTGGTCAATGGCGAACACATTAGAAAATATAAGAAATTAGATTTATCATCATTTATTGATTGATTGATTGGAGAACCTTTAACACCTGCAGCGGTGACGGTTTACCTCCAGGAACAAACTGACTTTCATTACGTTGAGCAGCCGCAGTGACCTTCAGTGTTTTTATTCATTTAATATTCAGATGTTGCCTCAGTCATATGAGAGAGCCCAGCTGGCTCCTTACTTTATAATTAAATGTTAAATTAATGGTCAGATCTATGATCACACGTTGGATTGATTATCTGCTCCTGTATTTATAAGACATCTCAGAAGAAGACCACTTCCACCTTCCACTGTCCACACAGACGCATTTTCCCAGGAAGAGCTTGTTTTTTATGGATGTGTTTGAATTACTTGATGATTACTTTTTTTGCAACCCACATAAGGTGAGTCACAAAGTTTTTATTGAAACTGTATTTTTAATAAAATCATTGCCATCAATGAACATCTCCTCCTGAATATCAGCACAGGTAGAAATCATTTCCTCAATTTAACGTTAAGAAAAACGCGAATTTCTGTCCAGTTTTAACCGAGTCTGAGATGCTTGATAAATATGGATCCAGTTCTCCAACAGTGATGTGCATTATATGCAATTTGTGGTTGAAAAATAAGAAAACGGGTCTTTTAAAGATATTTGTGATCTGAATATTAGATTAAACAAAACAAATGAAAATCCAGCTTGAGATTCATATTTCAGATCTTATAGCTGGCAAAAAAAAAAAAAAAAATGTTCAAAGACACGTCTTTACTTTGAAACCTCGTCCCAAACAGACAAAACCAACAAAACAGAGAAACAGAAACAGAAACAGAAAGAGAAACAGAAACAGGAACAGACAGTGTTCACATGCCAACAGACAGACACAATCTCCAATGAGAACAGCAGGTCTGAATCAGGAAGGAGTCGGATCGTCGCTGAGTTTTTAGGGATCATTGCAGATTGTGACGTTTTTATAAAGATGTGCATACACCTTCGTTCCAGGCAAACTGCGACTCATTGATTCAGAGGAAGAACAAGAAGATCTCATCATGACCTCTTATAGCAGGATTAGCCAATAAGAGCCAGGAGAACATGGTCACATGACCCACGCCCGCTGACAGACGAGCTTGGTTCAAGATGATGTGATGCTGTTGATGTTGGAATTGTTTCTTTATATTTATTGTAATTGATTTTCTTTCAAAATTAAAAGTTTGATTTATTGGATTCGGGTTTAATTTGAACTTTTTATCATGTTTGTATGGTAAATATAAAGCTACAGCTACAGGGACACTAACCTGTATTAGTCTGTTACAACAGGGCAATAATATTTGTGTGCATGTTACTGAGAGAGAAACATACTTACAATAAACTACATGTTAGCTTTAATACTTTTCTGAGTCTGAGGATCATAAAATTAAACATCTTAAGCACCTGGTTCATGAACTGGTCCAGGTGTCTCATTTTAACCTGCGCTGCTGTCTGTACCGGCTCCATACTGGCGCCTGCTCCAGCTGCATCTTTTAATTATATAACCTTTTATAGAAGTCTATTTTTTTTCATTCTTTTAGTTTATAAGCAAGAAGCAGATCTTCGTGAGCAGTAGCTTGCCAGGAAGCTAGGGTTTACAACAGCTTTAAAAAATAAATAAAAATAAAAATAAACACCAGAGAGCTTCAGCATCATCAACATCATAAATCTTTTTACTTTACCCAACAACACGTTCAGAATGGAGCATGCTCTATGGTGGAGACGACACAGGAAGAAGAGAAAGAGGGAGATGACGGTTATCTGTTCAGTGATCCAATCAGCATTTACACAGTATCACCAGGACGGAGGAGGAGGAGGGGAAGAGGGAGAGGGAGAGGGAGAGTGGAGAGGGGAGAAAAAAAAGAGGGAGAAGGAGAATAAGAAGAAGAAGAAGAAGCACCAGAAGAACAACAAGAAGAAGCAGAAGCAGAAGAAGGAGAGGAGAGGAGAGGAGAGGAGAGGAGAGGAGAGAGAGAGGGAGAAGAAGAAGAAGAAAAAGAGGGAGGAGAGGGAGAGGGAGAAAGAGAATAAGAAGAAGAAGAATAAGCAGAAGAAGAAGAAGAAGAACAACAAGAAGAAGCAGAAGAACAACAAGAAGAAGCAGAAGAACAACAAGAAGAAGCAGAAGGAGGAGAGGAGAGGAGAGGAGAGGAGAGGAGAGGAGAGGAGAGGAGAGGAGAGGAGAGGAGAGGAGAGGAGAGGAGAGGAGAGGAGAGGAGAGGAGAGGAGAGGAGAGGAGAGGGAAAACCAGGGTAGGAAACTGATGCCACATAAATGTCAGTATGTTATAGGATTATTCTGATGATATTCTAGTTTAAAATGCACCATTTCTTCCTGTTTGAGAGCTACAGGATGGAAGTCAGAAGATAATCAGTTTGCTGTCTATATGAAAAATATAGAATATCACCAGACTAATACTTTAAAATATTAAATCAAACATCTGTGTCCCACCCTGTGTCCAACTAGAGACAGACACAAAGTGAATAAGACACACTGCTACAGCGGAGACAGATACCTGTCTGAAAACCAGGTTATCATATGACGAGAGAAGAGACAGAGACAGACAGAGCAGTTCAATCAAATGTCTTCACACGTGCAACTTCCAGATGAAAATCAAAGGGCAAAAATTCAGGGTTAACGATGAAGACGATATCAGTAGTGTGCTGAGACACGACACAGGCCCAGCAGGTCCTCACCACAGGGGGGCGCTACACTGTCTGTACGATACGAGAGACAGGAGGACAGACAAAAGACGGACAGACAAACAAATGGGACGACAGACAGGCAGACATAAATACAGACGGAGGGACAAAAAGAAAAGCCGGCGTACCTGTGGTGGATGGGGGAGTGGGGGAGGAGGGGCATGTGGGAGGGGAACTGGCTCCAGAACCTGAAGAAAAACAAAAATAAACAAAAACAAAAAAAACAACAACATCAACAAAAAAAAAAAAAACAGACTAGATTTAGCTAAAGTTTTAGTACTTATAGTTAAACGTAAAACCTTGTTGCTCGCTGTGAGAACAAACAAACTAACTAACTGATTAATTAATTAACTAACTAACTAACTGATTAACTAACTAACTGATTAATTAACTAACTAACTAACTGATTAATTAACTAACTAACTGATTAATTAACTAACTAACTGATTAATTAACTAGGTTTCTGTTACTTACCAGAGTTATTGTTGTTTCTAACAGAGACGTCTTCTTCATTTTCATAAGCGGACTGTCTGGACTTCTGCAAAGAAACACAACGCTGTTTTGTTTCGGCCTCACCGTGACGTTACCTCACAACAGAAAACAGGCATTGTTTCGTCTCTTCTAAAAATGTACTTGTTCTCGCTCGTCTACCTTCCTCGCCAGAATCTTCCTCCTCTTCTTCTCCTCCTCTGAGCCGTGGTGAGACTGAGCTCTGGTCAGCCTCCTGTGCTGGTGGAGCTTCAATCAAACATTAATACAAAACATTATACTCTGTACAATATCAGACTTCATGTTTAAAAGCTGCATTACGCAATATTTTTTTACACTGCTTTGAAATTCAAGGAGAAAATAATTAAAAGTCGACAATATATGTGACATTCAGCCTAACTAGATGTCGCACAACCACCAGCATCTCAAATCAAAATAAATGCACGCGTCGTTTACTGAAAACGGACGCAGGAGGACAGCGAGGAACTCACATGCACCGACATGCACCAACATGCACCACCATGCATCAACATGCACCAACATGCACCAACATGCACGTGCAGCCAGTCCGGCTACGTAAAGATAGAGCAGGGATGCTCAGATTACAACACAGAGTCGGGGCGACTACATGCTCTGCTCTAGATGTCATTACTCCACTACATCTTCACATAGGAAACAGCTGTTTTCTGATAACTAGTGGGGCTGAAATGTCGTATACTGGACCTTTAAAAAATATTAAACGAGGGCGGTGACCCACCACTCTCTGCTCGTCCTGCAGCCTCTTCTCCAGACTCTCCTTTGCCGTCTTCAGCGCCTCCTTTAGCCTGCTGGGAACCTGGAGGGGGATTCACATGTTTGTCATTGTTCTTCATCTATTTTTTTTTTTGTTCATGCATGTCAAACAAAGCCTCTCACCTTGATCTGGAGCTTTTCTGAGTGTTGCAGCTGAACGTCACTGAACAGCCTGTAAAACAAACATTTTTGCTGACTTTCAGTTTTATATAGAAACCTTACACATTTTATATGTGCTAAACATACTATCAATATATCAATTAATATTGGTCCCAGACGACAGTGTGGAGTACACATACTAACATACTACTGTCTCACTGCTCTATGTTAGTGTCATTCTGGTATCTGTCACCTAAAACATTGAAAGAAATTGTAACTCACGGTGTCTGAATGAGCTGGGACACTGTTGGCATCCCGCTCTTACAGGCCTCTGTGGACAGAATGGACTGCAGCACCGATACTGAACACACACACATAAAATCAACAGATCACATCGAGAAACTTTTGGACATTTCAATAAACTTTATGGAGGAACAAAGAAGACACATTTTGTGCGTATACGGACCCACAGTTGTGTAGGGGACAGCGGGGTATTGATCAACGGGGACGCTGTCTGGCGGTCGGCCGTACGTCATCTCGTACAGTAAGTGTCCAAAACAGAAGACGTCAATGCTCTCTGTTGTCTGGAGACACACACACACACACACAGAATATTTCTCAACATGGGCTAATTTATGCAAGATAAGAAGAACTAACGAGTTATTTTAGCCTCTTTCAGCTACATTTTTTATATGACTACAACAAACATAACCCCATATTATCCAGTCTAACCCAGGCTAAGCTAACCCGGGTCAGTGTTTACATACGTTGATCTTCCTGAGCTGGGTGAAGGCGGGTCGCAGCGCTGAGGGAACTCCCAGCATGCCGTTCTCCACATCTATTAGTCGACACACACCGTCCTCCACGATGACATTGGACGCGTGCAGGTGACCAAAAAATAGACCGCCATCATGGAGGAGTTTGAGGCCCTGAACACACAAACCACAAATGTTTACGGCTACCCTGTGTGTGTGCGTTTTTGTTCTCTGTGACTGTGTGTGTGTGTGTGTGTGTGTGTGTGTGTACCTCCAGTATCTGACGGCCGTACAGTTTGATGTGCGGCAGTTCAAGACCCTGACTCTTCTTTGGGTTACAGTACTTCTTCAGGTAAGTCTCTCTGGACTTCACCTGAGAGACAGAGACACATTGTTGGAGTGTAATAAAATGAATAAAATTGTGAGTTGATTTCTTCTGTCCTGAAGAAGAAGCTTCTTGCTCTCAGTTTAAAGAGTAAGAAAGTGTCTTGTTAGTAACATCAGGCTGTCTCTTGAGTTTTTGTCTGAAAGTAACTGTAACTCCTCTCTGGATTAACAGTTTAGTCCAGTGTCTTCATCAGGAAATATTGAAACAAACAAATACAAACTTATAATTAGTCTTTGTGCATTTTGTATCCAACAAAACACACAAAAAGAGGTGAAAACTGTATTTATGAATTATCTTAGAGGAACATTACGAGTGAGGTTTCTAATGCATATTGAATATTTATTTAAAATACATATATAGAACAATTAAGGCTTAGTGTAATATAAAAGTCTGTTGGTTAGTTTCGTCTTCTTTGTCGTTCTGTGACCGGAGGAAACAACGATAGAAAGAAAAGCACCAAATCAGGTAAAAGTTTGTTTACTGGAGACTGTAAACCCTGATTTTATGTCACCATGAGGTTCAATTTTAGCTCCCAAAAACTATATTGGACTTCAGTTAAATAGAGTGCCGGATGTCAGATTCCTTTATTGAATCTGTCATTGGGCTAAAACATAGGACGATATGTGCACACAAATACCTCGTTTGCTTATTTGAATCACACAATAAGCATGAAAACACACTTCATCGTGTCTTTATTCCTCTCATGCAGAAAAACTCCTGTAGGCAGCGTACCTTACAGATGTGGTCTCTCAGAGAGCCTCTCTCACTGAACAGCCGGATGAGCAGAGCTGAAGACTCGCCGGTGCTGGAGAACACCAACGGACAGAGGTATGGACTCTGGAGAGGAGGAGGAGGAGGAGGAGGAGGAGGAAGAGTGACTTAAATGGTAGTATTAGTATGAGTACATTATTACTTCTTTTAGTATCCATTTGTAATTGCAACATAGCTGTAATATTCACAGTGATCCTTTTTATGGGCTTTTAGCACCAGAATGCTGAGAATGTGCATTTTATTGTAATAAATTTCCCTAAATGTGGTTACAAAGGGGAAGTCTCCACTGTGCATGGGGACATGATGATGTTGAAACAGGAAAGAGCCCACATAGCTCTCACAAAGCTTTAGACTATTGTGTAAAAATGTCACTGTATGCTTTAGCAGTAAGATTACTATTCATTTAAACAAAGAGGCCTGTATGGACATAAATATGTGGACACTCCTATCTACAGTTTATTAACTCTTTTATATGTTGTGTACATACAGACAGGCTGGTTAGCAGCTTCATGGCTGACTGCAGGTCTTTGTCTGACAGGAACTTATCAGGACCCAGGTCCACCTACACACACATAAACACACACACGCACGCATAAACACGCAGGAAATGATTTATATTTTTATTTGATCACATAAATGTGTATTTAGTTGTGAAATTAATTTCTGCACTGTACTCACCCAGCTCAGCAGATACCTCTCTTTGGGCTTCTCTTTGTTTTTAATTAAAAAATATTTCTTCCTGATCCTCCAGCCTAAAAAAAAAAAAAACCCAGCATGTGACTTCAACTCTTTTCCTTGAAGATCCACTTTAAGATGAACTGTTATTCTTATCTTATGTCAGATTACTTCAGATGAAGACAATGCTTGTCAGTCTGTGAGTTTACATGCAATCAATCAATCAATCAATCAATCTAAATCAATACTCAGTTTCAACTGTCCCAGTTAAAGGTGCAGTAATGTCATCAGTCATTTAAATGACTCTTCTGTATTCAGTTTGGTTTCTTTCAGTATTTTTGATTTCGTCACAAAGTGAACTGATAGAAACTGTATTTAAAACTAGACTAATGCTGGCAAAATATACATGCATATACACATATAATTAATAAATATATATATATATACATTACCCATGTCTCTGAGAGGCTCCAGGACCTCCCACTTCGGGTCCGACCTGAAGAACATGGAGACCTGCTGCAGGGCGATTTCTGACACACAGAGACACAATAAACTTACACACCATGTAAAGAATGTATTTCCTTTTCATATGAAACACAGCGATAACGTCACTTTAACTTTCTGTTGACCATCTACCTTTCCCTCATCACATTACATTTAAATAGCACATGATTTACATGTTATCATTACGTTTATACTACAAACTATACACATTTAGAAATATACAGCTTTTTATGGTCAAAAATAAAATCCTTTAATGCCACAGTGTCTCTTTGGAAACTACCGCTGGAAAGTTTTACATTACTACACATATCAACTACTGAAAACACATATTGCTTCTTAAATACTTTAAATAGTAGCAATACATAAAGTCAAATAATATTATTATAATGATTATTATATCTTTAGTATGAAGTGGCATAAAAAGTACCTGATGTTACTTTCCACCTCTGAATGAGACAAACCTGTGTAGTTGGCAGAGTAGTTGTTGGGGTCCAGGAACTTTTTGACATACAGGGAGCTAGAAAGCAGGGGATGCTGGGTAATGGAGTCCAGATAGGCCTGCAGTCCTCTCTGCCTCTCTGCTATGAACTCCCTGTCCATGTTCCCGATCAGCTTCTTTGGAGGAAGAGGGAGACTGATGCCGCACACCTAGACAGAGAGAAAACCCTTCATATACAGTTTGTTTTACCTGCTGTCGTCATTTTCTGCATGTTTCAACTCTTAGTATGTTTCCTACAGTTCTTCTGCATGTTAACTGAAGATCAGGAGCTGATGGGAACTCAGGGTCAGTGTAAGACCCGGACAGGAAATGAGCAGGCGAAACCTCAGCAGAAAAACTGCTAACATCCTGTTATCCAGGAATGATGTGTCCTAAAACGGGTCACGACCAAGACAATCTAACATACACCTTGTAATCAGATCCGCCTTAGTCCCTTACAATTCATTTTCACCGATTATAGACTTTTCTTTGTAGATCAATACGATGCCATGTGTCCCTGGGAGGAACAGAAACAACATGCTGAGTATGATTTTGATGTTTTAGTCTCACCTTTTTAGGAATGTGACCCTTTAAAATAGAGCAGCTTCTACTTGGTTTCAAGTTTTTAGATGTTTATGAGTTATTGATCTGTTTCTAGATAAACTTTCAGCCACTATTTTCAGATCTTTTAAATCAACCTGCAAAGACCTGAAACATTACAATCAACATTTAGTCTACTTTATTTGTATGCCAGTTCTAGTATTATTAGGTAGTAATGGCACGTTAAGTGGACCCAATAGCACACATTCTGTTCTGCTTATAGACCTGGACACTCTAGTAGGACTGAATTATTACACATGACTGATTGATTTTTTTTAACAAATATAAATATCAGGAAGCTAGAATGTCTCTGACAGCAAAATCTCTTCAGGAGCTCCACAAGGAAGAGTCTTGGGCCCACTTTTATTTTCAGATTTTAACATAGTGGAAGGTAATGTGTTTTCAAATAAATAAATGTGTGTGTGTGTGTGTGTGTCTGTGTACATGTGAACACAAAGAAGATGCTAAAACGTTTCTAGGCTGCAGTTTAAATAAAATCGTGTAGTCAGTTACCTACAAATTCACTTTACTGTTCACCATTTTCAAATCAGATTAATATAAGTTTCATGTCATGTCTACAACCTTCATGAGAAGAGTACATATGAATGTATTTATGTTCTCTGACACATCTGAGTCTAAGTCATATTCTGGCCTAGTTATTGATTATTATTGCAAGATAAGGCATTTAATTGAAAAACAGATAACACAAAATGATTCACATTCATTATGAAACTCACCATCAGGTTGCTGTTGAGAACATCAAAGTCACTGTAACGCCGAATCACCTGCAACACACACACAAACACACACACAAAAACCCCTGTTATTATCCAATTAACTCCTAACACAGCTTTTTCATTGGACAATTTATAATTGGGATAATGCATTTACCTGCCAGCTGTTCTCTGAAGACACGCCCCTCTGGACTCGAATGATGTATTCCTGAGAAACAACACAACCATAAAAATATATATATATATATAATACAATGTACAATAATGGAAAAAAAACATATTTGAGGTGTAAAAGTAATATGTAAGTAATAATAGCTGTCATTGTGTGAGCCAGAATGTTATGAGAATAAATAATAATTTTACTTAAATTAAGATTGCCGTTATCACATTATTTTCCAAATGTACTCAAAATCCTGACCTTATTCTTATTGTTAGATGTTCTTTTCTCAAAATATTACAAAACCTGACATTTCAATTTTAGACACATTTTTAAAACCACACTGTTCCCATAAAACTCACATTATTCTGAGTTTAGTCACAATTACACAATCCCAATGTTAAGAAACACAGACTAAAAAGATGTAATGTTCATCCTCACAACAACAACAACAACAACAAATCTGATATTTGTCCTGATGGTGGCGCCAGCGGTAAAGTCACGTTGAATCTAAATCAAAAAGGACTTACGATTACGAATTATTTTCTTTTCATGAAAACAAGAACCAGGATGTAAACAAGGATTTTTCTTTAATCTAATCCTCTCAGTCCGTTTACAGCCGAAATCCTTCTGACAGGTTTCTGCTGTAATCCTGCATTCATTCAGTCATTCATTCATTCATTCATTCATTCATTCATGTGAGCTGAGCTGCTTCACAAACAACCAGGACTCAGGATACAAACAGCCAGACATCACGTCCTGTCTTGCTGCTGTTCATTTAGCTTCTGTAACTCAACACATTTTACCTGTAACCTCTGTTGTGTCACAATATTCAGTATTTTCTGTCACCTGGTTTCAGTCTATAAAGCTGGTGACCTTTAAACTGAGCCGGTCTTATGTTTGTGGGAGCTGTTAAAAACTTATTTATTTATATTACATAATGGGGACGTATCAATATATCTGATCGGCATCTGCAACAGTAGTGAAGCAGAATCACATTAAATACAGTTTGATTAGTCAGTGTTTCTGTTACATTGATTACGTCATAGCAAACTGATGACTTTAATCTCTGACCTCAAGTTAACATGTAAATGAGCCCAATGAGGTCGACAGTGAAGTATTTATAGTTTAAATTTGGCTATCATATTATTATTGTTATATATATGATGTTCTTACTGTAATATCCATATCTACAACACATTAACACTGCGATGTGTTTAATTCATTTCAATGAAAGACAATAGAAAAGTGACAACATCATCGTTAGACTTTCTCTGTGTGTCCTGTGGAAGCAGTGGGGCAGTAAGCAGAGGCCTTTCTCCTCACAGGGCTGCTTTCATCCTGCTTTCATGTTGGGAAATTCTGAAAAGTCATCTGACAGATTCAGTAACAAGAAAAATCTGCAATAATTATGTGCTGAATTACAGGAAAGCTGCTGGTTCACTTTAAAGAAATGAGAGACAGAAATAACTGGAGGGATGTAGAGACGTGTCGTGGCTTAACACAAGTAAATACATACATCTATCCATCAGTGTCTGTCTCTGTTTTGCAGTATCAGGACATTAGCATGCTATGCTAACAGGCAAGCTCAGCTGATGCCATCCGGATTGTCAACAACAACAAGAGCGAATGCGCCCATTATCGGACATCGGTCTTGCTTTAGCCACATTGTTTAAACGTGGACAGTAAGAAAAGATTTATGACGTTTTACGTTGTGCTGTTTAATATCCGCCTTTTTGTTGTTTCCGGACAAAATACATTTCTATTAAATCTCAATATAAATATATATATTTTTATTACAGGTATTTGTAGAAATGTTTATGCCGAATTTTTAAAGAAATCATTATAATTTCAAAACACAATTACTTATTATTTTAGGTGCCGTATTTGTTGATCAACATATAGATTTTTATTTTTTTTTAAACGCAGAACTTTTAAGTGTAATTTGCCGTAATGATCCTCGCGCGGTAACGACGGTGGATCCACGCGGCTTTACACGCGCATAGTTTCGGCTTCTGGGTCCTCCATCAGTCGGTCGGTGTCAACAATATCAGCAGTTGGTTCGAGAGCTTCCAGGAAATTGCTTAATCAGAGACAGCACTACGGAGCCCGGGTCAGCTGCCAATCTGTCCGATAATGGAGTTACGGCGCAACTCCAACGTGCCACATCACGTTAAATAGACGCTAACGGGGATGATAGTCATGTTTTTACGGTTACACAGACTCTGGCGGTTAACTGATGTTTGTGGTTATTGTAACGACTTTATAGAAAAGAAGAAAAATGTGTCCGATAATGGAACTGGTGTCGCAGAGACCGACTTAACGCCCACTTTCAAAAAGTCTTTGCTGTATTTTAAACACACAGCAGCCGCAGCGGGAGTCTGTCTGACCGCAGTTTCACTGTTTAAATCACGGATTATTTTAACGGTTAACTGACATCCCTCTCCGGTAAACACTTACCGTGTGGGACTGCAGGTTCTGGCTGGTTTCGATCACCGCCGTCACGGGGACGGTGTCGTCCAGCAGCAGCCTGCCGGGGGTCGGCTTCTCCAGGAAGGACATCCCGGGAGGATTAACGGCTGAACGTCTGATGTTAGCGTCTGTCTGTCGCGGACTGAAACCGCCGGGAAGACACCGATGCGGAGCCTCTCTGAGCGGCGGAGGAACACCAACAGCCCGGGAGGAGCGAACTAGCTGTTAGCTTAGCTTCACCGTAACCAGGAAACGCTGCTCCAATGAGACGTCATCAGACTGCTTTGTCGTCATAATTGGAGGTTGGGTCATTACATAAGAGTGCGTCATCACCTCCTGCTGGTTTGGAGGATTAACTGATGATCAATATTTAGTGTAACATATTTACCTTGTATTTATCACTCATATGCAACTGACCTCTTGACATTTCCATCCTTTTCATTATCCTCAATCAATAACATCAGAAATGATTGTGGGCTGTGTTAATAATTCATGTTATTATTGTTGTTATTACATAGATGAACACGTCTTCGTCATCTGTTTTATGTGGGAATTAAAGGACATGAACCTGTAGTTGATGGTTTATATTCTTTGCCATTTCCACCCCGGGGAACAAAGATACTTTATTGCCTTCAGATCATAACTCGTAGTCGTCTATATTAAATCATGTGGCATAAATTCAATGGACCTCTTCTTTTGTGTAGTCTGGGTTTGGGCCGTGAGAATATATTGATTATCTGCTAAAGATACCAAAGTGCACAACCCACCCCAAAAACCTGGAAGGGCTGTGTAAATATGTCCACACAACCAAACTGTTTACAGACGAATGTTTACCTGTCGACAGTTTGAATATGTAATATGACATGTTGCAGAGTCACTGGTTGCAGTTGAGTCTATATTTATTTACAATAAACCATAATCATGAATCGAAATATAATTCGTAAAAGGAATTCATCGTTCAGCCTTTTTTATTCCATATAAAAGATTTTACATGTTAAAGAAAATACATGCAAGAAATTAAACACGCTAAACGATAAATTATCAACCGACGTCTCTCTGGGAGCTGATCAATACATTATCAATAACTAACAAAAATAACAGCATGAAGTCAACGAGAGACGCTGCAAAGATCCCTGCAACAACTGACATCATCTGATCAGTCTATTGTCAGAGTGCTGTGACCTCTGACCTTTGCCCTCTTCACTTCCTCTGCTGCTCCTCAGGCATCATCACCATCACCTCCCCCTCCATCACCACCTTGTCCTTGACCGAGCACGTCACAGCGATGAAGGCGAATGACATCTTGATCTTCCGGACCTCAGCTTCAGCCAGCACCTCCTCGCCGATGTAGAGCGGCGCCGGGAAGCGGATCTCCTGGTAAAGGAAGATGCAGCCGCGACCGGGCATCTTGGTGCCGAGCACGGCCGAGATCAGCCCGTTGATGAGGACGCCATGGACGATGGGCGTCTCGAAGGAGGTGGTGCTGGCGTAGGTCGGATCCAGGTGGAGCGGGTTGGTGTCACCCGTCAGCTCGGCGAACAGCTCCACATCGCGGGACGAGAACGCTTTGGTGAGGGAGGCTCGCTGGCCGACGTGGAGCAGCCGGAAGAGAGGAGCTGCTGCTGCGATGGAAGAGGAGCACAGCCTAGGTTTATTAAAGACTTTACTCCATATGAAACTCATCCTGAGATGACGATGCTCCGCCTGCTTCAGTCCAGCTGCAGCTCTCGACTGTTTCCTGTCAGCGCCAGCAGAAACGGAGACACCTGAGGACGACACAAGAGAAACCTGAGCAGCACAGATAAGTTTCAAACACAGAGGTCTAGTCTTGATCTCAGGATCACATAACCGAGATAAACTTTCAGAGCTTTCAACTTTATTCTATGACCTTCTTATAGAAATAGAAACGAGTCACATGAGAGCAAAAGGTCAGGGGTTACATCCCTCTAATATACAGCCACTTGTTATCACGTGATAAAGTTCTGTACTTATGTCATAGTTGTATGTGCCAATAAAGAATAAGAATGAAGCCTGTTAAGCTGAAGTGACGTCTGCTGACCTGCAGCACTCTGAAGGCACAGGCCTGGTTCTGGTAGGAGCCCAGCAGAGTCAGCGAGCTCCACAGCTTCACTAAACCCCTGAAAACAAAGAGACACTGAAATTAAACTTCTAGTTTATTGTAATTAATCACCTGTGACGGGTACTTTAATCCGGAAAAGTGACACAAAAGAGAAACTTTCGTTTTCTAAAGCTCACCTGCTGTAAACACGCAAAAGAGCAGTGCGGGTGTCTTCATCGTATTTCAACAGGTCGAAGGGTAATGCTGCTCCCACCTGAGGCAAACAGAAACAAAGGCGTGAAGAAGATGAATTTGGCTTTTATGCTTCAAGGTTTTTGATTTATCAATTAATTGTTTTATCTACAAAATGTTAGAAATGTTTCCAATTAGTTTTCTCTCTCTCTCTCTCATGTACTTTCAGCTCTACTTTGACATTTTCTGGAGGCTTCATCCACACCGTTTCCAGGTGTGGTGGGAATCGAACCCTTGACCCCGGACGCGTTATTGATCTCACCTCTCCATACAGGCTCTTCAGGCCTGTGATGATGAAATGCTTCAGTTCAACTGCAGTTAGTCTGGTAGATTCATCCTCCAGCACACTATATATACACACACACACACACACACACACACACACACACACACACACACACACACGTAAAGTTTAAATTAAATTATTTAGTCTTAAAGCCACAATATCAATGTGAACTTTTTAAAGACTATAAAACAAAATGATCTATAATACCACGCCCACTTCTTCTTATAAACGACTTACAGGTGGACCTTCATGTAGTTGTACGGTGCGGCGTTCTTCGACACAACCCGTTGGTAAACAGCAGGTTTGTCCTCCTTGACGTCTGGGTTCATTCTATTAAAGCATCAGTGAATCAGACTCCTTCAGGTGACGAGCAGCAGGTGGATCAGCTGACTTCAGAGTCAAACCGCTGAAGGTAAAACAGACAACAACACAGTTAAACATGACTTTAAAAACTGATCGTGAAGTTGTTGACGAGGTTCATTTTATAATATAATGCAACAAAACTGTCTTAGACAATAAGATCAGAAGAAGTGATGTTATATTGCAATTTCTTCTAAATTATTGGTTGACATATATGCCAATACTGATATATCTGCAATAACAACTATACTTAGACTCATATACTTAATAATCTAGTGTAATCTTAAATATAAAAGGTCAAATAGACAAATATAAATAATAAGAGCACCTCTGTGAGACTTCAAAATAAACACTACATTCTTAGTCTCAGTGCTATAAAATATATCCTATGATAAAAAATATTGTGAACTATTTGAGCACATTAAGAGTCAAACTTTGTTTTTACATACAAACAAATTATAAACTTATCTAGAAAGACGATATCTTCTATGACACATTTCATGACAGGCTCAGATAAACTTAGGCTAACACATGCTAACACAAGCTAACACTGAGGTCAAACTGTAGCTAAGTGAACTAGCTAACCTAAAGATCGCTGACAGCTAAACACGGCTAACAGATTAATTAACTTCCGTTTGTTGTTGTTGCTGTAATATTCAACAAAAGTGGAATATGTCCATTATTTCACTCACCAGCTACATCAACGTGGGGCGATAACAGTTTGCTCTCACTGTTGTGAAAACCCTCAACGTTCCTATAAAAACTCTGCCAGGAGAATTGCGCATGCGCATAGTCTACTCTGTCAAAGATATGAAAAAAGGGTGATGAATCACTCTGTCACAAAATAGGTACCCCGGGGTTGTTTCTGTCATGTTTAAAATAAGATATCAGTTTAATCTCTTACTAAGAAATCCAACTTTTATTAGGAAAAGAAAAAAAATTCTGAATGAGTAAAATAAAAATACTCATGCAAAATGATTTGTGTTTTGACCCAGTAAATTATAATTTGGATTCAAGAGCCCGAGAACGCCTGAAATCTAATCTGAATTTTCTTTCTATCCTGGTTGAAATGAGCTTCCAGAATTATTAAAACTGGTTTATGTTGCTTAAACTTAACAAAGCTGGCAGCTCCTTGTTCATCCTGTATAATGTATCATAAAAATCACAGTAAAAACAAGGCATTTCAAACCTAAAAACATTTAATGTTTATATTTTGTACAAACTAATTGCCATCAATTACCATCATCAATTCTTCAGGAGATTTATTTCTGTTGTGCATAGACACTCTTTGTATAAGTGCTAAAATTATTGAATCAACTAATTTGCTATTGTTATTACTTCTTTAGTTAATAATTTAACATACAGAATGATCACACATAAATCAGACGACGTATTCAGCTACGGCACATTTTTCATTCTGAATTTCAACCTTTGCGCTTCTGAGGACTCAACACACCAGCAGACACGTCTGCACGTGACACAATGAAATAAAATAATGAAATATGCAAAAGCACAGTGTTTTCATCATTATTTAAAAATCAACCTTCTGCATGATGTAAGAACCAAACCGGTACAAACCTGAGAAATATTTGTCATACTTTTGTGCATTTATGTGTGTTGTGTAAATGCTTTATCATTTACATCATCCATTGTGAAGCCAGCAGGTTTCTTTAGGAAAGTTTCTTATTGTCTTTGCTGTTGATTTCCTGTGCAGACAGGAAGTCCATGATGAGCTTGGCGGCTTTCCTCGGCCGCTCCAACGCCACTGAGTGACCGCAGTTGTCCAACAGCTCCACCTGACAGTTTGTCAGCGTCGCCTGCAGCACTGCTGCCCCCGAAACATCCACAACCTGAGAAAGCATTGGTTTGTCAGATTAAATCGTTTGGTATGGTCCAAAAAATATCAGGAAATAGTAAAAATGTTCAATGTTTAAAATGAAACTTTTTAAATGGCCGACTGTTGCATCGCTCTGATTCATTTACCTTGTCTGCCTTCCCCCAGATGACCTGCATGGGTGTTGTGATCAAATGCAGCTTTTCCTGCAGCGAGTGACGAGACTTTTCCCCGACAATCTCCATGAACACTAATGAACACACACACACACACACACACACACATATACACACACACACACACACACACACACACACACACACACACACTGTCAGCTAAATGAAGTTCCCAGACGCTAACTTAGAGTTTATTAATTAAAAAGACTTTAGCATCACTTCAGTATTATTGCTCCACATCAATGGAGGAGGAGGAGAAGGAGGTCACAGGAGGTTAAAAGCAGTTGCAGCAGAGTGATGGTCTGACCTTCTCTGTAGAAACCGTTGTTAGGGACCCTGTTGTCAAGGAGACCACGCATGACCTGACAACACACACACGTCTTCATGGTTATTCTTCAGATACTGCAGCAGCATTGATATTATGATACTGTGCAAAAGTGTCTTAATCTGGATGGTAGACAGGTAACACAGGCCTGTACCTGTCGGGGGAGGTTAGGGGGGGTGTAGCAGCAGAGTCTGAGCATGTCCTCCAACTCCTGATGGGTGGAGGGAATCAGAGGAATCGATGACTGCTCCTGCAGATTGTTCTCCATCTCCCTCAAGCGAGTCATGAACTCAGTTTCTGTGGGATAAACCAGACCTGGAGGAGAGGAGAGGAGAGGAGAGGAGAGGAGAGGAGAGGAGAGGAGAGGAGAGGAGAGGAGAGGAGAGGAGAGGAGAGGAGAGGAGAGGAGAGGAGAGGAGAGGAGAGGAGAGGAGAGGAGAGGAGAGGAGAGGAGAGGAGAGGAGAGGAGAGGAGAGGAGAGGAGAGGAGAGGAGAATAGAGGAGAGGAGAGGAGAGTCTCAGGTTTGAATCCCGATGCTCTAACTTGCAGAGCAGCTGTCTGCTGACATTTACCTGCCGGACACATCAAGGTGACGCTGGTCAGGTAAGCGGGGTAACAGGCAGCGTACACTCCTGCAACGTTCCCACCCATCGACGTCCCAACCAGGTGGAACGGCCTTTTATCCAGACCAATACTCTGCACGAACTGCACACAGAATGAGGTTATTTACATTATCATCAGTCAGGAGGACGACACTGTTCAGCAACACATGTCAATAACAGAGACTAAACGTTAGACCGACCTGGTGGATTCGGACGACCTGGCCCTGAATGCTGTAGTCCTCGATGCCGGTACGACTCGTCCCCTCGTGTCCCGGCATGTCCACACACACCACATGCTGGTTCCTGGGGATGTGCTGGAGAACAAAACAAACACACCCAAGACTCACTAAAATGAAAAGTGTGTCCTAAATAAGCAGGTTGTGAGCATGTGAGAACCTGTCTTTAAGTAAAAGATTCACTATGTATTTATTATTACATTGAAATTAAATAATAATATCTGTAGCCACAATTGCTGTATTAGTGCGTAAATGTGTGTGTTACCTTGACGATGGGCAGCCACATGTCCTTGGTGGCGGAGAAGCCGTGCAGAAGCAGCACTGATGGTGTGGCGCCCCCTGGCGTCCCACGACTGGAATAACAGAAGCGGTAACTTCCACTGTGAGAGTAACGGACCACCAACCCCAACCTGAGACGGTAGTACCTGGACACAGCAGGACCATGAGGAGACTAAGAGTCTGCAAGGATAATGCTAACAAGACAAGGCTAACACATTTAGCATCTTAGTTTAGCGCGTTATCATGCTAATATTTGCTAAAACACAAAGTACAGCTGTAGCAAGTCAGAATATCCCTGAGGTAATTACAACTCATCCCGAGGGGGACGTGAATGTTTACTTGACGATCACATCACTCTGTCTGAACCAAAATTGTCAACCTCACGGTGGCGCTAGAGGTCAGAGGATGACAAAGGTTCATCCTCTGGAAACCATGAATGTCTGAAACCAAAGTCTGTGCCGATTCATCCCGTAGATATATTTCACAGAATAAGTGGTGGTCGTTGCCGACTGGACGCGACGTTTATTATACTCCGTTTCACTTTACGTAATTGATGCGATTGTCCTGATGGTGGAGCTAGAGGAAAGGTCATGGGCTCAAAAGAGTTTTATCAATATCTAATCAATAGTTGTTGAGACACCATACGTCACTCTGGTTCAAACAGATCGAAGAACCAAACCTGCATCAGTTTTAGGGCGAAAACGATTCAGAAGTCATTTGAAAAATATTAAAAATCGTTCTTCTTCTCATTCGATCATCATCATCTGTACCTCATTCCAGTTTCTCAACATTTCATAACTTTTCATGTAACACACTGCTGATAAAACATGATGATATGTCAGTGACTCAGCAGCGTGTGTGAGTGAGTGTAAGAGAGTGAAACTGCGACTGTGATCTGCCAATTGGCTGATATGTACTTTTTTTTTTTTTTTTTTTTTACAGCTTAGACAAAGTCCAGCAGGGAAGGTCATATTTAAAGCAAAGCAACAGGCTGTAATTCACTGCATACAGGACACAGCTTTATGTCCAAAATTCAGTTAAACAAGCAGCATAAGAACATATAACACATAGTTGAGAACCAATACAAAAAAACCCCCCAAATACTTAAAACAAAGAACATTAAACAAGACATTAAAACAGCATTTAAAGGACAAAAATCAAAACACAATCTCACTACTACATTAGACTGACACATAAAATGTCACAACAATTCAATTAAATACCAGCAAATATTAAGCCATGTGGTGTTTTTGAGTGTGTTGGGGTTTTTTTACCAGTTGTAGGCCTGAATGAGGACTCTAGGACAGAACAGGATGGAGGCGATAAAGATGACGACAGGGACCACCAGGATACTTCCTGTCAGCATTATTGTTTTAGCTACACTCTGCTCCATCACTGCAGTCCTGTGAAAATAAAAAATATTGAATTGTGAATTGTGAATGTCGACCGTGAGTCCCGTCAGCCGTGCAGCTACTGGCAGATTACGTCCCAAAAACAAATAATCAGGATTATTATTTCTGGAAATTTGCTTGTTTGCTGAGTCAGATGAGAAAGTGAAAATCTGGTTTATATGAGTATGTTCAATACAGAGACGCTGATTAACCTCGTTTAGCTTCTAGTCTCAATCAGTTCGTTTTCTTGCCCAGAATCCAGGTAAATCCAGGTAAATCCAGGTAAATCCAGGTAAATCCAGGTAAATCCAGGGATATGTTCCCAAAGTGATATAAAGAGGGAATATTATGTTATGTTGTGATGTCAGATATCTATGTTAAATGTACAATGACCTGTGTCCTAATCAAACCCTTTATAACATAAACATATTCAGATTAATACCACTTTAAGACCAATCAAACTAAACAAATGACTCCAAACGATTAATCGACTAATCATTGCATAATTCATGTTATTAATAATATAGTCTTAATGTGCTATGTGCACGCTATTTATTGCAAATATAATAACATTTATATATATATACACAGTATTTATATATATATATATACACACACACACACACACACACACACAGAAGACCGTGTCAGCTGACTGAAAGATTAAGAAAGTTAGTGGAAGTTGCAACTGTCACCGGAAAACGGAAAACACCCTTTCATATAACTACAGTCAGCCCGCAGCCTCATACCAGAGACTGTAGTTACATAAACACACTGACAGTCAGCTGATTCAGTAAAGACACGTGAATCAGGTTCATTATAACCTGTTAATCACCTGAACAGGAGAAACCTTACCTGTCCTCTTCGATCTGGCACCGACGGATGGCCTCCTTTCAGTCCGCTCCTGCTCCTCCTTCTCCTCTTCCTCCTCCTCCTCTTTCACCCAAACAGCCTTTCATCTGCACTTAAAGAGAAAGTACAATGTGGAGGGCCGTGCTGCATTCAGGTACTGTCGTAAATAACAGAAATATGTGTACCAAGCGCCTCCACATGAGGGCGCCACCACCTCAGGTGTGTTTTATGTATCCATCCGCTTCACAGCTACAGGCCACAGTGTTAAAGGACAGTTTCACAATTTTTCAGTCATATTAAGTGTATATGTGACACATTTACAGTCTTTTCAGCATCAGACTCCCTCTTTGTGTTTCCATGTTGAGCTGTGGTGGACGCTTAGTTTACACTTAGTTTGCTGACAGTTTTGTCTCTTTATCTTCTATCTAATTTGCACAGATATAATCTGGGATGATAATGATTGATTGTAAATAACCCTGAATGAATTTGGTTTAATAAAGTGGCAACTCCCGAAAACAAAAATGCAAAAATACCCCCCATGTGCGTGTTGATTGACAGCTGTGATTGACAGCTGGCTCACCTGCAAGTCGCAATGTTTCACTATATATAAAATTACTTGATTACGATACCTGCTCTGTTAGCCCAATTTAGCTAGAATAACTAACGTATGCCCAGGTGAGCTAGCATTTGTTGAGCTCTGAGGTAGCGTGAAATGCAACATCCTGCACGTCTTATCTTAAAGATGGCGGCGACCATAAGCAGCAAGTCTGGGCTTCAAACCGACTCGCTACATCCATCTCTATATACATGGTTTAATGGCCTTAAGGTTAAAGGTTAAGTTCACGTTTTTTCAAGTGTGTCTTTGCTCACATGCTCATGTGTACATTGAAACTGTTTTGATTCACTCTTCCTGTCCATAACGGACTTCAGGCAGCAGCATCTGTAAATCTCAACTACAAACAGACCAACAACAACACAATGGAAACGTTAAAAGAACATATTGCTTTAATCAGCTTCTTACTGTGAGTAATGAGATCCCACACAGACACACGCCTTTCTGGTAGAGTTAGAGCAGTTTTATGACACAGGAGGTCATGTTAAGCTTTTATTAATATCAGGATGTGACTTTTACCTTTTTAGTCAACCGGACAGAAAAACAACGAGACTTTGAATGCAGAATAATATTAAATGTTTTAACAATCCCTTTATTAGGCCTAATAATCTTAGATAATCTGTGTAAAAAACTTTGTCTTGCAGATCCTTTGTAAACCGAACCATAAAACGCCTCAAATTAAATCCATTTGTCTCCGTTCGGGACTAAAAATATCCTAATCTGGTTTTTCTGTCATGGTTTTCGGAAGCGGCTGTCAGGGGTGACGCGACGGTCCAAGAACGTTGGCCGAGAAACCACAGAAATAAATACTTCACATTCCTGCTGGCAGTAGGTCAGCGTGCACACACACACACGCACACACACACGCACACACACACACACATGCACACAAAACTACCTAAAATAGTTTCTTTTTTGTTCTTTTTCTTCAAATGACGAGTTAGATCTTCACGGTCATGTTATGCATTTTATTCATTCGTTGTATATTTCCTAACTCCTCGTGTGTCCTCGTGGTAATTTTGTGCAAAATGCAATTTAAAAGTTTATCTTCCTGTTGAGCTGCACATAAATTATGGTACCAAAAAGAGGGACTTTGGCATTTCATTTCACTAATTTGGACAGTTGAAGCTTCATATTAGCTTCAGATAAACTTTTTGTCCCCCCCATCACTATTTAAACCTATTTCAGTGTTCATTTAGGCAACTGAAAATTGTGAACCCGTCCTTTAAACTGTATCAGAAGTATGTAAATCACAGCCATCCATTCGGTAATAAGTCTCTCTGATGGAGAACAGGTTGTTCAATCAGAAGCAACTTTAATTCAATCCAACAGACAATCAAAACATGATCAGCACAAACATCATTTTTAAAACTTTTACTACTTTTAATAAAGATATTTAACACATCAAACTCATTAATTTAAATCATGAGCTACAGTTTCAGTATCACTTTAGCTATTCAATAATACGTTGCATGCGGGGAGCTGCCAGTTTCTGGTCTACACACTATAACAAATAACCAGACGACGATCATTTAATCTCTTTTCTATACATTTATTTTTAAATTTAAACTTCTAGTATTACTTCATATTTGACTGAATTAGCCTCACAGTTTCCCCACGCTTACAGTTTTTGGTTTACATCAAGCTAAAGCTACACTGTACAGGAAACACAGAGATTAAACCAATATTAATATTTAATCTGATATTTCAATATTCTACTATATTTTGCCAGATAACATTGTTGTTGTATACATACATGTAGCATGTAGCTAAATCGCTAATCACATAATAAAAAACAGTGCTAGCTTACTAATATTATCCTTGTTTCTAAACACTTAGCGTTTTGTTAGCAGCAATAATAATAATAAAATAAAAAAGTAATTGAAGGATGAAAATCACCTGCTGATATTTCAGTTATTGATTGTAATGATTGTTACTGATAGTTATGATGATTGTACTGGTGAATTTGTGTTTCATAGCAAAGCTAGCTAGCTAGCTTCTGTGAAACGTAGACGTCTAATTTGTAGCTAGCTTGTCAGTTTTTAGGGAGTTAGCAAGAATAATTTGCAGTTTAACCTTTAAACAACTTTAACCTTGTTTTTTTTCTCCCTTTTGGTTGACACACGAACATTTTTTTAGTCTTCTATCAAAATACAAAACTTTATCAGAAATATAATAGCATAAAGCAGCATTTTAGCAGCAGCAGCAGATACAGTATCATTAAAAAAGAGGTTAAATGCAAAATGAAACTGCAGTTTGACTGAAATAACATGAATGAAAATTAAAGAAAATGAAGAAAAAGTTGTCAATGGTTGGTAAAACCCTACATTTCTATGTATAATTCATACAATAAACACACAACCCAATGTAAATAGTGGGCATTAAATGGCAGACAGTTGAAATATAGCAAAAAAAAAAAGAACATAAAAAAATCCAGCAGAGTAATTAATTAATTTGTGAAATGCTTTTTCCAGCCTTCGTCCTGTCCAGTTTAAAATTCAACCGATTATTTCGACCTTAAATAAATTTTAACAAGTGAAACACAAATCTGCACAGATTCATACCTGACATTTTAGAAATTAATTAGTTCAGTTTTCCTTCAATATTTTGATATTAAGGATACGCAAAATTAAAGGTTAGATTAAAAAATTTTAATGTTCAAAATAAAAATGTTCACTTGAGTCACAATATCTATATTAAAAAAATAATATTTTCATAGATAAAAACAAAATATTTTCCCCAAAGCAGCATTTATTTTATATAAATACACAATCTGTGACAGTACAAAGTAAACCTTGAGGGTTAAATTAGATTTTATCAACCTTTTCTGGTCTTTGGCCTGTTTTTTAGGAGGGGACAGTGAAATAAATAATATCTAATATCTAAAACATGGTCGAAAGCTCCTGAACAAGCTAGTGAGTTGAGATTGTTCTGTAAAATTTATATACGTTCCTTTTTTTTCATTTTAATTTATGCATCTTATTTTTTCATTTGTTTCCTAAAATGTCAGGTTTGGTTCTCCGTACGAAGCTGCTGTTTGTATCTGAAATGCTGCAGAACATCTGCTTCACGTCACTGTCAGTACTTTAAGTGCTACTAAATCCACCAAATGTTTCTTAAAGTACTTTAAACACTAATGTGTCAACTAAACATTTCCTCAAGTACTTGAAACACTAGCAGGATCAACTGAACAAGTACTTCGATGTCATCTAAGTATTTTTGTAATTTTGTTAAATCAACTAGACATTTTTTCTTTGTAGAATAATACCGTATTTAAATGTCTGCTTAACATATATTTAAAAAACAGACAGCTACTAATTTATTATTTAGCCATTGTTTATTTCTCTTATCAAATCTAACCAATCAAAATCAATTGTAAAATTCAAATTCAGTCATTTTTTCTTTTTCCGAGCAGTGCTAAAAACATATTGCATTTATTATATTATATTGCGTGTGTCAGTGCTGACAGGGTGTATCCAGGCTTTGTCCGCACTTCCAGCAGCAGTAATGATGACGATGCCATGTCCGTCCATCGTTTGCTGTGTGGAAAGACTGACAGAAGATCAGCTGAGGAAGGAAACCAGGGCAGAGGTCAAGGAGGAGGTCAAGGTTCGTTCATCCCATAACCGATATTAAACATGGCTGCAGGAAGTCAACAGGAAGGAAGTTTACTGTGATGTCATCTCACCTCGTCACAGCCTGAGCACCGTGGCCACACCGTCTGACAGTAGTGTCGTCCACAGAACAGCTTCTGATTGGACCAGAAGTAGACCAAGTCCACCAATCCCTGGCCGCACTCTGAACACACGAAGCAGGTGGGATGCCACAGGGCGCCACGGTAACCTGCACGTTCGGCGTATACAGCTGGGCTCTCCTTAGCAACCTCACCATGGCAACCAGTACACCGCTACAAGACAACGAGATGAGGGGGATATAAAAAGTGAAAGATGGAACAATTTATATTTAAACAAATTTAAATATAAAAAGATATCAGGCGTCTTATTCACTTACATGTTCAGTCTTGGTGCCGTCATCCGTTCCGTTAGTGGAACCGGCAGCGTTGCTACCGGCCGAGCCGTGGTCTTGATGCTCCAGAGACTCCTTCTTGTCACTGTTGCTGCGGTCCTTGGCCTCCTTCGCTGTCCTCTGATTGGCTGCTTCCTTCAGAGCGTCACCTTCACCAGGTAACGCCACCTCCCCGACTCCCAGCACCTCCTGCTTGTAGTGCTTCACAAACAGCAGCATAGAGGAAATCTGCAAGAGATCAGAGTCAACTTGTAACAAGAATGGAGGTTTAATTGTGCATAAGTAGTGTTGTTGATAATCGTGAGCAGAGCGCTGTACCTCCTCCTCACTGGCCAGACTCTGACACTTCATGGGGTCCTGATCGTAGGCTGGGAGCTGGCTGAGGAGCTGCCTGCGTCGCTCCAACGCTCCTTCTGTCCCCGAGACGGTACGTTGACTCTCTGGGATGAGCTCCATGTACTGCATGGCCTGAAGGAGATAATGGGACATTTCAGTTCAGCGTCAGTGGTGTGTTGAGTGTTACCGAAGCCTCCTGTCAGCAGGAGCGGCTACACACCGTCTTCAGCAGTCACTATTATTGGACAAAGCTGGCTCCATGATGATTATACAGACCTACTGTAGCTCTATATGCCTTCAGATAAACCATCATTATGGTTATAGTTTAAAATATCACAACATAAAGGCAGAGAGAGGTTTGTGCGTCCTTTATGTTGACTAATATTTTATATTTTTTAAGTTATACACTAAACCTGCATATGTAATATATCTAAAACTTTTTAGTCAGAGTTGTGTTTTACAGTAAACTGAAAACTGATTTTTTGCATCTTATTTATGATCAACGTGGGAACAGAAACTTTTTTACCATTTGATCTTTATTTTATATCTGTGTTTCGTGAATAGTGTTAGACTATATTACCAGAAGAAAAACTCCAAAACATTTCATAAACTTCATATCTACATAAAAAGACCAGATTCTTTCCCCTCAATTGTTAAGGTTTAAAATAGAAACTTCATTGCTAAAGTATTTATTACTGCTCATTTTTAGTGATATGAGCGAGTCGAAGCTTTTTTGGATCCTGTTTGACATTTATATAAACAATTATCACACTTACGTCTCTGAATCACAAAATAAAAACTGAGCGAAGAAAAGATAAAGTTATTTGTCTTTATATGTCCATGATACATGTGGATCACACATATACATATTTGCTTTATTTTGGCATGTTGTTTTTCCCTCATCACACTCTCTCCTACGTAGATAAATCAGCACGTTGCAGCGTGGACGGCTGCTTCTCACAAACATGACCGGATGACATAATTCAACAAAGAAAAAAAACATCCAGGAGCCAAATTGTGACTCAGACTTTCTGTGAGTTTGTGTTGCAGTTGATCATTCAGGTGTCAGTGACGTACTTGTTGTGTTTTTTTTGTCGGATGATTGCACCAGAATAAGATAGTGACTAACAGTCTAGTACTGTCACTAACACAACTCCAGCGTCGCACCGTTTTTAAAAGCAGAAGAAGAAGCGTTAAACTGAAGGTCACGCGTGTTGTCACATGTCTACACGGATCGCATTGTGGTGACTTGCCTTTATTTCAGAGACAAAAAGTAGGCCCCTATAACATAAATCATTCAATTTTAAGAAGAAATGATGGAAACATGAGTGTGTGTGTTTGTGGATGAGAGAGAAACAGACTTGGATCTAGGATTTGTCTCTACAAGTTAAACCACAGTAATGTCCCACAATCCCCCGCCGCGCCGCCGTGCTCAATAATCACTGTCATCATCATAATTATAGGCTGTGAAACCTGAAACAGTCTTCAGTCTGTTTTTAATGGAAACCAGACGGTGCAGACTGTTCGACAGACAGAGAGGGCTGCAGAAATCAAGCTAAATCTAAAACTTACTGGTGTTTAACAGTAGAAGTAACATCAAACAGACATTTACAGCCTCCTCCTGTACGTCACTCTCATCCTCACCAGTTTCTGGTTGAGGCCGGCCGGCGCCCAGTCGTACGTCGTGGTGTTGAAGGTCGGGTCCTTGCGTGACACCACCGGATTGGTCACGATCATACGGTTCCTCTTGTACATGCGAAGGCCGCCGCCTCCTTTGACCTTCGCTGTCAAATGGGAGCAGGGCGAGTCTGCGAGCAGGCGTCCCATCTGCTGGTCGTCTTCGACATCACTCCCGGGAGCGTGGTCGACCGTGCTGCAGCCGCACGCCGTGCAGGCTTTTCTGAACAAAGTATGGAAGACGAGACGAAACACAAATATGGTTTAAGATTTAAGAGAAATAATAATAATAATAATAATAATAAAAAAACAGGGAAGCATTTTACCTCCAAGAATGTGGCTGAAATCCAGAGCAGCTCTCTTTACATACGAGACACACTGCAGAACCTCCTCCTTCTCCTCCTCCTCCTCCTGCACTCTGCTTCACAGTCATCTGAGAGGAGACACAAAATGCAGCAAACCGATTATGTGAGATTCATACATTTCTACTGCATCAAAGGTCAGAGGTCACGACAGGCTGACAACAAAGATGGAAGTATAGATATAGTATCCAGCGAAAGAAAACAACAGATGAAAAGTTGTGAATGATAAAGATAAAATACGCTAAAATAAAAACTGAACAGCGTCCTGTTCAGCTGAAATACTCACTGGAGAAAATGTGTATTAGTCCACCGCTGAAAATAGTTCCTAACAAATGCACTATTTTCTCCTGTTTGAGTAATGATTGCTTAAAACCTTCAGTGTCCAGCTGTTTTAGGAAATGACTGAGCCTTTAAAAAAAAGTATGAAACTACATATCTATGATCCGTTTTTAAAGATTTACGTCTTCAGCAGGAACCAAAGCGCTCTGACTTCCAGAGACAAGTTAGGGAAATCCTGTTTCTGATAGAGGATTGTCTTAAAATTTCAATTTATTATTTTGTCTTTTCATTATTATTATGTGACATTATTTTGAGTCAGACTCGAACGTCTCATACAGCTGCCTGTCGCCACACCTTAAACATCGGGTGAGTTTATTCTTGACTTTGGAAAGTGTATTTTAGCGTTTCCAGAGCTTTCAGTCGAGAAATTTGATTAAAAATCTGAAGAAAAAAAAAAAAAGCCAGTATTTGGACTTTGAGTTAACTTCAAAGAACTGAGCCAAAGCTAAACTAAACAAGCGCGTCATCAGTTAGTTTGATAAAAATAGAAAACCTGAAGTTTTGTTCTGAAAAAACAAAGTCATTAGATGAACGAACGACAACATCGTTACGAGTTAAAAATCACTTCCTGACAGCCTGAAGTGACGATGATGGCGAATGCGTGTGAGGAGGTGTGAGGTGAGAATTGTTGTTTTGAACATTTGTCAGTGAGTGTGGGAGGAAGAAAAGGGAGTTAAAACACACACACACACACACACACACACACACAGGATGGATGATCTCATTGGTCCACCCAGTGACATCATCATCATTGTACTGACAACATATCTTTTATCTCTACTTTCTTCAGCTTCAGCTCTAAAACTCTTCGGCCCTTTTGTCTGTTTTTTTTAAATTCGATCTTCTCTTTTGTTTTTTCTGTCAAGCCTCTAATTTATCTTTTAAAAAGAAAATCTTGTATAAAAAGAAAAAGAAAAGAAAAGAAAAGAAAAGAAAAGAACAGAACAAGGCTACAGTCGTCTTCCACATTTTTAAATAACGTAATTAAAAGTTAAAAAAATAAAATAAAATCTTATCTCAAGGTCCACACTTTTTTTCCCCTGGAGCTTTTCAACCAAATCTCACGGTTTTCATCAACCTGTAGAGTTTGCTTTATTGTGGTCACATGATTACACACGACTACCTGTTATCATGTGACTGATGTGCTTTACTGAGGTCACATGACATAACTGATGAAGCCTGTGAGATGTGATAGAAAGCTCAAAAGCAAGTAAGTAAGGATGGGGTTTGGGGTAAAAATGTGTGTGTGTGTGTGTGTGTGTGTGTGTGTGTGTTTATGTGTGTGTGTGTGTGTGTGTGTAGGAAACAACATCACTGACTGTGACTGTTTTTAAAGTCTCTGGCAGGACACCCGACTACTGCTCCCCTGAAACAACCTGCTGCTATTTGTCTGACAGACTTGTCCACCTGTCCAACTGTCAGCAAGCATTAACAAGCTTATCATATAATATACTGTATATATATATATATAGAAGGGGTGGGGCTGTATTGTTATATCTCTGTTGCTATAACAGCCTCCACTCTTCTGGATTCTGGCTCCCCATCAGATGTCAGAGATTTGCTCCTAATCAGTGAGGTCCAACTCTGATGTTGTGTAATAAGATCTGGCTCGCAGGTCATCATCCATCCCAAAGGTGTTGAGGTCAGAGCTCAGTGAAGGACACACCAAACTGGGAAAACCTGTCACGTTGAAACAGGAACGGTTGTTGACTTGGTTGATTGGAAGCACATTGTTGTCTGAAATAACAAATAACCAAACCAGGAAGAACAAACCGAAACTAAAACTACAATCTGAACATTTCTGGTCTGTCCACATACTTTTGGCAATGTAGCATTTTCAGATTAAGACACAAAGAGACTTCGGCTTGTGTCGCACTGTTGCAACAAATCAGTCAATTTATCGATTAGTTGATCGAGAGAAAAGAGAATTCATCACTTAATTGAGAAAATAATCTGAAAATAATCGTTAGTTGACCTATCAGAGGAGAGAGGGAGACGAGCTGTCATTAGCGCTGAGCGAGGACGGATGAGAGACGTGGAGTGTGTGTGTGTGTGTGTGTGTGTGTGTGTGTGTGAGACGAGACTTTTGTTGATCAGCCCGTGTTGAAAAGGTCACAGTGATGACCGCCGGAATAGAAGCAGCTGAAGAAGAAATAAGCTTCATTACATCCCTCTGGAATACAATGCATGACAGAGACTGTGTGTTTATTATTATTATTATTGTTATTGTTATTATGTTACTGAGCTGGTACCAGTCAGCAGTCACCACATACAGCTCATGATGTCAAGAGAAAAAACGTCTTTTTGTCAAAATTAAACCAGATTTAAAGGAACATTTCACTAAAACTCTGCTGTTGATGACGAACTTTACAGTACTTTAGTGTTGTTTTCTTCTTTTCTTCCTGTAAAAAAGGTAGGCAGTGTACACTAAACTAAATCCCAATTGTCAGCAGTGACTACTGAGAGTCGAAGTGAAACCTGAACTTTCTGGTTTTGCTCCAGAAGAATGAAAATCTCATCAAAATCCCACATTTGTGTTAATATAAATAACTAAAAAAATCCAGAGCATTTCCCAACAATATGATTTGTTGTTTATTCCAGATGTTTAGATAAAGACAGTAATTAAAAAATGTTTGTGTTGACCGTTGTGGGTTAAATATCACAAAGTTATTTTAGACGTGTTGTTGTTTCGTCTCTGTTAAAGTCGTAAAAGGCTCCAACTTCTGATGCTGATTTATCTCGAATGTGGAAAGTAAACTCCAGGAACACACACACACACGCACGCACGCACACACACACACACACACACACTGCATTGACTTACAGAAGCTAGTGGAACAGACAGGAAGTGACATCATGACCTTGTCTCTCTACACTCACTCTGATGGGAGGAGCTTATGAACCACAATAAGAGCAGATGTGACTCAAAAGTTCCTCCATATAAAAAACACCAATCAGCTGACATGATGGAGGTAATGTTGTGGGTTGGATTTCTCAAACCGACCAACTTTTTTACGACATTTCTTTGTACACACGCCACAATTCTTTTGAAAATATTTTATGCGTTTCCCAGATGGATGAAAACCATGGGCGTCGCCGTTCATGGACGCCACTTTAACCCTGCAGCGTCCATGATGCCATCTGAGGTTCCTTTAAACACGACAAATCTACAGAGATAGCGTAAGAAAAGTATGGAAGCAAGTTGGAAAATGTGGTTTAAAAACAAGCCATCGACACACAGGGCGACGTGATTGGCTGTGATTGGATGTGATTGGATGTGATTGGTTGATTTTGTGATTAAAAAAAAAGTGGAATTATGACACTGAATGCTAATTTGGAGGAGAAAAAAAGTGCTGGCCTAAAATATAAATGATAAAATGAATAAATAAATAATAATTACAAGCCGTGTTTGACGGTTCTCTACTGTATGTGCGTATTTTGACCTTCACTTGGTTTGATCCGAATGAGCACATCTGCTAAACATGAGCCAAACTAGAAATGCTTTTTTTTTTTTTCCAGAAAGACAGAAATGTGTAACGGCTCTATATTTAGGAGCCCGATAAGGCGAGTATGTTGTAAGTGGATCGAACCCGGCTGAACCACGCTGAGTAATTCAAAGCATCTCTGCTATGTGAAAAGGAAACTGCAGGAAACATTGTGAGATAACGAGCTGGAGGTCACAGAGTGGGCAAGTCAACCTGCTGAGTTTAACGCGCTGAGTCGGACTTTGAGCCCAGACCTTCCTGCTGTCGTCTATTTACTACAAAACAGGATAATATGCTGCAGATGAGCTGACATTGAGATCAAGACTGTTTGATAATGCTGATAAAAACATATATAACTTTATGGTTACAGATGTACCTCCCGTCTCTCCTGAAGCCCTTTTGTGTTTGTGTGTTTGGAGTTATTTCCATCCTAGTGATGGCTGTCTTTCCAGCTCCAGGGTATAAATCAGGGCGAGGGGATCAAACCCCCCCCCTGACAGGTGACACTGATCCGTCACTGATCCGTCAGGTTATCAGTCCACAGATTGATGTGACCTCTGGATGAACAACCAGGGGCCGAGTTACAGGAACAGAGACAAAACGGTACGCGGCTGCCAGAGCAGACAGGAGGATCAGGTACATGGATCAGATGTTTGTGACCAAACTGATGATAAAATATCTTTAACTGCAGCACATACATGTAAAAACAAGCTAAATCAGTGGCAGCAGGATGAAATAAAGTCCGTAAAATCACATCCGTTCAGTTCATTTGGTTCGTTAGGAGGCTCTGCAGCAGCTCCAAGAAGCAACCGGTCAATCAGCTGTTTCTTATTTTCTTATCGACTCGAACAGTCCCTCGAGTGCTGTTGCAGTAAATTACCTCTGGACAAAGCAACATGTTATTTTGCATAACTTCATCATGGTTTATCAAGTGAATCTTAAAAACTATTAGTGTGTTCATTATGGAGATTGATTTGGCGGCTAAGACACACTTTTCCCCCTCAGAGTTCTTCGGGTTAAGTGTGATTAATAGTTTGATCAGTATCAGTAAAAAAGCTGATGGTGCATCAGTGTAGCTGCAGTCACAGTGTTTTATTAAACTGAGCTCATGATCCGGTGTCACACCTGATGAAGGTGAACTCCACTGTAAGAAATGTCTGTAGAGAGAGACAGTTACAGTTGATGTAAATGCTCTGAATGGTAATGAGATTTGATTTGATTATAGGGATCAGCTGACCAATTAGAGGTCAGTTATGAATTAAAGGAGACATTTACAGGTCTGTATCTATATTCAGAGTCTTTACTGGAATATCTTTGCATCATTTATAGTTGGAAAAAAAATAAATATTTAATATTATATTTAGGAAATATTTAAGAAATAATAAGAAATATTATATTTTTCTCGTTCTTTACTTGAAATGAAAATTAAAAACATCCGTACGCGTTGAAAGCTTCTGTGTCGATTTAAAACGTCGATTTTTAGATTATTTTAACAAATAAAACAACATGACTACAGTCTTGACCCGTAACTCAATAACGAAACAAAACAGCAATTAAGTCTGATTTTCTAACTTTCTGCAGCTTCGCTAACGAAGGAAACAGAAGAAGCAGAGCAGAAATGTGGAGTGGTTCTCAAAGTGGGGTGCGGGGACCCCCAGAGGTCTTTGGGGTGTTCCAGAGGGTCCCCAGCAAAAAGAGGAATTCAATAAATACATAACACAGTGACAGCGTGTATGATTATTTTGGTCATTGGTTTTATACACTTTCTGTAATAAACACCTTGACCCTCTGACCTTTGACCTTTCACATTTCTGTTGTTAATCTAGAAGTCATCTATAAATAAGGATCTCCAGCTTTGTCTTACCTTCTCCATGGCTGCGCTCACGTCCATGTCGTTCAGTGTTTGTCGGTGGTTCGACTCCTCAGCTGCTCAGCTCTCTCTGCCTCTGCTCTGCTAGAACAATGAGGCTTTAAATTCCTCTCTTGTCGACCACACTTCCTCTGTCCACGCCCACAGTCGCTCCTGCCGCCGTGCCGCTCCGCCGGCTCTCCACAGCCCACAGCAATTTAACCGTCTAGACTTTCATCTCATTCCTGCAACTTCAACTCTTCACTCTCACTGCATTTCCCCCACTCTTCTCTACCTGGTCCAACACTTCACTTTTCATCCTTAGTTTTCTCTCTTTTGTTTCCCTTTTTAATATTTTTATAAACTCTCAACAAGAACAAAACTCACCTTTCTCGTCTTCAGCTGACTTTTCTTTCCTCTTCAGTTTTTTTCCCTCTCTTGCCTCCTGATTCGTCCTGTTTCCAGCTCTCCTTCTCCACCCTCTGACTGCAACATGAACTCAGCAGGTTTCTTCACCTCCTGATTTTGTTCCAACATGCCGCTGAAGGGATTTATCTCAGAAAAACACTTTCTCTCACAGCAACAGAAACAGCAGCTCTGTGTCTGTTTCTGGGTCTGCTGAGCAGTGGAGACATAATGTGGAATTAACTCTGCTTTGCTAAACATTACAGGTACTTGCAATGTTACAGCTGCAGACCCTGTTAGCAGCAGACTGGCAGTAATCAGGGAGATTTGTGGTCTTACAAACAGCAGCTGTGCTGTTGCTAATGACTCTGCTGCAGAACAGCAGATCCGACTGCTTCAGTCCTGGTCTGCAGCGGACTGGAGGCCTCTTTGGAGCAGCGAGGCCTGACCGAACTGTTTGTGTTTGCACTCTGAGACAAAGACAGAGTGAATCCTGAGGGATTCCCTGCTCACAATCTACCAGCCAATCAGAGTGAGCCTGAAAAAGTGCTCGGCCAATAGGAATGTCAGAGATTCCTCCTCCTCCTCTCATTCTGCAGATTTTCATTGTGTGGTTTAGAATGTCGACCACAGAGGGCCAAGCAGGGCCAAACAGGGCCAAACAGGGCCAAACAAGGCCAAACAGGGCCAAACAGGGCCAAACAAGGCCAAACAGGACACCTGGGGCGTAACCAGGACTAAACACAGACAGATTCAAGGATTTAAGGACCTTTATTGTCATCTCACCACAGTTATATTATTACTTTTCAGTTTCAAGTTTGGTGAAAGGGTCTCGTAAATTTAAAAGGTATTAAAAAAGGATCAGGTGAGCCAGTAATCTTACCTCTATACAACATTGTTGAGGTAAATAGTCCACAGTCCAGTAGTTGCACTACTTTGGGCGGCAGTAGCTCAGTCCATAGGGACTTGGCTTGAAAAACCGGAGGGTGGCGGTTCAAGTCCCACATGGACCAAAAATATGGAAGGTGGGCTGGTAGCTGGAGAGGTGCCAGTTCACCTCCTGGGCACTGCCGAGGGGCCCTTGAGCAAGGCACCGACCCCCCCAACTGCTCACTGGGCGCCGGTTTGGCTGGCTGCCCATCACTCCACCATCTCTCTCCACATTGCATGTCTATGCCATTGTACTGCATGTCTGTGCTGTTGTACTGCATGTGTGTGTGTATCAGGGTTAAATGCATGTAAATGCTGTCAAAATATCACACACGCGTTGTTTCTTAAAGGTCCCGTCATGTATAAATAAAGCTGTAATGAACCTATATTTGAATGATAGAAAACGAAACATATAGATGATGCTATGATATGTACTTCTTATCAGAGACATCAAAGATCTTTGGGAAGGATTCAATACCATGTTTGGCCACACAGGATGGCTGACATTTACCAGCCATTACAACCCAAAGGGGGCGCTGTTTTATCATTTGTCATTTCTCCATTGTCTTTTATATAATACCCATTGATCTGACGGTATAGTCACATGCATCAGATGGGTGTGTGCAGCATCATCATTCCATAACTGGGAGTATCATGTTGACGATACTAGACCAAACGCTGGAATACCACACAGAGAGATGCAGTGTAAAGAAGGGAATACTAGAAACACTGGGAATACTGGAAACACTGGAAACACTGGAAACACTGGGAACACTAGGATTTCTGAACAACTGGAATACTGCAACTTCAACCTTCTGCTGATTCCACTTTAGAAAGACGAATTTTAGAGGAGCTACAACTCAAAGTGAAAGTAACTTTAAGGGAAAGACTTCCTCTTTCTACTTCACTCAGAGACAAAATGTTTTCTCAATCAGAGAACAACCTCTCGTGTCCTGTCTGCCATGACATCTTTAATGATCCAGTTGTCCTGACATGCAGCCACAGCTTCTGTAAAGATTGTCTGAAGAACTGGTGGAGAACAAAACAAACACGTGAGTGTCCGTGCTGTAAGAGAAGATCCTCAAAGAGCGATCCACCACGTAACTTGGCATTAAAGAACCTGTGTGAGGCCTTTTCACTGGAGAGAGATCAGAGAGCTTCATCAGGGTCTGAGTCTCTCTGCAGTCTGCACTCTGAGAAACTCAAACTCTTCTGTCTGGACCATCAGCAGCCAGTGTGTCTCATCTGCAGAGATTCAAAAACACACAACGACCACAGATTCAGACCCATCGATGAAGCTGCACAGGATCACAAAGAGGAGCTCCAGAAATCCCTGAAGACCTTACAGGACAAACTGAAGCTCTTCAAACAAGTTAAAGGAAACTGTGATCAAACAGCAGAATACATTAAGGTCCAGACCAGAGACACAGAGAGACAGATTAAAGAGCAGTTTAAGAAGCTTCACCAGTTTCTACAAGAGGAAGAGGAGGCCAGGATCGCTGCTCTGAGGGAGGAAGAGGAGCAGAAGAGTCAGAGGATGAAGGAGAAGATTGAGGCTCTGAGCAGAGAGACAGCAGCTCTTTCAGACACAATCAGAGCCACAGAGGACACACTGAGAGCTGAAGACGTCTCATTCCTGCAGAACTACAAGGCTGCAGTGGAAAGAGTCCAGCAGCGCCACCTGCTGGATGATCCAGAGCTGCTCTCAGGAGCTCTGATAGATGTGGCCAAACACCTGGGCAACCTGACCTTCAACATCTGGAGCAACATGAAGGAGATGGTCTCCTACACTCCTGTGATTCTGGATCCAAACACTGCTGATCCAGAACTCATCCTGTCTGAGGATCTGACCAGTGTGAGACGAGGACAGAGACAGAAACTTCCTGATAACCCAGAGAGGTTTGATCAACACAGGTGTGTCCTGGGCTCTGAGGGCTTCAACTCAGGGACTCACAGCTGGGACGTTGAGGTTGGAGGAATAGAGAATACAGCCTGGAGAGTGGGTGTAGCAACAGAGTCTGTTGACAGGAAGGACCAACCTCAGTCTGGATTATGGAGAATATTGTTTTATCAAGATGAATACAAAGCGCGTATCTCACTGGATCCGCCCGTCGTTCTCTCAGTGAAGAAGAAGCTGCAGAGGATCAGAGTTCATCTGGACTGGAACAAAGGAAAACTGTCATTTTATGATCCTGACACTAACACACACATACACACCTTCACACACACCTTCACTGAGAGGCTGTTTCCTTACACTGGAACCACGAATGAACGCCCTCTGAAGATCTTACCACTAACAGTCTCTGTAACAACTCAACCACTCACACTGCCTTCATATTCATGGGGCTACAGGGAATTTTTCTACAGATTTTAGGGAACTAAAAAAAATCTTTTTAGGTTTTATTATTCATATTTCTTTCTTATTTCCAAAGTAGGATCAACATATATATTGAGTCGCTTACTATATCCCATGTCATGTTACAGTATGTACTATATATAATCATCTTTATTAATCAAAAGTCACGCTGCATCACCTGATGTGCAAACAAACAGTTTCTGGATTTTTGTTGATACTGAAGAAAATATGCTTTTTGATGGTGTGTTGTAGTTTACCTGCGTTTATGACTATGATGAGACGTGATGCCGTTTTTTTGGTGTGAAATGTAGAAACTAATAAGCGACTAATACGGAAAAAAAAAAGGAGACGAAGAAATCATTTTATATTTTTTAGGATTTTTCTGATGAAGCAATTTGTGTTATTTTTTGGTTATGTAAGAGGAAAGTATTTCTGATTTTTAATACATGTACAAAAAAAATAAAAATCTAAAAACATGTTTTCACTTTGTCAACGTGTTACTGGGTGTAGATTAATGAGAAATAAACATCTACAACACAATAACGTGTGCAAAAAGTGTCAACTCATACATCATAAATCATAAATCTGGAGCTCATTTCCAGTTGTTAATATGCCTCCACAGAAAGTGGTATACACAAAGTAAATAATGCCGCTCACATTTAGTTTATTTTCCATCTAAAATTAATTTACAACCACAAAAATTAATTGTTTTGAGTCATTTTTTAAGAAGCACAATCTCTGATTCCAGCTTCTCAAATGTTTATTTCTGGTTTATTTAGACTAAAATATCTTTAGACTTGTGGACAAAACAAAACATTTACAACTAATCATTTAATCAAGAAAATAATTAATAGATTAATCGAAAAAAACAAGACAAGACAAGCTTTGGATGTAGTCAGTATATTATATTATTCTCTTAAAAAAAAAGACTTCATTACAAGAATTGACTTCATTCATTCAGATTGAGACAACGTCTTTACATGTTCAGTGTTTTAAATACTGTTCGTCACCAACTGTTGTTGAATATCTGGACAGACTGACAGTCAAACGTAGAAGACAAACATAGACGACTGTGGTGAATGTCTAATTTAACTTCATCCCAGTTTTACGTTAAAATGTTTCTTACAACAATAATGAAACATGAAGATAATTCATCTCCTTCATGTGAATCTGTCTTAAAACGAGCTTTTTCTTCTCATGTTAATTAACATACTTTATTCAAAATGTCTTGATGTAAACTCAACATTTGTCCATCAGTCGGTACGACTCTGATAATTTAGCAACTTTCAGAAGGATTGCCATGAAATGTGGTTCAGACATTCATGGTCCCCTGAGGATGAAACCTAATGATGATGATGATGGATGTTTCTAAAAGTAAAGAGTTAATTCCCAACAGCCTCAGCTTGAGATGAACGCTAAAACAACATGCTAACATGCTAAACGTTCATCTGCTTCAACCCTCGACCTTGAGATAGTTTCAATTAGCCGACATTCAAAAAATTAGTATGTTAGCATGCTAAATGTTACCTAACATTAGCATGTTAATAGCCAACAATAGCTGCTTTAACATGCTAACTGTAGCTAACCAATGTGCTGTACTGTCTTATGGAGGATCAAAACTGACATTAATTCACCCCAATTATCTTATTGTGTGACAAACTGTCTTCTAGTTACTCCGGTGAACCAATATATTGTCTTAAACATCACCGATGCTGTCGAACCATCCCACTCAAATATCTGTTGACGTTCTTGATAACGTCTGTAGATATTTATAAAACGTTTTCTGCGTTTCGTTCACTTTTCACAGACCAGTTTGGCATCGAAGCGCTCAGTTTTTTACGATATACAGAAAGAACAGAAAAAGGCATCGAGACATAATCGACATATCTACTCTAAAACCCGCAACTAATCAATGATTTTGCATCAAAACTGATTCGATTACATTCATCAGGAGGACACAAACGTGGGATGACAATATTATTCTGCTGGATGAGCAACTCTTTGCTAAAATATTCACCGTAATAACTTATTTATATGGTTATAATATGTCAGATGTGTTTACAGCTTGTTCTGCTGCCACCAAGGGACCAAAATTAATCAATTAATGCAACTTTAACTATAACCAATACTGCTTTTTGTTTAATATGTCAGAAATCAATATTCCTGCTACAAAGGAGAAATATAAAGACGTAGTGTGATCCTTTGAGGTTCACTGATACTTTGCAGCTGTGCAGGTGAATGTAAATGCATAGTAAATCTAAACAGCAGTGTTCATACGCTCCTCTAAATACACTCAGTATTAGTCCCTCCACCATCTGACAGACAACCAGCCCAAGTATATAAACCTTCCTGACCCCGTCGTTTCTGATTCATGGAAGGTGCAGCCAAGCAGGGCTTAAAAAGGAGTCCAAATGAATCAAATCAAACAAAACAAAGCCTTCTTTTGTCCCTTGTTCTCTCCTCCTCGTCCCTCCTTCGCTCTCTGGCACAGTTTCGGTGTTCAGTTGAGTTCGTATAAAAAGCTGTTGGGTTTTTCCTTCCTCTGTCCGATGCTACATGATGATTCGTGGCTCCGGGACCGACTCGTTGATGGATTTGTGAGGCAGGACATTGGCGCCGTTCAGATAAAGCTCGTCGTTCACGATCACGTCCTCCCCCAACACCGTAACGTTCTCCATACGAACCTGGCGACACACATTAACCCGGAGACAAGTCTCGTCACACCTGACAACAATCAGAACAAGCGTCTATGCATCCAGTACGAGTCAGGGTCGGCGACACCCGTCTTTTACTCACCCACTGGCCAACAGAGGAGCTCCAGCCAACGATGCAGCTCTCCAGCCAGGAGTGCGATCGAACCCGCGCTCCCTTCAGCACCGTGCAGCGTTTTATCCTCACCCCGTCCTCCACGACCACGCCGGCACCGATGGTCACGTTCGGGCCGATGGTGCAGTTCTCCCCGATCTGAGCCGTCGGGTCCTGAAAAAGATGAGTCAAAAAAAAACAAAACTAAAAAACTCAGTAATCTCAGTAATAAATGTTCCTATTAAAACCATTATTATGTTATAAAATCTTTAGTATAAAGTTTAAAATTCTGTTTATGTTGGAAATGGCGAATAAATCTGACCAAATTTTGGCTATAAAAGGTAAAAAAAAAACCAAAAAAAACCCCAAGATATTAGGGTCAACACGCTGAACTCACCACCAGAACGTTGCCTAGGAACCCGGGTCCTGTGTGTAGCCTCTCAGGAGCGTGTTGCCGTAGTGACTGAAGATACATACACATCCCTGTCAGGAAGTCTTTAGGCTGACCGATGTCCATCCAGAAACCTGCAGACGCACAAAAACAAAAACAACACAGACATAAAGACAGTGGCCAATTAGTTACCATGGAAACAAGGACATGAAACCACAAGTTTCCTTATGACGTCACGTGATCAGCAGAAAGCTTCCGACACACCATACTGCTGTTTAAATGTATATATGTGTTTTATCTATTAACTACAAACTATAATTTTTGGATCTTGGATCTGAATTAATTCAACTACACGTGTGTGTTGAAAACAGGAAGGATGTCGGTGATTTAGCCATAATGTAGTTTACTATGAATCATGAATCAGACAGATTAATAGATAAATCACATTAACATTTTAGGAAAAAAAAACAAACAATCACAAGGACTCTCTGATATTCTCTTATATAATTTAATAAGCTGCTCAGTGTTTTCTGAGGGAAACGAAGCCACTACGACCTGGACCGGAGTCACTGACTCAGACCGGTCTTTGGTTCTGCTTCTGCCGCTCTGACTACAGGACAGGAGGGAGATTTACCTTTAACTGCTCCCAGAGAGGGATGAGGATCTAGAGAAGCACCAATTACAGCACCGCGTTTAATTCTGATCTGATTATATTTATATGAATATAACAGTTTGCTTGAGGATGTGTAGATAAACACTGACGTATTAAAGTATCTGGAAACAGTTAATAAATCCAGACGTCGTGTTTTGTGGATATCGGTGCTTCTCTACAAATGATTCCTCTCCAGAACTACGTGAGTTCGGGTGTGAAGAAAAGCCCAAACACTTACGTCTGGTAGCGCTGTGAGCTGAAGAGACCGGAGCGAACACACGGGTCAATATATCGAATATATCATGTTACCGTTGTGTCTCTCAGATACATAAAATAAATCACTGGGAGCACAGAGATAAAAAGAAGTCTGATGGATCAAGAAACACAACTGTCTGACTGCTGTAGTTGCAGCCATAAAAAAAGTGTAGTATAGTATTGTGTTGTAGTACTGCAGTAGTAGTAATACCCTGTAGTTCCATTGCATACAGATGTCCCTCTTCTGCCATGACGGGAAATATCTCTTTCTCTATGGATGTTGGTCTCAGCTGCACAAAGAGTCACAAACATAAAAGAAACATCAGTATAATGAAAAAAAAAAGATAGATTTATAGTTAAATTAACAGTGCATCACTGTGTGTGTGTGTGTGTGTGTGTGTCGCGGACCTGGATCCTGCTGAGCATGCTGGGATTGAAGATGTACATCCCGGCGTTGATCTTGTTGGAGACGAAGACCTGCGGTTTCTCCACGAAGCGGTGGATCCTGCCGCTGTCCGTCTCAAACACCACCACGCCGTACTTAGAGGGCTCCTCCACCCGCGTCACCTACAAACACACACACACAAACAAAGTCATGTTTTTCATTTAATAGAACATAGTTTGTTCATATTTCTGTTGAACTCCGGTTCTCTCTCTATCGTTCTCACCACGATGGTTCCCTCCTTGCCGTGGTTGCGGTGGAACTGCAGCAGATCTTTGAAGGGAAAATCACAGATGACGTCCGAGTTGAGGACGAAGAACGGCTCATTGTCGATGTTCAGCAGCTCTCGAGCCAACGCCAGGGGCCCCGCTGTATGTACACACACACACACACACACAAACGTCATATTCTTATTATCTTTGTGCTGCCTTGATTCATTTGATCACACAACCTGACAGACTACGTGGCCAAAAGTATGTGAGCACCCCTTGTCACACTTATATATCTAAAAAAGTATCTAAATCTATGTATAAGTATCTGTAGACTGATTAATACTGACCCGTTTTAATATTATAGGTTTTACTAAACAAAATAATTTATTTAATTCATTCATACAATCGCAATACCAATAAATGCTCAGCAGATGTCGCCATTTTGGGGTCTAAGGTCAGAATATGTTGTAGTGCTGTACAAAATGTGGAGCAAATTTAGGGGGCTTCGCAATCTGTTATATACAGTATAGTGAGATACAATTGTGCAGTTTTCCTGGCAGCAGGTGTGTAGACTCACCTGTTCCAAGAGGTTCCTTTTCATGAGAGAGAGAAATACGAATCCCAAGCTGAAAAGAAAACAGTGACACTTTCAGGATACTGAAGCACAAAACTAAAACTACCTGCATGACTTGATACCGCTGTGGGTAAATATATAATGTGTGTGTGATCTGACTAATACGCCCTAATATGTTACTGAGCCACTGCTCTGCTCCTGTACACTGTTAAAACACTAAGTGTGTGTTGTGTGTATCACAGCTGTAATAGTGCGTCAGTGTGACGTACTCTCTGCTCCTGAACTCTCATCTCTCTCTCCAGCAGCTCGGACATGTAGCTCACCGCCAGAACCACGTGGTCCACGCCGGCCTACACACACACACACACACACACACACAGAGAGAGAGAAAGCACAAAATGAGACTTGGACAGTACATTTGAACCCCCCCCGTGTGTTGGCTGTAGCTTCAGAGGAGAAAGTGAGAGGAAGCAGCTGCGTTCAGGGTCGCTGTACCTTGACCAGAGCCTCCACCTGGTGCAGCAGGATGGGTTTGTTGCAGAAGTCCACCAGCGGTTTGGGGACGCTCAGGGTGAGCGGTCGCAGCCGGGTCCCGTACCCGCCAACCAAGATCAAAGCCTTCATTGCTTCTGTCGTTAGCAACCGTTACCAGGACAACCGCAGCTCATCAATAAGGAGACCAGAACTGAAGCCTGAGCGGGACAGAGAAGGATAAGAGTGACAGGTGAGACAAAAGTATGAACTTTTAGGTCAAATTATGATGTCAAATAGTCACATATTTTAACAAACTTGAGCTTCATTTACTTCTATATTTAGGAAATTGTAATCCTTTTAATGTTTTTAGATATTTTTATGGGTTCATCAAGAAAATAATCGATATATTAATCGATAAGGAAAAAAAAATAGATAGTTGCTGACTGAATGATTTATGAAAAAGTCTCAATTCTTAAAAAGATGTTGTATTTCCTCCTGATGACCTTTATCATGGTGTCACCTCAGGTCACAAGAGTTCATTCATTCTTTACGGAAGTTTGGCTGTTTTTTAGTTTTAGTCCCGTAAAAACCAGGTCACACAGAGTAAAGCTGGTACAACACCAGCAGATAACCGCGTTGACAACACAGTAAAACACAACTTTATGTGTCATAATAAACAGCAGTTTGTGTATGAACAGTCGCATGTTTAATAAGTGTAAACTGTGAGGAGTTCAGAGATAAATACAACCTGAGCTCAAGTCTTAAAACTCCTCACAGTGATGGAAGCTAACTCCTATTAGCTAAGCAAGCTAACATGCTTCTGATTTAATTTACAGCCGTTATAAAGCGGCCGCTAACAATTTAGCATCCTGTTCCTGACTTTAATCTATTTAAAATGAATAAAGAGGATGAAAACTCACAGTGGTTTGATCTCCGACAGGCTCAGTAATGTTTCTGAATCAGTGAAACTCCGGGAATGACACGTAAGATCGTTCAAATCTGAATTCCTTGTTTGGTTTCCTGTTCAGCCGCGCAGCATCAAGTCACACAACGTGATACACGCATAGCATCCGGTAAGTGGCTTCAAAGTAAAAGCCCAAACAATCATCACATTTTTTTAAAAGTCTCTTAAAACAATAACCGTTGACTGTGGTGTGCAGAGCTGTGGCTCTTTAGTCTAGCCAGTTAGTGATTTTCCCCATTCAGTGTGATTACATAAATAATGTATATTTAATAATGTTGATTTATCATCTTTGCAAAAGTTAAACAGCTGTTAGTTTTAATCTTTGTGGTGTTCAACTTTTAAGACAAAGTCAACATAAAAACATTTTTTTAAATCAAATCTATACACATTATCAGTAATTGTGTCATACACAAATATAACTTAAATAACTTTTTTTTTTTTTGTTTGAAACTGACTTCCAAGGAGGTGTAATGTTTATGTTTTTATTTTTAAAGGTCCAATTAGCCCGTTTCCGGTGTGTTTCGCTAAATCCGGCGTACTTACCGGTCTGCCTCTGGCTGCTGTCACTGACTCGGGTATGTTCAAATTGACTTGAATAAACTGAAAAACGCAAAGAGCCCATAATTATCAAAAAAATGTGAGAAGGGTTTTTATTTTATTTTGTTGACGAAAAAATAAACCAAAGCGTCACAGCTGCCACACGTACTCCGTAACCTTTATTAACTTTTATCTTTGCACCCCTTACATAAGATACAATGGTATGTCCCAAATACTCTAGTCCCGCCTCTTCACCACTTCTGACCAATCAGAGAAAAACAGCGTGGCGACGGAGGCTGCCGCATCCATACTGTAAATTTACATAATGGAGGCTCCATGCCCTTAAATACCAGCGTGAAGACCCGCCCTACTTTGCCTCTGATTGGCTCTGAGACCCTGATATCTTTACCCTAATATCTCACCCCCATACCTGAACCCTCAGGTATCCTCCAGACCTCGGTATGGAGGCAGCAAAGGCATTTAATCTCACTAATTTATACAAAATATAAAAAAAAAAAAAAACAAGTGAGATTACCGTCCATTGAATTTTAATGCTGTAGATTTAAAATGTATTTACTTTTTAAAAATAAGAAACCACTGCATAATGTGTTGGGTCAAAATAATAATAATAATAATTAATAACTATATTAAAATGTTAATATGTCAATAAATGTGATTGGCAATTGAAGCCATTTGGAGTTTGTCTTAGAGAGTGAGTAAAAGCCAAGCACACACCAGCCAACAAAAGTAACTTATTCTGAAAAAACAGTATTTTGCAATTCATTACTGTTCGCAGTAACAACCCCAACACTGAATATCAGTGATTAAAATTAATAAATTATTGTACATCATACAATATGAATCACAACACGTTATTTAAAACAGTTCTCCTCTGGAGTGAGATGATGTTTTATCCGTCTGTCTTTCAGTGACCTTTAGTGAACCTGCAGGAACACATTCCTGTTGTCCAGTGTCTCCAGTATGTTTGACGAGCTGGTCGGGAGGTCAGAGGTTAGGGGTTCCACCGCAGGTCACAGACCAGGGCGATGTGGTCGGAGGGGTGTGCCACGCTGGGCAGAGCCTCGTAGGTGGTGACTTCCTGGTGGCTGGGCAGAGGAATCACCTGCTCCACCTGCACACACACAAACACGTTCTTAAGCAATTCCAAAAAAATTCAAGCCTTTCTTTTGATCTGGTCACAAGGCACATGAGAAACTATAGGCCAGTCGTAGTACTAATAGTAGAAGGAGTATCAGTATTGGTACCTGCATGCTCTCTGGCTGTATGAAGATGTAGTCCAGGCAGCCGTGAAATCCTCCCACATAGTTGGTGTAAGCCGGCTGGCTGCAGGCGCTCAGCAGGGACGGGAAGGTCGAGAGCAGCTCCATGTTGCAGGCGTCCTCCGGACCCGAGCTGCTCCAGTCTGAATGCTGCTGAGGAACCGCGGCCTCGCTGACCAGCTGAAACACACCTGAGACAAGAAGGGACGATTCTGATTCGACAGGCCCAACGCATAAATCTGCAGGTGAATCTGAAAGTCTGCCGAAGCCCGGCTCATGAAAGCGGTGCTAGCGTAGTCGCGCCTGTGGCTGCGTTAGAGTTACCTGAGTTTGGGGTGGAGTTGAAGTCGCCACAAAATACTAGAGGGGCTCCAGGTGCCACCTCGCTGATCACATGACTCAGGTGTTGCAGGGTGACGCCCATCTGGACCAAGCGGACATTCCCCCCTTCAAAAAGGACATGAATTTATAAAGTTTGTTTAAGGTTTACAGAGCTTCACATCAGTCACTCAGGTGTGTTCATACCTTTAGGGTGCCAGTACAGGTGAGTGTTGGCCACACACACCTTCCTGTCTGGTTTATTCACGTCCTCAAGGACGCTGACCTGCAGAGAAATGAGAGAAGTGTCACAACATTAACAAACCCGACTAAAGCCGATGCTTCACAACACATTTTTATTATTCTTTAATCGAATATTTTTCTGATTAACTGTTAAATGTCAGAAACAGCAAAAAATATAGACAAAGACTCCAAGATCAACAAGATCAAATGAAACGTAGTACAGCAGGTGATCAGCTGAACAGCAGGTGATCAGCTGTACAGCAGGTGATCAGCGGTACAGCAGGTGATCAGCGGTACCTGCAGGGTGGTCGACCTCTGCAGCATCTTGTCCTTCAGATTGCTGTTAGCAGAAACCTTCTCCAGCAGCTCAGCATGGATGGGGTCAGAGGTCAACGCATCACTCAGCATGATGTCATGACGGCTCAGCAGCTTAAACTTTGACCTAAAAACAAACAAACAACAACAAAAAAAAAAGACGATGTTGTTTTAAAACTGACCGACTTAATCGTGGATTTAAAAACTTTAATATCACGTGACTGTAAAACAATAATTCAGATTCAGATGGCCGATCAGACCTGCGGTAAAAAGTGGCCAATCCTTCATGCTGCTTCTCTTTGATCCGGAAAACGCCGTCCAGACCGAAGGCGTCCAGAGCTGGCGCCAGACTGTCCACGAACACCCCTGAAGAGTCCGGAGAACACGAGGAACGTCAGACGTGTACCGCAAACCTCATCATTAATGGAGAACAACCACCAGCTTCTAGGTAGCTGATAATGATATAGACGGAGAAAAGGTTTCAGCATGAATTACCTTTATCGACCTCCTGCAGACAGATGATGTCAGCGTTATATCCCGCCAGCTCCTTCTTGATCAGGTTCTGCCTGTAGTCCAGCTGCAGGGCGTAGGGGGCGCAGTACGGGTAAAGCACCGTCTTGGACAGTTCTGTCTGGGCGTAGACGTCGGCGAGGATGTTGTACGACACCACCCTCACAGCCGGCCACTCGGCCTCTCTAACGGTGTACGCGTGTCGGTTGTCAAATGTACACACGCCAGGTCCGGCCTCCACGGCTCCCACAGAGACCAGCTCCTTCGCTGGGCCGCTGCGTGCTCCGTCTTTGGGTATGCAGCGCAGTCTGAGCCTGCGGCCGATGTCCTGATTGGATGGGACGTGGACTCTCCCGCATCCAACCTCCGTCCAACCGCCGACCTGAGCAGGAACCTCCACGGCAGCTTCAGGACTAGAACGACAACACGTCAACAGAAGGTTGTAAGAGTTGAATGTGTATTTATGTCAACTAAATTACATTAAATATGAGATTTCTTTATTTTGTTCCAGTCTGGATCACTGCCACCTCAGTAGTCATACAGCTTTTTTTTTTTTTTTTAAATATATCCAAAATAAATCTGTAGTTTTAATCATTTAATGATTTAATCTTTAATCTAATCTTTTTTTTGCTTGTCAATTTTGCAATAATCCACCAATAATGTTTTTTTAAGCCGATACCAATATTTGTATTAGAAAGAAAAATTCCAGTACTGATATGTGGACCGATATTCTTCTTTTTAACAAAAACACATAAAGAAAACAAATATATTTCATAAGAATAAGTTGGTTATTAAAAAACTGACTAAAATATTCATATTGAGCAAAAGAGTGTAAAAGTACAACCTCAAACATACTGTATGTGTAAGTTACTCATCAGCTGATACTCCTATAAAAAACTAAAATACTACAAAACAAATATTGTCCATGTAAATGATGTTTATCAGCTGACCTAAGACACATGATGAACTAATATATCGATCTGGCTGATATATCGATCTGGCTGATATATCAGTCAATATTTTCTTTTTTGTGGTCTGAGTACAGACATGGTAATGATTGTAATGACTACTACATCCTGCAAGACAACCATAAAGTGTATGAACACTTTTTATATAAACAGTCATCACCTTGTATCTGGGACTTTTTCTAGGAACCAGGTGAACTCGCAGTCTTGCAGGTTACCAAACTCCAGCTCCAGCTTGGGGCAGACGGGGAAGCCGGCCAGCAGGGACCCCGGGAGCTCCGCGGTGGTGACGGTGGGAGGGTTTCTCTGTACCGAGTATTTAACGTCGCCCACCTGCAGCACGGTTCCGTCCTGCCACGCCTCCGAGTTCAGCGTCGTGTCGGGCACCTCGTCCCCGCCGAGGTACAGCTTGACCGCGGCGGGCTCGGGGGCTTCAGACGGCTGCTGCCCCTTGTTCTTCTTCGACTTCTTCGGCTTCGTTTGGTCCTTGATGATGCCGTTGGAGATCCGGGCCAGGACCTTCCCCAGGGCCTCGTCCTGGTCCCGCAGCATGTGCTTCTGGCTGCCGTTCAGGCAGAAGGAGATGGTGAGTTTGGGCTCCCCGGGGAGGCACCGCACCACGGCCGGCTCCATCCCGCCGAGGAGGCGGCGGCAACCTCTGGTCCAAGTCTTCGGCAAAGAACCGAGTAGGCGGCGGGGAAACAGAGCGAGAGCCGCGGACAGGTGGTTCAACATAAGTGGGGCTAAACTACACTGTACACACCAACCGGTACCGTTAACGGAAGGAAGAGCAGAAGCAAAGGTTATACGTCTATGCTTGGTGTGTGACGTCATGCACACGTGGTCAACGATAACCTCACGAGATCAAGGCGGCCAGATTTTTATTTTATTTTGTTGTATTTATTTATTTATTTTTAACAGCTCTTCAGTATTAATACATAAACATAACATGTATGTTTAGCTTATTTCAGGCGTTTCTTCTTCCTTTTGTTTCGGTTTTATTGGCGGTTGACAAACAGCTTCCGGGTGCATTACCGCCACCTACCGACGTGGAGTGGGACACTAATATTTCTACCAAATAAAGAAAATTAGAAAAACGCTCCTGTGTGTCGTTCTGGAGTCACATGATTAATCAACATATTCGGTCAATTATTTTGTTGAACTTTTAATTAACCAGGAAGCCGCTTATGATTTTTTTTTTCCGAAGGATGATAGACTAGAGCAGAACTCACTTTAAATACTTTTGCATACATTTAGCTGCAAACTTAATTTGGAAGACTTTTTGGCAACTTGTTGTCATTTTTGATTGTGATGGCAGGCAGATGCCAGAGAAGTGGAGAGATACAAAAAAAAAAATATAGACAATTTAATGTCTGTTTTATTAAATTTGTTATAAAGACACGTACAGAAACTCACTAATAAGCTAATTACAAAGCACTAGAAATATAACTTTAAAAAAAAAAATCCAATCCTGAGCTTAAAGTATATCACAACTGCGTCCCTCTTTGAAATGTATGTGTTGACAGTCTCTTAATTATCTTCATAGTGACACTACAAAATGTTTTTCTCCGTGATGTTTTCAACACAGCAGTGTTCAGGGTGTTCAGGGTTTTCGGGGTAGTAGATGTCGGCCTTGTGTTCGTCGTCGTGTTCGATGTGTTTCAGGTGGATGACCATGTGCAGGGCGTAGGCCAGGACCAGCAGCAGGATGAGGGAAGTGACGAGGCCCATCAAGATGGCCGGCGTCAGGAAGGAACCGCAGTCGCTCGCAGGAGAAAACTTACCGGAGGTGACATTAAACGCCTGAATCTGTGAACGTAATCAAGAAGATAAAATATGATGGGTCAAAGTTTACTGTGAGGTCGCTCAGCTATGATTGGTCACTATTCAGAGGTGAGGGGTGCAACTTTTAGGTATCAGACTCTGAATGAGGTTTGTAAACACACACACGTACCTGGAAGTCGGTGAAGGTGAGGGTCCAGCGGCGGGCGTGGTCGGTGTTGGGCAGCAGCAGGGCGCTGTACCGCTGCAGACTGCTGACGTGGAGGCAGTGGTATGAGGAGGAGGCTGGGGCGTACACCTCGCTTGCATTAAACACAGCTTCCTCAGAGGTGTTGTAGAGCAGAGAGATGTTGTCCAATGAGAACCACCACTCACCTGAAGACTCGTAGAAAGTGTTGGACAGCTGCAGTCTGGACACCGCAGAGAAATTATTAACACATTTGTTTCAGCTCATCTCCTGCAAGCCTGATCTGTTCTGTCTTGTTGTAAATTGTTCACTGAGAGATTAACCTGGCTCAGCATTTGCAGGATTGCAAGGTGACACATCACCTGGGATGAACGATGTATAAATGCTGCTTTTTGATTGGATCTGTTACTCAAACCAGCCTTCCTGGATCGTATTTTAATGTCTTGTACATTAGTTTACATTTAGTGCATGGCTGGCAGACAGATGGTTTGACTTACCTGATGAACAGATCTCGTATATCCTCCACATCACCAAACCTCATGACCAGCCTGGTGAAGACATACAGACAGATTTGACATAAGGAGCGTCCTCAGTCAACGGTCTGCGTACACCAGACAGACAGGTAGACAGGTGGGTCACAGGTGGGTACATACGTAGCCTTGTCCTTGCTGCAGACAGACTGGCTGGTGTCGACAGGTTTCTGAGGAGAGAAGGCTTGCTCCGTCAGGTCCAACTGCTTCTGCCTCTCATAGCGGAGAGAAAGCCTCCTGGCCTGGAACATGAGACACGGCTCCCCATTGGACAACACCTGGTGGGCGGAGATATTAGTGTTATGGCTCTCCTTCTCTCTGGGCAACACCTAGGACCCCCAAAATAATATCAAAACTTCACAAATTTAAATCAAAATCATTGCATCAGTAAAATCATTTATTATCAGTTATTTGACTGTATATCTATTATGTCTATAATTATTTTCAACATTAATGGAGCTTTAACCAACAAGCCCTACTCAGTACTGACGATAAAATTTGTCTTTTGTCACAGTGTCAAAAATACACTGACGTACTTTACTGTGTTTAAGCTGATTAATGGACTAAATCACCTTGAGGGGAGAAAAGGGAACCGAAGCTCCTGGAATCTGCAGTAATTTCCTCCGTGATGCATCTGGAGACTGGAGACTGAATATATAAATATACAAAATAATAGAACATGATGAAAATATAATGTCACATAATGTCAATATTTTAAATTAACCTGAACAAATATCAATGATGAGAGTTAAAAAAATAGAGGCAGATGAACAGGAGAGGAAACAGCAAAGGTTTCGAGTACCCAGAATGCATCTGGGTTGTCCAGTGACCCAGCAGTGCACCTTGTGGATTAGTCTTTAAGGTAAAGGACAGAGTGATCAGTCTGGCACAGAGATCCACTCTGACCCAGATTACACAGAGAAAGAAATTAGACTCTTGTAGGAGAAAAATAAAGGACCAAGAGTTCATATCAGAATCAGCTTAACACCAAACACAGGGTCTGATTGCTTTTTAGAAAAACATGCAGCCCATTCAGGTTTTATATAAAGACTCCTGAGCCTGCGCACGTTAACGGGTCGAGTGAGGCAACATCAAGGATGGGGCTTCAATACAACCTGGAAAACTGTAGTTAAAACCCCTGTAAATGTATTTTTCTGAAAAAAAAAAGAGAAAAAAACCTCTGAAATGCTCCTTTTTGACTCAGTCAGCTGAATTCTGCACAGCCAGCGTTGCCAGATGTACAATAGTTATCATATTTGCACTATAATTTTGCCATCTGTATGTATGATCAATAATGTCAAAAGTGCCATAATGTATGACAATACATCATCATTTTGTGACACTTGTAGTTAGCGTTTGCTGTATGCTTGATCTCTCAATATACAATAATTTTTAAACTGATCTGATACTGAGCAGCGACCAAACCAGCATTTGTATTGGTTTAATGTTCTGCAGCTGAGCAGCTAACTAGCACACCGGTGAATATTTGTTTGGTGGCTCATTCAACAAGCTGAGGTGTGCAGGACAAGACATGTTCTTTAGCAGGAAAGCTAATGTGGGTTGTTTTCCAGAGTTTGTGGCTCCTGAGCAGGATGCTATCAGGCTCAGTGTGACCGTCTGTTCTGACCATGATAGAAAGACAATTTTAGTTATCACTTTATTCTAGATTTGATCAGGAAGCTCTCCAGCTATGTGAGCTGATGGTGAAAAAGGTATTTAGTTTAATTAATAGAATTATATTTATATATTATTCACGGTACATTCATACAATCAGGGCTGAAGGGGCAGATGCATTTCATTGCATTTGAATGTACATTGTATGTTTTAAAAATGTGTATGACAACAAACTTGAATTTAAATCTGACCCTGAACTTGAAATATTCAAAATAAGTAAATAAATAAGTAATACATAAAAAAGAACAAACATTTCTGGTTCTTAAAACTTTGAAAAAGCACCAAAACCATCACAGCGTCCACTGGGTCAAAAATCCAAACTGTGTCTCCTCTGGTCAGTTAGGGAGGAGCATGTAGCCTGATTCTGTGCAAAATAATCAACCAAAGTTGTCTGGCCATGGACAATTTAATCTAAATGAGTCTGGTGCACGCTCCACCTCTGTCTGGGGACTTAGTGCCTCTCAGGATGAAAAGCTCTCTGTAGATGAAGAATAAAACGTATTTTTCTCACACATCCTAAATGTATTAAAGATCAGAACAACATGCATTGCAAATCCTCCCCAAAAAAAAAGGTTTAGCTCCTCTGTGTGTATTGGGTCAGAGCACAGGACATGTGGATTGTAGGATTGCACTGATTACATAATCATACAAACATGAGTACGCAGACACACACATTCATGAAGAACGAGGTGGCTCTCAGCCAAGAGGAGATTTTGCAGCTTCTCCGTCCTCCACCATCAACAGCTGCACACTTTAAAAAAAATGATCACAACCAGCTTCTGTTAACACGTCCAGCAAACACAGAGCAACATTTAACGGACGCAGGGTTTTTTAGATCCACTGTAAACTGTGGTGTGGCTATAATAAACAGCAAAATAATGCAACTAAAACAGGGAAACACTGTGGTTATGGTTAATAAAATGTCAGATATGTAGTACTGCTCATCGATTTATTGTTACGTCTATAAAATATGAGATAATACAAAAAAAAACCCACCTGTTATACAAAATTTCTAATTCATTTGAGTTAATTTCTAATTGACTAATCATCACAGTATTATGTGCCACACCCTTATTTCACCCCTCCATACATAATGGATAAACACAATGTCCTGAATTAGCACTGAACACTAATGCAGATATTTATATTATATCCAGTCTAGTTTTAACTCTGGTTTCCCACCAACTCTGCAGCTCTGCAGAGCCATTTATCCTCTTTGAGCTCCCAGTTTTGGATTTACAGCACATTTACTGTTTTGATGGTTCTGATAAACCAACTGTACACTACCTGACCAGCAGCAAACAGCAGCCAGACAAAGTTAGAGATCAGCTGGTGAAGACAGAAGAACATCTAACAGGTAAAGAGACAGATGTTGTTGGCTGGAGACCAAATCAGAGCTATAAAAAAAAAAAAAGAGACAATCTTGGATTTACATTCATTAGATGGACAGAAATGAGACTCAAACGGGATGATAATGTTGCTCTGTAATATTTGCCATAACTACTTTATAAAATGATAATATGTCAGAGGTTTTCAGCTTGTTCTCGTGTCCCCAAATGACCAAATAAATAAAAAAAAACAACAAAAACTTAATGCAGCTTTAAAGAAACACAATCAATGAAACTCCACATGTGGCCTGGTCGGCCCGGCAACAGAAACACATACATGTAATCTTTGCACTGGACGTGTCAAGAGTCAAAGATTTGAGAGTCATCAGAGGTCAAAAACAACAGCAACAATCATCAAGGTGAAACTACGTCTCTACTTCTCAGTCTCTTCACCTACCTGTCAGCCGTTTGTCGGCCGAGGCAGGAAGATGACTGCAGATGGAGGAGGAGGAGAGAGAGGAGGAGGATGCTGCAGTGTTTCCACGGTGAAGCCATCGCTGTGGTGACCAGAGCGTGATGCCAGCACACTATCTCCCCCCCTGCCCTCTCTCTCTCTCTCTGTCTATTCCTAATCTACTTTAATCAGCCCACCGTCTATAAGCCCCCCTGACAGACTGATGAATCAGCCAATCAGGAAAGGACAGACACAGTCGAGAGAGTCCTACCCACTGGTTAAAGGCAATGCTGCTCTCTCTCTCTCTCTCTGTCTCTCTCTCTCTCTCTTAAAAAGTATGTTTACATGCACACATGTATCCTGGTTATGATCATATTCTGATGATATGACGTTTACATGGAACATGAAACCTGTTTATTCATATTAGTTAGTTACTGATTGTATCGTGCACATAAGAGCCCACATGAACTTACATACACAACACTTCTTACATTACATTACAAACAAAGAACATTGTCTTCTGCACCAGGCTCTATTCACTTCTTAAATCACAGTTTACATGAAATTAAGGACATTTTACCAAATAATGTAGCCGAATCATCAAATAATGAGCAATAAAACACAAACTGGACTTCGTCTTCAGTCTCATCTTAATCACAGACAGAAAAGTCCAAAAACCTGATCAGAAGCAGGAAACTAACATGCTTGTGAACACAACCATCCATCCACTTCTCACTATGAATCCACTAATACATTTTCTCATTAATTTAATTGTTTTAAAATAGAATTAGGCTTTTTTTTAAGTACAGCACATTCATAGAATAATAAGACATTATGTTGAGACTCTCATTTAGTTTCCTGTTTGCTCACATGCTGTGTGTTTGATAGATACTCATAATTTCATCCATGCAGTCAAATTGAGAAGATAAGGAGGGAGTGTTGGTATTATTACTACTATGGTTGTATGAGTATACTTATGTATTTCTATTTCTTTTGTACTGCATGATGGTTGTTTGCGATGGTTAAATATGTGATAATTTTAGTCAGGCATATTCTGCGACGCCGCTGTCCGGGGTCCTCAAACTAGACATTGCCGCGGTGCATCCTGGGACCTTCCTTTCCATTCCCGGACTCCGCTGCGATCATGGGTTGGTCTCAAACTTAAGCTTAAATACAAGCTATTTGTCTTTATTGCACGGGTTTTTCACATCAGTGTTATATATAAAGATCTTATAAACTGTTCCCGACGTGTTTATGACGGAAAAAACTTGACGTTGACTCATAAAACGAGACGTTTTTACCGCTCTGTTTGTCCGCAACGTGGAGCGGCCATAACGGCGTGTTAGCGCAGTTAGCTTAGCGGTCCATCTCTGTTGCTGATCACACTATAATGTTTAATTAAAGAGCCTGGTAGCGTAATAACACTAAGTTTAACTTGAACTCTGGTGTCTGTAGATGTTTATAATCTGATTGGTTGATGAGCTGCTAATATTCACACTGAGGAAAGAAGCTACGGCAGTTTGGCTCAGTGTAGTTAACGTAAAACAGCAGGTTTTGACGAATAAAAGAAAACGATGGTCCCTTTGTGGGAATGTACAAAGTCATATTTTTTAAATATACGAAGTAGTGAAAATATCAGAAGTCTATTTCTCCAGTTTAACAGGCAGTTTAATCACAGAAATGTAAATGCTAATTCTGTCATTCAGTTTGTGCCTCATTAGATTTTATAGGTTTCTCATTCTTTAATTAATTAGTAAGTAATCTGGTGTCTGATCGTGTGTTAAATTAAGATCCAGTCACAGTTCAGATTTAAGTCTGTCAGGAGCCAAATTTTATATTGAAATCATTTATTGTCTTTTAATGATCCCTCCTGTTCATACTGACCATCATTAGATCTCTTCATAGTACACTTACAATAGAAGTGATGGGTCATTTAAATGAATCAAAATAGATCAATGTTTAAATACTTTTCATTCACTTCCACTGCATCTCAACAAGTAAACAGACAGGGGATTCAAAGCTAACTGTCAGATATCCAGTTGATGAGTCGGACTGAAGCCTCATAAGTTCAGATTTAAATGTATTTTTATTTTATTTTGTGGACATATTCTATATTTTGGCCTCCATCACAAACCCTGCTGCATCCTGACATGATGCATTTTTGTGTTTTTATATCTTGGACCAAAGTAATTGACTCTTTAATTACAACACAAGTATTTGACTGAATTTTACAAATGTTCAACTGTGGAAACCGATTTTAAAGTAAAGAAACGTTTTAAAGAGTTTCACATCAAACAGAATAACTACATGACAACAGTCTTGTATCAGCTTCAACTTTTATTTCCCGTTGCTCCTTCAGGAAAGTGTCGTGGTCTGCGTACAGCCAGGAAGCTCCGTAATCACCGCCGTGAGCAGAAATGGCACGATAAGCAGTACAAGAAGGCCCATCTGGGCACAGCCCTGAAGGCCAACCCCTTCGGAGGAGCCTCACACGCAAAGGGCATCGTCCTTGAGAAAGTGTAAGTACCATCTGACCTGCCCCTCAAGTTCAGTTTACCGGTGACACGCTGCTGAGGTGTTAAAAACTTTGGTGTCTTCACTGAAGTTATTGAAGTGTTGGATTTGGGAAGAATTGCATCTTTAAGTCTCATCATTACCTTCTTTACACTTGTTTTCAGTCTTGGCACTTTCCAGCAGTGTGATGCACTCAACTAAAATACAACTTGAAATGCAGAAGCTATGGATCTATTTAAAACTTGTACAGATGCGCCTGACATCTTTTGTTTCAGTGACTTAACTTTTTCAACAGTCAAATAATGTTTTGTTCTCCCTCTACAGTGGTGTGGAGGCCAAGCAGCCTAACTCTGCTATCAGGAAATGTGTGAGAGTTCAGCTCATCAAGAACGGCAAGAAGATCACCGCCTTCGTCCCCAATGACGGCTGCCTCAACTTCATCGAGGTAAACGGCAACGTTGCACCGCTAATATACACGATTAATAAACAGCCAAACACGAATGATGGTACAACCAGAGAGAAGCCAACCTGAGTGTGATTGCACTCAGGTAGCCAGTTGTCCTCCCTGGTTAACATCAGCCAGATAAAATGTATTTGAGCAGCTCAGTTTGTGTTTCTGCAGGTCAGACGGCAAACTTCATCTGGAATAATTTTTCCCAAATCTGTATATTTAAATGTTGACTGAAACAATCCTGCATCCAAAACCTGAATGTTATCATAATATCCTTTAATATAAAATTTACAGCACATAAAATTAACACCTTTTCCTCTTTGCCTTTTCTTCTTCCTTTTGCTGCCGGTTCTGCAGGAGAACGACGAGGTTTTGGTGGCAGGATTTGGACGTAAAGGTCACGCCGTGGGTGACATTCCTGGAGTTCGTTTCAAGGTGGTGAAGGTGGCCAATGTGTCCCTGCTGGCACTCTACAAAGGCAAGAAGGAGAGACCAAGGTCATAAACTGTCGAGACAATGAATAAAATAAACAGTCATTTACAGTCTGGTTGTCTTGTGTTTTTCATTGACATGGAGAAATTCAGATTTGACTAAAGGACTTTAAACTCATGTAAATCAGGTTTGGTGCACAACGTTCTCATTCAGGAAGCTTCTGCTGGAAATGCAGAGATAAGAACCTAAAAAGATTTTGAGAGATCTTTTTTGTTTAACTTGAGCACTCAAGATTTTAAAGAGACCAGAGCTTCAAAAGGTTTAAAGTGCAGATGTTCTCAAAATCGACAGCTGCAAAAAATTAAAACAGAAACACGTTTGCTCCGTCGGATGGACAGCGACGTGGTTCCAGGCTGCATTGCAGGATTTTCACAGCAGACTTATTTATCCAAGCAACATAAAACTGAGTCCAGTGGAATTCAGCCATTGATTTTATTACTTGTGATTTTTCTATTCTAACATGTGAATATGTCCTGCAAAAAGTGCCTATAAGGTTGACTTTATACATAAAAATATACCATTAATTTACTGTATATTGGAGTAATTAAACAGACAATATTATGAGGAAAATAATTTATTTCCTTCTGTTTGGCAGCCTGTCAATTTTTTTAAATGCAAATCTGTTGAGAGAACTCGCACCATTAAAATGAATTAAAGCCAGATTTTCTATTAACATGTAATTTTGTGGTGCTGGTTTATTTCTAAAATCTGTCTGAAAACTGATGGGATTGTGTAGCACAGCTTGTTGGTCTCTGAGCCGGTGTTGCTGTATTGCAATAAACTCCATAAACTTAGCTGGAAGGAGGTAAATATAGTAACAAGTATGTGATCCTCAGCCAGAGCGCTGCAGTTCAACAGCTCAGACATGGACGTCTGCGGCTGAACTTTCTCAGTTGTTCCTGCAGAATTTCTTAGTTTTTTTATGAAACTTTTTCTAAGACACACATCTACCTTCATCTCCTGGGTAAGTTTGAATTTCCTGCTGTTAAAAGACAAAGTGGAAGATCAGGAAACAGCCACACAGTCATTGATGGAACCAACATAGACGTACAGCTCTGGTTTCAACAGGCCAAACACCTCCCTCAGTTCAACAACAACAACAACTTTAAATCTGCAGGGACGCTACAGCTGAGCAGAAGCAACCAAAACAAAAACCAAAAAAAACCAACCAAAAGGTAAAAAAAATAAAGTAAAATAAAAATCTAAAGCAAGTTTCAAATGTCTCTTAAATATCTCAGTTTACTGACAAAAGTGTTTTTTTTTTGTTTTTTTTTTTTACATCAAATTGTAAATACAGCTTGATTGAAGTTGGAAAGGTTGCTATGGTTACATATTGAAGAAAGCTGGTCTGATACAGCACATGAACTCAGGCCTACTTCCTGCTTCCTGGCACCAAACTGGTGCATTTAAACGTCCTTTCTGAACAGAGCCAGGAGCCTTCGTGTGGACTACATGGAGTTCAGGCGGTTTGGGACTGAGGATGAGGATGAGGATGATGAAGATGATGCAGCTATTCAGTACATGATTGAACAGAGTTTGCTGGAGAGCAACAAGCAGAAGGAATCAAACAGAGACGACAGGAGGTCAGAGTTAAATTATTATTATTATTATTATTATTTCTGCTCTCAGATTTACCTTCAATGTTTAGTTTTGTTAAATTCAGTGTTTGGTATTTTTCTTTTTCTTGCAGTTCAGAATCAGATTCTGCAGACAGCAGCATCATCTTCACTGCAGTCAGACACGGTGAATGTTTCTGTAGAGATTTACCAATAAATAATATAAATATTAAATGTTCACAGACGACTCTTGATATGAAGTTTATTATTATATTATTACATTTTACATTTTCATGTCTATATGTGGAAGCTTTTGACATGTAGCACCTCCTAGTGGGAATAAAACAGCAACGTACTCTTCTACACCATAGATACATAAGCATATCAATGAATGGTGCCTGAATGAATTAATTAATAAACGTTATTTGTCAATAAAGTGGCTGAACTGTGTAATTTAATAACTTCTTCTATCTAATATGTCCAACCCATCAGGTAATGAGAAGCTCCTGAAGGAGATCTGTGTTGGACAAAAGGAGAAGTTTTCACAGACAGACAGCAGAGGTTGGACTCCTCTCCATGAAGCAGCAGCTCAGAGCAACCAAACCATCCTGGAGCTCACGTTCAAAGGTTTCTATCAGCTTTATATTAATGTCATATTATGTTATTAACACCATCAATGACACAATGTGATGGATAATACATTTTAAAGTGTATCCTGACGTCCAGCTTCAGGCTCTCGCTCTGTGGAGCTGCAGACTCTCAGTGGGCAGACTCCTCTCCTCCTGGCTGTAGAACAGGGTCTGATAGAAAACGCGTCCTTCCTCCTCAAACATGGAGCCCAACCAGACACCCAAGACCACAACCAGGACTCTGCACTGTTTGTAGGTGGGCTGACCAACATTTCTCTGCTTCTAAACCTGTTCAGTCACTGGGACCAAAGTAGAGATTTCCCTGTTTTAACTCCTGAATAGATCAGGTCACATTTTTAAATATGTCTTAATCAAATTCTGAGCTTTTGTTTATTTTGTCCATGCCAAAAATGAAAATCACAGCATCATCACACCTGTCTGTCTGCAGCGATCCGTTCAGACCGTTGTGACCTGGTCAAGCTGCTGCTCCTGCAGGGCTCCAGGGTGAACCAGGAGGGCTGCCACGGCCGCCGGCCCCTCCATGAGGCCTCTCGGCTGGGCAAAGCAGCGCTGGTGACTCTGCTGCTGCAGGCCGGAGCGCAGCCAGACCCTCGCAGCCACTACGGGCTCACGCCGCTGGCTCTGGCTGCTCAGGCAGGACACCTGGAGGTGGTGGAGACTCTACTGAGGAGAGGTGACTCTTAGCACTTGGACACCTAATCATAACCACATTAGTTTTGAACTTAGTTGTCAGAGATCTTATCATTATGGGAGTATTTATTTGCATCTTTACTAACCAGTGTCCTTAAAGTCTTGCATCTTTTTAGGAAAATATTGATTGTAAATAGGAATATACGTTTTTTTTGCAGTAATATTTCCAGCCCTTTATCTGGCAAAATCTACTCAAAGTCTCTCTTTTTGTTACTAAAACAAAAACCTCTTTTGGTGTTCATATGGGCACTTTTTTTAGACAGACTTTAAAAACTGTGAACTCGTCCTTTAATCATCACCAGGAGCAGGAGGAGATATTAAAGGATAAGTTCACTTTTTTTTGTTTCAGTGGTACGAGACGTTCTGTGATGCTGTTAAACATGTTGCGTGTTCTTCAGGAGCGGATGTCCTATCGCAGGCACAGGATGAGGCGTCCATCCTGTACGAGGCATCCGCGTCCGGAGATCCTGCCGTCATCAGTCTGCTGCTGGAATTCGGCGCAGACGCCAACGTTGCCAAACTCACAGGACACATGCCCATCCACCGCGTCGCTCACAGAGGACACCTGGAGTAAATGTCACAAAACATTAATATTTGTTTACATTTTTTTGGAAGTGTGATGGGGACATTTGCCAGACAGAGAGGGCCTAATTAAAGGTGTTATGCTGCAAGGTGCATTGTGGGAAATGTAGGAGTCAGTGTTTCTGGAGCTTCACCATATTAGGGACTGAAGGTCTGGAAGAAAATCTGTGTCTCTCACTTTCTGTTATTACTTATGAATCTAATATTTTACATATTGAAAACATGTCAAACATCACATGTATTTTTGTGTCCTTCAGAGCTCTTAAGTTGCTGATTCCAGTAACATCTGTAGGAGACGTAAACGACAGCGGGATGAGTCCTTTACACTCTGCTGCTGCAGGAGGACACACACACTGCATCAAGGTGTGTATGTGTGTGTGTGTGTATCATACTGTTTTATGTCGTATATATTTTATATCTCAGGCCTACAGTTTGTCCTCTCTAGTGAATCTTGTCTCCTTATCAACATACTTCTATAGATGATGTCGTATGATATAACACATTTTAATCACATTAAGATTTATTTATTAGTGATTACACCGCAATTTAACAACAACCAAATGTCCTATCAGGCCTTGCTGGATGCAGGTTATGACCCCAACTACATGCTCCATCCCTGGATTCGCCGTAGCTATGACGACGAGAGGAAGTCGGCGCTCTTCTTTGCTGTTTCCAATAACGACCTGCCGTCAGCCAAACTGCTGCTGGAGGCCGGAGCCATGGCCAACCAAGACGCTGTTAAATGTCTGCAGGTAGCTGTGTGTGTGTGTGTGTGTGTGTGTGTGTGTGTGTGTGTGTGTGTTTAATTTATTGTTAATCTAATGTTATTGGTGAAATACTAAATACACATGCCAAAAACTATCATTGTGTTCAGAGAGGCTGCACATGAGTACTGGGCGGATGGATACGTTGTTCTTTGTCAAGAAATAGTTACGGAGCCAGTTTCTGATCCATTGACTGTGACTTTAAGGTTGCGCTGCGTCTAGGCAACTATGACTTGATCAACCTGTTGCTGAGGTTTGGAGCCAACGTCAACTATTACTCCAGAATAAACACGACACACTTCCCATCAGCCCTGCAGTACGCCCTCAAAGACGAGGTAAACCGCTGCTGTTTTTATCGTTTGTACAAAATAATGTGTTCATATTCACAGACAGCAGCTTTAGTAACATTTAACTGATCGGGAGGAAAGCTGGTCTTGTTTTTGATCTGGCCTGTCGTGTGTGTGTGTGTTAGGTGGTTCTCAGGATGCTGTGTAACTATGGTTACGATGTGGAACGCTGCTTCGACTGTCCCTATGGCAACGGCTCACACGTTCCTGATGATTATGAGGGATGGAGCAACACAGTCATCAAAGACACCATGGTAACCAATGATTTTTGGCCTCTTTGGGGCATCAGAACAAGCTGAAAACACAACTTTAATATTAATAATATAATAACACATGTTAGCAAACAGCTGCCGGTTCAGTGTCCACATCCAGCAGGCACAAAGAAACACGATCATCCCAACATTAACTCAGCTTTTAGCTCTGAGCTCTACAAGCATCTTTTAACTTCTTGTTAACTGTTTTCTCACGTTGCACATTATATAATTAGATACATTATTATTATTAAATATATATATTGATTATATCTGCTTTAAGTATCTTAAACCACCTGTACTGCTAAGAGTTGAGATTTTGGCCTGCAGGTGGCGCCTGACTTCTCGTCTGCACCAGAGTATCATTAAAGTAGCTGAGATTCATCCTCTGGAGACAATGATCTGTACAAAATTACTTACAAAAAATGATAAAATACATGCCATGCATTCATTGAAATATGAGTCAGTTTAAAGACACACACACACATGTGTTTGTCTGCCAGTGCAGTTCTGCGAGGTGATCACTGTCTCGTGGCTGAAGCATCTCTCAGGTCACATGGTTCTCATCCTGTTGGACTACGTGGATCATGTGACCTTGTGCTCCAAGCTGAAGGCGGCTGTGATGGAGCAGCGACAGTGGCCCGACATCTGCAGGCTGCAAGGTGAGTGAAACCAGACTTTTATCAGTTCCTGCTCTGACAGGTGGAGACAACAAATAACATTTTTATTACAGTTTTTCTGAATGACATGTGTGAATCATTTTTCACTCTTTTGGCAAAAACACAATTATCAGATTTCATTTACTATTTACATAACTCATTCCCACTCACTAAAACACAAGAAGTTAAACACAATCACAGTGCAGGTGTGCACAGGTGATATAAAGGTTGATACCAACAATGGATGGAAGCAATCTGAGAGGAAGAAGAGGAGGAACGAGACCAAGAACAGTCATTTCAGATGAAATGTGAATTTTTTTTTGGTCACTTTGCTAATATAAAGGATCCTGGTTTTAACTGGATGTGTATTTTTGTAATTGCACGTCCCATTTTTGTAGAGGAAAGACTCCCAACAGCAGATGGCCCTCATTCTTAACACGGCCCTTCAAAACAGTGTAATTAGACTGCAGCGGGAAGGCAAAACTTTGAAGGCATCACGTATGAAACGTGTGTACAAGTGAGTTTACATTCAAACACTCACTGCTGATTCATTACAGTCTTTCTGTAGCGCTAACAAACTTTCTGTTTTTACACGTAGAACGTGTTTGAGTTGGATTCAACTGCTTTATGTCACAGGATGTTTTGTTTTCTTTGGGTTTGAGCAGCAGGATCACGAACAGGCAGAGCGTCAACGTCAACATTCAGAAATGTTTCCATCATATTTCCTCAAACCTACAGAAGAGTTTTTCTTTGCACTGACAACCTGAAACAAGAGGAAATCTCATCACAGTACTGACACTATGCAATACTTAATACTGATTTTTCCAAAATGAGTCAAAAGTTTAAAAAAGAAATTGTGTTTTTGTGTTTTACAGTTTTGAGAAAAGAGTGGGAAAAAAAACTGTGTCTCATCATTTATGAAAAGCTGTAACTTTTCCTCCTCCTCCTCTTCAGAGAACGCCCGCTGTCTGCAGCATCTCTGCCGCCTGAGGATCCGTCGCTGTCTCGGTCGTCTTCGTCTCAGATCACCTGTCTTCATGAGCTTCCTGCCGTTACCGGGGCGACTGAAGGACTACGTCCTGTACCGGGAGCACGACCTGTACAGCCGGCAGAGCAACACCCCGGGGTGACACGAACGCAGACAAAATATCAAAACCAATATCAAGATAATGCAAAGAACTGATTCAGTATGAACACATAATCACGTTTCTGCTTTAAGTCTCCACATCACACACTTATCTAAGAGTAAAAAGACACGTTTTTCTATTTTATTGTGTTTTCTTTCTGTAGTTATCAATATTTCCATAAAGCATAAAATCAAACAGTATCAGAAAGTAAAACCACCCAACAAATAATCCTCCCTTATTGGTTTCAAATATGTTTTTATATATTTTAATTATGAGCTTCAGAAATGTGCATCACAGTTTGTAAATGATTATTTATTCCTCTGCTTGTTATCTACAGCATCACTCGTAATTCTTCGTGTATTCTTTTATCATTTTATTTGACTTTACGGTTTGTGGTTCATCCTCTGTGAACCACAAACCGTTTCATTGTGATGAAACTCTGACTTTGCTTAATGTACACAAGAAATATGATGAAAAATAAAATACATTCTTACACACCACAAAGTCCTGACAAGTATGTAGTAGAAGTAGCAGTAGTGATAGTAGTGATAGTAGAGGTTTTAGTAGTAGTAGTCAGTACTTTAACTGTAGTACTGCAGCATTTAGGGACACGAATCATGTGATCAATTATTACATTTTGCAGGAAATTGTTGCAGCCAACCTAAAAATTAAAAAATACATCAATTATTTAAATGAAAGAGGAGAATAAAACTTTATTTGGTTCAGTTTTTAACTGTTTTTCATTCCATAATTAAAAAGAGTTTATGTTTACTAATGAAGAACATTAGAATAGAAATTATATATATATATATATATATAATTATATAATTATTAGTTGTAGCAAATGTATAAATATAAACTAAAATAATTAAAGTAATTACAGTAATAATTACAGCTTTTTTAGCTTTTAAACATGAACCAAACTGATATTTATAAATGCTGATGAAATGAGTCGAGTCGCGCTCAAGTCACAGATTTTATTTTGACGCCTGCAGGAAGATTTTCAAACACCTGTTTTTGAGGTATAAAGATTGAATACAAGATGAAATGATTCAAGGTTTTTTTTTTTTTTTTTTTACATTGGACACACTGATCTGAACTGAGCTCAACAACAACAGTAACGGTCAGGGTCTCATCAAGCTGCTGATGTTTTGGTAAAATCAGCTCTGACGTTTGTCACTTTGTGTAGGAGAGGTGGCCGTTTTTCACGCATGCATGTGAGCGACTGCTGGTGATGTGCACTCAGGCTGATAGTATGTGATATACAGTAAGCTCACCCGGCCTGTGAGTTATTAGACATGTTTACAGTGTCACAGACTGTGTGTAGAAGTCAGTTTCTGCCAGAAAAACAAACACATATGAAAAATGTAGGAGTGATAACAAAAATTAAGATTCTCAAATATCACAAACTGCAACCTTGAGTCAAACCAGGAGACGAAGTTTCTCTGTCATCTGTCCTGTTGACCATCTAGTAAAAAATAAGACATATAATGTAATGCTGTGACACTATTACCTGTGTGTTTAAACACATCCTCCAAACTTTGACTTCTAATATTCATCTTTCTTAGAGAGGAGGAGGAGGAGTGATTTTGGACACGGTCAATGAGTTGACGGTGTCATCGTGGGGCTTTGAGGGGCGAGTTGACGGTGTCATCGTGGGGCTTTGAGGGGCGAGTTCACGGTGTCATCGTGGGGCTTTGAGGGGTGAGTTCACGGCGTCATCGTGGGGCTTTGAGGGGCGAGTTCACGTGTCATCGTGGGGCTTTGAGGGGTGAGTTCACGGTGTCATCGTGGGGCTTTGAGGGGTGAGTTGACGGTGTCATCGTGGGGCTTTGAGGGGTGAGTTCACGGTGTCATCGTGGGGCTTTGAGGGGTGAGTTCAGGGTGTCATCGTGGGGCTTTGAGGGGTGAGTTGACGGTGTCATCGTGGGGCTTTGAGGGGTGAGTTCACGGTGTCATCGTGGGGCTTCGAGGGCCACCGTGACACCCTGCGGTGCTGTTCAAATTGCACAAACGTTTCCAGGAACTATTTCAGGAACATTTTGACCTGAGACGATGACCTCCAAAACTTTTATTTAATACAGTAAAACACTTCAATCAGGTCACATATTACTCACTCAGACTTTTATTTAGTCTAATTTAACTGAAATGACAGAGTGTGACTTTAAGGTTCTCATTCAGTTCCTGGATCTCCTCATTTCCTGAGACTATATGCTGAAAAAGGCCCATCAGTGACTTTATGTTGAGTCTCTACACCCTGATCGACCCACAGAGGAGTGATGTGAGCGTGTCAGTTCACACAATTACAACACAAGCCCAAAAGCTTCTGGAAAGATTTAATCTCACTTACTTTTTAACCGTTCTAACAAACAGTCAGGATTGATGTCAAGATGTAGAAAATGCTGCTAAATAATCACGGAGGCTAATATTCATGTTGTGAGAGGACACGTGGACACGCGTGTCCATGCGTCAGTCATGACAGTAACTAGAGAGTGTTTGAGCCAGTGCTGGAAACAGGAGGATGGTCATGTGCATGCAGTTCTTTACCGACGCCTTAAAAAGGTGGAGTGAAACAAACCAAAAGACTAACGATGGCGTCTACGGCTGTTCTCACACACACATACATACACACACATACACACACATACATACATACACACACACTAGCGTCAGGCTCAGTCTGGATTTGGCTGCTGTTTCTTCATGAAATGTTCTCGTTAGTTGATACCCAATCAAAACGTGTTTCGGCTGGAGCTGAGTCAGCAGCAAATAAAACAGAGTAGCTGAAATAATACTGCTTAATATTATCCTGACAAATCACACATTGTGTGTCTGTATGCAGTTAATTTCTTTACAATTTTTTTTTCTTTTTTTTCTTTCTTACATTTGGGAGGGAGGGGACACATGTAAAAGACAAAACATTTACCCAAACATATGGGTAAAAGGTACAATAAAAAAATAAATTATCACCTCAATAAACCAAAAATAAAATATTCATATTTGCTCTCTCTCTTATTCCAGCTCCTGCGGTTGAGTTCCTGCTGCTGACCAGCGGGGGGCGCTGCTGCGTCGCCTCTGGAGCTCATTGAAGGAAGCATAAATGGACAAATGTGATTGTTTTACACGTCTGATCAATCGGTTGAGACGAACAGATTCTGCTCACAGTCGGAGGCTGGGCGATAAATCAACGTTAGTATTGATTCGACTTGTTGTTATTTTTATAATTGTGTTGCTCAAATTTAATATTTCCAAGGATATTTATCACATAATTAGAAACGGGTTGAAGTTTATGTGTCACGTTTTTTTGTTTTAAAAAGGACAGATCGTTCAGTGATGATCTGAATTTTACACACATTTGCCATATTGTGATCACACAAACATATAAACTAATTAGAAATATATTAGTAAATATTGTTGTTATTCAATCATATCGCCCAGCATAAAGAATATCTCTGTTCTGGTTCTATATTTTTGTTATTGTCAACAAATCCCATAAAAAGTCCAAAAACCAACAATCTGTTTGTCCGTCTCTCGATACGTTTCTTCTGTTTCTGGCCTCAGCTGTTCAACTCATTGGTTCCTGTTTAGGATGTAAATCTATAAAGGTCCATTTAGTAGCTGTTCTGGAGCTTTTGATTGTACTACATGATCCATTATTTCCATTCTTGAGCATTTTCAGGACTCGTCCATGTTTAGTAGCTGTACTGGAGAACAATTCAATCAGCTAAAGAAGACTGAAAGCTCCAGAGCAGCTACTAAATGGATCGTTACTTTAAATCTTACAAATATATAGTTTAATTTGTAAAAACAGCGGCAGAGTTCAGCCATCGTTACTCAAACAGGAGGAAATATTTTTGTTGGGGACTATTTTAATACACATTTGGTGCTCTGGTGAGTATTTCTGGCAGCAGGACGCTGTGTAAAGTACATAGTTTTTAAAGTTTGGTGCCACAGAGGATTAAGAGGCTTTGGATACACAGATGATACTGGTTCATTCTTGGGTTTGGTCCCTTTTTCGTGGGATTTGTTGACAATAAAATAAATAAAGAATTTCAGCAGACGTCCTTTGAGACGTTTCGCTTGGGAAAGTGACACTTATGCTTCCAAAATTACACAATAACCCAGAGGATGATTTTACAGGACACCAACTACTAACGTTTCTGAAGCCCCACAAATGCACATACAGCGTTTTAGAAATCATCTATATTCTCTCCTTAAATCCTACGTCTATGATGCAAGTTTCTGATGCACTTTTATCTCCCTGCGGGCAACGCTGCCCTCTGAGCTGCTGAAGAAAAACAAAGTCTCCGTCTATCATCGCCATCTATTGCTTTAACAGATGCTTGGACGTGTTTCTGGGTGCGTTTCCAACGTAACGCTAAAAGAGTCTGATCACCTGTCCAGGTTTGGTTTCTGTAGAGGAGGAACAAAGAGGAGTGAGGTGCAGAGGAAGGTAGTGAGGACGAGGAGGAGGGGGAGGAAGAGGGGGGAGGGTTAATGTGAATGTTGGACGACATCAGTGGGCGGTCCCTGGGATTCATGTGATTGGTCGTTCAGAGAGGATGTCAAACCACAGACAACTGTTCCCAGGATGTGTGTGTGTGTGTGTGTGCGTGTGTGTTAGTGTGTGTGAACCAGGTCATCTATTTTTGTGAGGATGACTTTGACTTTCAGATTTTAGGCGTGAGGTCATTTTGACCTTCAAATGTCTGTCAGATCTGGTTTTACGGTTAAAGTCAGAACTGAATTTAGGTTCATGGTGTAAATGAGGGTCCTCACAAGAATAGGAGTACAACACGTGTGTGTGTGTGTGAGTGTGAGTGTGTGTGTCAGACAGACAGAGGTTTTCTGTATCAGCTTCAACTTGCAGCCATTTCAGCTCCCTGTCCCACCACTGGCCGTTGCTATGGTAACTACTTGACTGTAGAATACCCATGTTGCCATGGAGGACTCCTGTTCCATAGTTACTGCGGTACAACCTCCACTGACTGTCCGACCTGAACAAACTCACGACAAGCTGTGTGTGTGTGTGTGTGTGTGTTTTTGTGTCTATGCGTGCGAGTGTGTTCGGAGCTAGGGCACGTTGTCGTCCCGCAGGCTCTCCAGGATCTTGATCAGGCTCTCCAGTCCGAACACATAGCCCCGGTCTGGCCCGTCATGCACCGCCGTGTCGCCACGGAAACCCTTAAAGGTAGAGTGGGCGAAGTCGATCATACGAACCTCCACCAGGGGGGGCTGCTGGGGCTGGGAGGGGTTTAAAATAGGAGCGGGAGCGGAGGAGTCTTGATGGGGGTGAGGCGAGGGGGGAGGGGGCAGGAGGGAGTGGCAGTCTGAATTGGTGGGCAGGGCCTGTGGGAGAGGATGAGGGGTGGGGGTGGGCGGAGCCATCAGTCCAGGTCCCTGAGAGGGCAGTGACACCGGGTTCTGGCTCATGTCCGTTTCACAGGGAGCGTCAGGGGCCGGCGGTGGGTGGGGCCCGGGGCCACAGTGAGTCTCTGCAGGAGCCGCAGGAGTCTTCTGCCACGACGCAAGCTGCCCAGAGCTGAGGACTGAAGGGCCCTCTGGTTTCTACAGAAAACACACACAAATGTTTACAAGTATACATTATATTCTGTCATAAAGTTTATAATGTCTGTGTCAATCCATCTGCAGCCCAAACGCTCGGTCTGTATGTCCACTGACTGGTCTGTTTACAGTCTGGTTGGTTAAGACAGGTTATTTTATAGATTAAACACCACAACATACACTTTAAACCCTCAGTGTTTGTAGTTCAGGCTCACCTTTCCCTCATAGATGATGAGCAGTGAAGACGAGTAGAAACGATAGGACGCCTGCTTCTCCAGCACCGCCTTCAAGCTGCGAAGCTTATTCAGGATTGGCTCGAAGAGGTCCCGCCTCAGGCCCTTGCCGTTGTGCATGTACTGATAGAGGGCCTGGCGGAAGCCCTCAATCGACAGGCCACGGCCGTAGTACTTGTTCCTGCAGAGGTAGTGACCCGTGTTCAGCTGGTACACCTGCAGAGACGGTGAGCAGTGGCTGAAACATCCCTGACAAAAACAACTTTTCTAATTCTAGATTTTTTTCTAGATATCTAGATATCAGTACTTGTATTGCTGTGTGCGTGTGTGTGTGTGTGTGTGTGTGTAATCAGTAACGGCAGCAGTCGTTCTACCTGCATGCCACACACTCTGACTCCCAGCGTCGCTGAAGTGCTCTGTTCACATTTCTTCATCTGCCTGGCCGCCTTCTCCTCGGAGGCGTCGTCTCCGTGCTGCCTGGTGCCCATCTTCAGGTCCAGGATGCAGGGGTAAGAGAAGTGGTGAACCACGTTCTCCAACAACAGGAACTCTGGTAGAAACACTGCCGTTAAGGAGCAAATGTCTAAGCATCGATCTCTGCTAATTCTACACGCTTCTCTTTAAGGAGGGTGAAGGGAAACAACCAACAGCTTATATAGATTTACTGACTGATTCTAGTTGCCATTTGTTCTTTAAATCAATAGTTCTTCTATTGATAATAAAACACATACAACCTGCATATGTTTTACATTTAAAGTCAATCTGATGCAAAACATCTGCATAAAAATATAGTTTCACTAATAGCTTAATATCAACCAAAAAAACGAAAACAAAAACAAAGTAAAAGAGGCTGGAATTAAATGTTTTAAGAGAGGAGAAAACTCAGAAAATAGAGAAATATCCCACCAAAATACAAAATTATGGTCAAATAAGGAAAATGGAAATAAAGGCCTATCTGTGGTATATCGCAGAGATTATAATATAAATGTTCTAGATGAAAGCATCGTCCACTATTTGAAAAGTTTGGTCTTGAATCTGTTTTGACTGAAGGCAGACGGACGTTGTTGAGGACGTGTTGTGTGTGTTGCACATTCACTTTGCTCAGCTGTGTTTTCCAGGCAGCTGCAGTCTGGTCTCTTTGAAGCTGAAGATCAAAATATGACCTTTGACCTGATAACATCAGACACTCCACTTAATCCCTGCCTTCACAGTCTCCCTCGCTCTTACATGCAACACCTGCCTCTTATTGTACAGATAAACAAGTGCGTTTTATGATTTTAGCCGGCGTTACTAGATTTACAAAAGTCACTCTGTAAACCATCAGAGCTTGTATATACTGTACATATTTACATTGTTTATTTATCATTATTTACCAGCACTTTTGTCACAGCTGCAGTCCTAATACTTTTGTTCTGCTCAGTTACAGGAGAACAAGGTTTATTTCACTTTCTCAGACGTCTGTTTCCCTCAGTGGATGGAGTTTATTTTAAAAGCTAGAAAGAAGATTTTTTTTTTTTTTCGTTGCTGGTCGGCTGGAGAAGGATACTGAAGAGTTTGCGGTCCTTTGATTCGGACCTCATGCGGCTGAGCTGCTGTTTGTGGCAGCGGAGGCTCCAGGGGTTGTGGCTGATCTTCTCCGAACTCAAACCACTGTTCCAGTCCAACATCTGGAAGGGAACGTCTGAGTGGATCTTTGGGTCGAGTCTGGGACTCTTCAGCTCTCCAACACTGCAGGGAGGAGGAGGAGGAGGAGGAGGAGGAGGAGGAGGAGGAGAGAGTGAGGATAATTAATACTGTAAAAAATACAGTGTTTATAAAGCAGATGTAGTAGTAGTAGTAGATCTGTAGTAGATCTTACTTATCAGAGGCGTCTGTGTCGTGTGCCTCCCTCCTGTCGGGCCGCTCCTCCTTGTGGTCAGAAGAGGAGGAGGATCGATGGAGGCTGCGACGGGAGTGTTTCCTCCTTGGCTGCTCCCTCTCGGGGGGGTCACGCTCCTCGTGCTCTCCAGCACCTCCCTCCGTGTTGTTCTCCCCATAAGGGTAGGCCACCAGGTTGATGTAGCCATCAGAGTCGCCTTCGAAACACACCAGCACCACACCTGAAAATACAGGCGAGATGTTCAGAAATATCCAACATATCTATTAAAATACCAAGACTGGCAGATATATATATATATATATATATATATATATATATACACTCAATATTCAGGAAATTCAATGTTTTATCTAAAGATTAATCTGTGTATTTTTAGCCATAAAAACACAATAATAGAGCACATCATCACATATCATCCCTGCTCAGAGAGACGCTGAACTAACAGGGAGGATCCCTGTTTGTCCAAATTTAATTTTGCCGTCAGTTGGCTCACTGGTGGGTAGTCGACTAACCAAACTGAAGAGGAAAATATGATAAATGTTATGAGTTATAGAGTGAACGCTCTGTCTACAGAAAGCTGGACTTCTTCACCACCTCCACGCCAACAACACGAGGAGAAAATTAATCTAATAATGTCAAAATGGTTTCCGGGGGGAACAACCTTGACAGACTGAGCAGCTGTCTGTCTGTCTGCTGTTATTCAATCAACAGGACAACGGTAGTGGGCAGAGATCCAGAGCTAAGTATAGACATCTTATGGACCTCTGTTGTCATGACAGTGGGACCCACAGCACTACACAAGGTGGACTAGTAGAGAACAGGAAATACCCATTCACAACACGATAAACAACCAACCTGACAAAAGAAGAGGTGCTGAGAGCAGCTCTACGAGGCTGCAACCAGACCATGATGCTTTGAGCTAAATGCTAGCACGCTAACAGGCTCATAACAACAACAATAACATGCTAATGTTTAGCAGGTATAATGATAACCATGTTACACCAACGGTTTTTAAAGTCTGTATTACATATTAAAACAATGGTTGTTAAATAGTTTTATCCTACATTCATAGCATCTTTTCTTATTTAATATTGTAGACACATGCAGCCTGTTTCTTTGCAGATACTTAACACAAAATCCACATATTTACCGTGTTATATTAAACAACATGTGTGCCTTCAGATGTCAATCAAACATAGCTCTCGCCACCCCTCGCAGGTGTTTACACTTATTCTGGATGATGAGAGTTTGGTTGATCTGTGCAGGAATTACATGATGCTGAATATATGCTGATATTATGAAGCTATTACAACAGGACATTTGAACATGTCCGCCAGGAGAAGCACAGGTGTAATCAGCTACATGAATCATGGCTGCATTCCCTTGGTGTGTTGGTATCGTACATGCAGACCTAAATAAAACGGAGCCATTGTTAATGCTATTAGCTACGCTTGTGCTTTTCCTGGTATGACGAGACAAAATGTGAAAAATGTCTGTGTGTTTGCAGCTGTGAGTCGCACTGCTACGTCCTTTGTGCACAACACTGTTGGACAATAGTGTCCATTAACAGCACATTAAGAAAAAAATCCTTTTTTTTTGTCTGCACACACAGTTAGAATCAGTATGTAAACGTCGTCATCCTCTCCTCTCTTGCATAATTTGTTAAGATGATAAATGGGTCACACACAGGTGTGTTTGTGTCGGTTACTACAGCAAAAGCAAGTGGAAACACGCAGCTCCAGCCATGTGCCTGGTGATGAAGAGCAGAGCAGCTAAAACACTTCACTTCCATTAAACATCCGTACTTCATTTCCTTCTGCTGCCTCTCCATCTGCCACCAAACCTCCCCAGAGTAAAGATTATATAGAGCAATGTTTAAACTACAGGGTCACTTCCCTAAAAGAGACCCGAACCTCCAGAAAGCAACAGAAAACCGAGGAATAATCAGGCATTATATTATAATATCTGTAATCCCAAAGTCGTCGAGTGTGTGACTTGTGCATGTGGGGGCAGTAAAATGTCATTATGAATGCAACACTTCAGTCTAGCAGTGAGCAAGATGGTGTGCATGATACTGAAAGTATCTCTAACACTACAGTGAACGATATAACGGATAAAAACAACAAAACGTCCTGTAAATGCACTCGTTTTAAAATGTGTGTGGCTCTTTATCTTCTGTCAATAACATAACTGATTCAGACCGGCAGGCTGTGTTATTATATATTATGGCTGTGAGCTGTTTTTATAGTGTACTGTGTGGATCTGGTGTCAGATTAGATTGACTTATCCAACGTAAACTCATCTGTGATCTTGTCTTCTGGCTGCAATCAGACAGCTGTTGACACCACGTAGAGCAGCTACAAGTGTCGGCTTCAAGTACATTTAATATGTGCTGCAACACATCCAACACATTTTCTCTGCGGTGAAATACTATGAAACAACTCTACAAAAGGCGATCCCATCAACTGACGGGGTACTTAAGGCTATCTCATAATAGGTCTGTGGCACATGTCAGACACTAAGGATTGAACGGGTTGGTTTACTGGTGTAATCAGAGATATTACTGACTGACCTTTATACTCCGGAGTGAACTCTTTCATCTCTGGAGGCAGAGACTCGTAGAAGCGCTGCTCTCTACTGATTAGAGGCTTACACACCGTGTGGTCATCATAACGCATCATGCTGGTGTGACCTCCCACCTGAAAACAAACAGAGAAAAACAGGGTTGCTCTCTTCATCTATTTAAGTTTTTGTGGCTTTTTCAGAAAAAAATTATTATTTCTGCCATCATTTCTACCCACCTGGTGTATGAAGGGCTCCAGTGGAACGCCTCCTCCTCCTCGTGGTCGTAGTGAAGCCCCTCCCCCCACCCCCGCCCCCTGTAGCTTGCAGTCCATGTTGTTGGTGTGAGGGAGGCACATGGCTCCAGGCGGACGCACCGCGCCTCCTCCTGCAGAGGAGAGGAACATTTAACAAAAGGCAGCTGCTCAAACTACGGCAGAAACATGAAACTTGACACATAAAGCGACATATTTCTGCACCAGCTGCTGTCCTCTGGTGCTTCTTTATCTTCATACAGTCAGTGTTTATTTGTTTATTGATTTAGAGACATAAATCTAATAGCAATAACAGTAACAGGGAGGTGGTGGTCTTACCCGGGGCATGGGCTCTGGTGTGCAGTGACGGGGACGGGGGGGCGCAGGGCACCACGGGCTGCTGGGAGCGCACGCCGGCCCCGGGGGGAGGCGGCGCCAGACCGAAAAACCACCTCGCAAAGCCTCCAATCAGAGTGCTCCAATCCACCGCCGGCAGCACAGAGACCCAATCAGGACAGGGGGTGGGGGGGCAGAGTTCGGGGGAGGGCAGGAGAAGCAGGGTGTCAGTAGGGCAGGGTCACCACTACCTGTAGAGAGAGGAAATGACGCAACGTTAAGGTGAAGCTGCATATAAAATCAATGTCTTCGGCCTTTTAAACAAAACTATGAGCTAATTTCATCCATTATGAATATAAAAATATTGATTATTGCTGCTTTTACCTGACCAGCTAAACAACATATTTGTGGTTTTTTTCCCCACCACCTGAGACTCATTGTGTTACATTATCTTTCAGCACCAAATAACATCCACACTGATTGTTGCGCAGCTTGTCTTCGCCTTATAAAAATAACACACACACACACACACACACACACACACACACACACCGTTTTCTGGGCACGTGGCCACAGACAGTTGACATCTACATTTTTTAGCATGTCGGTTTCCAACAGACTGTCACACCCGGTCAGCAGCCAACGTACACGCACACACACGCAGAGCATACACAAATACAGACACATATTTTGATTCCCTGCGTAGTGTCACGAACAGAAGAAGGCAGAAAGAGTCTAAACGAGGGAGAGGTTCAAGCGATTTACTAAAAGGAGAAAACGCCTAAACCTTCAACTTCCTGTCTCGGGTCATGATTTTGTTGTAGCGCCTCCAGATGTCCTCCCGGTTCTCTCTGATGATTCAAAACATCATCAGTAATCTGAGAGGACATTTTATTCCCCCGATGAGCAGCCAGCGTGCACTCACTCATTCACTCACAAATACAACGAGCAACAGAAACAAAGCCCGTCTGTTGCTGAATAATATGCAAAATAATAAAAAATAAAAAAATACAATTACGAATGATTAGAATTTGAAACAATGACACCGGAGACAAAACACAGTGGAGAACAACGTTGTTATTTTTCACCCAATTACCACATCAAACACACAAATGTAATAGAGCTTGTTTCTATCATTCAGTGATATGAATTATTCAAATGATCTCGTCTTTAAAATGGCCCTCATTAGTTGATTAAAGCTTCCTGATATGATCTGGACTAATGTTGTGTCCATTGTTTAAATAGGTTGTGTATTATATTGTTTTCATGCGACAGATTTATAGATGCGTTTGCCGTTACGGTTGACTGTGTAGGGATCTACTTCCAGGGCAACTAACTGCTCTGCATATTCATCCACCAGCATCTTTGGGATGAACTGCAGCTGTGAGTCGGCCCTATTCTCCTCCTCTCCCTGCCTTTTCTCAAATCCCCCCTCTACAATCCCCCTCCTGCCTAACTCTCCAATCCCATCATGCACCTCAAAGCTGCCCCTCAATGACTCATCACCTGCCTGAGGACGAGAAAGATGAAAGAACAGAAGAAGAATGGAGAGGGGGGAAAAAAAAGGAGCAAAGAAGAAGACGAGACAGCAGCAGGCCTACTGATGTCACAACCTGCTTGTGTGTGTGTGTGTGTGTGTTTCTGGTCAGTGTCAAGGATTTAATGAGGCACAGTCATTGATGACGTAGGCTCAGTAACACCAAGCAGCCTCCAAACACAACGAGAGCTGCATAGAAAACTCATTTTAACCTGTTTTAATAATCGATTAATAGTTTCAGTCATTTCTTTAAAAATATTCTTTGGTTCCAGCATCTCAAATAAGACAATTTGCTGTTGTTTTTTTCTTTCTTACACACTCTGAAATCAGTTTGTCTTGTACTTTTCAAACATATTTCCGGACTCGCTGCTGTGATTCATTACAGTGAAGCTGCAGCTGAGCTCGATCAGACCGATCCTGATGCATCTAATCTCGTTATATGTGTAGTTAGTAGATGAGGTTCAAAACGTCTTCTCTGCTAGCATGTTCACGCTTCATTTCCTATAAATCTCTTGTGTGGATAAATGGTTGAATTCAGTGTATTCTGCACAGGAAGAGTGGACTCGGTCAGTGATAATGAAAAGTCCACAGCGTAGTGGACGGGCTGCCCCACGAAGCCGAAGCACGCAGCTTCATTACAGTACACAGGTTACATCAAGACCTTGTTTTTAACCACCGTGATAAACATGCCGGCCGTAAACTGCCAAAAGCTAAACTACTGTTGAGGCCTCACAGCAAGACGTATTTAACCACAGAGAAAAGTCAACATGCAACAGTCTGATCTCAAGTCACGATGCAAGAACACACACACACACACACAAGAACACACACACACCCACACACACTAAACAGTGTTTCCCATGAGCCATGAATCCTAGAGACAGCAAACATCTGGTCACATCTGTTCTGTTCTGGGATCAGCGAAATCATCTCGATGATCCATGACTTCTAACATCCCACCGCATTCAACAACAAACACACACACACACACACACACACACACACACACCCCTCTGTGAGGTCTCTGTGGTGCAGCTGAATATTCATATTCAGGATGTGCCAAAATCATTAATTAATGCCAACTTATAATATAATTAATGGTTGATATTTTATAGCTAAAAATGCAAGACCACATAAAACTAGTTTTACTGAATTTTAGTCACTCTGAAACATAATTATCTCTATCAAATAATGCTGTTGAATAATGTCATTAATTCTCATCAAAACACTGACAGTTTCAATAAGATTTGGTAAAGTTTGAAAAATGTGTAAAGAAATCAGTATATATATATGAAGTTTAGAGTCTAACTTTCTAAACTACAACGATGCCGTAACGCTGAAAAGCACAGAACAATAAAGCAAAGTTAGCACAACAGAAATTCAGATTCACTAATAGTAAACATTGATACTTTGGTTCAGATGTAGGAGTATCCGTATCCGAGGTGTGTATTCAGTAAACAGCTGCTGTAAAGCCTCTGTTAGTGGATCTATATGTGTCTGCACTAACAACAGGTGTGTGTGTGTGGATCCAGCCGGCAGTGACCTGTGTGCAGTGAGATGCAGAGGGCTGGGAATAGGCTGCTGGAGGGTAAAGTCAAGGGCGACCTGCCCTCCTTTCTCCTGATACACACCATCCTCCTCCTCCTTATAATAACAAGACTTTATGTATTAAAGTTGCCATATAATAGTTCTCGAACATAAAACAAGACAAAGAAAGACGTAAAGAAAGAAACACAAACGTCGAGTCGGTCTACGGTCTTGTAGACAAACAAACAAACAACCCAGTCTCTAATCGGCCTCCTGTGTCCTTCCAGGTGTGGTGAATGGTCTGAGCAGCCAGCCAATCAGCTTAGAGGATCTGTGTGAGCATAGTTTACATCATCAGCCATCAGTAGGACAAAGCTGTGGGCTCACTGCAGCTCTGAGACACTGACAGACTGATTAAGATGCTATTTCTGTGTGTGTGTGTGTGTGTGTGTGTGTGTGTGTGTGTGTGTGTGTGTGTGTGTGTGTGTGTGTGTGAGGGAGTCTTCCTGTCCTTCAGTAAGTCAGAGATGGAGCCAATTATGGTCCTCAATGATTATCTAGTAGAAGAGTAGAAGTGTGTAGTTTGGCAGCCGGTTGTTGTTGTTGTTGTTGTTGTTGTTGAGTAGTTTTAAGTTAAGAGTTTAAATCTATAATCCTCTTCTCATCTTAAACACATTTTATTGTAAAAAGTGTCTCTTAGCTGTTCTCACTCATCTTATCTCAGCGGACAGTTGCTTACAATCAACAAACACACCTGTTCCACCTGCATGAACATCATCTGGTAGCCTAATCAGATTATAATCTGTCAGAGAGCCACACGGTTCTCACACTGGGAACTAGATGACAACCACCGTTATGAAGGACAGTAGATCGTCATGGCCACCACTGTTGTTGTTGTTTTTGTTGTTGTTTTTGTTATTTGATTATAATTTCTGTGAAATAAGGAACAGCAGCTCACTGACAACCGTTTCTCTGGTTGAAAAAAAAAACAGAACTAAACCAACAAGAGGATCTTGTGCCACAAACACGATAATGACGAGTTAAAAAAAAAAGGTCACAGAAATGGTGACAAGAGCGGATAAAATCGGAGTCTGGTTCTCTTCCACTAATTTAGTGTTTCAGATAAATAACAAAATTCAATATGCAGTCAGGAGCAAGAGCTGAGATGACGACATCATCATCATCATCATCATCATCATCATCACCCTCATCATGATGTCTTCACTCAGCAGCTCATGTGTGTTTTTTATCGCTGAGTGGGCGCATTTGTGAAGTGTAGCATAACCAGGCTAAATAATGCTAAATAAGGGCTGGAGGTAGCTATGGCCGACATGGTTCAAGTGTAACTGATGAGGAAAAAGGAGGAAGTGATGAAGAGGTAGAAGAGAGGAGAGAAGGGAGAAGAGAAGGGAGGAGAGAAGGTTTGAGAGAAGGGAGGAACAGGGAGCAGGAGAGCAAAGGAAATAGCAATGAAGGATAGTCAAGGAAAAACAGAGAATCTTGAGAGGAGGAGGTGATGGAGAACAGGATGAAATAAGTAATGAAGTACAGAAGTAATGAAGAGAAGGAAGAGGAAGCGATTAAGCAAAGTGTGAGACAATAACAGACGAGAGGAGGCAGAGAATGAAAAGAGGAAGTAGAAATGTAGAAAAAGCTCTCTTCTTTTTATCAACCAGCCCTGCGGGAGACAAACTCCAAACATATATGTCAGTCTCAAAAATCACAAACTGGGAAAAAACACAAAAACATACACACAGCTGCTGCCTGTGTCCCCTGACAGAGATGAACAGCTGCTGAGGGACGGACAGACACACACACGCGCGCGCACACACACACCAATATCCCTCCTGTCAACAATCGTCTGGGCGATACAACAGTTCAGATCAGTCTAACTCTAACCCAAAGACCTCACATGTCCACCATCTGGACTCGTTTCCCACCACAAACAAACCGAACAGACGACAGAAAACGTTTTGTTTTTCTCTGTCGCTCTTTGGGAAACGATACGTTTCCGTTTTATCGAATCGACGGACTACGAGACAACGGGACTCCACTCCTTTAGCGTGATTAGTGAATTTATATGACCAGTAAAATGATGGTGTTACCATGGCAACCAAAAGCACAAACAGGTTATACTTCAAAACAAGTTTGAGGTTCCCTTTAAAAACCTGAACTGAAATTAAAACAAACTTGAGTGTATTTTATTAAATTGCTGTTTTCAAGGTCAAGGATGAACTTTCAATCTCAACTTAAAAAAAAAAAAATAGAAATCTTAACTTCTCAATCTCCATGACGATCATGTGATATTAACAAAAGCTCCAGAGTGATGACCGTGTTGTCAATAAAATGTAGCTTATTAGCACAACAACAGCATTAACAAGCAACTATTTGTTAGAAGCGTCCGTCTTCAGGGACCTGGTCCAGGGTTAAATAATCTGGACTTTCCCGGGTCTTTGCTTCACACTGAACTCATTACTTGATGTTTTCAGCCAGTCGTAGGTTGTTTGCCTGGAAAAAAAAGCTAAATTATCAAATTATAGACTTAAAGCCAAATTATACTTGAGCAAGCCGCCAAGACGTCACATCATTTTTATAATTTATAGTTTGGAGACAGAACACGCTGATCTTCAAGCAACAGACGCCAAGAGCAGCTGAGGTTTTCTTTTCGTTGACTTAGCCTTTACAGGAAAGGCTTTTTAATATTTCCTTACTTGCTGTTACATTTTCTTATATTTGAAATGCCTGGATTGCCCATTTTCCAACATTACCCGACACATGTACTTTTGATTATTTAGACCAACCAGTCATCTCTTTTCTTACCAGATGAGGTTTGTTTACATTCCTCAAAGCAAAGCAGCAGAGAAAAAGTCAAATCTTTTATTTCCATCTTGTTGAGATGATAAAAAGGATAAAACTGGTTGTGGTAAGTCAGCGATGGAGTACAACTATAACAAACTCAATGTCTTGATAATCATTTTTTTTAAATATAAAATGTGAATATTTTCTGGTTTATTTAGTCACATATAGATTGTAAACTGAATATTTTTGGGTTGCGCACTGTTACCTTGAATCTGGGAGTAATCGCTATTTTTCAGACGTTTTATGGACCAAATGACTAATTGATATATCGAGAAAATGTCTGACAAATTAAATCAATAATGAAAATGATCATTAATTGCTGCCCTACAATGATGATTTTTATTATTATTATATTTATTATTATATTTTTATTATTAATTAATTGTAATAGTGCAGCTTTATAAATATTCAAGAACAGAATAAGTTAAATTTGCACAGGTGTAAAAAGAGTGTTGCTTATTCATATCTCATGGTGTCAAAAGAGTCTAAAACTGTCAAATATACTAAATGTATGTTTTTGATTAAGTAGAAATTGACTTTGACAAAGGATAATTAACTCATAATCAACTGCCAAAGACTCTAATGAAGGAATAAAACGTCCTAAAATTATTTAAAAAAATATACTGTCTATATGCTACAGAGAACTGGTGACTTTCGGTTTATTAAATGTTATGACATGAATGTTTATATAATAAGTTGGTCACTAAATTAAAAGTTATTCCAATGACTTTACTTCTATTATGTTTATGCATTTCTGCAACTGTGGAGATTTCAACGTATGGCTGTGAGGGATGTGAAGTAACCGCAGACATGTTCAGCAGGACGTTATGTTACAGAGATACACATGTGTTGTTATTGAAGATAAACAACAACAAACATGTCCAGAATACCTTGAATGTTGTTTAAAAACACTTCTAGCACTGTTCTGAGGTTTATTCAGAATCCCCAAAAGACTCAACGTGAATTATAAATATATTTTCTTTTAATAAATACAATAAAATATCTTACAGTAACTTCCTAAATTGCAAATATATTTTCCAATCAGGTTGCTTTAAATAACATCACATTGCTCATTTAGAAAATTGTCACAGAGTATAATCATAACACTAAATAAACTAGGCTAATAGAAAGTAGCATCGATGATCAAATATAACTGTTTCTATTATGCTCATAGCTGCACAATTTGAGAAAAGATATGTAATTTTCAGCTACCATCTTTATTTGGATTTGGAAATAAAATCATTGGATTTTCAAAATTTGGATTTTTGGAACAACATTTCTTGCACATCTGTCCATCGTTCTTGAGGTTTTCATCCATTTTTCTCCAGTTAAAGGTTTTTTTTTTTAAAGGACAGAGGATGTTGTTGTATTGCTGTGAAAAAAATAAAAATAAAATTGACTTGACATTGCGATAGAGAGACCAGAGTACCAGCCATCACATCCTGGGTCATGGAAATATAACGGCAGCTTCTGCTTGACAGTCAGCATGTTTCTTTACAGCTACAGTCATTGTAGGCATGTGCACAATAACATTATAAACACAGTCCTGCATCCGCTGTGTGACAACAAAGAAACAGCATAGTTCAGCATGGGCTGTACTTTTTATATGTATTTATGTGTAAAGAAAAAAAAACAATCACACCCAAATTCAGCTACAGATAGCTAATTAAACAAATGAACCGAGTCAAAGCCACCAAACCTCCTCCGTTAACATGTCATGCAGTAATAAACATCTACTCACCGGTGCTAACCTGTCGTGCACCGGTATATCACACTAATAAACAAGGCAGTCTGTCTGGATGCAGCCGACAACCGCCTCTAATAACACCTTAATTGTATTTACACGCTGCTAGCTTCATGCTAATGTACAGAAACTTTTAAAGACTCGATTCTTAATCATGCAAACACCTTTTCTGCCTCCGACGTTAACCTAACAACGTTAACCAGTGTTGCTGATAAATGTCGAGCTGCCACACAACACGTTTATAGACTCTCGGCTAGCATATTATTAGCGTTAGCTGTCAGACTGGCCAGCTTCTTGACCTTAGCCTGACAACACGCTAGCTAGCTATGACAGCTACACTCATCTTAAAATCATCTTAAAATCAAAGTTATACTTCACACCGTCTCATGTCCTCTCTCTTTAAATCTTCCCGTCTTCTTTAGCTGCTGCTGTGTCCCGGACACCAGCGGAAAACACTGACGTTAGCTCGACACCAACTGCCGTTTAAGTAGCCTCGCATGCTAACGCTAGCTAAGCAGCTAGCATCACGGTTTGACGTTACGTAGTCTCTCCGGTTAACGGCACAGAGCTGTCACAATAACAACATACCTTCAGGATCACCGGGTGGACACTAGGATGACTTTACGGAGGTCACGGCGGATGTGCTTCAGAGACCGGAGAGGTACATGGATGTCGGTCCCCGGTATTACTCATTAACGGTAGGAAAACAACATCCAGAAGGCTAACGTCACTACAGTGAGGCTAACGCAGGCTGTTTGGCTTCTTTTACAGTTCAAGCTCATTTGCATAACAACGAAGCGCTGGCGCCACCTACAGATAATAAAACGAGAGAGAAATATAATCAAATCAGTGAGAAATATACAAATATAGGCTACATTATACTACATTGTTGCACAGGTGCAGTATTGCAGTAGTAAGTAGATAAACAAGGGTATTGCACATAAACGATGGGTGATAAATACTAATAATGAATACATGTAATGGAAATAACTATATGGAAAAACTCATTTTTACAAAAGAAAGTGCAACGTTACCATTTGTGTATTTATATTGTTTTGCCATTTCTAAAATGATGAAATCTTTGTGTGTGTCCATATTGCACCAACCTTGTTTCCATAAACTGTTTATAGCATTTTCTCATATAGATGATGATTTCACTGACTTTCGAAAAGCGTAGACTCCGTAGAAAAAGAAAAGGGTGACCATGTCCACATGTAAATGTCAATTACATATCCTTTACATATGATTTGAGCAGCTGGTCATTTCAAACAAAATAATAGCAAAGCTCATTGCTTATTAAGTTATCGTAAGTATCCGTATTATCAAGTTGTACTAAGTAATGATTATATTGTGGCTCACAGGCATTTCGCTTTTAAATAAATTCCCAGTCACTTCAAATGCAACCTCGTTGAACGTAAACGTTCGAATGAATACGTCTGATTGGCTGTTAGTTTTGCCGTAAGAAAGAATTAGCCAATCTGTGAAGCCGTTCTTGGTCGTTGTCAGCAACCAACGTACACAATTTAACAACCAGGAAGTTGCGTGAGTCTGCCAGACAGTGCGGCCAGTTAGAGGCGGACAAAAGCGCTTCCCTCCGACTATAAATCATTTATCAACCGCCTGTTCTGTTTTTAATAAGGTTGTCGAGCCGCCGCCTCGGTAGACGCTGTCTGTCGGTATGAATCTCGGGTGAGTCTGTGTTTTTTAAATCAACAGTAGCTAACTGTGCTAACACGTTGACGGTATCAGTGGGGATTATTATTCATTACAGCGTTATAGAGACAACTGTGAACAAACAATAAAAGCTTTTCATAAAACATACATGCACAGTGCCGATAATAACAATAATAACAACAAGTAAATATAAATAGCCGACAAAGATATGAAAACAAAGCACGGTCCAGATAAATAAGCATTTAATATTGGTTTGTGTTGCAAAAAGTAAAATACAAACAGACACGTCAGTGAAATAAGACGCGACACTAATGAGTTCCTGATAATCTTATTAAAGCGTCATTTTCACCAGTCAGAGCCAAATTATATAAAATAAGGAAAGTAAGAAAGAAAATTCAAAGCAGTGCTGTTGTGTCTCTGCGTCAATGTCAAAATGACATGTCTCCGATGTCATTTTGACATTGTTTTGACAGTGTGTTTTTACTACACACTCTCACACACACACACACACACACATACAGATTACATTAAAATGTTCAGTCTGCTTTCTACTCGTCTGTCGTTTTGTTTCTGTTGATATTTGTGTGTCTTTGTGAACAGAGACGGTCTGCTGTTTGAACTTGAAAATGGAAAACCCAAGTTGATCGTACTCAGTCATGGTGAGAGGATTCAGCTTTTTAATCTTAGTATTCGTCTCCGGGGAAGGTTTACTCATTTATCTGCAACTACTGTTGATGATTATCAATTATCAATTATTACAACGCATTTTGACATTAGTGTTTTGTATTTTGTAATTTCCATGCAGTGGAGTGGACAGTTATCTTTCCAGTTTATTTTATTAAGTAACATGATCTGTGTATTAGTGGAGGTGTAATATTAATGGCTGTTCATTGTTCATTTTTCCTCCACAGCAGGTGTTGAGAAGAATCCAATAAAGGTAGGGATCTTCCTTACAGCTCGACTGTCATAATTCTGCTTTCAAATTCTGCGATTTAGAAAAAATATCTAAAACTCAAACGATCCGGGTGTTATCTATTTTAGTTTTGTCTGATTACAGTTTAATTTAACAAACACAGCAGCTATCCTTCAGGCCCAAAGCGGCTAACAACCTGAGCTCCAGGCAGCCGCCCTGTGTGGAGGAAGTGCAGGTTGAGCGTCCAGCCAGGCAGCAGGCAGGGAGGCACAGAGACGCCAGGGTGAAGGCAGGAAGAACAGCGACCTCCTTTACCTCCAGCACCACTCTGACAACATCTAAAACTGGAGAGCATCACACAGCAGGCAGTGGTGCTAAAGCTGAAGCCAAGGTAAATCTCATGCTGTGTCCCATTTCTTTGTTTTTTACTCTTGTCTGTTCTTTTGATGCCATGTTCATCTGTTCTGCATGTGTGCATGTGTTTGTGCTAAAGGTGAGGACAGACAAACACGAACAACACACCACTGTTGGATCTCTGAGAGCCAATGGGAAAAAAGGACCACTGCAGACTCGAGGTGGTGGAAAGGCAGAACTGAAGGACACGCTGGCCAGTAGGGACACAGGACTGAAGGACAGCGTGGTGTGTCTGACCAGTGAGCAGCTGCAGCAGATCCTCAACACTGTCCAGACCTCCAGCAATGGCCAACACCCACCAGAGGACCACAAGACCCAGGAGAGTGAGTGAGAGTTAGGATTGAAAAGGACTGCAGCACAGAGGTGGTGGTGCCTGTATATGTCAGACAACTTCATGTCTTTTTCTCTGTTAGGAAATGAAACAGACTCAAAACATGGCTCGTCAATAAATGATGGTGGAGGAGGAGAGATGAGGGAGGAAGACAGAGGAAGAGGAGGGGACGAAAAGAAGGGAGGAGGAGGAGTAACTGATACAACTGGAACCTCACAGGATGAAGACAACAGGTGAGGAGTTCACCTCAACAGGCATTTTCACGAGATGTTCAGAGATAATTTATGAAGATATCAAACTTGTAGTTTGAAGAGCAACCTTATTGTCACTGTGTGTTGATGGAGTTCAGACATTTTTCCCTCTCCATCTTTTTAGTGGATTACAGTAAATGTAAAAGACTACCTCTGACTCAGCTGTAATAGTTAAAACTCCTCCCTTTAAATCATTGTTGATGCAGTCAAACGGAAGTAAGAAAATATTCTATGTCCTCACAGTATTTTAAAAACACAAACAGGTTTTTGGTGTTGTTCAGCATGATTTAGTAAATGTTTGTTGTATTAAATCACTCTTAAATCAACTAAAATTACACGAAATCTTCTATTAGTTGCACAATTTACCCTTTTGGTTCTCTTGTTGAAGACATGTCGGCGGTATTAGTGCAGGTCAAGTCTATTATGCTCCCCTGTAAATGAGTTATTCACTAAAATGTTGGTTATAAGCAGACTGTTGTTTGACTGCTGTTGTTCAGGTCGTCTGGGTGTCTGTTTAGTTGGCTGGAGGAGCGACAGTCGGAGAGCAGAGCTGCCATAGACGCCAAGAAGGCTCAGTGGAGGAGAGAACTAAGTAAACACACAAAAACACACACAAGCATTTTAATGCCCCTGTGATTCATATTTGCAGCTTTACGGATCTTTTTAGGCTCTTTTCACTCATAGTTTCCATTTTATGGCACATTTATGATTCAGTGTCCAGATCCAGCTCTGATAAACCGACTGTACACTACAACTGATCGGTGATGAGGAAGGAGGGTTGAGCATTAGCAGCTAGATATAGATGGGCTCACTGCATGATTAATCAATCAAGTTATGATTGATAATAGGAAGTAACTGTTGGGTGAAGTGTAATTCTGATAAATTAAATCATGTTTGCGTGTGTTTTTAGACGAACAGGTGGCACTGAAGCAGCAGCAGCAGCGCTCAGCACCGGGAGCTCTGCAGGTACGTCATGTGTTTCACCTTCACCTTTCACTGTCGGTTGTTTTCATCACTGTGGGAACAAGAACATTTACGTGCTTGACAACAGCTTTGTGTGTACACAACAACAGAACCAGTCTGATAACAAACTGTTCCTCACGCTGAAAGTGTGAAGACAATAGATTACATTAAATTGTCACAAACATGAAGACATTTTAGTTCCCTTGAACTTGGTTGAATTGTGCTGAGTAGTGTCGATGTTAGAATTGATTAGTATTAATCAGTGTATGCAAACCTTAACCTTTGTGTGTTTCAGGCTGAGGAGGACACAGAAAGTGTGTTATCAGTTCAGAGCTCATTCAGCCACAGAGAGCAGCCAGCAGCCATCAGATCCAGCCTCAGACTCGGGGTAAACCTGTTGATAAACCTCCTCCTCCTCCTCCTCCTCCTGGTCTCCTGGACTCCTGTCTCAGCAAAAACCTACAACATACAACAAAAACAAAGAATTTTTTTATTATAAAAATGTATTTAAAATTCTGAACTCTGTTGTGCTTGTGAGTAGGAGGTGACTCCAATGGAGGAGATGCTGAGTGTGGAGAGAAGAGAGGAGCAGAGGAGACGCTGGCTGGAGGAGCTGGACCGACAGAGAGAGGAGACGTCTGAACGCAGGAGACGAGAGAAAGTCCTGCAGAGCCAGGTACAGTAGAGACACAGTAGAAACCTGACATGTGCAGTAGAGACGCAGTAGAAACCTGACATGTGCAGTAGAGACGCAGTAGACACCTGACATTTGCAGTAGAGACGCAGTAGACACCTGACATGTGCAGTAGAGACGCAGTAGAAACCTGACATGTGCAGTAGAGACGCAGTAGAAACCTGACATGTGCAGTAGAGACGCAGTAGACACCTGACATGTGCAGTAGAGACGCAGTAGACACCTGACATATGCAGTAGAGACGCAGTAGACACCTGACATGTGCAGTAGAGACGCAGTAGACACCTGACATATGCAGTAGAGACGCAGTAGACACCTGACATGTGCAGTAGAGACGCAGTAGACACCTGACATATGCAGTAGAGACGCAGTAGACACCTGACATGTGCAGTAGAGACGCAGCAGATACCTGACATGTGCAGTAGAGACGCAGTAGACACCTGACATGTGCAGTAGAGACGCAGTAGACACCTGACATATGCAGTAGAGACGCAGTAGACACCTGACATGTGCAGTAGAGACGCAGTAGACACCTGACATATGCAGTATCGTTTATCATGATTCATGTTGATACTCTACTGTGTTCCGTGTTCGTATTGACATGTGATGATCTGGTCTTTCTGTTCATGTCTCTGCAGACAGAGGACCACGAGCTCTGGGCCACACACTTTGACTCCCTGCAGAGGAGACCTGCTGTCCATTCTGCTGCTCCTGTTGCTCCACACAGTGGCTCTGAGCGAGGGGAGTGGGAGCCCTCCTCCAGCCTGTCCCTGGTCTGGGAGGCCACAAGCAGCTGTGGAGCAGAGAGCGTCGGAGGAGCCAGTGTGGACATGACCAACGGATACCCGACCAGAACAAGGTAGCAGTGAAAGAATGAAGGACGTGGTTCTGGACACGTGTCTGTAAATCCTGAGTTGTTCAGTTCAGTACGACTGTCTGAGCATCTTGACTCGTATCCTGTGTGGAAACATTTGTTTCTCTGCTCATTTATTCAGATTGTTCCTTTAATCTTGTATCTGTCTGTATATACAGTATGAGACTAAATGTTTTTTTTGTTTCTCCGCCTTTTGTCAGTTATCTGAGGACCATGACCGCCCTGCTAGACCCCGTTCAGATAGAGGAGAGAGAGAGGAGGAGGCTCAAACAGCTGGAGCAGCAGGTAAGAGGAGGAGGAGGAGGAGGACAGAGACGAGGAGGACAGAGACGAGGAGTCCATGTAGATTCTATTAGTTTAGCTTTCTAAATATTTCATTGTCTCTCCTCCTCCAGCGAGCGATCGAAGCCCAGGTGGAGGAGCGGCGGCGGCAGAGGGAGCGAGAGGAGGCGAGAAGGAGGGAGGAAGAGGAGGTGGAAGAGAGGAGACTGGAGCTGGAGAGGGAGATGCTGCAGAGACAGTACCAGCTGGACTCACTGAGGGTGAAGCAGAAGGTCTGTGAGCAACACAAACACACAAACACCTGACGCTTTGATTTAGGCCGTAGAAGGTATTTAAACGTCTGAAATTTCACTCACAAACATCTCAAATGTGTTTCAAACAGTAATGTTAGTTATAAAATGTGTTTTTGTGTGCTTTTTAGCAAAACCTGGCTGGAAAATCCCCAGATCAATTATCCAAACCTCTGACCTGTAATGAATTAGTTTTTAATACGTTGACTATGAAACAGGTTTTAAATCTGTAGAATCTAAATCTAACCTTAAAACTAAGTCTTAAACCAGACACAATGTCATTGAACTATTTTCTCTAAACCATTTACTGTAGTTGCAGTTGTGTCAGTGTTTGACTCTCTCCCGGTGTGTGTGTGTGTGTGTGTGTGTGTGTGTGTGTTTGTGTCATCCTGGAGCAGCCAAGCCATCAGACAGAGGAGCCAAACAAAGGCCATAATGAAGGCAAACTACGGGAGCCCAGAGGTACCAGAACCACAAACACACTTTCACACCTCGCCTGTTTCGCCTGGTTTGATTTGATTAGACTGCTGTCAATCAAACAGCCGGACTGAGACGGTACAATCGCAGGACTCATAATCAGTTATGATGAGCTCGATAAACAAACACGTCTGTTTACTCGTGTTTGTAATAACTCAGTGTGAACATGAAACAAAACAGCACTGATGCTGCGTTCATGTCATATCGTAATTGTCAACGTTCCGAGTCGTAGATGACGCTCACATCAACATCCAAGTCTTAATTATAACTTTAAACTAATTAGTTCTGATGTGTCCGACCATCAAATATAAATGCTTCACATGGAGTTGGTGTTATATTGTCAATCCACATTATTTTTATTTTCACACGACCAAATCTGTGAACAAACATAGTGTCTTGATGATGATGACGTTAATAATCACATGGCAATCTTTCCCATCTCTACCATCTATGACATGACATTAAAGTCGTTTTTTTTTTCAGTTTTGACAAAATTAACCAAACTACAGATTAGTAAGAGACTTTAAAAACACCATAAATACTAGCAGGTTGATTGTAATGACCTCTAAGTGTGTTTGTGTGTGTAGCCGTTTCCAGACAGGACAAGTGTTTGGAAGAGAAGCTCAGCAGTTCAGTCATCCCGTTAAAAGACACTGCAGTACAGACAGGTAACTGAGTACACACATGTACATGTATGAGGAACACATGTTGTAAGCATGTTTTAAAATGTAAACATGTCTCTGTCTTCCTGCGTAGAAGCAGCTCCTCCTCTCCTGCACACAGCAGACAGAGTTCAGACTCCTGAAGTCTCCGCACAATACCAGCCGCCTCCGAACAGCAGGAACCGAGCTGTGAGAACAGGCAAGGAGAACATCTGTCTGCCAGGAGCAGGAGGAGGAGCAGGAGGAGGCGCAGGAGCAGGAGGAGACCCTTATGAGGCATTTGCCAGGACAGACAGAAGCAAGAGAGACAAGAGGAAGCCTGAGTGGAACACACAGAGGTAGAAAGTCTCATCTCACCTTTAGAGCGTCACCCTGATGTCAACAGAGCTGTTTAAATTCTGACTGAACACACCTGCAGCTACACCTGAACACACACACACAGACACAGGTGTCACGTAGCAGCCTGAAGGTACACAAGCATGATAATAAATAAATAAATACACTGGGTACCTGTTAAGTTGCTATATATTTTACACGATGCCTTCTTAAGCAGTGCCCAGTTTAGAAATCCTAAATCTTTTCAGCGACCTCCATGTTGTCTAATAATGAGGCCGACACAGTTGAAGCAGAACCTCCTCTACTCCTCCAGGCCCAGCCGTCGCTTCGTTCCAGCCTCAGAGCGTTACCCGGCTGCTCTGCAGAGGAACAGACAGGAGAGTCGACTGAAGAGGCAGACAGAGCTTCTCGCCCTGCAGGAGAGGACCCGTCTGCCCAGGGCTGCTGATCCTCCTCCTCCTGCTCCTGCTCAGCACCAGGAGTCTCGTCTCTGCTCCAACCTCACACAGACCAGAACCAGAACCAGTCCCACCAGGAGGGTAGGATGCTTCCTGACTTTGTTCACACTTTAGTCTTTCATACTAAATTAAAATAAAGTTATTTATTCTAAATCTTGTGTTACTTTCCTGCTGCAAAATAACTTCCTGGTTACCTCCCCTCAATTCAAATGAGGAAAAACTTCCTAAAAAACCCTAAAAATGGAGGAAACCTCAGGAAGAGCAACAGGAGGGATCCCTCTCAGGATGGACAGATGTTTGTAGTTTCTGTGGTTGGATGTGTGTTAAAGTTAGTTGTTTACTGTTTCAGGTGGAGACTGTGTCCAGAGGACAGCGAGTCTCTGCTGCCGTGTACATTGAAAAGTGAGTATTTATTTATTTATTTATTTTCAGGATTCTCGAATCTGTAGCTTTCAGACACGATTAGTTGTGATCATGTAATTTAAGTTTCCTGAGCTGCATCTTTTTCCTTATTTACATCCATTGTTCTGTAGAAAAAAAAAAAACCATTCAAAGGATTTTAATAAAACATGTTCATACATGTACTGCTGCTGTTTTTAATGTAACATATCAGATATGTTATATGATATATGATATGAGCGTCAGTCAGGCTCTAATTAATGAAAGGCATCAACAGTCTTTCAGGTTTTAAACAAAAGCAAACTTTCAGAAGAGTCGAGACGTTTCATCCTAAAAACAAAATCTTATAAACCATGAAGATCGATCAGTTATAACAGCTGGAAATCAGTGCTTTTTGATTGGACTGCTTACCTTTAATGTCGTCGTCTCCTCCAGGGGGCGCTCTCTGGTCACCCCTGCTGCCAGACACAGTGTGCAGAGCCAGCAGGCCTCCACCTCTCCTCCTCCACCTCCTGTCCTGGAGTTTATTCCTTACGTCCGGACTGATGAAGTCTTTAACCTGGATCCACTGGAGCCTGCAGACACACCGCCACCTTACACACACACAGGTTTGACACACACACACACACACACACACACACACACACACACACAGACAGACACAAACAAAAGTGTCTTGCATAATAATGATAAGACTTTTTAACTTTAGTAAAAACTTGGATACTAATGTTCTGAAGCATCTGCACAAAAGCCTTTAAACAGTGAGAGAAGAGTCAGAACCAACAATAACTCAACGGTTGTTGAGTTTTATTGTGAAGTGTTTTGTAAAGTCTGCTGCGTATAAATAAAGTTAACTTGCTCCTCCTCTTCTGGTCAGAAGCTCCTCAGAGCTCTGCGTCTCCTCCTGCTCCGTCACATCGAGATCCCCTCCTCCACCCGGAGCTGCTACGTAACTCACACACACACCGACAGCAGGAGATCCTGAGAGGCCTGGCTCAGCTACGGCAGGTAACACACACACACACACACACCTTTTAAACGTGCATCTACTAAACCTCCAGTCTGTTCATTTCTTCGTGTCATAACCTCGATGACATCACTATGACATCATCAAGCTTATCAATAACATACATGTAAAAACACTCAGTCCTCACAAGTATAGATGCGTTTGTGTGTGTGTGTTTTCAGGGTTTACTACAGAAGCAGAGGGAGCTGGAGACGGATCTGAACCCGCTACTGAAACACCATGACAACAAGCTCCGGTCACCGTTGACAACGCACCACATGTGACCTCCGGAAGCTAAATTTCACACCCGGCTGCTCAGCGCATGTGTGTGTGTTGATGATTGTAACATAAAACTGTTTATTAGGAGTTTTCTAATTTCACCTGAATATCAACAACCAGACAACAGTCGCACCGACTGTTACAGCTTCGAGTTTTATGTCAAATTATTGAGAAATAATGTGAGGAAGAATTTTTAAGAAACGTAAAACTTTTAACAGGTGACTGTCACACATGTTGTGATAGACAGCTACAGTATAAACATGATCACAGCAGCAGTAACTAAATTTAGATTCAGCCTAAACATCTTTACATTTTGAAATCCAGACGTGTCTCTGACTTTAACATCTGAAACGTGAGTTTCAGTTTCAGCAGTGTTGCCTTTGATCTGCTCCATCAGCTCTACCTCACATCAGGACCTTGAAACCATGATTCTTTCTTTCTGTCCTTCCTCCTCCAGGTTTAATTAATAAAACACGTTTAGACTGAATTTATATGAATGAGCAACATTTCATGTGCAGATTTTAACTCTGTTTTTAATGCGCTTTTCAAATCATCCAAATACAGCCGACTTATTTAAATCCAGGATTTTCAGATGTATTTCTATTTATTTTTGTTCAGTTTCTTCAGCTTCCTGCTGGCAGAGGAGCTCCATGTTAAAGTTTGTCATTCTGGGTTGTGTCTTTTCTTCTGATTTAATTGTATTAATGTATTTTTATTTATTGCAAATGTAATAAATAATGTTAAGTGCATTGAGATGTGTTTTTTTTTTCTTTCTTACAGCTACACTTTGAAACTATATTCTTAAGAAGAATCTGGTTTTAGCTTTTATGAATACATGAGTGAATGAATACATTATTCATATATTTAACTAAAACAATGGCTCTAATCTGTTTGTTTTGTCTTTATTTACCCTGAACAAACATCTTCAGCTGATGTGAACCATCACTGCTTCTTCCACCTTAACAAACTTTGATAACTGTATATTAATTGTCCAATCATTTCCATCAGCTGTTATTTCTCGTTACCGTCATGTCTGAGCTCAACAAACTCTGGAGGCAAAACTGCTGGTTTACGCAGGCAAATTTTAATACAAAAACCTCTGAGGTAAAAAAAACAAACAAAAAAAAAACATAAAAAAAGATCTTTAAGTTAAAACTGATTACAGAGTCACTTCCTACATACAACAACAATGTAAACAAACAAAAACATTCAGTACAAAATAATATTTTTACAACATATAATAAGTGTCCACTGGAAGACGTGTAACCTGTCCGTCTTTTTCTTTTACAGGTTTTTTTTCTTCCATCATTTCCACTTTAAGAACTTGGTGCGTCTTAATCTCTTCCACGATGAAAAGAAAAACAAACAGTTCAAGTTTTCATCGCTGCAGACGGAGTTGTGTCGGGTTCCCTTTAAGAAACATATTTGTCAGGTTGCTGGAAATGCTCTCGTGTTTCTCAGAGAACAGAAGCTGAGCTGGAAATTAAATACGTACATTTGTACAGTTGTGAGTTAAATAAAACGTTTTATTCTGAAAAGATTGCACACATCCAAAAGGTGAGACATGGCCTTTCCCATCAGTGTTCTTATGGGTTAGGGTTAGGGTTAGGGTTAACCCTAACCCTAACCCTAGTTGGCAGGTTTCTGTAAACCTGTACAGCAGCTGACTGTAACGCAGCTGCTGTCTCAGTGCTTTGAATCCACGTGCTGCACGATAAACAAGGTTTATGATTTATTAACATTCAATCAAGGTGGTTCTTCAGTTTTTGGGGCTTGTAGAGACGTCATCTTTCTTAAGTAACTAATTATTACTTTGATTATTTATTTGGTCCATGAAATGTCATAAAAAATAGTGAAAAACACCCATCATGACTTCCTAAAGCCCCCAGGTGACAAATTGAAATTGTTTGTGTGGTTTGACCAACACACACACAAAAAAAACCAACCAACAAATACAGTTTAGTATCACATACAACAGAAAAATCTCTGATTTTTGGGGGGCATTTTTGCTACTAAAAGTGACTAAATGATGAACTGATTATAAAAATAGTTGCCCAATAATTTTCTGTTAATCGACTTTCGTTTAGTTTAGTTTCAGCTCTAATGTGAACATCACCTGACCCTGATCCAGGACCGTTTCAGTCATTCAGGGGTTTATTAAATGAGTTACAGGCAGAATAATGAAAATACCCTTTTTTATTGGTAGACGATCATACGGTCATTTTATTTAGCTGTGTTGATATAACACCTTCTGTCAAAGTAAATTGTGTTTTTTTTGTTACTTTACATCTGCCTGATTTCAATTCTTTTACAACTTAAAAGTCATTAAGAGGGCGTCTGCTGGCCTAGTGGTTAATACACATGTTGAACCCCTGGTTTGAGTCTGGATGGGGACTCAGAGAAGCCATCCAGGACATGTACGGACGGTCTGGGATCAGGGCTAGACCCAAACGTGGGGAGCTGCATGCATGTGTGACCATTCCTTCCTTCCTTTAGTCTGGCTGCTGGTATTTAGGATGTGTGTGTTTCCACTTCTTCATATGACTAGAATGAGACTCTTTTGGGTTTCCTTCCTCCCTCTTAAACCTGCTACAGGTTACCTGGGTTGATGAGCTGGTGTAGGTAAACTACATCCGGCCTCTACATCCCGTTAAAGCCTCCTCCTCTGTGCCCCCCCCTGTGCCTGTTGCTGCTATGACCTGCAGGGTTGTGGTATCCCCCCAGCAGTCCAGAACCAGTGAAGTCTCTACCAGGCGGTTGAAATCCCCAAACTAGGGCAGCCCCCGCAGGGCCCAGGCCCCCCGACCAGACAGGCGCTGTCCCCAGGATGCCCCTTACCCTGCTCAGGGCAGACAGGGGTATGGGGTTGGGGGAGAAAGGCAGGTGGGGGCGCTGCAGCAGGCCGTTGCCCAACCGCTGCTGGCGGTAAAGTGGTGGCAGTGGATGTGACTGACACTGACTGAGCTGCCCGTTTAGTTGCTGCAGATGTTGAGTCTGTTGGATCAGTTGCAGTCGGGGCTGAGCAGGATTTGCGTGATCCTTCTGGTCCGTTACCATGGTGATATTTCCTGTTACCTGGGCGCTCCTGGAAGCCATCACATCGCTGTAGCCAGATGCTGATCCCTTTTCTCTTACTGGCTGCTCTTGGCCTGATGGTGAGTCTCTACAGTGAGGACACAAGAGGTTCAGGTCATCATCATGAAAGCAGAGAAAGAACGACTTGATATTAAAACCCAAATCAGTCACTTCAATACTTTCTGGTACCACATGAAATGTGTCTGTAGCACTACTGAAAGCTGACATTAAATATCTCCGTTTCACCAGAGATATGGGTGAGTGGGGGAAAACCAAGACTTGTACATTTACTCTACTTATTCACCTGAGCAGCTTAAGTGTGATATATCATACATCTATATAAGAGAAGTACCTATGTGACACTTTAGCCTGTTTATAGTACCCAGGTCCTGACCCATACACGAGTGTGGGGGTAAGTGAATTGAACTGAAGTTTATGGACTGACTATAGTTAACTAACACTCGACCAAAAACTAAGTGTAAAAAAATATTTTGGTTAACTGAAATTAGAATAAAAACTAAGTGAGTTAGTATATTTTGATTGTTAAAGGGGACATATCATGCATATTTTCAAGTCTATATTTTAATTCTGGAGCTCTACTGGAATATCTTTGCATAATTCATAGTTCAAAAAACTATTTATCTTATACCAGCCCCTCAGTTCAGCCTCTGTCTGAAACCTGTCTCTTTAAGGCCCGCCTCCCCATGAGCCCGCTCTATTCTGATTGGTTAGCTTCCTGAAGCTGCCCCTCTACATTCTCCCACTGGCTCATGAGGCTACATGAACAAACAGTGGTTAATCAGATTTCACATGTTTTTCTTATTCATTAACTGAAATATAAACTTTTTAAAATACATCTGTACATGTTCCTGCCCGAACCTGATCTGAAATATGCGAGCGGACAACGCAAACATCACCATGTCCCCTTCAATTATTTGACACAAGTCTAGATTTTTCAGTTTCTCAAACTGGGCTTAACATTTATCTGGAGTTGTTGTCATAGCAACAAGCCCTTAAGCCCAAACTTTTCCGAACAAGTCCAGGAAGTCAGTTAGCTGGTTCAAAATGTTTTAGGATGAACATCCACATATAAACATCATGTGTATCTCTGACTAAACTGTAGACAAAGTTTGTTTTTAATAATTCAATTTACTAACCTCGATCTGTCACCCGCTACGAGACAGGAGGTGGTACCGGAGGACGCAGCGCCATGTTTAGCTGCTTTGGGTAATGTAGGTTCTCCTTGCCGATCTGCTTTCTCTCTCCTGTCATTGGTTGAGTCTGTCTGGCCGCTTGGTCCTGCAGTTGTGTTTTGATTGGATGAATGGATGGAAGGATGGACAGAGCCAGATGTGTCACTGTGACTGGGAGCCCGGTTTCCTCCTGACAACCCCACCACTCTCCCTGGAGTACCTCCTCTCTGATCTCCTCCCCTCCTCTGTCCCTCTGTGGGCGGTTCTGCTCCATCTCTGTGCACCTTCCTCTGAACTTCGCCCGACTCCAGCTGCAGGTTGGAGTGAATTAACTCCAGAGTGGCTGCCACTGCTTTCCTGCCAGGAGTGAGCTGGACTGACTCAGAAGCAACTCCCTGAGCTAAGGGAGGAGTGATGTGACCACTATCTGTACAAACAGCATTGGGAAGGAAGCTTTTGTGGAGGTTGATGAATTCTCCCTGAGGGTCTAACTGCTGCAGCTGTTGCATCTGCGCCTGACGCTCGGCACGCAACTGTGAGATGGCCAGTTGCAGCATTTCAAGGTCTGTTTCTGAATGGTGCGGTACTCCCTCCTTACAGGAGGCTTCTGGGACTAACTGGTCGGAGAGATGGGGGAGAGGAGGGATTCCAGAGCCGGGCTGTTGGAGGAGATGTCGAGCCTGGTCGCTGGAGGACAGGGGATGGATGTGTTCTAGGAAGACAGATGGAGAGACAGTAAACACAAAGAGACAGTAGACCGCAGCTAGGGGCTCTCGACCAGAGCAGGGTTGGACTGATGCATCATGTTTTCATTTCTAATAACAACCATTCACCTTAACTAGGATGCTGTGTGTGAGATGCTCATAATGACAAATGCCAGTTCATTCACATTAAAGTATATATATAAAGTTATATATTAATTTAAATGAAATATTCCAACCAGCACCAACTAACCTTTGGGTGCTAGCAGGTCATCCATTATTGGCTGCTTGTCCTTGACGTTGTGGTAACCGACCAGTTTGGTAAAGTTGTGCAGAATTTCTTCGATACCGGCCACGATGATGCCATTACTGGAGTAGGCGGGGTACTTTTCGAAACGATGCTCTGAGTAAAGTAAAAAAAAAACAAGACTTCAATACTTCTGTTAAGTTTTAAAATCTCAACAACAGCCGAGGAGGATCCGGTGTCGCTGACATACACGCACCAGTCAGGAAGACTGTGTGTCGGTACTTTGTGTATCGGGCCTGGAGCTCAATAAGACAGTCCAGGTCAGGTGACTGATGGTTCATGTCGCAGTGATGATATGGGAGGAACTCAACGATCTGCCGCTTCTCATAGGCTGACAGGACATCCAGTAGGACAGCCGCATCTCTCCTGAACCTGGCAACCCAACAAACATACAAACATGTTTGTACTTTGTATGTTACAGAGTGGATTGACTTTGCTTCTTCTAACAGTTAAGGTGAACAGGTAATCAGTAAAGGCAGTGAAAACCAATTAGCCAGCCTTTGGTTTCTGAGGGTTATTAAAGTTTAATGCTCTATAAACCAGACTCGAAACACTAGTTTGTCTGTAAATCCATCCAGTTATAAGTCATTAGACATTTTACAGTTTCATCTTGTGTCTTTCATTATACAGAATCAGTACCTGGCTTGTTCTTTTAATTTCTTCTGGGTTTTATAGTGAACGTTCCACCTCCAAACACTCTCTAGAGAACTGTGCTTTTCCAGAGTCATCAGCAGTGAAGCCAGTCGATCTGCAGAACAACATCTCATCAATGAAGTAACTTTAAGTAAATACAAAAACTTCACTACCAATGATGCATTTGACTCAGGGTTTACAAACTGATGCAAATATTACCAAAATATTTAGCTTTTGTGATAATAATGTATGAAGTTTGTCTCGATACTTGTTGAGTAACTACTTAATAACTGCAGTCGCTTGTTTCTGATCCCTGACCTACCGTGAGTGATGAAGTCGGGATTGAGGAGCAGCTCGTCTGAGACGATGCAGCCTCCAGAAACGAATAGCTCGTTGTATGTGTTGTTCCTGATGTCGTCCAGACTATCGATCCCCACAAATACCACTGACGGGTGTCGCTTCAGAGACATCAAACCTGAAATCTGATGTGTACAAACACATAAACCCACCTGGTGTTAATTTTGTGTATTAAACCAAATTAACCAAACACAATCATTAGTTGTTTTTTGGTTTGGTTGGTTCACTTTGTTCTGGATCTGCAAAGAGCCTGAAAAGATGGGTTCACTTTGTTTACAGGACGGAAGGAAACAGAATCAGAAAGAGGCACCTTGTGTATGTGTCCCGCTATGTCTTTGTTCTTAATGATCACCAGCAGCTTGTTGTCAGAGCTTTCTTGGTTCATAAAGGCCTCAGGACTCTGCTCCACGTTTCCCTGCTTCAACAGGTGATCCTACAACATAACAATACACACGCACAAACAAACTGCTTAAAATATTGATACACATCAAAGTTTAACTGTGAGATTTTAACCCGACGTTGACCTGATGCAATTAGATGATCTTTCAGTTTCTTTTCCCTAACGATGATCTTTAAGAGTACAGACAGTAGCGTGCATTTACCAGTAATTAAATTAAAGTCCTTGGCTATCATATATTAATCAAGGATTAACTCTAAAAACTAAAACTAAAGAATATAGGATTTAGGATTTCTATTTGTAGTGAATTATTAATGAAATGCGACCTGTACTACCCATGTCGTTACCTTGATGTCGCCATAGACTCGGTCCTCCGGCTCGGTGCTGTGAAGGTAGAACTGCAGAGAGTTTCTCTTGACGTCTTTCATGATCTCCACTAGGCTGCTGAACACCTCTGGCTGCAGCTGGCTGATCAGGGAGCTGAGGGCCGTGGCTGGGGGACCGGGGCTTGTGCTGGGCCCAGAGACCGGGGGGGAGACTCGCTCAGAGACACCGCCAAACCTTTGAAAATTCGTCTTGTATTTTGCACCAGCGAGGCTACATCCAAGTTCTACCCCACTGGTACAATGTCCCGGCCTGGTTGTGCTGTTATCTGGGGACTTATTAGGGGGAGAATGGAGAACAGCAGTGTTGTGGCTAGAACTAGTTGCAGAAGTAGGAACGGATAAAGCGATATTAAAAGTTGGGGGGTTCCTGTTGTTTGTAGCGTCAGGTACGCGCTTGGTGATCGTATCTGGCCGCCACACCTCACCTCCTCTGGAGAGTGCAGGGGTTTGACTAACTGTAGCAGCCGTTAGTTCACCACAGGGAGCAGAAACCTCATCATCGCTGCCTGTTTTAGCGTTACCTGCTCGGATGCTGGACACAAAAGCACTTATTTTGTTAGCCAACGCGGAGTCAGTCTCAGGCTTGTGGCTCTTCCAGTTGTCATCGAACTCTGTCATCATACAGTTAATGCTGTCCTGCAGCGAGCTCACATAGTCCTGGACCGGGGGGCAGGGGTGGTAGAACGACACATACTGTGAAAATGGAGATATTGAGGTCTTTGCGAAGGTGTGTTGAGGTGTGGCGGTCTCTGTGTTTGAAGTGGAGTGTGGGGACTGTGGGAAGCTGTAGTGCACGCTCTCCTCCTGCAGGAGAACCTGGATCTCAGAGGAGAAGTCCCCCAGATGTCTGTCCACAATGCTGTCAATATCTCTGAGAGGACGAACAGGAAGTAAAGAGGAAGGAGAAAACGAAGAGCCACCTACCAGTTCCTTTGATTCTCCCCTTTGCTCCTTCTCACTCATTACCGTGTGGATCAAACCCACTGTCTCCGCCTCGTCTTGCTTATCCCCATCTTCTCCTCGTTTACACACTTTTTCAACTAGCTGTGGTTTTCTTCGCTCCCCCAAAAGTACTTTCACCTTCCCCGTTTTCCCGTCGGCATCCTCGTCCGCTCGCTCAGGGAGTGATGGTGAGCGGCTTGTCCTCCTCTCTGAAACTGGAGTGATAGATGGCTGGTTGGATGCAGAAATTAATGGTTCTTCATTCTTCATTTCTTTCCCCTGAGGTTTCTCTTTGTCCTTTGATATTCCTGTACAAGACAGACTTTGTTAGACTGGAAATGTTTTCCATGTAAAACATGTTGATTAAAACTGACAATAATGGTGGTATTTACTATTTCAGTTTCTAACTCAAAGTCTAAAAATGGGACCAGATGATTTCCTGTCATATTGGCCCCTTTCTCCCCTCTCATTTCCTGTCTGCCTCTAGTCACAGTTGACCGGCTCCTCTTTCACTCATGCATAACTAACCCAAACAGAATACACTTGTACTCCATGAAGTACGAGACAAAAGTGACAAAAGTAACTGTACTGTAATTATATTTTCCATATTAGTGGATTTAGTATGAAGTTCCTCAACATCCCCGTCGTTCACAGTCACCACCAGATGTTAATCTAACTGAACAGCAGTTGACAGATATGACATTGATCTCAAGTCCAAGTCTGTCAGCTATTGGCTTTGGTAAACACTGTGACAAAAAAATAAACTTTTTAAAAAGATTTTAAGTTAAATAGCTGAAATAACAAATTAATAAAAAATTAGCAGTAGTCAAACTCAAAACTGTGGCAGGCGTTAAAGTCTAAAATGTGAACAGATGCAACAAGTTGACCCTGAGAACAACTACCTGAAAGCTCCCTGGAGGCTGTGGGAGCCAACTGCTCCTCGTTAGCGCCACTGTGGTCCTTGTTAAGTGGGCTGAGCTCACTAGACTCTGGGGACCGGCACCGGGATGGGGAGGGGGGAGGGCTGAGCTGAACTGAGTGACACTGGGAAGGAGAAGGGTGAGAGCAGGGGTGTGGAGATGGGCATTGGGAGGGAGATGGGGGAGGGCTGGGCTGTGGAGATGGGCATCGGGAGGGAAAGTGGGGTGGACTGGGCTCTGGGGACGGGCATTGAGACGGGGAGGGGGGAGGGCTGGGCTCTGGGGATGGGCACTGGGAGGGTGAAGGGGGTGGGCTGGGGTCGGGTGATGGGCACAGAGTGGGGGAGGGAGGAGGGCTGGGCACAGGAGACGGGGTGGGGCTCTTCATGGGGGGTTTGGTTGTTGTGGTGATGCCCGTTGCCGTGGCGACGTGCTGGAAGCGGGGGTCCTGGGGGATGTTCCTGTCTCTGTGGGTGTACCTCTCTGAACACAGACCTGCAGACAGACATCAGACTTAACCTTAAACTTTCACTCTGGTCGCTTCTGTGACTCTGAACTGCTCCTTTATATCCAGAACTGTGAGCGTAAAAACACACGTACTGTATGTCACTAAACTTGAACCATTTAAAACCTTGTATTGGTTATCACACAGTTACATTCTTATTTGTAGTGTTTTAAAGAAACGTGCATTCAAGTGTTCAATTTAATTGGTATTTTTTGATGTATATTCCGACAGGCAGGTCAGCAGACAGACCTGTAATGGGGATGAGGATCCACGGGATCTCCCCCTCTTCCTCCTCCTCTTCATATCCTCCTGTTCTCTTTCCCAGACCTCCTCCGCCTCCTCCTCGTCCTCTACCTGCTGCTCCGTGGTGATTCATCTCCCCGCTGTGGGAGCCGGGACTGAATCCCTCCAAACTACTGACACTACCCGCCGTCTGCTCCTAGACACACAGACACACACACACAGTAGTAAATGCATCTGCTCCATTTCTGTTATATTTGATGGGATATTTACAGAAAAGGTTTATTTATAGTTAATAATTTTAGCAGTTTCTTTAATGCAACGTCTTGTACAATGTCTTACTGTAGTTATGTATATAAGGACCTGTGCTTCCTCTGGAATTAAAAATAAAATAATAATATTACTAGCTCGGTAGGGTTAGTTATGATAACTAGCATAGAGACCTTAAGGGTTATGTTCAGAGTTTTATTCAAAGTCAATCTATACAATACTAAAATATGCTAAATGTATAAATGTTGAGAGTTTTAAACTGCTTCTATTATAAGTAGACGCTGCATTTCTTTTGTTTTCTTTTGTGACTGTATTGTGTGTAAAGTGTGTATCTGAAGGACACACACAGACAGGTGTTGTTACTACGCGTCTGTACAACAATTTATAGAAAAGACACCATAAAGCTAAAAAATCTGGCAGACACAAATATGTATTTAAACCTTCAGTTACCTCCAGCTCCTCTTGTTTCCTCAGGTCGATGTCACAGTTGGTGGGAAGGCCCAGCTTGGTGGCCAACCTATCAAACGGACAGGATTCCCTCTGAACTTCCTCTTGCGCCTCAGAAGGGCTCTGATTCGCTGTTGCTCTGGCGGCCTGGCTGAGGCCTTTCAGTAGGCAGAGAAACATTGATTATGTTGATGTTAACAGAGTTTTACAGGACAAAATGAATAAATACAAGGTTGAAGGTGTCCACATGTGTAATACTGTAATAATTAGTGTATGTGGTCAAGCAGACAGTTTTTAAATCACCTGTCAGCAGGAAGAGAAGTTTGGTAGAAAGTTCAGATCCATCTTTCAGATCAGTGTCCTTCAAACCAATCACAGACGCTAGAGAGCCAAGAGGAGCAGAGGCGTGGCCTCCCTCAACTAGGTGAGAAAGCAGAGAAAACAACTGTCAGTAAGAAGTAAAGATCAGCAGGCTGAAAGCATGCACACAAAGTCAATAAAAAAGATAAATTAATAAACATGAGTTTGCTGTTCTGAGTAACGTAAGTTGAATTGCTGCATCGATGTCTGTGTATAACCCCCCCCCCCCCCAACACATTATTGTAATTATTGAAATGTGTATGTAAAACCTCTGAGTCATCCGTCATGACGGTGCTGTCGGTACTAATGATTAGAAGAGCTTCGGGTGTCTCAGTTTCTTCAGATGCGTTTGTGGTTTTATGGTTTATGTTTGATGACATTTTGATCACTGTCACAGTTTTGTTTCCTCACCGGGGATCTTGTCACACCCTCCTGGTTCCTGCGACGCCTTCAGGAATTTAAGCGCCCTTTCTGCCGTCTCCTGTTCCAGCTTCCTCTTCCTCCCTGGTGTGTTCAGGCCTCCTTCTCTTCCTTCTTCTCTCTTCACCTCATTCTCTGCGTTCCTCTTACAGGTTAAAACCAGGTCGATCAGCTGCTGCATCTGAGAATCAAAGAATCAACATTTTGCGTTCATTCGGGACCCAACGTGGCAAAAATAAACAAACAGCGTCAGACACTGTTCTGTGCAACATATCGGTACAGAAAAGACTCTAATTGGTCTTCCAGATGTCAGTTTTCACCTTCTGAGGGTTGGCCTGTTTGTCTCCGCTGACGCTGGTCGCTTCCTTAACAGCCTCTCTCTGGCCTCCGTAGCTCTTCCTGGGCCTCCTCGCCTCCGGTGACTCCTCGGGTCCACAGTGCGCCTCCACCAACTGCTTGGCCCGGGCCACTGACAGTAGGTAGAGGGCGGGACTGTACAGGTAGGAGCGCAGGTAGCTGTCCATGTTCAGCCGGTGATGTTTGGGAGCAGGAAACAGCTTTCCATGCTCATCCAGTTTGGAGTCGTACTCACTCATCGGGTACTGTCGGACCTGGAGAGTAAAGAAATGTAGATACACTCAACGTGACAGTTTAAAAAAAGTTTTTTCAACTTTTTTTTTACTGTTTAAAGAGACATTGGTCGTACCTTGCCGTCACTCTGGCCGATGAGGTACTCCCGAGCCTGGCGCTCCACGCCGGCAGACAGCTCAGGAGGGGGGTTGGCACGGGCCTTCACCAGGGCATGATGCAGAGCTGGGATGAACTGGTTTAGGCGCGGCATCACCGCGGTACCGGACATCGACGACTCTGCTGAATCACAGGAGGAGACGGCAGCAGCGGCACACCTCGAGGCTACGGGATGAAATAGTAAATAACATGCATATTATATAACATTATATATATTATAAAACATTTATAAATGGATCCTGGTGTTACTTACTGGATTTGGCCACGTCTCTGGTGTCTGGGAAGACAAACAAGGCCTGAAGACACCTCTTCCAGCTCTCCTCCCTCTCTGAAAATGATCATTTTTACAAACATTAACTCTTCTATGGTTCATATATATTAGCACTAAATCTAACAATCCTAATACCAAAATAGCTAGTTATAAAGTTACATTTATCCCACATGTCAACACATTACTGACCCAAAACATAAATAAGCAATACTTTTACGACTTTGATTAGTGGTAAGTGGTCTTTTTAACACCTCATGTAGTGATAAAAAGTAGAACATGACACAGAGTTTACTGTTATTTGTCAATAACTTCATACCGATGGGTTTTGCCATCTGGACACTGGACAGCAGGAAGAGGAAGACTCTCTCTGTAAGTCGAGTCACCAGAACCTGCGTGAAGAACCGACAACTGTCATTCAACAGTCTGCTGCGACGTCTTAGCGATCACGTGCATATTCTCCAAGACGAAGAAGCACAACACGCTAGCAAAGCTGTGTAAACGGAGCCACATTCCCACATGTCTGCCTGACAAGGAACTACTCTCCGGAGACTATACATGTGATTGCTGTTATTAGTCTTTGAAGCCATTTCTAAAACAAACGACTGTTGACTGTGATTTTTGTGGTGTGTGTTTGTACAACAGAAATTAATGCACTCTGCAAAATAAACACATATTACAATATTAAAGTAGAGCGAACGCACCACTCGCTTGACCTCCAGTTCCTGCAGCAGTTTTGTCACGCTGGTCGTGGACCGACTTCTGTCGATCACCTCCAGGAGGCTGCAGCAATGGCCGTCCTTCACAACTACACACAAAATTCAACACAACTCCTCTTTTAGATTGATGTTAACAATATTTAAACAATACAATAGGGATAATACAGACAGTAAAACAACACATATTCTTCCATTTCATACTTTAAGTATAGTTATCTCTGACATTTTCTTATGAAAATGGTCCATTTTGATGCGTGCATCACATCACATCTGACTGAATGTTAACTTCACCTTCTTGGCTGCTGTTGTAGAGGTTGTAGGAGAACAGTTGGGCGGGGAGGAGCTCGGTCACCTTGTCAAGTCTGATCAAACAACCGATTTCCAACTTCTCTGGTCTGAAGGAGACACGTGGCGAGATAAACAAACAAGTAAATCATTTTCAAATTTGAGGATGAACTGGTTTGACTTGACATAAAACTGGGGCCTGAATTAATACGACAAATAACGAGAGATGGGTTACAGATCATCCTTCTCCTCCTGTGTTTTTTCTCTCTGAACTGTATTTAAAGTCATCCAGTAGATGGTTAGGCTACTGATTCACGAGTTTATGGTGTTCATGTCATCAAGAAGAGCTGTGAAATGTGAAGCTGTATAACATGGGAAACATTATAATAGGTTGAAAAGATACTATTAGGCCCTAAAGGCCTTTACACAAAAGTACTTCTCAATAAACCAATAAAATCTGCTGTTAAAGTGCCAACACAGAGCCCGTCCACCCATCTGAACATTAGCCATAAGTTGAAACAAAGAGCCTTGAGTGAAAAGCATCACAGAAACAAAGTACAGATGAATAACAGGAGCAGCATGTGACAGTTAAAAGGAAAGTATTCACAGCGCTTCACTTTTTCCACATATCGTTATGTTACAGTTATGTACTTAATCCAAAACAAATTCAATTCATTTTTTCCTCAAAAATCTACAAACAAAACCCTTAAAATGACTGATGATGACTTTTTTTTTAATGTCTGCAAATTTATTCTAAACAAAGAATGAAAATATAATATGTACATAAGTATTCATAAGTCTTTGCTCAATACTTTGTTGTGGCACCTTTGGCAGCAATTACAGCCACAAGCTTGGCTCAACTGTCTTTGGCCAGTTTCACCCATTTCTCTTTACAGAAGCTCTCAAACTCCATCAGGATGGATGGAGAATTATTCAAGTGTGTTTTAGGGTTGTCATCCTGTTGAAAGATGAACCGTCTCCTCAGCCTGAGGTCGAGAACTCTGGAGCAGGTTTTCTTCCTTGTAGAAACATCTCAAGGATGATCGGTGGAAACAAAAAGTGAAGCGCTGCGAATACTTGAGAAAAACGGGTGAGTTTGATGAGGAGTTTCCTGAGTTAAATTGAGCGGTTGAAGGTGTTTTATTCCACTTTTGATGGTTTTGTGCCGAGTGAAGCAAAACACGCCACATGCCTAACTGCAATAAACATGTGAATTTGTTTATTGCAGTTAGGCAATAGTTATGCCAGACACGTCTCAGCTACTGCAAATACTAACGTTTGGGTTCAGGTGATGGTTGGCGTCCGGGTAGCAAGCGCACGAGGCAGGACATGATGCAAAAAAGTATGCTGCGGTTGTAATTCGCCTTTTTTTAAGCTTTTCACCATAGAAATCACACATGGGCTTAATTGGATATTACACAGATTTTGTTCTGGCAGGGTAAAGTCCGTTTAATGTCCCGTCCGACTGATTCAGACATATAGCTCCAACTGGTAACGTCTGGATAACTTCAGGGATGCAGTTCATGCGTGTGAAAGGAGCTAATGAAACACAGCAAACACTTTTATTTCTAAAATGTGGAGAAATTGGCTCAAAACAGAGAAGGCAGCTCAGTACTTACAGTCTGTGGGGCAGGAGGGGAGGAGAGAAGGAGCGAAGGGCGATCTGGAAGAGAACCTGGTTGCCTTTTACCAAATCTCCCGTCCACACTGTGAACTGAGCTCGCTCTGAGAGAGGAAGAGAAACAGAGAGAAGTTCTTTTTATATCCTACAGCTGTAAGTATGAAGGTCTGGTGTAATCAAATGGAAAACACGGACCAGTGCTCACCTTTGCTCTGCTCTGATGACTGACTGTTCAACCTGTCCATCAAACACAAAGACCATGTCAAGGGTGCGTTTAGTGTGCTTAGATTTGAAGGCTCATTTGAAACCAATCCTGCAAATTACATATATGCCAAGCATGCTCTATTCTGAGCTGGATTTAATGTATGAAAGGTGCTATACAAATAATAATAATAATAATAATTTTACTTGTATATTTGTTGTTTATCTTTAATTTGTAACAAATTTATTTCACCACAGTGCAGCTTTGCCAGTTACATTATTGTTGCTATAATATGTTGTTACACACATGGTAAAAAAATTCCAACTTATCCATTTTATTAACACAGAACTTCCAGATCTTCATACCTGATGGGGGCCAGAGGTTTGCTGGGAAGCGGAGAGTCTTTTCCTTTAAACTGGAAGGAGACGACAGCGTACGGACAAACCTGACGAGGCCGCTGCCGTAGCACGTCGAATGCATACTCATAGAAGTATTGCTGAAATAAAACAGCAAAACAACAGGATTTAAAGTCACGCTTCACCTGAAGGACAACTTTAAAAAATACCAAAAGATTTTAACCAAACAAAACACCTGTAGCTGCACAGATGTTGTTTCCTGTGTGTGAGAACATTTACCTGTGTGAGCTCGAAGGCGCGGTAGGAGTTGAGCGAGGTGACCTTGCTGGCGTTCTTGGAGAGGTGGCTGTCAAAGCGAGGCGTTGGATCTAGAAGGTTCTTCATGTTTTCATAAATGCTCTTTACTTTCCCCTGAAACCCAAAGTAAACACAACACAGAACATTTGATCCCTGCAGACAGAGTACAGAATCGAAAATTTAAAACTAGTTAATTCATGCAAAAACTCAGCTGATAAACAAACAGAAGCAGTGACAAGGATAAAAAAAAAACAACGATTTACCTTCATCACTTTGAAGATGAGGATCTCTCCTGTAGCTCCAGGGGTGAAGAGATTAACCTGGAGCAGGTCAGAGTACCTGGACAGATACACTCCTAGACGCACACACATGTTTGAGTTTGAATTGTTGTGTTATGTACTATATATAAATATATATATATATATATATATATTGAGGTTTATGTCTCGCTCCAATTCTTTCTCACCATCTGTCCAGTGTTAGAAAAACATGCAGCCATGTAATGTCTATTAATACCAATGGTAGATGTGAGCGTGTATTCACTTGTTGCATGCAGTGTTTGTATATATATATATAGATAGAGATAGAGATAGAGAGAGATAGATTTGTCAGGTTTGTATACAGCGTGTGTCTGTTCGCTCCTACCTTTACTGGGGTTTCCCAGCACTGTGATCCAGCTCTGACCCACAAACAGCCCTTTCTCACAGAGCGAGGGCAGCTACAAGAGAAACACGATTTAGAAACACATTAAAATAAATAGTTTACAAATTGAATACCGTTTCGGGGATGAGTACATCAACGTATTTAGTTGCGTTTAGTGTTGATTACAGTGATAGTCTGTGACACACACAAAAAACAACCTGGTTTGATATTCGATCATTTATGTATCACTAATAATAGTTTTCCTGGATGTTTTTTAAAAGACAAAGATGTCAAAGGCTGGAGAACACGTCCTTCCAATACCAAAGATCCCATATAACAGTAGCTTTATGCAAATCATTGGCTGTAGAGTTACTGCCAGTATTGTCCTCACCTAACTAGACACCAACAAGTAACAACACAGCTGAGTGTTAATCTCACTTTAAGAGTATCAGTCAACAGAAAACAGTAGCTCTCCTCCAGCTCCTTGTCAGTCCTCCCCTCGGCCTTCATCTCCTTCCTCTTCTCTACAAACTGAAACACAAAACACACACACATCTATCAATCCATGGATAAATAAGAAGCTCGGCTGGTCATAGTAATCGATTATAACATATCCCAACACACCTACTCCTAAATAATCCATCTCTGTAATTTCCAAATTCTTATGTATTTGCCATAAATCGAACAAACTTAGATGACAGGTGATTACAGCAACATATTTGAATGGCGGCCGTCCATCGCTCACCTCTTTCTCCTGCAGCTCACTGTGGACGAGGCGAGGCATGCAGTAGGTGAAGCAGCTGGCAGAGCTGGTGTCGATGTAGCTGGAGGTCAGGATGTTTATCATGTCTTCATACTCCCGAGACTCAGTGGAAACATACTGAAACAGAGCTGAAAGAAAGACAAAAAGGTCAAAAAAGGTGTTTTACACTCAATGCACTCTGGGGAATCATCAATCAATAATTTTATCACCCCCCAATGATAACTGAAATCATCAATTACCAGGGATTTTCAACTGTGCAGGTCGTATACAGCAACTGTCAAAAACACCTGATTCCAGATACGACACACACTTTGCTCCCTTTCAGCCACAACAGCATTAGTGAGGTCGACCTTTGAATTTAACCATTAGGTCCAACTGGACTTCCAGTTCATCCTAAATGTGACTGATGGGTTAAAGACAGAGCTGAGGAGTCCATCTCTTCATGTCACGTTTAAACAGGAAAGCATCTTCTTCAAACTGCTGACACAAAGTTGGAAGCGTAGTATTGTCATATCTAAAATAACATTGTATGAAGTCGCATTAAGATTAAGCTCTTAATTGGAGCTAAGTATTAGTGTGTAATGTTTTTTTTGTTTATTTAGACTTTTACATTTATAAAAAAGATAGACATACAAAAAAGGAAACAAACAACAACAACAACAACAAGTACAGAACAGTACATGACACATTATACAACAACACATAACACAGCAGGGGGGTGTACAGTACAGTGACTCATTTAATGAGTCATTCATTATCATAGGTTTCAAAATAAACTCACATAGGGCTGATCAGCACTAGTCTGTATCCGTTGCAAATATGTAATGCTTTTTTTAATTTAACATTTGGCTCACACATATCAGAAATATAAGAAACAAATGTGTATTAATGAGTAAATACAACCGATCCTAAAGCAGCTATCATCACCTTTCAGGTGAGTCTTTCCAAAAACCACACAGAAGGTTTTAGGCAGCTGTGGAGCCCATGAAGTAAGTAGGACCAGCCTTTTTTTTGTGCCAAATGTGCCAAATCCTCAGGAGGGTAAAGAAGCTGCAGCAGCCGCCTCCCTCAGCGTGGAGGAGAGGGCTCAGCTGGAGCGTCAGACACCTGAGAGAGCGGCTGCGGCTGAGCAAACACATCCCCTCACGCCAGAAATTAAACAAAAGATCATCCCCTGCCAAGAAAAATCACTGGGGGGCGTTTTCAAAACCACTTTTTAGAAAAAATTCATCCTAATCTGAAGTAACCAGGTCAGATGTGGAGGAGGTGAGACTTCTTGCTGTAATCCTCCTGTTGTAATGCATTGTCAATGTAAGTGATGGGAGCTTCTGTGTATTTAAAAGTTTATCTGAAGCCAATATGAAGCTTCAGCTGCCCAAATGAGTCAAATCAAGCAGATTTCTTTCAATATTATCGCCTTTTTAAAGCCTGTTTTTGTTCCTATACTTCCACCACAGCTCAGCGGGGAAACACAAAGAGGGAATTTGATGGTAAACGGACTGTAAATGAGTCAGATATCCACTGATGAGACTGATGAAGCATCATAGGAGCTTTAGATCAACCTTTAAATGCATTTTTGCACATGATGACTGTGTAGGTCATGTGTACTGTACTGTACTGTTCATATGAGCACCTGACTGTGAACCTGCCCTTGAACCCCAACACTAAACTAACCTGACATCACACGTTCAAAGGCCACTAAAAACGTCTTTTATTTACATATTTCCAGTTAGTGTCGTTTTGAACACAAGAGCAGAAAAAGACACCAACACTGCACATGTGCGCACACACACACAAACACACACAAACTGTAAACAAAACATGGAGGCGGTTACCCTCCGTTAGCAACACACATTGACGCTAGCTAACTTCAACATGAAGCTGAAATCAAGTTTCAGACAGAGAGAGGAGTAGTTTCAGACCTACATGCTCTGACAGTCACACTGCAACCAGTTAGAGTGAAAATAAACACCAGATAGTAACTTATCTGAACTTAATTAACGTCAAATTAACTGCTAACTAACATCTAATGACGTTGCCTGTTTAGCTTGCGTTAGCCGCTCCTTCAAAACGGACAGTAAGTTAGCTTGTACACCGCTTGTATAGCTTCGTTTAATGTATCATAATGAATATATATGACCGTACAGTTAACATATACATTGGTGAATGTGTGTAATGTTGTGCCCTGTAACTAAAGTCAAGCTAATACAACAAAACACGACCTGTCCGATATTGGATGTTTCACTGTCCGATAAAGGGACTATTTCCTCTTACAACTTTAAAGGGATGGAGATACGAAAGATAAAACGGTAATATTAATCCGCGTATAACATTAATTATGAATAATATAACGTTTGTTATACAACTTTGGTTATTTTGGGGCTCATTTAAAGAAGCATGTGGACCAGCCCACCTCTCTTTTCTTTGGTTTTCCTCGGTATGTGGAACTTGAGCGGCTCCATCGGCATATGTCTCTGGTGGACCGCTGGCTGTGCCGAGTTCCTCCTCTCCGTCCTCCCGCCAGCAGCACTCGGTCTGTCCGGACCAGGCTGAGTTTCTCTGGCGGGGAGCACCTCGATCACCTCGCCATGTTGCAGGCTAACATTAGCTCCAGGCTCCGCTGCAGCAGACAACCTCCTCGGTCGAGCTGCGTCCCTTCGCGCCTGGCTGTCGTCCATTATCGAAGTGTCCACCGAACCGACGCCTCTCTTCCAACCGTCGATATGTCACAGTTGCTCGGCTACAGCCCTGCGTTGACTCCGCTGTTACCTCCGTCTTCCACAGTGTAAGGATTCGAACCAACGCACAATCCACGCCATGTTTCCTTCGGAGCAGAGGTCCTCTTCATAAGCTGGAACCATGGACTGTAACAGCAGCTTCTTCTTCTTCCTCTTTTTGTTTTATGGCGGTCAGCATCCACACGTGATATTACCGCCACCTACTGGAAGGTAACAGCATCACAGTGTCTCAAAGTGTATTTTTAATTTTGCAACCCTAAAACAAAAGTGCCTGAGTTGATTCAAATCCTTCCTGTACTGTAACATCTAGATGTTCTCCAGATATTTCCACAACATTCAACTATCTCCTTCATGTCAATGGATACTAACAGCAGCTTGTAAAATATATTACGTCTTACTGCCATGTCCTGGAAATATTATATTAAATGATATTCAAATTCATTTTATTTTAGAAAAATGAGTGAAACAAAAACTATAAATGAAATACTAACGACTAACTAGAAACTGGAAATTATGAGAGACTAAGTTAAGAAATTATGACTTTAAATCAAAATGATGACAATAAATTAAGTTTGACGCATTTTCTTATAATCTTGACATTTAAATATCTCAATATTTTTGACCCAGAGAGCAACAGGTTGGATTTACTATGTAATGATTTAGATTTACTCTTAGTATATTAACTATAAACAGGATTAGGATATATTGCCAAAAAACATAACAGAACAAAAAAAAACCAAAAAACCAAAAAAAACCCAAGTGAAATATAAAGCATATAACATATACATATACATAACATATAACATCAAATGTATAGCCACTATTTTTTAGGAAAGATATAATTATTTTCTAGTGTTTCTAGCATAAACTAAAAAAAAAAAACATAAGTATTTTTACATGTAGGTTATTTTTATTCATCAGATATAACATGTTGGAAAAGCAACAATAAAACCTGGTGATTTGTTGACAAGAAATTTTTTGCAATAATCATTCATTTAGTGGTTTCATTTATAAAAACTTTATTGATGCTTTGGTCTCGTGACAATTCAAAATCTTCTTTATTTTTACTGAACAGAATTAAGAGCAACTGAAAGTGTGCACAAGTTTCCCTCAAAGTCTTCTCTGAGATGTGCAAATAACCGTCTAACACTGTTAGCTTTAATCCATTATCATCATTTTCAGTCATTTATAACATCCAAATGATCGTCTTGAGATTGTCATATGTCATGTAATATATAACAAACAGACATGCTTGGCTTTATTCCTACATTCATATACAGATAGACTTAATATACATTATTTACATACATACAGTACATACACTCCTCCTTCAGGATTTCTTTGGTTGCCATGACAAAACACAGAATATTTCAGCACTTTGCAGCAGTTTTGTAGTAAAACCTGCTGCCCCTGCGAGCATGTTTCAGTTTTACAGAATCTTATAGCAAAACTGTGAGAATATATTATGAGAACTATTTAATGTATTTAGGATACTTTAGGAGGACTATAAAGCCAAACCATGCGGATAACAAGGTTTTTTTCCAAGAACGTTGGTATTGTACATGTATGCAAAACATTCACTGCCAACATTTTCAGTTTTTTATTTTCAGCAATATTCCCACATTAACTGCTGATTACTGTAAACTCTGCATTAAATAACTTTAGGCCACCAGATGGAGAAACATCAAACGAGCTGACTGATACACAGCGATCATCATCCCACTTTATAAACTTGTTAGCAGACAGTTGCAATATTATCATCTTATTGGAGTTATGTTTGCTTTAACCTGATGGTGTTGCACTTTCTTCTCCAGCCTGCTGTTATTTCACCAGAACTGAATGCACAGCTCTGTTTCATCCAGTGTTTTCAGAGGCTACAAGTGATTTTAAAACATTATCTTAAGTCAAGTTTAATTGAGCTCCTTATGATACGCTCCCGACAGATTTAATTCTTGCCACGTAAGTAAGGTTAAAAACCTTCACAATCACAAAGGACAAATAAACAATTTCATTTTAAGGCCTGACATCTGAAAAGCTCAGCTTCATATTTATATTATGTTTATTTTAAAAATGCATTAGCATTGTGTGGCTATTAAATGCATTATTATTTCATTGTCTTCCACTCATTTGACGGTTTGAGCCTTGTGATTAACTCACTTGGTCTCCATGTAATATTTTCTGTGTATTACCTGAGAATGCTGCAGAACAGAGCAATGGCACAATGGCAGAGGTTTTCTAAAAGAAGAAAAGTTCATAAAGTATGCATTTTTTTCTACCTCTTGGTCAATTCAAAATGATTGGCAGAGGAGTGATTTTAAAATATATCCTACTGAGCTGTTTACAATCAATGTTTCTCACCAAAACACATGATGTCTTGAGGCTTAACAAATGTACTGAATGCATATCCTTCATCTAAAAAACATCAGCTAGCATTTTGCTGGCGTATTGGTTAGAGTCGGCGCTGTCATGTGACCATACACATGAGCATCACAAACAGGCCTACTGGCGCTATTAAAGGGCGCAAATCAATCAGTGTGATCCAGTCTTTTCCCCTCTGGAGCATCACAAACAGTCTTTGTATTTTATAGTATTTAAGCGATTAGTTCCTATAGAAATTAAAGACTTGAAAAAGGCGTATCAGTAAATAAGTAAATAAATCGGTGTGTTCAGAGTCAGCGGGAGAAAAGCCTGAGTCTTGAGTATTTTTTGGCAGCTTTCATTAGAATGAACAGGGCGCCATCTTGGTACAGTCACATGGGGCCAGTGTTCCATTCTAGAACAGTGGTTACCGTGGTTACTGGGACACAGCAGTTGCCAGTGTTCTAGAACACGATGGTTAATGAATCTTGACAAGTTTGTTTGACCGTTTGAGGTTCTTTGACTTTGTCCTGTTCAGTGACATCATTGTCAAATCAGAGGTGTGATTGGCTGCAGTGCCAGTATCAGCATCTGAGGCTCAGCTCCTCTCCCTGCAGCGAGTCAACCTCGCTGGTGTCCATGACGACTTCTTCTTCCTCCTGAGCGTCACTCCGCTCCTTCTCCATCACCTCCTCCACGTCTTGACAGGAAGAGTGAAGGGACATAGAAACATCGATAGCACTTCCACTGAGAGTCTCTCCATTTCCTCCTTGTCCTCCTCCTCCATCCATCTTCACCTCCTCCATCTCACCACCGACACCCTGCCCTGCCTCCATCTCCACGCCTGTCTCCGTCTCACTGATCGCCAGCTTCGTCCCACAGTTCATCCTCGTTTCTCCATCTAATTCCAGCCCCATCCCACCATCTACACCCAAACCTGTCTCCACCTCCCGACTAGTCGCTGACTCTAGAATCAAACCCACCCCCGCCTCTTTTCCCAAATCAAGATCTTTTTCTCCACTCAGACCTACCTCTCCTTCCAAACCCAGGCATGTCTTCACCTCTCCCCACATCCCTTTATCATTTTCAATCCCTGAATCACCGCGTGAACTCAGACCTGCCTCACTGAGTGGCCCTATCTGTCCCTCCAGCACCGTGTCCAGACACTCTTCTGTCTGTGGCGTCTGGTCTCCGGTCAGGGCCGCTGCTTCCTTGGCTTGTCTGATGCAGTTGATCCACTGCTGTTTGTTGAAGGCGTCGCTGGCCTGGAAGCAGTGGCTCTGCAGCTGACCTCCAGTACGGTACGAAACCCGAAAGAAGTTCTTTGCTGTGAGGCAGAGACAGAAAGAGTGATCAGCATAAGTGAACAGATAACTAAGTCTTTTTTAAACTTAAACAAATCAAAATCTATTTTAACCTTAAACTAGAAGATTTGCACAGTCCCCAGTAAAAAAAACTGCTAAAATATCAGATCAAAAGGAAACGAGATACTGACTCCGCTCGTTATTGCTGAAGGCTCCTCTGATGGACCCGCCCACTCTCATTTCTCCGTCCGATAGGTCCTCCAGGTCCAGCTGCCGGATGGGGATTGGCTGGCGGCAGAGCTGGTAGCTGACTGGCTGCTCGGTGAGTGAGAGGGACCTGGTGATGACCAGGACGTCCTGGAACAGAAACACGTGGAGCTTCTGGAGAAAGACACACACAGAGAGAACAGACATTAAAAAATTTTCTTTGACGTGTTTGATTCACTTTTTCCACAAATGACAGACAAAATATTTGGTTCTGTTATTATGGTCATACATTTTTTTTTAAATAATCAATGTAAAGATTATATTCTGTATGATAACGACAAACACTACTTTGATTATTTAAACAGAAGCGAGAGAGTAGAAAATATATAGATAAACGATATAAAAGTCTACTGACGAGTCCTCTGTTGTTCTTCAGTTCTCCGTGACAGCTGAGGGTCCTGGACCGATCAATGAGTCCGTCCTTCAGTCCGTCCTCCGTGTACAGCAGACGGTCCTTGTAGTACTGACACTCAGACTCCCCCGTCTGTCTGTTGATGTCCGCCACCACGCTCTGAACCATCAGCATCTGTGGAGCAGACACAAACTATCTGTTATCAGCACTGTAGTTTCAGGGTTCTGTCAGCCCAGTTTAGGCCAGATTTGAAGGAGGAAGTTGTACAGTATCCTAACGTTGGTTCTCCTCACCGCCTCGTCCAGGTGCTGCCGATCTGGGTGATCGTTGGGCGTGTGCTTCAGGATCTCCCTGAGCAGCAGTGGGTATTTCACCAGCCGGCTGCGGGGGATGTCCAGGAAGTTCCACAAGTCCAACTTCCTGCTAAAGGGCGACTGGAGGCAGCGCTGCAAGAAGTCCTGGACCCTCCGATCCTGCTTCTTCTGGTCCAACAAGGCTTTAGCCTTCACCTGGTTACTGCAGTACGGCGTGTAGGAGGACAGACAGGGCAGCTGCAGGGACACATGAGAAGAAACGTCTCTAATGGCTGAGCTATAACTTATTAAGAAGCGACATTTGAATTTTGTAGACTGTAATTATATAACCAGCATGTTGTATTATGTTATATTATTTTTGGATAATTGGGCTGCTCCAGGACCAGGGGAAACCAATTTCGTTGCATCCCATGTTTACATGTGTTGTAATGACAATAAAAATCCTTGAATCCTTGAATTATGTTATAGTATGTAAAAACGCTCACTCACCCAGTCAGTCAGGATGTGTCCCACATGTTCTGTGGATCCGTCAGGTTTTCTGGCGTCATGGAGGCGACTCAGAAGGTCTGAGGAGAGACAGAAGTTATGAAGATATGAGACAGTTTAAAGATGATATGATACGATGTACCGGTACCAAAAAACTTTTTTTCAAAAATGTCTTTCATACTTGTGAAATGTAAATATGTTAAATATGTCAATAAAAAAAACACAATAAAGTTCTCAAGTTTCACCTGAATGATCAAAAATCACAAAAACATGACAACTAAATTCAGTTCTCATACTGTCTTCTGCCAACATGCACGTCTCAGGCTTTTTGTTTACGTTGCATGATGAAAGTTTTGGGAACTTCTAATATTCAGTGTGTGGACTGTCTGCTTTTCTTTAGAGGCTCATAGTTTCTCAGGTTAAAGTTCAGTTAATGTTAACTCACTTTGAAATAGAAGTGGTGATTTTATACGTTTACATTATACATACATTTATACACATTTAGTGAGTGTTTCTCATTCACATTTACACAGTCGCCATCTAGTGGCAGGTAGAGGAAACTGCCTCCCTACCTTCATGCAGGGGTATCAGTGAGTCCAAAGTACCAAAGATCTGGTTCAGCTCCTGCTCAGTCATGATTGACAGCTTCAGCATTGGGTCATGGTAGGCCTGCAGCACACACACACACACACACACACACACGAGAAGATTTAGAAAATACCTCTACTGTAGAATAAATGTATGAGAACATTTAATTTAAGGAAAAAATAATGATTCTTGTTTACCTTCTTTGCCAACTTGAGGTCCTCAACCAAGTCTTGCTCGCCCTGAGCCAACTCAAATATAGCCTGCAGGAAGAAAGAGAGAAATAAAAAAGAAAACAACAAATCTATGAAACATCATCACTGTGATTTTCACTAGTTAATCCCCTTATTTTACTATATTAACAGTAGATGTATTATATTTGACCTTAGAGACAGTCAGAGTTTCGTATGTTTTGTATTCATGATCATTAGTATTTAGGAAGTCTCAAAGTTAGAAACCGTCTCACCTCTTGTCGTTTTATCTCCTTCGGGCTCAGCGGTTGAGTCGCTCCCAGTCGGACATCAAACGTCTCGCTCCACAGCTTGCTGTCACGGCGCTTGGCGGCTGGGGCTGTTGCTGTGGAAACCCGTGTTGCAGTCGTCGAGGATGAAGGGTTGGAGACTTTTGCTGAGATGACACGAGTCTTCATCGTTGAAGAGGAATGAGGAGGAGGAGGAGGAGCGGCTCTCTCAGTCCGACTGTCATTACGAAAACTGATGGTGCGCTGCAGAGGAGAGAAAATCAAACCAGGTTAAAACAGAAGTCTGTGAAGTAATACTGATGTGTTTCTTCTTTTTATTTCTTCTTTTAAAGTATCTGCAGCATTGACTTAAAATGCAACTGGAGGTGTCTGCAGCTCACCTGCAGTGTCTGACCAATCCTCTTCAGCGGTGCGGTCTTGACAGGCGGCAGCAGACTGGCCAGAGACGTCACCCTGGATACAGGTTTACTGCGCTTGGTGCTGGGCTCCTGGAGGACAGAACAAGCTGCTGTAAAACATGTGTGGCTTTACACGGCACAACATGTCCACAACATGCTAAACTGACTTTAACACAAACCTGCAGACTAAAGTACTGATGATGCAAACATGACAGGTAGAAGGCAGACTTGATAATAATGTGTTATTAGATAATCTGGTAATTCATAAACACACATTATTGAAGAAAGGTGCTGGCTTTAGTGCCCCCCAGAGGTAATATCACACAATGTAGGCTGCAGCCTGGCAGAGGTTAAAGGTCAGGGGCAGATATACACTTTATAGTACATATTAATCAATTAATACAATGTCAACAAATTGTGGGAAATGGATATCATTAGTTTCAAAGAATTAGGAACTTTACTTTCTGTGGAAAATGACTTTCACCAGACAGCACAAAAAGCAAACAATTAACAAGAAGCTGTGTGTGTGTGTGTGTGTGTGTGTGTGTGTGTGTGTGTGCAGACTGTTTCAGTAATTTGCGGGAAAGGACTCAGTTTTGTTTTTTGTTTTTTTTAATACTGCAAGTTAAACAATAGTGTGACTCAAAGTCTTTCACACACATCAGGGTCTGTTTTTGTGTATAAAAATGCCACCGGGCTGCTTGTCCTGGATATAGACTTATAATCAATGTGTGTGTGTGTGTGTGTGTGTGTGTATCTTCAGCTCTGCCCTGCAGCCCAGAGTCAGCTGAGCGACTGGAACACAGAAACCATCAAACTCTGTTTCCATCAGCGCTCAAAGTCAGGAACCAGTCAACCAAAAATAAATCGCTCCACAGTCACCGAGGTTTCTGTTGATGCGAGTTCAAGCCTAAAATCTGATGTTGTTTACTTACTCTCAGTAATGAGGAGATCAACAATTTAAAGGATAGATTCACAATTTTTCAATTGTGTCTTAAAACAACAGAAAGAGGTTTTCCTCGCTGTAATTATTCCTCCTGTTCATACTGGCTGGTAAAAGATCCCCTTCAAATGTGCTTTTAATGTAAGTGATTTGGACTAAAATCCAGTAATTTTGTGTAAAAATGTATTTAAAATCTTATATGCAGCCTCAGCAGTCTGAGTTAGTCACATTTACTGTCTTTTTAGCATCATATTTGACTGTTAGCCTCCTAAGTTGCTAAACAAGGCCTCTAAAAACAGTTAAAACATCAGCAGGTTGTCTCTCATTTAGCAGACGATACTGTTGTATTTATTAGAGACACAACTTGTTTTAAAAGACTTTGGGGGGGTTCAGCGAGGATAATAAATAATCAGTTTATTTGCTTTACACTTGAGAAGTTTCCATTGGACATGTTGTAATGGGGTTTCTGTGTGTGATGGTGCTTCAGCTGATTCAATCTGACAACAATCAATTCAGTGCAGCTGGTCAATGACAGACTTGTTATCTAATTAAAGGAGACTAACTGCCCCAGAATAACTCCTGCAGCAACCTGAAGGCCAAGTCTCATATTAAAAACCTGATCATCATCATCTGTGAGGTGAAAACTTCACACAGTCAAAGATGTAATAAATGTGTGTGAGGATTTCCATTACATAGCAAATACTGACCTGAGACCTTCAATAAACTACACACACAATAAGTGAGCTTGAAAGTAAGAGCTGAGGCAATTAGTTGATAAATTGATTAGTTGATCAACATAAAATGAACCTGCCACAGTTTTGATTGTAAATGTCATATTTTAAGCACAAATTCCAAATATTCTGTAGTTCCAGTTTTAGTCGTCTATGATAGAAAATGATAAAATGACCTTTTTGGGTTTTGGCTTGTTGGTTGGAAAACAAATGACGTAAAAATGTCCTGATGGGCTCCGAGGAAGTTGTGACATGAAAAACAAAACATGACGTTTTTCTTGCTGCATGACTGTTTTTTTTGTTCAAGTTGAGGAAAACAAACCCTGAAGACAAGATGCAGTGTTAGCATGCAGCATGGGCTGTTTTAAGGCCCAAAGCAGAATCTGTTTTTACAGGCACCACAGGATCCGTTGTCACAAAACAGTCACGTGATATTATTTATAAAAACTTGATGTCATATACTTTTAGTACTTGTAATGAAAGACAGGACTGTACTGAAAACTGACTCAGCGAACCAGCGTACTTAACTCTTAACCTCCACTGTCACTGGAAACATCACAGTAGATAAAAACTAAAACTACCTGCATGACTTGATGCCAGTATGAGTGATTTTAGATGAAAATGAGCCTTGACAACCATGAAGAGGTAAAGGACACAGCACTTTACTAATTAGTGCTAAAAAATGGAAACCATAAAAAAAATAATTTTAACAGCAGCAAATTGTTAAACACAAACACACACCATCGAATAGCACAGACACACTACAACTCACTACATCTGTTCCTCCATCTTACCTCCATCTGCTTCCCCATGTTACTCTTCCCCCTGCTGAACTCCACAGAGTTAAACCGCTGCACCAGCAGGTAGAGGGGGCTCTGCCCCGCCACCATAATGCTCAACCCAAAGCCCGGCTCGGTATCTGGACCTTTCCCAGACCAGAAGAGAGCGTGCAGAAATACTTTAAAACTGTTGGAGCGTCTGGACACAGCAGAGCATCCAGAGAAACTGTGATGTGTCTACAGAAAGTGTAAAGCACTCAGAAGGTGTGTGGTACCGACAGTCCAGAAGAGGGTTTGGTGCTGTTCAGAAATACCAGCTATACTGGTAGAAAATCCACAAGGATTTCACAGAGTCTAGAAAGAGTCTGGTCCTGGTCTCGTGTCCAGAACGAGACTGGTGAAGGTCGAGCGTCCAAACAGATTTCAGTATGTTCAAAGTGTCCAAACATGTGAGTTGTCTGGTACTGATAGAGCATCAACAAAGTCAAAAACTGGAAGCGAAGTTTCAAGCAAAAGTCTGGTTCTGGAAGAGCATCCAGAAAGAGCTTAAATACCAGCAGAGTTTTATGACGACTCGAGTGTCCTGTCAGATTAAACAAACAATAATACTAACCGAGTATCAAGCCTGTTACCAGCAAAGTTTCCAGACAAACTGGCTCTGATAGTGTCCTGAAAACACCTGGATCTGGATCAAGCTCGAGACTTTACGTAGTTCTGTTGGTCTGATAAACAGGTCCAGTCTGAAGCTTTCTGGCTCTCAGTGATGGTTGTTCACCGTCCTCTGCTGACTCTGTTTGTTTGAAAACTCACAGCTTGTTAATGCTCTCTCTCTCTCTCTCTCTCTCTATCTGCCTCTGACTCACTCATTGCCTTACTCGCCCACTCACTACTTTACTTCCTTCCTTTCTTCCTCCCTTTTCCTCTAAACTCTATTGTTTTTATTTATTTTGACATGTCCCATTTTTCTTTCATCAGTGATGGAAGAGGTAAATCTGAGCCCATAATAGAGAAGACTAAAGCCAACATTGAATTGAATGGACCCTACTAACAAGTATTATGTGTATTTGAAGCCTAATTTAACCCCTATCTGTGCTTCACTGTTGTCCAAAACACTTAAAAACACACGTTGTGTACGACACGTAAATGGAGCTCATCAATATTTATTATTATCACCTTAACATACACACTATCATGATCCTGACTTATACTGGAGTTAATACTGGTGGCGCTGGGACTTTACTGCTCATCCAACATCAGTCAATGTCTGATCTCAACTGTAATTACTAAAGAAGGAAAGAGAGAGAAGGCAGCCTGCAGGCAGCTAAACCTCTGTCCTGGTTTACCAGTGGTTTGTAGTCAATTACTGTCTGTGTGTGTGTGTGTGTGTGTGTGTGTGTGTGTGTATCATACACTTGTATTATTCTTATCATGGGGACATCAATCTGTTGACACAATAGGTGCATTTCCATCCACTTCTTTTATAACACTTAATTTTTCCTCCTGTCTGCACTGACTAATAAAAGATCCAAATGCTTACAATGAAAATGATGGTGAACAAAATCCACAGTCCTCCTTCTGAGCAAAAAAATGTATTTCAAAGTTCATCTGAAGCTACGCTAAAGCCGAGTTAGTCAAATAAAGTGGATATCTTCCAAATATAAAGTATTTTTAGCATAAAATTCCCTCTTGAGCTGAACAGCATTGGTCATTGTGTCATTTTTAGAGCTGCTTACATGGTTTCCTTTAGATGCAGTGACTGGTACCAGAGTCAGAGCATCAGCAGTGACCTCTGACATAACATGAAACACAGCTAATGTTCAGATGACAATAGCTGCCCCTCTGACTCAGCCACAGTGTCTGAAAGTGGACAAGTTGGGTCGAGGACACCCGGAGAGGAACAAAAGTCGACTGTTGATCCAAGAACAGAGTGACCCGTCTCTACTGACTCAGTATCTGTACCGTGACACATCGGCTACATGACCGTAACGTTTCAGTCAGAGGTACAGGCGTACAGTACGTCATTCATCGTTCACAGCATACGGTGATACTGTTGGTGGTGATTTGGTGGAAAAGATCTGAGAAAGAATCTGAGCAGCTGAGAGAGTTAATCCACCAAATAAACATACGTCACCTTAGTTAAATCAAATACCTCATAAGGAGGTTGTAGTGGTGGAGGAAGCTGCAGCAGCACAGCGGTGTTGGCATGAGAGTAATGATGCATAATTAAAATTAATTTAAACACATACACTATATAATGCTAAAGACACAAGCAAACACCAGTTATACAGTGTTTAACATCAGCATTAACTGGCTGAATTATTATAACTATTATCAGTAATAGTGTGGTGTGATTATTATAATCTATAATCTGAACAAACAGCAACGTTGTGTAAAAGAAAAACATTTCGATGACCTGTTTGCTTCCAAATAAATATTTCTTCCCTCATCGTTTAGTAATGCCTGCACCGTTTTTTTTACTAAACCAAATCAATAACTGTTGATCTAATCTGTGATCCTGCAGGACTCAATAGATTATAATTAACCAGTGAAAAAGTCCATAATCCTTCTGATGCCAAACAGCAGCCTCCACAGTAAATACGTTACAGCTCTACATGACAACAGGACTCTTTTTACACTTTAGAGGTTTGTTATTGAGGCTCTTTATAATGTTTAACTGCTGCATCTTATTTATTTATGATACTGTTCTTTTTAATTTCCTATAAAGGAACCAACTCATTGTGTATAGAATATTTATTCTGGTTTAAACGGTGTTTTGTTTCAAAATAGTCATTTTTCTGTTGATTGACTAATCGATTAATCAACTAATCGTTTTATACCACATTATATAATAATAATAATAATAATAATCCAATCCAGAAAACATCTTGCAATATTGCAGGAGATTACAGACTCATAATATAAAAGTTAAGATTTTATTTTAGTCATCTCTAGTCCAGACAAAAATAGCTGCTCCTAAATAACGTGAATATTATAAATATAAACCCTATGATGACCTCTGACCTCTAAATCCAAGTAGTCTCCAGGTCCTGAGGTTTCGGTAAGAGCACAATATGACTGTATGTGAGTCACTGACTTACAGGGAGTAACAGCAGAGAAACAATAGGGTAGGGTGTGATTTATACCAGGTTCACTATCTGTCAGCTCTGGTTTGTAAGAAAATAAGACTGATGGAGCTTTTGGGTCTGTTCGTCACTCTGGAGTGAACAGGGTGGACATCCTGTGTTAGACGGAGCGGAGAGGGAAACGCCCGGGAAGGAACGGGTCTAAAAATACAGACATACACAAGAGAAGGGGCACAACGCGAGGGCCTAGGGACGGGGACGGAGGGACGGGGACGGGGGGCCGAGGGCCGTGGAACGAGGACGGAGGGACGGGGACGGAGGGACGAGGACGGAGGGCCCCGAGGGTCCCAGTGCACAATGATCTACAGTCAGAGCTGGACATGAAAAAGTATATTTCCTTAAGTACAGATACTTTGACTTTTCCCACATTGCGGAGGGAACAGATGGTCTTGTTGCTTTCAATAAAAAATATTTGACTACATGTGTACTGTTGGATTTAACCGCGAGTTATGAGAATAAACCTCTAGAAGAAAAGTAATAATATAACAATAGTAATATATTTAATAAAAAAACTGAATATATGTATATGTGTAGTTTAAAAACTCAAGTCAAGTACTTCAGTACACTTTTAAGAGATATTTCACCACTTTTTGACACAAAAGAGTCTAAAAGCGTCACACTGAGCCACAGCAGAGACGTTTAGTTTAGAGGAGCTGAACTTACGTTGATGTCCAGACTGCAGAGACTGAGGGAGTCTGCATCTCTGCTGGTCTGCTTCCTCTTCTTCTGCAACAAACAAAATACACGAAACTTCACGTAAGATACAGAACCGCTGTTTTAGATTTTAAGAAGCCTTGATCAATAGAAACATGCTCTATTTATCTCATTTCACAGCCACATTAAATTATTGTTTTTAATTTCACACTGAATCAAATGTAATGCAAACATATTGGCTGCAGTGATGAACCTACTGACGACTAACATAAAACCTGCAGCTCCACGAAGCTTTTAGCTCATTACTTTGGTTCCAGGTTGATCAGTCCACAACGCTGGTAGTCACTGCTCAATGTGCTATACAGCTTACAGAAAGTAAACAAGTATTATGAAACATATTTCAGGTAGGGTTAGGGTTAGTATTGCAGCTTTTCAAACTAAGAGATCAAGTGAAGAATGAGAGGAGAAAAGAAAGTAGAAAAAATAATGTTTAAATCTTATCTTATATTCTAATTAAATGCTGAAGGTGAAGAGTAAAAGTAGAAATATACTGTTTAAGTAAAGTACCATCTTCTTATTCTATCTTCTTATTGACTGTGTTACTGATTAATCTAATCTGGGGATTAACAAAATTATAAACAAAGGAAAGCAGGACAAAGTGATCTTTGTGATCATTACTGTGAATTACTGAATATCGTTTTATTCTGTTATTCTGTTATTATTCATATAAAACAAACAAACATATTAAAAAATATATTCAAAATAAAAAAATCATGATCATAACCTAATAAACATTAAACCCATTAATGACTTGTTGTTGTTGTTACTTGTGAACTGGTGTAAAGTTAATGTTACTGTCTCCTCCTTCTTCTGGAAGTGCTGCTACTCTTTGTTCAAATACTAGTATTAGTGTTAAAGTACTACTAACAATATGATCATGATGAGACCAGGTAACCTCGACAGCAACCACCATTTAACTGGTAGGAAGCTGCACAGGTGCAGCTGTGTGAATATGAGCAACAGTTCCTGTATGCTGCCATGACAACAACAACAACAACAGCAGCAACAGGAAGAAATCAGCCAGGTCACTGAGGACAAACACTGGAAGGGCAGAGGAGAGGAGAGGAGAGGAGAGGAGAGGAGAGGAGAGGAGAGGAGAGGAGAGGAGAGGAGAGGAGAGGAGAGGAGAGGAGAGGAGAGGAGAGGAGAGGAGAGGAGAGGAGAGGAGAGGAGAGGAGAGGAGAGGAGAGGAGAGGAGGATGTCAGGAGCAGTGTAGCAAAGAGTAACAATAGCAGGAAGTCTGCTGTTTGTTCAGTATTGTGTTCAGACTTGGTTGTTGGCCGGACATTATATAACCTGGCAGACTTTACCTTTAACTCACTGTTTCTATTGAAACCAGAGAGGAGGAGGAGTAGTCTGGTCCTGCTGCCCATATAAGGTCTGCCAGCTTCCTCTAACATGATATATTATTACATACATATTTAAATATTACAGGTAATAACCGACACATGGCTTTTCTCAATCAACCGGCAGCAATGGCGGAAACTTTGAGCGAGGCTTAAATTTTCAGTCTAGTAAACATTTATATTCCCAATATGTGGTCACCAGTTTGGAAATTTGCTCCGACATTTTCGTACAGAAGTCCAAATTTGGAGTAATCAGGTGTAAATGCTGACTGTGATTACAACAGTTGCAGCTGAGGTTGAAGGAAATGTTATTAGTCGTGCAGGTATTTAGTCATAAACCAAAGTATTGGACACATTAATTGTTTTACTAATCCATCAAATAGTTGTTGAGACATATAACTTCAGCCTCATGGTGTGACAGTAGGTCAGTAGGGTTCATCCTCTGGGGAACATGAATGTGATATTTCAGGATAGAAGCTGCAGCCTAACAGACACACATTCATCCCCACAGTAGAACATTGCTGCTAACATGGATAATAAATAAATAAAAAAACTTGAGTCTGCCATGGCTACATAAACCTACTCAAAACTTAGCTCTGGGCCACTATTGATCACTATTGATCACTATTGATCACTATTGATCACTTTGTTTAACACCAATGTATTTGGAATAATGCACCGTTTGTCAGTGGTAGTCGGTGTTTAATATGTGCTTCAGTGCTTCAGAGGGAGACTCACCCGATAGTAAACAAACAGACAGCAGCCCATCATCAGGATCAGATCTGCTCCTCAAACTCACTTCAAGTGTTAATGGATTCTCTGCAAACTGTCACATCTACTGCTCCTCTTTCTCCTCTTTCTCCTCCTCCTCCTCCTCCTTTTCTTTTTGTCTTCGTTTTTATCCCAAAGTCACATCAGCTGTCCTCCGCTCTTTTCCTCACATGTGCAGCTGATCTCTCTTTTATTGCCTGATTCCTCTCTCCTCCTTTCAATCACCTCCTTCACAGTCACATCGCTTTTTCTCCTTCTTTCTCCTTCGTTCTTGTTTTCTTTTTCCAAACCTGTGACTCTGCTTCTCTTCACCTCCTCATTCAGTTTCTCCAGCGTTACTCCGAGCTCGTTTCTCTCCTCTTTTATCGCTCCTTGTCTTCACCTCCTGCGTTCTACCTCCTTCTCTTCTCCTGCTCTCCTCCACCTCTTAAGTCATGATCTAAACCTCCTCAGCTTCACCTCCTCTCTGAGTAGATCTACAGACCCTCAGGAACCCTTCGCATTGTGTGTGTGTCCACTCAGTTCCCATTGGACAAACAGGAAGTGACGGTCGTCGGGGGAAACAAGTGGTCGCTATAATTAGGAGCTACAGGAGACACTATGAAACCAGCAGTAGACACAAGAATCCCATTAACTCCACTTTAGGGTTAAAAATACACCCGTATCTTATGTTTACGGGAAAGTCCGTTCTAACTGATTTTATTCCAGGATTTATTTTAATGTTTTTGTCTTTTTATTCAATCCTTACACAAAATAACATCAACATAATATATATCACTGAGAATTTTCCATAAACTCAACTTATTTAACTCATGTTTAAAGCAAAAATGCAAAAAAAACCAAACAAATAATAACAACGTCTTATTTTCTTAAATTTACTTTGTCTTGGGTGATTATTATAATAAATATATTTGGGTTCGTGGTCGTAAATAAAACAAAACAAAACAATTTGAATATGTCATCTTGAACTTTATTAAGGGCTTAATGTCTTATTATTTTATCTTATTGTTTGATATAAAGATTGATTGATAATGATCCTTAGTTGCACTCCTAAAGCCTGTTTCAACTCAAAAATGACACAAATAAGAGTCTCTGAAGAAGGAGGTCAGAGTGGAGGAAGGGGTCAACAAAGACCGCCGTTCACTTCCTGTTTCCTACCAACAGTCAGCATTGTTTTCTTTCACACGTGACCTCGTTCCCTCACCTTTAGGCGGCTTGTTCAGAAGAAAGCTTTCATCCAAAGGACGTTAACAATAAAAAAAATCCATTAGTTTTTTTTTTGTTCAGAAACCCCCTTTTTCTTTTCTTCGACATGTGGTATTAAAGCCATAATGCACTCTGGGGTGTAGACGATAACAGAATCACAGAGGATGCAGTGAATAATCTGGATTAATATACAGGATTAGTTCTTACCACTCTAGAGGACCAGCCGTCAGGAGAGAGAAGAGGGAAGGAGGACGTCTTCTTTTGCCGCTTCGACCTGAAGGAAGGACAGAGAGAGAGAGAGAAGGAGACAGACGAGGAAACATTAATTCATCAGCATTAAATACCAGCATTATTGATTGATTGATCATTGAGTTATTGAACAGCTTTAAAAGGAAACAGGCAGAGAATCCTACACTATATCTTCTAATGTGTGATCTTGTATCATCTTATTGAAAATTGTTTAAAGTTTATTGGTATCAATTTAGTTTTTCACTTGTATATTAAAGGAAGTTTGAGCAGAGCGCCCTCCGGTGGTATCTGTAGGTCAGTACATGTAAATATTACACAAACAAAAGAGAATCTGACATATTTCTCCTGAAACTTTATTTGATTTTAAGGAGCGTTTTTTGATGAAACACACCCAACACATTACATCATCACACACCCTCATCTGGTGTGTGTGTGTGTGTATCTAAAAAAGCACAAACAAAGTTGTGTTTCCATCACACTGACTTACATTAAATCCCTGGAGACTTACCTTAACTCCACCATAAAAAAACACTTAAATTTTATGATTTACGTTTTGCAGCCTTTTGTCCCTGAAAGCGAGGTGAGTCCCCACGGTGTGACTGTGTAATCCGATTTATGGCCCCACAATATGAGTAATAATATAATACGTACACACACAGACACACAAATCTATCAACCGCTATTAAAAAAAATAAATCTGTCTGTTACATAACAGAATCTGAAGCTCTCTGATTGGGTGTTTCTCATAGCAAAAGTCTCTGGGTGTGGTAGTTTGGTCATTGTTTACAGTGATGATTCAAGAAAATGAGCACTAACATGTGATCAGCATCAACGCAGCTTCATCAGCTTCATCAGCTTCATCAGCTTCTCCTTCAGGAAACTGTATAACGTCTAACCCTAACCCCCGTGAAAGCAACTTTTGTAAAAGTTTTAAAAGAAACACTACGGTCATCCACATTAACGGTGGTAGATTTAGTCTTTTTCGGGCTGTCTGCTACAGAAGGAACGACATAACGAAATGATTAGACGTAAGAGCTTTACTGAAGGATCTGAGGCTTCAGAGCAGGACGTCAGTGACGTTTTATCAGCAACAAAACCTGAAACCAAGCAGAAACCTATCTGGCATTTCTATCTGATCAAAGTCTGTCTGTCCTCCCTGTGTGTGTGTGTGTGTGTGTGTGTGTGCTTAAATATGTGTGAGCATGTGACTAATTCATTCCTGGGAGTTGCTTTTTCCATACACACACACACACACACACACACATATAATCCAGATCAGTGATGTGTTTTAGCTGCAGGCTCCTGCCTCGAAAACAGATTAGAAAAGTCTGAAAGTTTTGAGACTTTTTATGTGATTATGTTGACAATAATAAACATAATAGAAATATAGAATAATAGCGGCCTCATCATTGAACCATTCAGGTGAGAAAACTTGCCAATGAATGACTGTGTGATTTGATCAAAAGGATCAAATATTACAGCTGACTCAAACTCAATCAGATGTAATTGTGAGAGAAAACTGTCCAAAAACAACAAAACAAACAAGGATCCTTCTGCTTTATGGACACTTATCTTACAGCAGGTTGGATGAGATTATTTCCTGCTGAGGACAAAGATGACATCAGGGTTTTGGTTCAGGAAACATCAGAGGAAAAACGCTGCCGCGCCTGTCAGTCGACCTCAGGTCAGAAATATAATAAATAATATATATATATATATAACATCTGGGAGAAACGCGGCAAAGACCAGAAGAAGACTTTCATCAACAATGGTGTCTGTTTAACATTAAAGACAACAACTCCCATGATCCCGCACTGCTTCACGACATCATCAAACTCCGTCTTCTATTATTGATTTGATTGAGAGACTCTCAGAAATGACTGTATGTAAGAAATGCAGCCTATAAAAGCAGCATGTTGAAACGTTTAATAAGCAGAGTTGTAGTACTTATGTCTATTAGAGCAACTAATGATGATTTTCATTATCAATATTTTTTTTTTGATTAGTTGGTCTATAAAATGTTGATCACAGTTTCTAAAATATTCTCTTTCCAATCACCGAGAGCTAAAGAAAACCAGGAAATATTCAGCTGGAATCAAAGATAATCGCAGATAAATTATCAAAATAGTTGACGATTCATTTTCTATTGATCGATTAATCGACTAATTGCTGCAGCTCAACCTCTGAGGACACTTTCTACGTATAAGAGATTTCTAAAAAAGTATAAAGGCTCCAGCGCAAACAACAGCAACAATATTAATAATAAACAATACTGTACATACGCTGTATAATTAAAACCACTTGTTATTCATCATTTCAAAATTACAAGTAATAAAAACACAAAATGCGGCTTTGTCTTCAGTTTCTTTAAGGACACTTTAAACACTGGACGTCTGCAGTTAATCTCCACACACACACACACACACACACACACACACACACTCCTGGAACCAGCTTACTGCCGGTAGAAACGTGAGGATTAGTGGCAGAACAAAGCGGCAGAACAAACATCACCTGAACAACGTCGTCATTGTCCCTCGACAGCAGCAGAACCACATTCCTCCAGAGAGCAACACGTAGAGCGCAGACTTCAACAGCTGACTGATGTTTCTCATATTAACAATAAATCAAATGCAGACGGAGAAAGTCGAGACTAATCGGTGAAGAAAGTGGAACATTTAGCAGCTAAAAGAGAGTCAGATATGTTGGTGGAGACCAAAACAGAGCAAAGAGGCAAAATGACAAAAACGATGACTTGATCAGTCAAAACAGTTGCTGATTAATTTTATGTCGATCGAGTAATCGATTAATCACTGCTTTATCATCTTAGCTTTGTTTTCCATGTTTGATAGTATTATATCAACACTGTTGTTATTATTTGTGATTTGACCTTTACCGTTAGATCACACAGGCGACATCTTTATTTTATAGAATAACTTTTATGAATGTTGAATATGTCGCTGAGTTTTAGTCTGCTACTCCTGCTGTTTCTGCTACTACACAACAACCTCTATAAAAACAAACAAACAAACAAACAAACAAACAAACATCACCAGGCTGCCATGATGTTTACCAAACTGTTTACAGAAGACTGGGAGTGTGTGTGTGTGTGTGTGTGTGTGTGTGTGTATGTAAAGACTATAAGTCACTCTCAGGCAAACTTGTGATTCACACTGCTGCAATAAAACCTTGTTTCTTTCTTTGTCTCCCCACTCCTCCTCCTCCACCTCCACCTCCTCCTCCTCCTCTTCCTCCTCCTCCTCCTCTTCCTCCTCCTCCTCCTCCTCCTCCTCCTCCTCCTCCTCTTCCTCCTCCTCTTCCTCCTCCTCCTCCTCTTCCTCCTCCTCTTCCTCAGTGAACTTTCTCTACTGGACTTAATGTTTATCACAGTATATATATTCACAGTGACCAGATTTAAACCTTCATGCAGCCATAATATCTCAGGCAGACAGACAGGCAGACAGACAGACAGACATGCAGGCAGGCAAGCACACAGGCAAACAGACAGACAGGCAGACAGACCGACAGGCAAATAGACAGACAGGCAAGCAGACAGGCAAACAGACAGACAGGCAGAAAGACAGGCAAACAGACAGACATGCAGACAGGCAGGCAAGCAGACAGGCAAACAGACAGACAGGCAGACAGACAGACAGACAGACAGGCAAGCAGACAGGCAAGCAGACAGACAGACAGGCAGGCAGACAGACATGCAAACAGACAGACAGACAGACAGAGGAAGCTAGCTGTCTGTCTGCTCACATTCTTCTTCTCTTACACAAACAGAAAAAACGCCCATTTTTTCCTCTTTTTAAACTGTATTTCGTTACTAAACACTTCATAAAACATATTATTTATTTATTTGTTTATTTTCCGGGCTCACCTTGACCCCCGCTGACATCCATCACCTGCCTGCATCGGACTGCAGCTCCTCCCAACGACACCGGAGCAGAACCGACTGATTTAAAACACAAACACTAAAACTAACTGTTTCCGGCTACCGTCGCTGTGTCCTCCGGTTAGAAACAACAACAACAACAACAATAAACAACAACAAACTTTTCTTCTTTTCTAAAATAAGTTAAAGTTAAAGCTCAACAACAAACAGTCGCTGTGATTCAGCTGAAAAGCTTCTTTTCATTTAACCGTCAAGCTCGAGCGATGTAACTCTCTTCCGGTGACGCCTTCAAAGTAAAAGTATTCCTTTATAACTAATCAATACATAGATTTATCAATCAAGCTCTGACACTGAGGTAGTTAAGTAAAAAGAAAATATTTATACAACGTGATAAACGTACAATATCAAAATCAAAAGTACTCCTGACGCCATTTACACTGTTATACTGTCTATCTATCACATAAATATTAGTGGAATATAAATGAATACTGATTCACTGACGTACAGCCCACCAAAGCTGATGGTGTCAAGATACAGCTCAGTTTATCAAAATTTACTGTTTGGTTTAATCTATAGTATAATCATGCATATTGATTATTTCACATATAAAATACCGATGTGAAAAGAAAGTTTTAACTATAGCTGTCAAAATAAATGTAGATGAGTGAAAAGTGACAATATTTGCTTCTGACATGTGGTGGAGTAGAAATGTTAAGAGTCACATAAAAAAAATTAAATACTCAAATATAAGTATTTAAAGACATTTCACACTGCTATTAAACAATAGATTTGCCCATTAAAACTGATGTTATAGAGATATATGTTAAACTCAATTAATCATTTAGTTGTTATTATTAATTGTTAGTTAGAAAATGATTCGACAGGAATTCGTATCTAATGTAATAACCTGAGTTTAGGAATCAATGACGAATGATGAATGATGCTTTTTTACAACATTTTTACATTTAAAATTATGCCCAAAGACAAGCAGCCATAAAGGAGCTATACCTTAAAAAAAAAGTCTCAAACTGACAAATTTAAATCAGAAACTATCTGATAAAAGAATAAGCAAACAAGAACATTTATGAATGGAGTCCTTTACAAACTAAACAAGTAATTGGGGAATAATTAACAGATTAACCAATAATGAAAACAGTCAGTTGCAGCCCAACTCTTAACAGTAACTCGTCCTGAGCTTTTATTTTGAAGGCAGACATCATCCTGCTGGCTGACTTTGTGCCTTTGAGCTCGGCCGTCTGTGTCTTTTAGAGGCCTCTGTTGTTTCAACCATTGACGCTTCACAGCTCACACACTATAGAGTTGTCTGCTGGGTTTTACGTCAGTGTAGTGTGTGTGTGTGTGTGTGTGGGTGTGTGTGTTTTATTGGAAGAAACCAAAACTCGCTGGTCAGCTCAAAGCAAACGACAGATGATTACCAGTGATTATAAATTCATTATAAATAGTTACAGTCTTGTTCTCAATGAATGAAAAGATGAGAAGAGAGTTTTATTAGATGGATTTATTTATTTCCTACATTATGGTACTATAAAACAGTACATTTCTAGAAGATGTAGAAAAAAAGTAAAAATAACAGTCTAACTATACAAAACAGACATTTCCAAAAAAAAAAAAAAAAAAAATCAAATAATATTTACAAGTAGGAAATGCTGAATCTTCCCTTCCAATAAACTGCAGATGAAGCAGAAGCCGTCGAGTTCAGCAGCAGCTCAAACAAAACTGATCCTGTCACAGCATCGTTTCACACGTGTCGGATATAATGAAAGATGATCAATAATTTAGAAGTGTACTGAAGCCCATTTTCACCAGGAGAAGTATGAGAGTTACAGTTATGAGATAATAAATATGTTTTTTCTTACTTTTTCAGTCAAAATTATAAATTTCTTATGTAAAAAGTAGTTAGTGACTTGTTTCTCACAATTTTAACTTTGTGTCTCATCGTGTCCTGTTGACATATTTGATTATTCATCTATATGTTTCTTGTCCTGACAGGAATGGGCTTCCACTGCGGCATCTTCAAACTAAAACTTTCAAACAAAAGTGTCACTTTCTAAAATGCCCTCACCGTCGCTGCTCCGTGCACCAATGTTAGAAAAGCATTACGAACCGCTGAGACATATAAAACTATAAATGTAACATTAATATTTGATATTTTTAAAATATATGACCACACGCTTAAATGAAACCACAGTATTCAATATATTATGATGTAGGAGTTGAGCCACTGGGCAAATTCATTTGAATTGTATGTTCTGAATATGCAGAGAAAATTAAATTTGACACATAATGCAAATTAATTCTTCCATCATATTATATCACATTAGCAGGACACTTAATAAGACATGGTGTAAAAAATATGACAATCATTTAAAAAATGAATATTGATAAATGTTCGATTATGGTTCTGAAATGGCACTTTTTAGAGGACAGCTTTCGATAAATATGTGGTTTTCCACTATGTATTTATTGTTGCTCTTGGTCCTAAATGTTGATTATAATACAACAGACGTCCACTGAGTTGCCATATATGTCAACATCCTAACGTTGATGATATATTCAGCAGCTTTTGGTAAAAATCTTTGTGGATATCAGAACCTCAGGAGATGCCTTGATCCCCAGCGGATGTTGGTGAACAAGGTACATCTGAACATGTTTGTGTCTTCCTGTGTTTCTGCATCAAAAAGTGCCAGAAGAGTTTGTTTTCGGCATCAAGTTTTGGTTCCGAACATCAACTCGCGAAGCAACCAATCAGGTTGCAGCGCTAAGGCAGTCTTTGGTTTGAACTGGTCCGCTCTGCTGGCGCCTGGAGGTCCAGTCCTCCAAAAATCCTCCAGGGAGGGCAACCAGAGTACCAGTGTTCTAGACTGCTGTCGTTACCATAGTTACATGAACCAGTGTTCTAGAACGCTGTGGTTACCATAGTTACTTGAACCAGTGTTCTAGAATGCAGTGGTTATCATAGTTAGAAATGTTCTATGACTCAGTGTTACCATAGTTACTATGGGCTAGTGTTTAGATGCAGTGGTTACCATAGTTCCAGCGACTAATGTTCTACAAACCCAGTGGTTACCATAGTTACAGGGACTGGTGTTTTGCAACTTATTTCCATAGGTGACTCTGCTCCAATGCCTGGTAATTGTTCCAGTTTAGTGTCCATGACGATTGGACGACTCAGCAAAAACATCTTTAGCCCTGTAATGACATCACTGGGATGGTCTGCTTTTGATTGGCTGGAGACGTCCTCTACTATGATACCACAGGTTCAAGTCCGTCGTGTTCCAGGTGATGGTGGTGGTGCAGTTCAGCTTTACAAACCGTGGCAGCGCTGCAGCGAAGAGACGCCACAGCAGGCGGCTCCTCGTCACCTGGAAAACACAACGACCCGTTTTAATTGAGGAAGTTCTTTATTTCGGTGTTATTCAATGATCACATGAGGAAATTTTATGACTGAAATGTGATGTAAGAAATTAAAATGAAATTATAACAGTAGCGAATAGTAGCATAGAAAGATATTAGTAAAAAAAAAACTTGTGTTGAGTTTCTAAAAAGCATTTGATGATGTCTTACCCAGGCCGGAAGAAGATGATTCGCTGTCAGCCAGGGAGGAGGAGTCAGCCTGGTCATGTGACAGTCCCTCCATTAGAGGAATGGAAAGCTCTGAGGAGGGGACAGACGAATCATAGATGCCCGAATCACGAGGAGGCGGGACCTCTGGAGGGGATGGACGGCTGTCTTCTGTCTGGACAGGTATGGAGTCATCCTGGAGGATGGAGGGAGCAGAAGAGGAGGAGGAGGTGGAGGAGGAAGATTCTCCAGGTAACAGTCCAGATATTCCAGAAGTGGACCTGAAGGAGCAGAAAAGAAAACACAAACCAAAGTATGAAAACTGAAATTTAGCTTTAATGCTCACAGTAACAATATAAAAGCACTACAGTGATATTACAACTGGCTTTACCTTGAAGTGTGTCCCAGCATGGACAGAGAGCAGTGTGGCAGGCCTGGACTGGGACAGAGACCAGGACTGGGACAGAGACCAGGGCTGGGACTGGGACTGGGACTGGAGCCGGGGGCCAGCAGGAGCACATTCCTCCTCAATGCTCCCTCCCCGCTTTCCAGCGACGGTGTCTTCACCACAACTTCATTCAGCACCAAGCCAGAGTCAAACTTCTCCTGGGGTTGAGACGAGGAGGAGCAGAGGGGCTTTGGAGGACAGTTTTCAGCCGGGACGGCAGAGAGAGGAGGAGAAGGTGATGAGGAGGAGGAGGGGGCTGCAGGAACCGGCGGCTTCTCGAACCAGTCGGGGTTCTGGCTGATGTGCTGGTGCATGTTGCAGATGGAAACGTAGAGCGAGCGTCCAGACTTGCTTCTGAAGTAGTTCCTTCTGGAGACGTTGAGAGGCTGCGACTCGCGGTCGACCAGACTGGACTGACTGGAGTGCAGCCGGCTGAAGAGCTGAGGCAGCTGGTCCATCAACTTGAACCTAAGAGATAAAACGATGCAAACAAATATTTTAACAACACATACAGTATATATTTAAAGAGTAACTCACTCGTTTTTAGGGTTGTATTCACCTGGGAGCCAGACTCAGCGCGGTGGGGATGTCGCTCTCTGTCGAATAGTCGAAGTAAACCGTCATGAAGCGGTTCAGGTCCTGAGCTCCGCTGCCCTCGCTCTGCTTCGCCAGCCGCAGCTTCTCAGCGATCATGGCTACGGCCACAATGAACAAGTCACTGCCCGATCCGCCAATCGGAGAGCTGCTGTTACTACGGCGACTGACTGGCGTCTTCCCTCTGCGACTCTTCTTTTCCACAAAGTAGCTGCGGAAAGAGAACAGAGATGGTTAGAATAGAATAAAATAAATATAGAATAGAATGAAGGAAAGATGGGAATGACAACGGGAAGGATGGTAGGAAAGAAGGAAGGGTGAAAAGAAAGTAAAATACAGAAAATATGGAGGGAAAGGAGGAAAAAAATAGAAGATAAAGAATGGACAAAGGGAGGGAAGGAAGAACAGAAGGTAAAATGAAAAATAGGAAAGACTGAAGGAAAGAATAAAGAAACAAGCAGAGGAAGCTTCAATATATTTAATAACTACGGAGTTCATCATAATAGAAAATAAAGCGTTTCTTCCTTCAGAGGATTTTCACTACAGTACAATCAGTGTTTTTGCAGCATCTAGTGGCGACTGAAGGAACTGCAGCCAAACACTTAACTGACTTCTGTCACTTGTGGAAAAAATGCAGCACTCACATTCATTTAGTGTTAATGCAGAGGTTCCTTAAAAAAAGTTGAACCTGGCTCAACTTTTCCTGGAACACACCACAAACGTACAGATCGGATTTCTACCGTTTGGACTTTCTGGATCATATTTCATTGTCTCGCTGGTACCTGAAGCAACATGCCCACACAAACAGCCCCTTGTTTAAACTCGGAGCTGTCTTCAATCTAAAGACCCGCTAACAGCAGCTTTGAGAAGATGACATCAGACACAGAGTAGAAGACAGTAGAAGAGTACCGACCGAAGGCCTTTGGAACAGATGGTGATGATGAAGTCGGCTTCATCCAGCTGTCTGCTAAGCCATGACATCTGACCCTCTCTGCACATCTCCAGGTGTTCCCACAGGTCCAACACGACCTGAGCAGGAGTGAACAGGAGTTTGACGACCTTCAAACTAGAACTCTACGGTTTTAAAATTATTTTCTTCATATCCGTCGCTCTCGCTCACCTCACAGCTGCAGAAGTCCTGCAGGAAGTAGGCGAAGCTCTGGATGACGCTGGTGTGTTTGGGGCAGTCTCTGTTGGAGTAACAGATGAAGACTTTGGGGCGGGGCCACGGCCGCTCCGTGTTCAACGCTGCACTGTGATTGGACGACTCGCTGCTCTCCTCGTCCAACTGACTGTAGATGTTTTCTAACGGGAGAGGAGACCAATGTTCAGGATCTTGAGCCGTAAACAAAACTCAGGCTGACAGGAATTAGTACGTTATGTTTAGATCCAACATGTCATGAATTCAGTTGGTGCAAAAACGTTATATTTAATTTCATGGCAGCGCTGCATCACAGAAAAAGGTTTAACATTAATCCTCTGGGGACCATGAATCTCTGTACAAAATATCATGGTACTCCATTCAAACGATAATACAGTTTATATGTAATTACATTCACGTTTCCTCTCACCTTGCTGTTTCTTGCGACACATGACAGTGAAGAGAGTGGCGAAGGCAGACATGACGACCAGAGGGACGGTGATGGCCATGGCACGGATAGGCCCCGCCCAGGGGGAGTGGACTGGTGGACGAAACAAATGCACACAAAAAAAAACATATTTATGTGAATTCAAGTTGAAGCCAAAGTTTACAAGATTGATAGTCGTACAGAGTACTGTGCAATTTATATATAGTGTGTGTGTGTGTGTGTGTGTGTGTGTAAGAGTCTCACCCTGGCTGACGTGGTACTGAATCTGCCTCCTGGACGTGTTGCTGTCGTCTCTCAACTGATACAGAAATCAAGAAAAGGAGAGAAGAGAGAAACATGATGAATTTCACTGTATGAACAGACAGACGTGAATCCTCAAATTGAATCTGTTTAATAGGGTGAACAGTCCTGTGCTGCGTTCATGTACCTCTATAGTGTAGGTCCCTGGAGTGACGTCCTGGAGGATGCATGTAGTTCTGAGCTGGTTCACGTCCTGCACACAGTGAAACATGGAAACATCAACATAAAACGCAACTGCAGCTGCAGGACATACCACTGTTTTTTAAATTAGTAGTAATAAATCTATAGAAAACAGCTGCAGCCGACAGTCACAATGTTCATATTCAAACATGTAAAGACTAAACTGAACAGACTTCACTAAAACCTGAAAGGCAACATTCATGATTAATAAGATGTGTAGCTCGGTCCTGATCTGTGCTCTTACTGGTTTGCAGCGCTGCAGTTTAAACGGTCCGTCCTGCCGCAGTTTGTAGTACAGGTAGTAAAGGTGGAAGCCGAACGAGGGCGGGGCCTGGTCGAACGTCACGTGGAGGTTCGACCCCAGCTGAGAGACGTTCAGGGTCTTCGGTTTCCAGACTGCAAAGATACACAGAAAACTGTAACTTCCTACTACACTTTAAATAATGTTTTCAGTCTAATTATTTTCCGTGTTTTTTTGTTTGTATTTTTTAACTCAACACATCATTCCTTTCTTTTTCCTGGTAGCTTTTTAATGTCAAACATCTGCAGCAGCCTTTTGGTTTCCGGTGAGTGTATCAATCTAAAATATCCAACTTTACGTCTCTCATACCAACGAGCGTCTTTGTGTCTTTGTGTTTGATCTGTTCAGGATGTAATCGCTCCACATAAAGAGAAACTGCATCCACTCTGTCAGACTTTAAATTAGTTTTGCGGTTTGTAGTTTACAACTCTGAGAAGAAGACAACTAAACCGTCGGACTAACTCTGTTTACATGTGGCTCTGGTTATGACGACGACAGCCAGGAAACTTACATGGTTTGCAAACCAGGTTGTCTGAACCCAGGAGGACTTCACAGGCTGTAAGACACACACACACACACACACACACACACACACACACACGGTTAAACATTTTGTTATTGTTTTCATCTTGACACATTTTAAGGGACAGTCTTTTGACATTTTGTGCAGCATACTTGTTTCATGTATATGAGTTTCATCATCTGTGTGTGTGGAGCACAGAGACGCGTGAAGGATGTTTGTCGTTCGGTAAACTGTTAAACCGCGTCGTCTTTTGGATTCGTTACAAACACATAAAGTGTTTAAGCCGGCGGTTTCCAGTGGTTTTATCTTATTTTGCAAACTCTGTGACCTCTTCGATTGTTCCCCCGACACCTTGTTGAGGCCGCTTTCTTTATGAACAGTAGTTGGATGATGATGATGCAGGTTTGTGTAAAGTCTAGCAGTGCCAGTTTATATACAGGTTATAATGTAAATAATGTGCAGCGGATGTCTTTGCTACTAAAAATGTCAGAATCCGTCTTTATTGTGTTTCTTTAAACTCCGTAAAAAAGTTTTCTGTCTCATTTACAGAAAATCATGTAGAAATGTTCAGGTTCTGATTTCAAACTTTTTATTTATTTATTAACTGCTTAATAAATGTGTTTGGACTCACAGTTGGTCCTGAGGAAAGATGGAGGGAAGAAGCTCTCGTTCATCAGCGTCGGGAAGGGAACAACACGCACCATGTAGTCTGTGTCAAAGGTCAAACCGCTGAACGGCTGACTGCTCAGCTTCTGTGTGAGAAAAAGTAATAAATAATACAAAAAAAATATAAAATAAAATTAGATTACAACAGTAAAATAAAGATGTGGACAGATTTCATCAACAATTTCAGTCTGATTAAAGTTCAGGGAAGTAAATAATGAGTTTAGTCCCAATCGTATGCGTTTAACATTACAAGGGGAAGTGGAGAGTGAAATCTTGCCTTTTCTAAAACTTAACTCCAGACAGCATTTTAATCATGAGGACATCACAGGACGCGGTCTGTAACAGACATGGACATTCAGCCAACAGCTTCCCCCCGGAGGGGAAGTACAGCGTGAACTGAGTTCGAGACGTAAATCATAATCCGTCTCTTCTGAGTCGTAACTCGTAGTCAAATCTTAACACAGTGACATGACACATCGTTCAGTTTGACGTACACTCCCCGTTAATATTATTATCCCCGATGTCCGCGGTAATTAAACGTCCATAAATCACCGTAGAAAAAAAACACGCTTCAGAACTGATAGTTGTCTGTACAAAGGAACTGATAGTAGATAATTTGGCATTAATTTAATGGTGTACGCTGCCATAATGTAAAAAAATATAGGCTGAAAAATTACTGACAGCAGCCAATAATAATAATAAAATAATCCTACGTCCTCTGAAGACATAAAATCCTGTCTGAATTGGGGCTTTAGTGTCAAAATATAATTGTTTTTTGTCAAAAGCAAAGTGCTGCACAGAGAGTAACAGGTAAAAAAGCAAAGAGCCGACACTACAAACACCAAACACACACGCGAGCTGCTTTAGGATATTTAAAGACGGCCGTACTGTGCTCCTGTAGGAGAAGTTGAGCTGCCGCGGGTCTTTGAGGATCAGATGCTGACACTGTTTTCCTTCTGGATTCTTGTCCTCCAGATAAACTCTGAAGCCTTTAATGTGTTCGATCCCTGCAGAGACACAACGAGAGGTTCAGCTTCCACTTCCATCCCTCTCTCCTCTCCTTCCTCTCCTCTCCTTCTCTCCTCTCTCATCATCCTGTTTACTTCATCTGCTTCTCGTCCTTGTTTCCTTCCCTCCCTTCTGTTCGTCTGTTCTCTTAATTTCCTTTTTTTCTTTCCTCCTCACTTCTTCTGTTTCTTTTCTTGTCCTTCTGTCCTCGTTTCATTTCCACCTTCCCTCCTCTCTTCCTCCTCTCCTGTCCTCGTTTACTTTCCTTCTATTCCTCTCATCTCCTCTTTTTATTTCCTTTCATCCTCACCAAATGTTGACTTCCCTTTTCTCGTTTCTTTTTTTCTTTTTCTCTACTCGATCCCTTCCTTTTGTCACTGTTTCCTCCTCTCCTTTCCCTTTCTTCTTTCCGTCCACTCCTCTCCCCTCCTTTTCCTCACACCCTCTTTGCTCCCTTTCCTCCCCTCCTCCTTTCTTCTGTTGCTTACATCCTAGTATCCTCCTTTCCTTTCCCACTTTCTTCCCTCTTCTCCTCAACACATTTCCTCTCCTCCCGTCCACTCCTTGTTTTTTTTGTCTCCTACTCTCCTTTCCTTTTGTTCCTTCCCTCCTCTAATTTCCTTTTCGCCCTTCCTCTCCTCCTTGCTCCCTGTTTTCTTCACCTGGCCCCTCCTCGTTTTCTCCCCTCTTCCTCTCTGCTCTTTGAAAACACGTCTGTCTTGTAATTAGACCTTTACATCCGCGGGACATGCTTTTCTTATTAGCTCTGTTGGGAGTGGAGAGGGAGGGAGAGACGGCGAGCTGTAGTCCAACAGGTTTTTCTGTCTTGAGGCAGATTCCTGAACACCCCTCTCACCTTCTCTCTCCGTCTCCTGCAGAGTTGAGGACAGACGAGGGTGTTTTTTGCATTTTAACAACAGCTGCATGTTTGGTTTGTTTTTTTCTTTTCCCTCAGTATCATTTCTATTATCTACATGTTTCAAATGGAGGTAAACACATTCATGAAGGTAACATGAACACATCTGCAGGGTTGCAACTAATAATTATAAAAGTATCAATTAATCTATCACTAATTCCCGATTAATTATTCTTTAGTCTAAAATGACATAAAATATTAAAATTTAAGAGGAGATTTTTTCCACTTTTTCTTTAAAAAAAAAGACTCAAATTGATTGATCACTTCTGTTAAACAACTAATCGATTAATCGCTGCAGATCTATTTCTGGTGACTGATTTGATTCTGGCTGCTTCGTGTTCAACATGGAACATTTCTGGAAGATTTCTGACTCTGAGAAAACAACAGGCGGTATTGTCACAGGGAGAAAGAGGTTCACCTTACAGTGAGCACACACACACGTACACACACACATGCACATGCACACACACACACACACACACACATTCCTTCACGGTCAAATCGTGGTATTGTTGTGTGAGATGTGATCCTCTCTCTCTCTCTGGGCCTGATCAAAGACACACACACACACACACACACACACACACACACAGCAGGTAATCATATGGATTTGAGGGCTTTTATTTTCTTGTTCCTCCTCCCTCATTTTCCCTTCACCTCTCTCTAAATCTGTCTCTGAAGAATCTTGTAAGCAGACAGACAGGTAAATACACAGACAGGTAAACAGTCAGTAAGCAGGCAGACAGGTAAATACACAGACAGGTAAACAGTCAGTAAGCAGGCAGACAGGTACCGAGTGGACTGGCAGACCAGTGGACGACGACGCCAGCCTGATCCTCACAGGCCAGATGACTGAAGGAGACGTTGGTCACCTCATGGATCACATGTTTCCCTGAAGGGTAGTTTATTGAACAATCTGCAGGGCGAGAGACATGGACACAGACTCAGAGAGAGAGAGAGAGAGAGCGAGAGAGTAGGTCTCTTTATGTAACGATCATTTTCATTATTGATTAATCGTTTTTATCTATAAAATATCAGAAAATGTCCCGTTTTGTTTAAACAACGGTCAAAAATCTGTGTCATAGAAAAACTATAAACAATAAATAAAAATAAAAGCTGGCAGGAGGAGGAGGAGGAGGAGGAGGAGGAGGAGGAGGAGCAGCCAGCCATGAATCGAGAGGGAACGGAGGAGAAAAGATGGACTTAGGATGCAGAAAGAAAAGGGGCGTGAGCTCAGACACGACTGACTGCTCCTCTTTCCTGCCTCCAGCCACCTATTGACGGTGAGGAAGAGGATGAGGAAGATGGGACAGAGAAGAGGAGCTTAAAAAGGATGGAGATGACTGAGAGGAGGTTAGGAGAGCATGGGATACGACACGAGTCACTGCTCCTCTTCCGACCACCTCCTCATTCTCCCCAAAAGACGGGGTCATGTTCAGGGCCAAAGGAGAAGGTCACGTCTGGTTGCTCCTCTTCCTCTTCCTCCACCACAAAGCTTCTTCAGAGGACGTGAGGAGGAGGAGGAGAAGGAGGAGGATGTGAGGAGGAGGAGGAGGTTGTAGATTGTTACTCCGTTTTCTTTCTTCCATCCTTCATCTAAAGTTTTCCTCATCTAAAGTTTTCCTCTTCTTCCTGTTCTTTTAGTGTGTGTGTGTGTCACAGAGGAAAAACAAACATCAGACTTTGTTTGTCGGATCAGTTGTTGTTTTGTTTTTTGATCTGTTGACAATAAAAAAATAAAAAAATAGAAAAATATCGACAGACGCATCCTTCAAGTTCTGCTGATCTCAGCACCTTCAGTTCACGACCCACCAGAGGTCAAAGGTCACCACTGCTTTATATTCCCCATGACATCACTGGAAGCAGAGTGAAGGAGGAGGAGGAGGAGAACAAGAAGAACGAGAACGAGAAGGAGAAGAAGCTTCTGATTCTCCTCCTTCCTCCAACCAGCTGGAGGTTCAGAGGAAAAGGAGGCAGTGAGGTGTGTCACCCCCCCAACACACACACACACACACACACACACACCTCAGTACACACACACAATGAGCTGCTTCTGATTGTCATGTTGAAAACACCTCCATGCTTTACTTCGGCTTAAACCGCTGCTGCGTTTTTCATTTCAGAGGCTGCATCGTCGTTTCAAAGTCACATGACCTTCTGACCCCTGACCTGCATATCACTGGTGACATAATGTGTATTTAGATTATATCAAATGAAAATGAATCACTTCTGTAGAGAGAACAACCCTCTGTTAATACTGATATTCGCTTCCTTGCTACAGGAAAATACAGGTGACTGTTAGCCTAGCTTAGCATAAAGACTGGAAACAGAGGGAAACAGTTAGCATGGCTCTGTTCAAAGATGTGATGATTACGAATATTTCCTCCAATGTACTATTAGTATTATTATTATTATCATTATTATATTACATCATTTTTTATGGTTTCTATTTGTTTTCTCTGTTTTTCAGAATAAAACTAAAACAGTTAACACGCAGACTGATATAAGGACTGCCTGAAAACTGCAAACACACACGCACGCACGCACACACACACACACACACACACACACACACAAAGAGGAATCTGAAAGTGCTTCTCGCTCATGGTCACAGACAAAGGCGGGAGGCAGAGATCGGCCACGGCTCAGGAACTTGACTTTTAGAGAGAAAAGAACAAAAGAAGAGGAGGTGGAAGAAGGAAGAAGGGGATGATGTGGGAGGAGAAGCGGGAGGGTGAGGAGGGGCCGTGCAGATTTTTCACGCTGGGCAACATGACGGAAGATAAAAGACGATTCTGATCAAACTGTGTGATTGATTTGAATTTAATTTAATTCCTCAAGATGATTTAGATTATCAGAGAAACTCACTGTCAGATCTGAAGGTGACGGCCAACCTGCGACCTGCGTCCGCACCAGACTGCACCTGAGAAACAGACACACACACGTATTAAAAACTGAGCAGAAACTTTACCATCATGTGTCCCAAAGGTATTTATTTGTTTATTGGTCTCAAAACCATTAAAAATCATATGTGGACTTTAATTATAAGAGGATATTATATACTAGAAATAGTATAAATAAGTATAGTGAATGTCCAGTATCGGCCTCAATCAATATGAGACCGATCAAATCTGAAGATATTCATGTTACCAGCATGTATAAAAGCGTCAAAGCCTCGTGTCTGAGAAGCTGAAACCAGCAAACGTTGAGCATCTTTCCTTAAAAATAAAAAGACAAACAACAACCTGTACGAATATCAAAATAGTTGCCGATTATCTTGGTGTCGATCGACTAATCGCTGCAGCTCTAACGGGAATAAAAACCAGCCAGGTTTGGTGTTTGTGCATCAAAAACATCTGGAGTCATTGTGTTTGTGTTCACAGCTAGTTTACTGACAGTCTGGTCTGTAGCTGCTCTGCTTTAGATTTATGAGACCGACTTGAGCCAAAAATAAAAAACTAAATTAACCAAAAAGCTGCTTGGTTCTTTGTTTCTGTGACTAACAGGATCTGGATATTCTTCCAAGCACCTCCCAGCAGCTTTATTTAACACAAAGGACGGCAGATGCGGTAACACGCGATGAGCACCGAGATAAACGCTGCTCGTTACCCACAATCCTCTTCTCTGTGTCCCCCACACGCAGCGATGGATGGATGGATTCTCAGGGGGCACGTTTCAGCCATCGGCTGTTTCAGCAGAGCAGTTTTACAGCTTTGACCTTGTTTTCATGTTGCCCTGCCCTGTGACACACACACACACACACACACACACACACACGCAGATCTCCACCTTCAGGCTTGTTACAGAGGTGTCAGGCTATGGTCACACACACGCACCTGAAACTAATCAGACAGACACCCTGCTGTGTGTGTGTGTGCGTTACAGAAGGTGTGTCATGCTTATTAGAAGCCACTGTACCTCAACAACCCATACACACACACACACACACACACACACACACACAGACGTTTGTAATTATATACTTGTGAAGACCCTCATTGACAGAAGACTTTCTCTTGAACCCTGAAACCATCAAACAGCCCTTTGAAGAAACGAGGAGCAGACAAAATGTCTTCACGTTCCAAGAAAAATGTCCTCAAAACACACACACACACACACACACACACACACACTTGCATCCAGTGTGTGCCTCCACGTCTGACCTTTGACCTTTGGAGGTTTTCATGCTGCTGTGTGACAGACGTCCTGCTGGCAGCATGAAATGGGGACCTAATTAAAATCAGGGGAAGTTTCTCACCGACGGCAACAAAAAGAAAAGCAGATTTCCGCCCTGCCGCCCTAAAAAAAAGTCCAAATCCTACAACAGCTTATATGTTGGTAAAGATATTCAGTTTCATCAGTAAAGACTAATAAAAAACACAAATATATATATATATATATATATCCGTATTAGATTATATTGAAAGAAAGATGTGCATGTGTGCTCTAACCTCCTGATACACAGTTAAAACTTTCATTTTAACAGACTTTAAACACGACGTCTGACATGTTGAACATTGAGGTCTGAACTCTGGATCCGATATATGTATGTTTTAAACAGCTGTACGCCACCGTTAACCCCGCCCACCGCCACAAGCTAAACCGCCATATTTTACAACTGATCATTTTTCAAATAGACAGACGGAAAAAAGAGAATTTTCTTCCTTCCTGTTGCCAGGTGTTTTCTCACAAGTAATAATCATTATCACACACACACACACACACACACACACACACACACACACACAGCCTGAGGCCTGAACAGACAGAATCACATCATCTGTACACAACTTCGAAAAAGGTTTAAAAAAGGGGGAAATAAAAGTTAATAATGAATAAATGATCAGCTGACATTCAAAAGTTAAAAACAAACCGTGACATGTACGTTTAAAGTCGTGGATTATAACAAGCTTTAGTTTCTGGGTAAATAACCTCGACTTCAGTGGTTTTCTGGGTAAAATTAATGCAGTATTGTGTTTGTTGCGACATTGATCCAAAGTGAGTCAAGTTTAATCAAGTTAGTGTGTAGACACAAAAAGACTCCAAAGAACAGAAGTGAACTACAAATCTATAAACACAAGTCGAACCCTGAAAAGAGCAGAATTTCCCATGGGAGTCCCCAAACACACACACACACACACACACACACACACACGTATGTATGCAATCAGTTCCTGTGGTAATCACACAGCTAATTACAGGCTCAGTTAGATGAACATCAACAGTAATTAATCAAAGGGCTGCAGGGAGGGAGGGAGGTATATGAGGAGAAAAGAAAGGAGAGAAGGGATGATAAACTCAGAAGGGGGAGTGAAGGATGATGGGAGAAATAATCACCAGGCCTGCAGGGAAGGAAATAAGGAAAGGAAGAGGAAAGAAGAGAAGGAGGAATCTGATTAAACAGGAACTCCTTCAATTACAGCTTTCAGGGTTCACGTAGCAGACGTCGTCTCTCCCTCATCTTGTTCCAGACCGGTTCCAGATGTGGGACGGAGAACACGGGACTCGCTCACAGCTGACCTCCAATCAGCAGCTTGTACCTCGGCTCACCAGCTGATAATGTTTCACATTTCATACTGTATTTTATCTACACAAAGTAGGGCTGCAACTATCGTGGCCGTTTACCTGAAAACTAAACTTTAGTGACGTCTTCAAATTGCTCGTTTTTCTTGACAGAGAGTCCAAAACCTTAAAATCTAAAAAGATAAGCTGCCAATAGTCGCATCGAGAGGCTCCTTCCGGTTTTATAATCTCTGCTCCCTGATGGAGACGCAGCCGGTCGTCAGGCAGGAGTTCCTGGTAACTTATCGAGAGTTCACGCGGGGAGGACGGCGGTGTCGCGCAGATGAAAGAAAGCGCCGTCTGTTCTGAGCGAGTTTAACAGTCACAACGAGCCCGACGCCGACACCGTGTGTGTGTTTGTATGAAGCTGATGAGGGTCTCGTTCATGCGAAAGCCTCAGGGCCAAAAACCCAGTTACTCCTAATGTCTTCCTGTCTCTCTCTCACACACACACACACACACCTCCAAACACTTCCATATGGGACGAAATGACTGCACTGGACTGACTACACGTGTGTGTGTGTGTGTGTGTGTGTGTGTGTGTGTGTGTGTGTGTGTGTGTGTGTGTGTCCAACAGCACTCAGACCAGGTCAGATTTTATCCCCTCGGCTGCCTCAGTGGATGCAGCCGGACTCGACCAGCTCTGATCAGGTGGTGCGTCACCGTGGTAGCAGGAGAACAGATGTGGGGTGTTTTTGGGTTTTTTTGCTCGTTAGCTAATTGCTGAAGCTTCACGCTGCCGCCGGTGTTGGTTTTCTGTCTCTGATTGGGACCGTTAGCTTCACCGCATTCAGGATCAGGTCTAATGATCCTCAGGTCTATTTTAAATCTGGTCTGTTCAGGCTGGCAGCTTTTTCTTTGTGTGTGTGTGTGTGTGTGTGTGTGTGTGTGTTTGTTTTGGATGGAAACGTGTATTAAACGAGGCGAGCTTCCTCTTTATGTACGAAGCAGATCAGGAAATCATTAAATGGAGAAAACAGACGCTGTGGGAGATGAGATTTCCAGCAAATATTCACAGATATTAATATTCAAGCTGACTGGAATATTTTCTATAAACACAACGACTCTTGGATTTCCTTTTAGTGATCGATTATTACCGTTTAATCAATGGAGGAAATAAAAATCTGATGAGGATAAATATCAGTATGAAGACAGCGCCCGCCGTGTTTCCTGTCTTGTTCGTGTGTCTCAGGTGAACAGGTGAAGGGATCAGATTTCGTTTCTCTGCCTGTATTCGGTTTAAATCGATCGATCGATCAATCGATCTATTGATCTGCTGCTGAAGTGAAAAAAAAAAGCAGCTCCAAAAGGAAACCAGGAAGAAAAAGGCTGGAAACAAAAGTGAGATGCAACAAAGCAAACTCAGTGTGTGTGTTCGTTCAGGAGCAGCCAACCAGAGATTTCCCACCGCAGGAACAAAACCTGCAGCTTCCTCCTCCTGCATGACTGCTCCTCAATGACCCCCCACCCGCCTGCTTCATCACAACTCCTCCTCCTCCTCCTCCTCGCCCAGGAGGAGCGACTCGACTCCCGCTGGGACGGTTTGTCCTTAAAAAAAAAAAAAAAAAAAAAGACTTTTCCTCGCTTTACAGAGAAGAGACTAAACAACACTGTTCATGTGAGGAAACCGAGTCATGACATAAAGTTACCAGACGTGACACAAAGTCATGTCTGAAATAAGACGAGGACAATTTAATTATTAACATGATTAACACATGAGGAAAGAAGAAAGAAGAAGAAAAAGAAAAAGAAGAAGAAGAAAAAGAAGAAGAAGAAGAAGAAGAAGAAAAAGAAGAAGAAGAAGACCATTAAAATTATAGTTTTAATTAGGCAAAATTATGACTTATAGGGCTACAACTAATTTCGTTAGCAATTAATCTAAATGTCTATATATCTATCATTTTCTATGGTGTTTTGTCAGTTAACTATCATGTATGAAAAGCTGTGAATACATTCTCACACTTAAGAAGCTGCAACCACTAAATATTTAACCTTTTTTATTTTATTTTATTTTTCTCTCCTCATTGAACAAAACAAACCTCCAAATGTTAAAATGTCGTCGTTGTCGTCGAGTTCGAACCCTGATCACATATAGACCGACAACACAGGAGCAACAGCAGGAAGTTATTCACCATGAACTGAACAAACATGCCGGTGCAGCTCGTCTTCAACTTTATGCAAATGTGCTTCGACATACGGGAGCGTCAAGCAAGCAAGCCATCGCACGCCTGTTGAATCCAATCTGACCGAAAAACGGGTAAATATGTGGCAAAAAAACACAAAGATAAAGACTCCACAAGGTCTTCCTGATCACACATGTCACCTTATATTTCAACTGCTTTCTTTGAGTCTAAACCTTTAGTTAATGTCCACGTGTGATACTTTTGTTTCTCTTTTACAAAGTCCCGGGACGACACAGTGAGGAAATGTTTTATGTAAGAGATGGAGCAGCAGGCTGATACTTCACCTTCTGCCTCATTTAGACGCCAGGAAAACCAGAAAACACACGTGTTTCACATCGGACGCCCACCCAGCCGTGACGCCCTCTGAGGCCGTCTGATGCCAAAAACACACTGAAGCCCCGGAGGATGATGGGATACGTGACATGGTTACGGAGTGGGAGGGGTGGGGGGTGTGGGGTGTGGGTGGGGGGGACCTGCTACGAAACGATGGGAGTTGGTGAGAGAGAAAGAAGGATGAAGAATCCAGAGAGGAAGAAGCAGAATGATCTCCTTCCTCCACAGAGACAGATGTGATGATGACTTCAACAGATGTGTGACTTTTCTGAAACTCGTTTTCTGTTTCTCAGGTTCGAGGTTGAAGTTGAACATTTCACATTTCCGCTGGAGAAACACGATTATTTGACCATGTAGACGCTTTACTGGGTTGTTAAAAAAGGATGTTTAAAAGGTGAACGAGTTAAAAACAACAACAAAAAACACAAAGTCGGCGTGTTGTTTCAGGTACAGGTGAGATAACGAAACAGGATCCAGGATGAGTTACAGAAAACAGACGGCGGCTATTTACGGCAGAGGACGGATTTTAAAACCTGGTTAAAATTACAGAGACGATTTTTCTTCTTCTTCTGTAGCAACAAACAGGAAACAATAAAAAAAAGCTTTTAAGTTTTCCACCAGAAACCTGCGCTTGTGTCCCCCAAAAAGTTAAACCAGGTCCAAGTTTCGTATTTCACATGGTGTGTGTGTGTGTGTGTGTGTGTGTGTGTGTGTGTGTGTGTGTGTGTCCAATGCAGAACTCTCATTGAAATGAATGAGGAGCCTCAAACTGAGACTGAATCGTATAAAATTAAAGGTTTGATTTGTTTGAAATGTTTGAAAACTTTTAAGTGTCGGAGAAATAAATCACAGAATGAGTTCTTCAAACAAACAAACAAACAAAAAAACAACAACTAGAACAAAGGTGTGATTAGATTTTTTTTTGGGGGGGGGGGGCTAATCAATAGATCAGCTAATTATTCATCTCTGTCTAAATACACAGTCATCTTATAACATGATACTGACATGTTAAAGGAGCAGAGTATTTACACGCTACACACACACACACACAGCTCTAATAACTTCACACCTGTAGACGAGCAGGTCCTCACACCCCCATCATGCAGCTTTGATGTGTGTGTGTGTGTTTCTGAAAAGAAAAGGGGAAGGAGGGAGAGAGGGGGAGGTGTGTGTGTGTGTGTGTGTGTGTTTGGGGGATGGGGGGGGGGGGGGGGGGGTTGCAGGAAGGAATGTTTCAGCAGAGTAAACAGTGTGAAGCTTCCTGTAGAGAGCACTTCAAAGCCAGAGAGAGGAAACCAGGATAATGCACACGCATACACACACACACACACACACACACACACACACGGGGCATCAAAGCCAGGTAGGAGTCATCTATCAACACAGGAAAATTAAAACCTGTAGAGCACGTACACACACACGATCAGATAGTTGAATGAAAATCGTCACACCTTTTAGTCAGACACACACACACACACACACACACACCTTACATTTTCTTTCACACTGCTTCATTTTTTATGAACACACAGGTGACCTCACCTGAGTGTAACACCCTAAAACCTCATTAAAAAAAACGACTTAACGTAGTAACTACAGGAGTACTGTATGGTTACTATGGCAACCCGAATCAACTCCACTTTTCTCAATGACTAACAGTAACTTTACACACGTTTTGGGTCCAAGTGAGTAAACGTGACCGTCTGAAAACTGAAGTTTGGAGCTGCAACGTTTAAACAATTAAATGTTAATTATTCTGATAATCAATTGATCAATATTTTCTGGTTTCTTTCCTCCTTTATGATGGTCAACTGGATATGTTTGGGTTGTGGACTGCTGGTCGGGTCAAAACTAGACAGTTTTAGCATCTTGGACTTTTGGGAAGTGATAATTTACAACTATTTGAAGTGAAAAGTCGAAATTTCAGAGATTCAGTTTTCACCTTATAATAAAAAAAACCTATAGAAAAGATCAATGAATGAAGGAAACGATTGTTTGCACGAGAGTAAACAAGTAAACAACAACAACGTGTAAACGATGTAAACGTGCTGCTAACAGAAAATAAAAAGTTTTCTTGTTAAAAGCTCAAATGAAAAAGCAGACCTGCAGCTTGGAGGCGGCGGGTCCAGTTTTCCACATCAAATGTTTTTAACAGAAACACACAAAAAAAAAGGGAAATTCACCCAAACCACAAACATCAAAATGAAAAGCTTCATCGAGTCTCATCGAGTCTCATCGAGTCTCATCGAGTCAGCACCAACACAAGCACAAACCGTCTCTGTCATTTCTCATTCAGCCTTTCATTTACTGCAAAAACATGTCCTCCACCCTGGCTGTTGGTGAAAGGATTACTGTTTTTATTTATTTATGGGCATATGTACATACTGAATGTAACCAAACATAAACCTGATACACACACACACACACACACACACAAACACAAACACAAACACTTTAAATATATTTAAAGTTACTATAAAATAAAGAAAAACCTCTAATTAATATTTCATTAAAGGAGTTTGGTTGAAATTGGAGACTTTTTTTTAATCTATTTCTAACTTTGGTTTCACTACATGTGTCATAAATTAAATTTATCTCAGTTTATATTTATGTTTTTTAAAGCCAAAGAGTCACATTTAAATTCACATATTTTCACAGACAGATAAAGGTTATAAAAGTTTATATTTTTTTACTAATTATCGTCCTTTATAGGAAGTTATATATGTGCCGAATTTATCAGGACACCAGACTAAATCAGAAATGATTAAAAGTATGTTTTCTGTAGTCTGCAGATTTACAGGAAAGTAAATCTTTAAATGAGCCTTTTTTTTAACGAGGATTCGTGTTTTTACGTCAGAAACGAGCCGAAACGCGGCTGCAGCCCTGCGGACGCACGCACAGGTAAAAGGTGACTGACGCAACCTGAGCGTAAAGACTGCTTGAACACAAGTACACCTTCAAACATGACTTCATTTCATGTGTTCACAAACCGACGTGAATAGTGACAGAAAGCATTAAAAAGCGTATTTGAGGACACTTGAGACGTCGCAGCAGCAGCAGCTGCAGTTTTCACTGAATCTGCGTCAAACAACACGACGAGAGGAAAGTTTGCGTCGTTTTACCTTCAAGCCGCATCGATCCTGGTTTGATCTTCTGCTGCTCGACGTCGTAGATCCACAAGAAATATATAAAACTAGAAATAAACCGGAGAGAGAGATGAAGAAAGTGCGAGGAGCCGCCATTCCTCCCTCAGGTCTGAACTACTCTGAGAGAGAGAGAGAGACACAGAGAGAGAGACACAGAGAGAGAGAGAGAGAGACACAGAGAGAGAGAGAGGCGGAGAGAGAGAGAGAGAGAGAGACACACACAGAGAGAGAGAGAGACACACACACACACACACACACAGAGAGAGAGAGAGAGAGAGAGGTGTGTGTGTGTGTGTGTTATATTAACACTACTACTTAATTCTTCCAAAAGAGTCCTGAAAACAGTGAATCAAATAATCAAATTGCAAAAAAAAGAATATATAACAAAATTGTTTTATTGTATTTTAGATATGTATTATGTCTGTGGCAATCATGAAACAACAACAAACAAACAACAAAACAATTAAAGAAAAGTGAGTTTCTGCATAAACACACCGTTACTGTCCTTTTTTCTTCTGTCTGTGTTTTTGCATGTCAGTGTGTTTTAATACAGGTTGTATATGAAGATGGACACAACCAGCAGTGTTACGCCCTCTTGTGGCAAAAGTCAGTAACAAAAGTTGGTTTCACCACCAAAAATTAATTAATTAATTAATTAATTAATTTAAACAGACACTAGTATGGAGGCATAAAAGTGCTCAACGATAAATAAATAAGAAACATTTGGATATATGATGGTATAAATAAATAAATAGAGACAAATATAAAATTATGAAGTTATATTATTTCATCTTCTAACTGAGTTTATAGTGAGTTTCATTGTTTTTGTTGTTGTTGTTGTTTTGTTATTGTTTTGGTTCATTCTCACGGCTCCTGGATGTGGAAATAAACAACCGTTTGCCAACAGGTTCAACATACAGCATGCAACATGCAGCAAACAATCACTGATGCAGGTTTCATTTTCTTTACATTATTTGCTCACATGGTGCATTTTCCTACATAAATGTTGTGCTTTGTTTATACACAATAACAGAGAGATGTTAATGACATCAACAAACTAGTTTAACCTCCAACAGCCACTTTGATTAAGTACAAGCAGCTCAAAATTGTACTTAAGTATGGTTCTTATATAAAATAAATGTATTATTTTTCAAACAGTCATTTGTATGTGTGTGCCGGTTCCATCAGAGTCTGTGATGTCATAACACACCTTGTAGAATCTGCTCAAGAACTCACAGAACACAGAATAAACTACACATCTAACATAATCTGCAGACGGTACACATGTTGTGCACATATAACACGTCGAGAATGAGTGATCAAGGAGAAGCTTCCCTCACGTTACGTTCACACAGACGGGAAATGGAAAAAAGGACGAGGCACATGACGTCTGTAGTCCTAAACGAACTGCGGCTGGAGGACAAACTGTGTGATGTGGTGATCCAAGTGGGTGACGTTAAATTCAACGGCCACAAGATCGTCCTCTGTAGCTGCAGCTCGTACTTTCGGTGAGTAAGGTCGTCTCATCAGGGCCAAGAGTCTAATGTGAAAGATGAAAACTGTCCATGAATTGTGTCTGAAACACAAAATAGTTTCACTCCATAAAAATGTCAACACACTGTTTTAAACTGAGCCAGTATGTTTCTTACAACAGTGTTTTTAAACATTGTCTATCTGTTACGTGTCACTTGTGGCATATATAATGATGACCAAGTCAAACCCATCAAACTGTCATTTTATATGTATATGTGGTTAAGATAACCCTGAAACGCATATTTCACAAGAAAAAGCAAAAATCAGAAAAAATAATTTGTTCGACTAAACTGATCAAGGGTAACCTTTGTCAGCATCGTGACACATACAAGTGTGTAATAATGCTGGGATTTCCCATTTCTCAGGGTTATCTCTTTAATTTCCTGGAGATAACCATGACCTGGATGAATGAGAACATTCACAGGCTTATTTCTCAGGGTTAATGCATGGTAAACTCTTCAAAAGTCTTGTCAGTGGAGGGACTCAAAATGTTAAGTTGGTCCAAAAAGGCCCAGATGTTACATAAGTGTTATAAAACCCTGATGTCCTCTAACTCCTCATCCCACAGCGCTCTCTTCACCAATAGCTGGACAACCTCAGACAAGCAGGTCTACAATATTCCCGGGGTGTTGCCCGAGATCATGCACCTCATCATCGATTACGCCTACACCCACTCTGTCCCTGTGACAGAAGACAATGTGGTGGCGCTTCTGACAGCTGCAGACCAGTTCTTGGTCCCAGGGATTGTTGAGGCCTGCTGCTTCTTCCTGGAGGACCAGCTGTGCTTGAATAATTGTATCGGTATCTGGAGGCTGTTGGACTTCTTCCACTGCCCTGACATGAGGCGCAAGGTCTTCTTCTACATCCTGCACCACTTTCAGGAGATAGTTGGCGTCTCACAGGAGCTCGTGGAGCTCTCTTTGCATGAGCTGGCTGTTATCATCGAGAACGATCGCCTCAACGTGAGACAAGAAAACATTGTGTTTGAGGCCATCCTCCAATGGATTAAGCATCTGCCTGACCAAAGACGAGGTTACATCTCTACACTGTTGTCCAAGGTGAAGTGAACAGTAAGCAGTTTAACATCTAGCATTCATTGGGTTTTAATTCGTTATACGAACTGAAGACCAGACAAACACTTTAACCAAATTCTTACTTTGTGAAGCTTTCTGAAGTCTTGTCATCACACTTCTTCAAACTTCTCATTTTGATTGAAATGATTCACTCTAATGTTGTCAGTCCTGAACCTCCATATTTTCCTCTGTTTAAAACACAGTCATTTCATATACCTGAGTCATTTCTCAAGTCTAACGAGGTTGCTGCTGCTCACTCTTCTTATCTGTCCAGGTGCGGCTGTGTTTCATGAGCACTAACTACCTGCAACACGGTGTGATGGACAATGCTATCGTGAAGGACAGTATTGAATGTATACCCATCATCAATGATGCAGTGACAGCATTTTTTGACTTTAGGAGAAATAAACCCTCAATCTGTAACTACAGTACTACACTGACCCGCCCACGCCTGCCTCCTTCCATTTTATTGGTCACTGGAGGCAAAGACGGCAGCACCCCAGTGACCAGCCTCAGAGCCTACGATACTCGAGCTGATCGCTGGTGCAGCGTGGGCACTGAGGAGATTTGTCGCACTCACCACGGTGTTGCTGTCCTCAACAACTTTGTGTACCTAATTGGCGGCTGCAACCGTCAAAGACACTTAGATACCGTGCAAAAGTTTGACATCGTCACCAGCACGTGGCACCAGGTGGCACCCATGAACTCCTGCCGCTGTTATCTCAGCGTTGTCGTGCTGAATGGCTGCATCTATGCCATGGGAGGGTGCAATAGACAAGTCTACTACAACACTGTTGAGCGATACATGCATGAGACTGACCAGTGGACCATGGTGGCAAACATGTGCACAAAAAGGTGTGGGGCCAGCGCTGCAACTCTAAATGGCAAGGTTGGTGAAACAGAGGCTGCACAGTACCAAACTAGTCTGATAAACATGCACATTGTTGGTTGGAGATGAAGACTACAAGTTTCCAAATGAAAAATTGTCTAGGGTTGTATAGTTAGAAAGAAGTGAGGTTAGACCAGGCTTGTGGGAATTTTTCTGTTTCCTGCCTCTCGCAGAAGCTCTGCAAAAGTCTGATTGGTGGGTTGGTACCTGCATCTTTAACAATAACTCTTAACACATCATGCAAATTTTGTGACATTGCTGACCTTAAGCAAAAGTATGCTACGGATCATCAGTAGTGGTATTCATATTAAACGTACTTGTCCTAAACTTGTCTGTAGATCTACATTTGCGGTGGTTTCAACAGACATCACAGCCTAGCCAGGGCTGAATGCTACGACCCGGACACCAATCAGTGGACTTTGATCGCCCGCATGACAAAATACCGCACTGGCCTCGGGGTGGTGGCCTACAAAGACCACATCTATGCAGTAAGTTTGGGGCATTAATATGCAGAATTGGATGATCCATTGAGGAAGAGGTATTAAACTGTCTAATATTAAACTGTCCTTTGACTGTCAGAAACTCGGTAGTTTGCTAGATTACTACCCGAGTACCTACTAGTTATCAAACTTGGGCCACAAACCCAAACAAAATGTATAGAAGAGCAGTATTTGTGCTGACAACTCCTGTCTACACCTGTGAGCCTCCATATACCATATAAGTATCCATCCTGTTGCCTTCTTATTAGTCTTTAAGGGTTTTAGCTTGGGTTTACTTTACTCTTTAACTTTGACAATATGGTGCAACACTCCAGGATGTGTTTCCCTGCTCTCTTCTAGGTTGGTGGCACCAACGCCTGGACTACCTATCTGTCCAGCGCTGAGGCCTACAACCCCCAAACAGACATGTGGATCCCCGTGCCGTCCATGTCCAAAGCCCGCAGTTACTTTGGCATCGAGGTGGTGGACGACCAGCTCTTTGTGGTTGGAGGATACAACGGCTCCACCACCATGTCATCTGTGGAGCGCTACGATGAGGAGGACAGCATGTGGTACGATGCCTCCAACATTGAGGTGTCCTGCAGCGGCCTGAGCTGCTGTGTGCTGCATGGACTCTACAGTGTGATGGAGAAGTTGTTCCCTCGTGATGCTGTGTCACCCGGCAACATGGAGGGAGCTGCAGGAGGATCCATCTAAACCCCCGGCTCAGTCCTGACACATGTCATCTATTGTGACATAAACCATCATTTAAAAAAATAAAATTATTACTTCACTGCTATCATTCTCTAATACGTACATACATCTATATTGTTCACATGTTTTAATGTATATTATTATTATAAATTATTGTCTCTACATTAATGTTACTCCTCTAGCTCTACTTCTACCTATTTTCTATAAGATATGTTGTTTTTGAGTATAATTTCTTTTATGTTTCACATATATATTAATGAAATGTATTTCGGTCTGTTGATTTGAACATTTCATGTGGAAAAGTTGCAGCAATTTAGCAAAATGCAAAAATTTCCCACGGGACTGTAAACAAGGTGATATCAAAATAATTGGGATTTACGGGAGCTTTGTGTTTATTTTGTTATCTACACTAGATATCTAAAAAAAAAAAAATATGTAAATGTTTTGATTTAAACTGTAAAAATCAAAACTTTCATCAGAGGGCCAAATATTTTTTTTGCGTGGCCGGATTTGGCCCATGGCCGCTGTTTGCCCACCACTCTGATGTAGACTCACAAAACAGTCCACAAAAAAGACCCGCTTTTCAAAAACGAAGAAAGGCTATAAACCAATTTTATTTACATGAATTACATGAATACAAGCACCAACTGAAGAAGGCGGCCGCCATTATGGCTCTGAGTTGTACACGGGCTCAGTAAAAGGGCGATCCTAGTCAGAGCCAAGATGGCGCCTTTTCCCTTTAAACAAGCAACCAATCGAATTCATGGAATCTTTCTTCTATCCAATCACAGTCTACGTGGAGGGCGGGATCTGCGGAGCTGGGAGGATCTGTTTCGGGGTGTTGTGGATCCGTTTCGGCAAGAAATCTTGAGTGGGAGTTGTCAGACAGATTCGTTGAGCGTTTTTCTCCGTCGATTGGCACCGATCACCGCCGCAGCCATGCCCGGAATAGAGAAGCTGCCGATAGAGGAGACGCTGGAGGACAGCCCGCAGGTAACGGTCCTCTTCCTTGGAAGCTCCAGCTAGCATGCTAACCTTTAGCCGCCTGAACAGCGACGGCAGCTGTCTTTGTGGTTTGAGTGTTCATCAACAAACAGAGACGATGAAGTTGAAGCATCAGGCTGGCTGCTAACGGCCCAGTTAAGCCACAGATTCAATCGGATACACGCAGCTGTGTATTAGCATCAAAGAAGCTAATGGTGGAGAAGCGAGGTCAACATGTCAACAGCAGGCACAACATTCACTGTCGGTTTGCACATTAAATGATCCCGTTAAGTGGGGCCAGTTGGCTGGCTACTTCCTTAGCCACTCGGCTAACTTCCCTCCCTCCTTCCAGTGATCGAGCAGCGGTGTCATCCTGGAACCAGGTGCACAAAGCTGCTCCGGATGGATTGAAATGAAACATCACCTCATCCGGGAGGTGTCAGCAGTAAATCCGGCTGAAAGGTTCAATCTGTGCAAGAAACACCATCAGAAACACGAGTGGAGCATTTCATATGACACGACTGTATTAGTCATATATGTCATGTGGATTTCAGCCACATTCACAGTTTTTGTCTCTAGAAGTAGATGTGATGCACATACACTGGGACGTTTGTTACATGTCTGATCTTATTTCCTGTCTGCCTCTTCACTAATCACTCTCAAATAAAGGCAAAAATACCAACAAACAAACAAACAAACCCTATTGATTAATGAATGAATTAATTAAGTGTTTATTGTATGTAGACTCGTTCTCTGCTGGGAGTGTTCGAGGAAGACACTGCAGCCATGTCCAACTACTGTACACAGCTCTATCATGCCATGCAGAGGATTTATGATGCACAGGTATACACACACACACACACACACACACACACAGCTACACATGATCGACAGGTGTAATGTCAACTGCATTGCAGGTATGAGCAGAACATACAGATCGTGTTTTGTGCTGCTTTCTCTTTTGTCAGAATGAGCTGAGTGCTGCGACACACCTGACCTCCAGACTGCTGAAAGAGTACGACAAGCAGGTAGACCGCCTCATACCAGCCGCCGGCCCTACGACTCGATCCACAGCGCTATAAACACCTGAAATTACCCTTATCATACAACCCAGAGGACACGCCCAGAGCAGGCCTTTAACTCTGTCTGTCAGCTTTATTATGGTAGCCATTAGCTTTAGGCTGTATAGCCACAGCATTATAACACTAACTACTAGCCTTCACTGCACCTCTGCTTATATTCTACATATATATATATTAAAATTTTTTAGATTTTTGTAATTATTATGTGGACTTTCATCTAGAAACAAGTTCAGATCAACATTTTGCTCTATGACAACGTATCTTGAAAGCTGTCAGGAATTGATAGACTTATATACAGTGTGTATGATGCTTATTTGAACAGCAACATGTTTTCCTCCCATGACACGATGATGATGATGATGTTGTTGTTGTTGTCTGCAGCGTTTTCCTCTAGGGGGCGATGACGAGGTGATGAGCTCCACCCTACAGCAGTTTGCAAAAGTCATTGATGAGGTGAGAGAGAATACAAACGCACCACAGCCCTGTCTGCTGCGAGTCAGGCGAGTTTGTTTTATCCATCTGTATGTCCCCACATAGGAAGATGACGTCACAAGCGATTTATATCTGTAAGAAGGAGATTCAGCAACACTGTGTTCTTCTTCTGTGGTCGTTCAGCTGATTGACTGTTTGTATTTTCCTGTATTTCTTTCTCTCTTGCTCCTTTCCAGTTGAGTTCCTGTCACGCCGTCTTGTCCACCCAGCTAGCAGACGCCATGATGTTTCCCATCACGCAGTTTAAAGAGAGAGACCTGAAGGGTAGGAAACATACACACACACACACACACACACACACACACACACACACACACACAGGCAAACATCAATGTTGCCAAATCACATACACCACATAGCCAAAAGTATGTGGACATCTGAATGTTTCAGCCACCTGGGATATTTGAACATGTTGTTAATCTGCTGCTATAACAGCCTCCACTCCTCTGAAGACTTTTACCAGCTCACAGCTTTCCTCTGTTACAACAAAGCTCAAAACACTCGAAACCAGCAGCATTAAGCCTTCTCAGAGGCCCAACTGCAGGTCTCTGTGTAAACAAAGGCCTCTAAGATCCAGATAAAAAGTACACAAAAGTACCTGATGATGTTCTTTTTGTCTTTCTGCAGAGATCCTGACTCTGAAGGAAGTCTTCCAAATAGCCAGTGATGGTAAGTTAACACTACTACACGTATTAATTAATTTATTATTATTATTATTATTTCAAATGACAAATATCAAGAATCATCAGCAACAGTATTAACACAACAGGACTTGAGGCTTCAGTGCATTCATATTCAAATAACATCCATCTAATATCTGTTGGCAGCTCAGGAGTCAGTTGAGAGATATTTAAACCAAGTAGCATCTTATCTTAAAATCTAGCAAAGATTTTCATGGCAGTTGATGCAAATTTTTATCGAGCTACACAATATTTTTGTGGGGTTTTTTTTGGCATAGTGACTTTGTCAGATCAGACAAGAGTCATAAAGAACAAGATGTTCAGATCTCTGTGCGTGTCGGGTTTTTATTTTTTTAAGAGGAAATCAGTTTTCTCCCTCAAGACTCGTGATGTTATTTTGAGGTCTCTTAAGGTCAATTTTTACCTGATTTTTCACGGTTGCTCGTATTATTATTGTTATCTTTTTATTTTTTGAGTTACTGTTTGATTTTTTGTGTAATTTGTCCTTTTCTGTCTGCAGATCATGACACAGCCATTAACAGATACAGCCGCTTGTCCAAGAAGAGGGACAACGACAAGGTGGAAACATTAGTGACAGAAACACGCCTCAGTTTCTTAAATGATATCCTGTAATATCCTGATTTCTAGAGGAATTTCTTTATGTAGTAAAACAATAATTAATTAAAAACTTAATGTATGTCAGTAAATTATGTTCCAGTGATACTTACTGAAATATGAGTAAAGTCTGGTGTGTTGCAGATGCGGGCGGAGGTGGTGGAGGACGTCTACACCTCCCGCAAGAAACAGCACCAGACCATGATGCACTACTTCTGCTCACTGAACACACTACAGTACAAGAAGAAGACTGCGCTGCTGGAGCCGCTGCTGGGCTACATGCAGGCCCAGGTATACACACGCACACGCGCACGCACACACACACACACACACACACGACCAACCTAATGACCTGAACCAGGAGGTTCACCAGCTGGTTTTCTTCATCTGTGTGTTTTGTGCAGATCAGTTTTTTTAAGCTGGGTTCAGAAAATCTCACCCAGCAGTGGGAGGACTTCCTGGGAACCATAGGAACCAGCGTCCAGAAGTAAGAATCATTAAATGGGTTTATAAGTTTTAAAGGTTTTGAAGAAACTGGAAATAGATAAATGGAGCATGAAGAGACTGAACTTGGTGTGTGTGTGTGTGTGCGCGCGCAGTGTGCGTCGGGAGATGGAGGAGGAGGTCGGGCAGATGCAGCAGACCATCCAGGATATGGAGATGTCATGTGACCCGCTGTACGCACCATGTGACCCTGACCCCGTCCACTCACCCGTCTGTCGCAACCTGACCAGGAAGCAGGGCTACCTGCACATCCGCAAGTAAGACACACACATTTTTAATTTACATTTTTATCTAATGTTCACGATGAAGTTCCTGTGTGTAGAATAGTTATTTAATTATTTCACAGTCTTGGTGAAAACTAGTGCAGTCTGTCTGTCACCACCGGGGGGCGCCAAATATGTATTAAATGATAATTCCAGTTTCTTACAACTTTTCTTTTTGTAGTTTTTTTGCATCATTTCTGTCATTAATAATAACTACTCATCACGTTACCTCAATCTGTCTGGTTATTGATTTATTTAGTTGAAATAATGAAGTTTAGTTTAAATGAACATTTCAGCAGCTGTGTGTTAGTTCCAGACGTTAAGCAGCTCTCGTGTCCGTCCGTCTCTCAGTAAAACGGGCCTGGTGTCGTCGTCCTGGGAGCGTCAGTATTTCTTCACGCAGGGAGGCAACCTGATGCAGCAGGGCCGCGGCGAGGTGGCGGGCGGGCTGGTCACAGACCTCGACAACTCCTCCGTCATGGCGGTCGACTCTGACGACCGCCGCTTCTGCTTCCAGGTCACTTCCTTCGACGGCAAGAAGTGAGAGTTTTTTTTACATTTGTTGCATATTTTCTAATTTTAAATCTAAAAATGATTTGGTTTGTATATTAAACTGTTTTTTTTTTATATTTTGTCTTCTGTCAGAGTTGTGACGCTACAGGCGGAGAGCAGGAAGGACTGCGAGGAGGTAACAGGTTGTTTTGTTTGTCAGGTTACCTGCTCTGTTGTTTCCTCACTGCGTCTCTCCACTTCTTCCTCCAACAGTGGATCTCCACCATCAACAACATCTCCAAGAGGATCTACCTGAGTGAGAACGCAGAGGTCTGCGTCTTTCTCCTTACATGTGCTTCATATCTTTCATCATAGTGCTGGTTTTTGGACAATAATGACATCATGGCCTTGTAGTGCATTTTAATCTAAAACCAACTGATATACAATTTGAAATAGTAGCTGCAAAAATTCAACATTCATTTTGCTATTGGTCGATCCTGATGGTCTGTCTTCCTATTGGCAGGAGCTGGCAGCCAGAGTGAACCAATCAGCTCTTGAAGCCGTGACGCCGTCGCCGTCTTTCCAACAGAGACACGAGAGCATGAGACCCAGCAGGTGTGTGTGTGTGTGTGTGTGTCTGTGTGTCTAATATGATGTTAAAAGACCATCACATCATATTTATTATACTTTATAAGCAATAACTCTCTCTAGAAGGAGCCTCATGAGTCAGATTTCTGTGGGACAAATCAGACTCGAGTCAGATCCTCCGTCAGTCAGAGCCTCCGTCAGTCAGGGCCTCCGTCAGTCAGGGCCTCCATCAGTCAGAGCCTCCATCAGTCACAGCCTCCATCAGTCAGAGCCTCCATCAGTCAGATCCTCCGTCAGTCAGATCCTCCGTCAGTCAGATCCTCCATCAGTCAGAGCCTCCATCAGTCAGATCCTACATGCGTCTCTCTTTACTTTCCAGTAAAGGCCGTGTGGGTCGAGCGAGCAGTATAAGCTCTGTGGGCTCCGAGCCTTCTCCTGCTCTTTCTGTGCTCTCATTGGATGCGCTGGTTGCCCCGGACACACCCATCCAGTTTGACATCATCTCCCCCGTCAGCGAGGAGAACTCAGGACAGAGCAAGACGGCGGCGCAGTCCGGCAGGTGTGTGTGTGTGTGTGTGTGTGTGAGCCTAGTGGTTTCTATGGAGATATTTTGTTTTTGTTGTATTTGTCAAAGTTTTGAGATGTCTGTCTAAAACCTAAACTTTAAACTAACAGAAGGCACACAAATGTTTGTTTGTTTGTTTGTGCGTGTGTGTGTGTGTGTGTGTGTGTGTGTGCGCGCACTCAGAAGGAGTAATCCATTTGGAGAGTCAGGAGACGCATCAGAAGGCAGTGAAGGTACCGTCTGTTTGTCTGGTCTTGTAGTTATCAACACTTTATTCTTTATTATTATTATTATTATTATTGTTTATGTTTTCTGAACCCTCCGTTTGAATCATTTAGAGCTGCTTGAGTTCCCTGTAGTTTCCACGCAGGATTTATTGCGCTGTATTTTCTGCTCTCCAGACTCGATCCTCCACCAGCTCTTCATCGTTCGCTTCCTGGGCTCCATGGAGGTGAGAACCGCCGAGTCAGCCGACGTCATCTCTGAGACTATGAGGCAGATCCTGGCAGCCAGAGCCATCCACAACATCTTCAGGATGACCGAGTCCCACCTGCTGGTCACCTGTGACTGCCTCAAGTATGAGCCGCTGTCTGAAACACTGATTTGTCTTTGGCAGCATATGTTTATTTTATTTCTGCGGATACTGATGTTATGTGTTCTGTTTTTTCAGGCTCATTGATCCTCAGACACAAGTGACTCGACTCAGGGTAGGACGACCTCGGTGTCTCTGCTTTAACTTTAATTCTCGGACGGTTTCTGATCATTCATCTCTTTTCGTCCTCTTCTGTTGTCCAACTCTGTCCTGCTGTAGTTTCCTCTCTCCACCGTCGTCCAGTGTTCGTCCCATCAGGACAACAAGAGGCTGTTTGGTTTTGTCCTGCACTCGGCGGTCGGCCGCGTCGACAGCCGAGCCGTCTGCTACATCTTCGAGTCCAACAACGATGGAGAGAAGGTCGTCTGTCTGCTCATCTGTCTGTCTCGCTGTCTGTCTGCTCATCTGTTTGTCTCGCTGTCTGTTTGCTCATCTGTTTGTCTCGCTGTCTGTCTGCTCATCTGTCTGTCTCGCTGTCTGTCTGCTCATCTGTCTGTCTCGCTGTCTGTCTGCTCATCTGTCTGTCTCGCTGTCTGGGTTTCATCCGTCTGACTCGTCTGTCTTCTTCATGTCTTTCAGATCTGTGACAGTATCGGGTTGGCCAAGCAGATAGCCTTCCACTCTGAGATGGTGAGACTTACTCTGGAGCTAATGCTAATGCTAACTCCCTTGCGTTTTTGTGATGGGATCGTTAATTGTTTTTGTTTTTGTTTTTGTTGTGTAGGACCGTAAAGCGGTGGAGAAGAGGAAGGAGCAGGACAAGGCCAAAGAGAAGCAGCAGGAGGAACTCAGCAAGCAGAAACAGATCGAGAAGGTGACGTTTTACCTTCAATCCTAAATATTAGTAAACAGTTGTTTATTACCCGATACAGGTGATCTTTTAACCCCTCATTCACTCTGTTATAGTCACATAAAACACAGTTTAGGGCCTGTGATTCATCAATCTACATCTCTTGGTGTCCTGATGTCACATTTAAGGCCGCAACACAATTAATGGATAATCAATAATTTAATTGTTTCAAGTGTAAGAAATTAAAGATAATCACCAATTCCCATCACAATGTCTGAAAAACAAGCAAATATTTAATATTTGCGCTTGATAAAACAAAACTATTAATTTTATTAGTTTTCTGTAGTGCAATAAATTAATAAAACATACATTAAGTATGTATTTAACATCATTTGGACCTTTTTTTTTTTGTTGATATTTTTCAGTTTTGTATTTTTCCTTGTTTTGACTCGCAGGATCTGGAGGAGCAGAGCCGTTTGATCGCCGCCTCGAGTCGCCCCGCTAACCCTCCAGCTTCTGACGGACAGTTCCTAGTGCTCAGCAACAGCCAATCAGAGGACAGCGACGCCGGGGATGAGGGGAAGAAGAAGGGCGAGTCTGATGCTTAACAACATGTAGAGGGTGCATGTTTTCCCACCGTGGGAAGTCCCAGTTGGTACTGTTGTACCCGCCAGGGCTGCCTGGGACTGAAAAACATGCGTACCCTCGCCGGAGGATAAACTAAACAACGCTTGGAAATGTCTCGTCACAGACTCGTGTTTTACTCTGTGTGTAAAAACGCTGCTTTTTATACTGTCTATATCCAGAAACAGACGCAAAAATATAGATTAACCTGTAAGTTTCTGTTTTTATTTTATAAAAAAAAAAAGCGCTAACAGTAATAACAAAGAGGATATAAAGCATGACAACACGCGAGGAATATATGAATGAACCAGGATCTGAAGGAGACGCGTGAAAAAAAACACAGAAGTCAGATTTAGACACATCTGCTAGACGTTAGGTTCAGCCACTACGGCTCCTGTTGCTGATGCTGGCAGGAGGCACCTTTTCTGACCACTAGGAGGCGCTGAAGGGCAACATGACGCCGCAGCTCTTCTCTCTACCAGAGTTGTGAGTGTTCATCGCTGGAGCGTTTTTAAAGCATCCTACAGCGTCTTGTCAGCATCTTTCTCCTCCTGCAATCGGCGGTTTATTCACAAACAAATCTCTGTCAGCCAAGACGAAGACATTCAGACGCCTGAAACATCATCAGTCAGCGTGGATGAGATGATTTAAAAGAAAGAAAGAACGAGCTGTCTTAGTGAAAATTGGGCTGAATTTGTTTGAAAAAAATAAAAAAATCAGGTTTTTCAGATGTTTAGTCGCCAACACGTCCTTCTAACTAAATGACGTAACGTCCCAAGGTGCTTGTCATCGGTTCAGAAACAGTCTCCGGGTGCCGGGATGTTTGGCAGAAATTGCAGTGATTTATGGTGCTGAAGACAGAATCATATTATATATAAGTATTGAACCAACTTTCCTGTTGAATGAAACACTAAATTCAGTCAGACTGAGTTAAAATCTTCTCGTCTTGGGGTCAAAGGTCAGCTCTACTTTAGCCACGGTGAAAATAATTGGGCTCCAACCGTCTTTAAATGAACCGGTGTGTAAAATGATGCCTTCAATGACTTCCAGTTTCCTCTTTTTGCAACTTTCATTTTAGTTAGATTTCTGTATTTGTTGAAGTAATTTTAGAAAAAAACAAAAAAAAACAAACATGAAATATCATTATTCATACTTGCATCCTAAATCATGTCATGCCATTTGTATGCAGTGTGTTATTAGCATGTTGTGAGGACCGGAGCCCACATGGCTGCCAGGTGCTGAAATGGTCTCCGCTTCAAAATAAAAGAATCTCAGACTTCAGGCTTTTAAAAGGGAGCCAGAGATGCTTCACTGATCTTCCTTTGTCCATTTAGTTTGTGAATTTGCCATTTTTATTATATTTTTTGGTAGAGTTTAATAAAAAGGAGGCTCCGCTATATGTCAGCACATCAGAAATCAACGTGTTTCTCTTCTGTGTTTTTTAACATACTCATTTGAGGCCTTTTTATGCTTTTTTTTGTAATTCATTAATCTGCTTTTATCCAGAGTGATGCACAATGATTATCTGTAGAAACACACCTGAACACGTTTCAGTGTGAGAGTTTAAACACGTAAGTTACTGAAGATGATTTTATTTTTCTGGTTTTTGTTTTGGGGAGACGTTTTTCTTGCTGTAACCAGGTGAAGGACTCGTGTTGACGGAGCTGCACTTTACTGACGCAGAAAAGCACGACGGGATCCAAAATGTTGGACTGTAAATATGTTGAAGTGATTCATGTTCCAGTGTCATAAATAATTATTAAAGAAAAGGCTAAATAAAGCACTAACTCCACCCGCCCGAGTCAGTCTGCTGCTGTTTTCAGATCAAACGAGTTCTAACGTTTAATTCTTCTTAATTAAAATTCTTTCATTTCTTTGAACTGGTTATTAAGAATTGGTATAAATCCAACAGCACACAAAACAAACTAATATTTAAAACATAAAAAAATCACATATATGAAGTCTAAATTTAAAATAAAACACAAAGCGGCCACTGAAGCAACTTTATTACTGAATAAATATGAAAAAAAAAATTAAACATCTAAAATTTTACATAAATACAATTGATTATCAATCTCGTCTGGTGATATCAACTCCATGATTTAAAATATATTAATATCATATATGAGAATTTACTAAGTAAGCAGGACGTTTATATATTTATATGTTCATATTGTGAATTCACAAACAGCAACTGCAGGTTATAAAATTACATCTGAAAACATGCTGCCGGTTTCTTTAAATTCTTCTAAAATTATGCAAATGTGGCAGAAAATTGTCTTTTTTATTTTTTTTTCACATTTCTGTTGCTGCGTACTGTGAACGCAGCAGTAAAATCTCTGTGAGACGATGTCGGTTTTCACGGTCTCGGTTCGGTTCGGTTCGGACACACCGGAGGTCCGGATCAGATTCTCCTGTTTTCCAGGATCTGGTTGGAAAGCCAATCCAGACCTTCGACCAAACCCGACCCGCTCACGGCGCAGGACGCCTGGACCAACCACTGCACACACACACACACAGAGAGAGAGACAAAGTCATTTACATTTTTAGAGGAATCAAACTCTGCTGACTTTGGTGATCCTCTGACACCAAAATATTGATATTTATGATTTCGGAGTGAAATTAAGGACTCTTCCAGATACTTTAAAGGTTTATATTTCATGACTGTGTAAAAATCCTACATCACAGTTTAATTACATCAACCGATGGACTTTGACGTCCATGTTTTGTTTGGTTTTCAGGCTCTTCTGTATTATTGAGTCCCAAATCTTTCAGAAAAACGAAATTACGACTCGGAGGTGAATAAGGCTGCAATGATTCAGCGATTATTTGACAACTGTTTAATTAATCTCCTACCAAGTGATTTTTTTTAAAGAAGAAAATGTCAAAATTAATATAAACATATATATTTTCCTTATTCCTCTATGACGATAAACTAAATATCTTTGGGTTGTAGGTTGTTGTTCTGGACATAAAAAGACATTTTATGGACCAAACAACTAATAGATTAATTGAGAAAATAATCAACATATAATCGATAATGAAAATAATCATTAGTCGCAGCCCTAGAAACAAACATTTCTTTTACTTTTAATATATTTGAGATGATATTACGGGTTAATTTGTTACCTACCGGCTGCAAGACTCCTGATAGGCTCAGGGCCTCGGTGATGTCACTGACTGACATGGCTCTGGGCAAATCCTGTTTGTTAGCATATACCAGTAAGGCCACGCCCCTCAGCTCATCCTCTTCGAACTGTGACACACAAACATGACCACGGTGATGGTGTTGCTATGACAACACAACGTTTTTTTTTTAAGTGATTCGGGAAGAAAAGCTCGTTACCATCCTGTGCAGCTCGTCAGCGGCTTCTTTCATCCTCTCGGGGTCGTTGCTGTCGACGACAAATATCAGACCCTGAAGAAGACAAGAGACAGACGTGACTACAAATGTCCCCTTTGTGTGACCGTAGCAGCAGATGTAACAGTAGTACCATCAGTAGTATCACCTGTGTGTTTGTGTAGTAATGTCTCCACAGGGGTCTGATGATAGTCTGACCACCAACGTCCCAAACTGTAAAACTGATGTTCCTATGCTCCAACGTCTCCACATTAAAACCTGCACACACACACACACACACACACACAGACCAGTGTTTGTGTTATTGTATTTTACTTTACATGTTGTTGTTTACATGTTGGTATAAACAGGTGGAGGCTGACCAATAGTCGGGATGGTGGTGACGACCTCCGCCAGCTTCAGTTTGTACAGCAGTGTTGTTTTTCCTGCTGCGTCCAGACCCACTGCAGAGACACACAGAGACGGAGACAAAGTCCTGCCGTTAATACTGCAGTTACCAGATAGATAGATAGATATATAGATAGATAGATAGATAGATAGATAGATAGATAGATAGATAGATACTAGTCAGCGCTGGTAGTGGTTCATGAGCCTGTTATACTTAAACAATGTGGGTCAATGATGCAGCTACATATATGTTGATATAAATGAATAGAAGATGTAAGTTCAAACCCTGTAAAACACATGCTTAATAATAATAATGATATAAACAATGTTAAAGTTAATAATAAATAATAAATACCCATTAAAATCCTGACTGGTTTCTTGCTGGTGAACCTGGAGAAGATGTGTGAGATGAAGACGCCCATCGGTCAGGTAGAGAGGTCCGCAGCAGCAGCTCGGTGTTTCTGACGGTGTTTCTCTCGGTGTTCCTCTCGGTATTTCTCGGTGTTTCTCGGTGTGTTTCTCTCGGTGTTTCTCGGTGTGTTTCTCTCGGTGTTTCTGACGGTGTTTCTCGGTGTTCCTCTCGGTATTTCTCGGTGTGTTTCTCTCGGTGTTCCTCTCGGTGTTTCTCGGTATTTCTCGGTGTGTTTCTCTCGGTGTTTCTGACGGTGTTTCTCGGTGTTCCTCTCGGTATTTCTCGGTGTGTTTCTCTCGGTGTTTCTCTCGGTGTCTCTCGGTGTTTCTGTCCGTGTCCCTGTCGGTGTCTCCGGTTTTATAGAGCAGCAGCAGCATCGTGTGTGTCTGTGTGTTATCCATGGTGTCATCCCAGCTGCTGTCAGCTCGGTACACGGTGGCAGCGCCTTCACACCGGAAAACACTACTTCCGTCCACTCATGTAGCCTTCAAAATAAAGGCCTGCTCATTAATTTTTTTTCTTTTTCCATATTTAAAACAGTTTTATTGACATGAACATAATTAAAGTATAAGACTGACAATATTCTAATTTATTTATTTATTGTTTTTTATGTGTCTTAGTGTTAACAAATCAGTAGAGCAATGATTTATTTTTAAGAAAATTTTTTACATTTTCTCTGATTTCATCTTCTCAAATGTGAATATTCTCTGTTTTTCCAGTAAACTAAATATGTTTGGATTATAAACTGTATATAAAACTAAACAAGGCATTTGAAGACTTCACCTTGTGCTCTTGGCTGACATTTTTCACCATTTCCAATAATTAATCAATAATATAATCAACAGATTAACAGATTTTGAAAACTGTGTGTGAATCCATTTTTCTCTGATTTTTATTTTTAGTTGTTGTTCTTGTTGTTGGTTTTATTTTGGTGTTAGTTCCGGTTTCTACCTAAAAGCTGCCGTGTAGCAGGAAGTGTTTCTGTCTCTTCCTGTTGTTGTTGGCAGATCTGACATCATGTTTACTCCGGGTTGCCACGTTTGTTTGTTTGTTTGTTTACTCCTGTATCAGTTGCTTGTCTTTACTCATTTATCTGTATTTTTTCTGTCCGTTATTGATATGTTCATTTGTCAAACTGGACTTTATCTTTACATACTGATCATATTCTGAAACGTCACAGTAACCACAAATGTATTCATAAATACCTCAATAATCATCAATAAATGATTGATTAATCCTTAATGAAGCTTTCAGAGAGCGGAGGGGGGAATGTGAGGAAATGACTTGATTTTTATTATTATTTTTTTAATAAATACTGTTCAAATTTAACACTGTGTATCACTTTATTCTGTGATTTGATAATAAATAAATAAATAGACTCAGATGATTTATACATTCCCAGACACAACAGAGCACAGAGCCGTGAGATGTTTGTGGTTCAGTGAAATCACAGCAGAGTGAGACATCACATCTCGGTTCCTCATATAATACCTGCTGAGCTGCACATATATTATTACAACACCGTCTGTGCTGATGGCACATTTACAGACGCTGCAGGTCTCCCTTTTCTCCAAACACTGCTTCATGTTCGTGTTAATTTCAGTCCAATGACTCTGTTAATTTTTTAGTCATTTTACACATATAATGGAATAATAATAGTGCTTCAAATTGTTCTTTATATGAGGAGGCAACACATGTTTGTGTATTACAAAACTGATTTACTGATGGATCATAAATCAAAAGTGATACCTGCACATAGCTGCAAAGACAAAGAAAGATTGCTTTGGTTCATAAATAATTAATGGATCATATGAACACTCCTTAGTAACTGATTTATTAACCATTAACAAAGCCAGTGACTGATGCTTATATATCCCTTATAAAGGGTGACTTATATGAAAGTAACACAAAAAAATAAATAAAAAACAACAAATTCCTTCATACACACACAAAAACGCTGCCTTGCATGAAAATAAAGACACTTTTATGATAAATGATCAAGTTCAACACCATAATTGTGACTTCTGGTAGGAGAGAAAAGGACGTGCAGGGAGGATTTCTGTTGTACAGAAATGAAACTTAAAGTGGCTGCTGACGTCAGAACAAGGAAATGAAAGTATACAAGCTGAAGTGGTGCTGAAGTGGAGCCAGTTGAGACGTACGAGAGAAAGATTTCTTCTGCACTTCTGCACACAGACGCTTCCCTGCAGAGACGCTGGTCAAGAATGAAGATGACGAGGAGACTGGTTTATGTTTCCATTGCATTAGTTGTTATGAATGCTGGTATGACTACTGAAAAACCTGTGATTACTAATCCAACAACTAAAACAGGTAGGCTACACACACACACACACACACACACACACACATACTCATCAGTGCACACTTTATTTCCTTTTTCTTTCTTGGTCTTAGTGAGAGTGAAGCTGTCACAGTCACAGACAGACTGCAGATTTACTCTCAGCAGGTTTTCAGTATGTTAGTTCAATAAGGAAGTTAAGCTGGTTTGTTTAGATCTACATTTTTTCTTATTGTCAACAAATCTCATGTGCAGAGCCAAGCCCATCCTATTTATAAGTATTGTGTGTGTATCCTGATATATGTCATGTCCCCAGTTTGAGTCCAACTGTGGATCTTTGTTGCATGTTGCATGTTGTTTGCTTTATTTTATGGGGTCACATGAGTAAAGAGAATCGATCTCATATCACGCTGACAAGCTGTTTGTGTGGTAACGTTTCCTCTTTTCTTTCTCCAGTTTTTCTTCGTTCAAATTTAAACGGGAAGATGGCCACGTTGTCTCTTAACGGAGGAGGAATATCTTTCTATCCTCGCTATTTCTACGCTTCAACTCCTGCCTACACCACCCGACCCTACACCACCACCCGACCCTACACCACCCAACCCTACACCACCACCCGACGCTACCCAACCAGACCCACCACCCGACCCTACACCACCACCCGACCCTACACCACCCGACCATACACCACCACCCGACCCACCACCACCCGACCTTACACCACCCGACCTTACACCACCTACCCTTTCTGGACCACGGCACCTCCCACTAGAGGTGAGTCTATTCACTGATCTTTTGTCCTGTTAAGAGATGATGCTGCATTAAAAACTTACAGCATGTTTTGAAGAGTCACTTTCTCCTCGCTGTATTTATTCCTCTGTGGAGCTGCTGCTTCAAATGTGTTTTTAATGTCAGAAATACAGGACGAGGACATAGATACAGTAGACACACACACACGTGTCCCAGCTGCCGCCATGTTGGATTAATCAACCAATCAAAATGTGTTACATTAATATTTGCACTTCTAAAATAATTATTATACTGCATTAAGAAGTCTTTTTTCTATGAAAACCATCATTTTTGATCAACAAAGGATTCTGTTTATTTTTAGTTTATTTTGTGATTGATTGATCAAACTAATTGATTTATTTATTTTATTTAATTGTGACTAAATCCGTCGATCAGGTCTGTCCGTGTGTGTGCGTTACCTCACCGACTTCCAGCAAACAAGCAACCCTTCAATCTTCACGCTGAGTCCATCCAGCAGTAACGCTCTGAAGCTGTCGGTCAGCATCACCGGTTCGTACAAGCTGTCCTGGGACAGATTCAGTTACTACATTCAGTTCTTTAAACCCAACATACGGTTCTGGCCAAACATTGGACCGGACATGTGGACCAGACTCTGCCTCACTGTGGACACCGCAAAGAATGTGGCTCAGGTGTTTAGCGGGCCGAACATGAGCATCAGGAAGGTGCTGCCGGTTCAGGTGAGGAAGGAAGGAAGTAAGGAAGGAAGGAAGGAAGGAAGGAAGACAGACAGTCAGACAGACAGACAGGCAGGCAGACAGACAGACTTTATTAATCCCAAACTGGGAAATTACAGGAACAAATATTTAGTTTTTTTTTTGTTTCTCCAGCTTGAATCATTCTAAATCTAAAAATTGAAATTTGAAAAGAAAAGAAAAATGTTTTTTTCCCAAATTGTACAGTTGGAAACAAGGTCAGTGTTAATTTCTGATCATACACATTTATATCATCAGCAAATTGTTTTTCTAACTGACCAAGTGTGCTACACATTTTCTATAAATTAAATATATGTTTGGTTTTTTTGTTTTGTTTTTTTTTTTTACAAATTTCACAATTTGTTTTTTAAAAATACAAATTTCCTCTCAAATCTTTTAGACTTTCTCTCATTTTAAATAACTTTCAGATACATTCAGGTAATAATTAAATTAGCTCTTGATTTGAACCATTTTAAATTGACTGAATCTCCATATTTTAGTCTTTAAGTTCTTGAAAACTCTTCTGTGTACGTAAAACCCAACATTTCATTGAGGAGCTTTAACGTGACCGACATCACACCATCCGGTCAAACACATTATTTTTTAGGTTGAGGGTTAATGGAAAGGTGAAGTCTATTTTCTGTTATGCGTTTATTGTTTATGAATGTATATTTTCTTTCTGTATGTTGTCAGTATACATTCAAAACAGTATTAAAAAAAACCCATAAGGAACAAGTAGATGGAGTTGATATATGTTACATTACTATATCTGAAAAAATACATACATACGTAATCATGTTTAATCTTCATCATTGTCTATAATAACATGTCTGCTCTTTGTGTGTGTGTGTGTGTGTGTGTGTGTTTTCAGTATGTGTGGTCAGGTGAGCCAGTGCTTGATTATGCAGGTTTTGACGGTCAGGTGACAGACGTCCAGATGTGGGATTATCCTCTTAACTCCAGAGAAATCTTCAACTACATGACCCGTGGCGTCTACGGGTACGACCCTAAGTGTGTGTGTGTGTGATTAGTTATTTTAATAATTTATAGTCAGCTTCAAGTCTGTTCAAATTCAAAGTCACAACTGGATTTATTATATATTTCTAATATATATAAAGGTGCAAATTAAGGTATTGATTAATGGGTATTTAAGGGATAATTAATGAATTTATATAAAATCAAGTAATTTCATCTTCACATGGTGCAAAAACCATGAAAACCACCGAACATGTATAATCTTTCATCATCATCATTTTATGTCTTAATTGTGACTTCACAGTTAAACATCTTTTTTTTTGTTGTAAACCTTTTGGACCTGTTTTAAATTCATCATATAAAGTGTGTGTTTGTGTTTTCAGGCCGTACCGGGGCTCGGTCCTCACCTGGTCCGACATCGACTATTCTCTCAGAGGAAACACGCTATTGGAGAACAGCTATGAGTGGCAGGAATAAGAGGCGGAGGAGGAGGCCAAAGCGGAAATAATATAAGAAAGAGAAGTTTTAATAATACATAAACGTGTACGAAAAGCTGAATAATCTGGTTCCTAACGTTTGATATTCAAAAAATTAATTAAATAATTCATAAACAATCAGTAATTAATCATAAATGTATTATGTTACTGATTTGATGTGACTATATACAATTATTACATTATATTTACAATCTACTTGTGTCAATAACAGAATAAAATATTTTAATTTTTTACTTACAATTTTATTTTATTCTCTTTTTAAATGTTTTTGTTTCCTAATTTTGTAATTATTAAACAACAATAACGAGATGGCTGACTGAATATTGTTATTGTCTTTTTTATATAACATGCAACTATGAGACCCCAATGTGCATTAAAGGAATAGTTCAAAATTTGTTTTCTCTCTGAGACAAAAAGGGGGTCAATAACTTTGTAAGTTGTTTTCTGCTGGTTGTTAAAAGTTAAATTCAGTTTTAAAAGAGACATTTTTTAACATAACAGTTATCAAAGTGCTGGTGATTAACTGTTTAATCCATAAACAAACAGAAAAACATAAATGTAAAAAGAATAAATCGTGGTTTTCAGGAAGTTAGGTGCCGAAATTATTTGCGGATTAGCAACTGTTTATTCCTATAGCTTTGATTAGCATTGATTAGCAGATATTATCAGTAAACAACATCAGTAGCGAACACCCAAGACTTAATATAAGTCACTACTTTTTGCTGTTATGGTTTTGATAATTAGAGACACATTTAACCATATTATATTTTTTTACCATTATAAATCTTATAAAGTTCACACAATACCATAAACCCCCAGCAGCAACAGGCTGTGTTGTTAATGTTTAACATTTAACAAAAATAATAATTAATATGAAAAAAAATAAATTAAATGATGATAAAATAAATAAATAAATCAATCAATAAATCTAACTAACTCAGGACATTCAACATACAAGCTGTGACCGTCACTAGCAGCCAATGAAGTTTGAATGTAGCTAGGTTAGCTTGGAAGCTAACTAGCTTACTTTGCTACAGTACATGAACCTAGCGAACGTTAGCTAGAGCAACATTCACTAGCCAAAAATATTAAAACATGAACTTATATTTATATTCTGGATATTTTTCACTTATAAAACACTGGCATGAACAGGCTGTGTGTGTGTGTTTCATCTTAGCAGGAGTTGTGTAGCTTTAGCAAGATAAAACATCTTCAAAATGGCCGCTGTGTGAATGTTTTATTACAATACTGTATAAAGAAAAAAAAAACAAAAAACAAAAACAAAAAAAAATCCCCCATACAAATAATTTCTAAATATTCAAACAAGGGTAAAATTACAGTAAAGTCAACATAAGATTGTAATAAACATCTTTGCATTTACTTACAAAAAAACGGTCAACAGAGAATAATTTGATTAATTTTTCTCATCAATACTTTTATTGAGACAGTCCTTCAGGCCGACAGAGTGGTTTAGTGTAGTAGTGGTTATGGCTTCAGTAAAAATAAAAACAGAGCAAAATATGTGAAGCTATGCAACATAAGGGTGCTTGTATTAGTTTACATTGACATTTAGAATTTGTCATATTATTTTCCAGTATTTTACAACTTTGACAGGAAAATATATCTTCATACAGATACCACCAATACTGTTTAAACACAATGTCCCCTCATGTTGTTGTTGTTGTAATTTATTGAGGTTTAGTGAAGACAAACTTTTCCTTCTCCATAGTGTCTGTTAGCAAACGAACTACAAATTCAAAATATCAAGGTGTCCCATTGTAATTACTGTAGGAAAGATGAGTGAACAGTATATGGAGCAATTCTTATTTAAATATCTGTATTTATAGTTAAGACGTCTTGTTGTAATAGCAAAATAATTATAGTACATCCTCATATCTGCACATTTCACTTTACACCATTATGTACAAAAGATTTCTTTCTCTACAGAGTTAATATGAGAATAACCCTCCATAAAAAATTCAAAGTTGTTAAAATATTTTTTTTTTTGTTTTTTTTAAAAATATAAAATTTGGTTGCCCAACAACCAAACATCAGGTTTTTTTCAACCAGCAGTTTTTTTTTTTTATTCTTATTTTTTTTTCTTTACAATTTTCTGGTCAACAAAAAAAAAAAAAAAAAAAAAAAGGGTAAATTTTAAAGCATTTATGAAACGTGTTACACGATGGCTTAAAAGAAAATTACTAAAGAAAACAAATAAACAAACAACACCCCGTGTGCTTGTCAATAAGTCCATTTAACATTTTCAAAGTGATTTTTTTTCCAGTGGTACTTCTGGGTCAAAATATAAATTATCATAATAAATTAAGTGACCTGTTAACCTGTTATTGCCGTCATAGCAACTGTTTACTTTTGTTAATTTACACATTTTTGTTTGGTGTCCAGGAGAAGCTTTGATTTGTGTGGTTTTCATTTCAAGGAAACAACTAAACTGACGGTTTTTACATGTCAAAAATTATCTGGCTGCTGAACAAAAACAGTTTTTTACAATATAAATAAATGACACAAATCACATCTTTCTTTTCTCAGTGTTTAATTATTGTTTGTTGAAGGTTTTGATTTTATTAACGTAGCTGAATATTGATGACGCTGACATGACATGAAACCCAACGGCTGCTCGGAAAGGGACAAAAATCAAATGTGTCGTCTGTAAATTAATTATCATTGTTAGTTTAGTTTTAACATTCATGTATGTAGTCAACTAAAACATACGTGTTCTGTGTCATCTAGTGTAAGAAGTAAGAACAAACATTAAGCGCTGCTCTTATTATCTTTACAGGAATACGTCTTCATTCATTCATTCATAGACTAACTCATCGAGTCTTTGGTTCTGCTCTCATTCCTGTAAGGCACTGGCACCGTTTTAACCACAACCATCAGATATCAGTTAAAACGTTCTAGCGGTTCTAGTGTTGGTTGTTGGACCAGCGCTGGCTGCTTATGTAGCCACCGAGCTGGCTGCTTATTGCCACCTGTTGCTGGACTTTTCTCTGCTGCAACTGTTTTACCTTGTTGTATATTTGTAGGTATTTAATGCAGGTGTGTTTGGAGGCGGGACTAACATGAGAGCTGGTATTAGTCTTTGCGATCATCTAATGTATGGAAGCACATTACTGCCAGAAAAAAAAAAAAAAAAGATCAAATGTTTTACTTACGGTAAATCAAAATTATGAGATTTACTATTTCAAAATTATGACGTTAAGACTTTGGGTAGAAATGTTGACATACTTGGTTAAAATGGCAAAATATATGACATCATAATTATGACACATCAACTCAAAACCTTTTCAGCCAAAATGAAGTAACAAGTCAAAATTATCAAATACCAAAAAAGTTTAAAAATGTAAAAAAAAAATAAATAAATAAATAAATTATGATTTCATTTATCATTGATAAATGATAATAAAATAAATGTTTTTTTCTCCTTTCCTGTCAGAAATTGGCTTCCATACATGGCTTCATCTTCAGAATCATAATTTACTGTCTCCGGTGGAAACTTTCTATAAACATGTTGCTCTTTAACTGCTGTTGAGAACATGATGTACAACAGTGTCTTAGTATTAAAAAAAACATCTTCCAAATAAACACTGAAATGCTAAAATGTGATGACTGGCAGGTTGTCACGTGATTATAGGAGCATTCAGCTCACTGACGACTTGGTTAATGAGACTGAAACGGCACATTCGCTCTTAGACATTAAGACTTGTAAAATACACCAGTGTGTCGGGCGTTTTGTTTTCATAATTCAGCAACAGTTCTCACGTTAGTATATAAACCAGGAGAGACTATATTTAGAAAATATTTTAACCACCAAATCTTAATCGTCCTCCATTTGAAATAAAAAGCTGCTCTTATAAATTGATGCAAAGCATCTACTTTTTAAAAGTTAGCTTTTAAAAAACATCAAATCTTTAAAAACTATAAAGACAGATTTTACACTCTGGATTTGCCAGAATTGGATTGGATTAGTTATTTATGTAGATTCTTCCCACATGGATCTCTTGTGTCACTGCTGCCAAGTTTTAAAGTTTATCACAGCCAGGAAAAGTTAGAAATTACATTAAAATGAGTTAAAATTATGTCAATTTTAACTCAATATCATAATTTAATAAGTCAAACTTTTAACTTTACTGATGACTTGATGTATAATCTCAAAAAAATTACTTATGAGGCCGTAATCTAAACATACAATATCATGTAAACTTAGTTTCTGTTCATTTTGACTCAGCATCGCATGATTTTGATTTGAACCATTGCAAGTTTTTTTTTTCCTGGTGAAACGGGTGTTTGCAGGTTTAGAGTCCAGCGGATCAGATCAGATCAGAGGAGCTCAGGGTCAGTCAGTTAAAATAAAACAACAACAAATAAGCTTCAGAACGTTTTTCACACAACAACAGTGAAGTTTCAGATTCAGTTCTCAGATTATGTTCTGATAGGATACAGAGAGATCATGTGACGTGGTTACAGGGTCGTGACTGGCTTCTGAACACACTCCTACAGCAGATGATGTTTACTGCATTGAGTTATTACAGAGTCGCTGGTGCTTAATCCCGTGTGTGTGTGCGAGTGTGTGTGTGTGTTTAGTAAAACTGATTTATAAAGCACTGCTTGGCTCTGCTCATTTCAGTGTGTTTGCATAAAAGTGTGTGTGTGTGTGTGTGTGTGTGTGTGTGTGAGAAGGACACACTGGTCCAGTTAGCGATGAAGTGCACTTCTTTTAAAAAAAACATTTTTTAAAAAAAATGGATGAATGAGTCAGCTCAGCGTGACTGCAGCGGTCCATCGTCAAGTTAAAAAAGTAAAACATCAAGAGGTAAAAATGCTGAGGGTCAAAGGTCAGCTGGTCATCGTCCCGCTCTTACTTCCAAGGTGATGACAAAACTTTCAGGCCACCGAAGGCTCAGATGAACCTTTCATAATGTGCCGTGTGCTAAAACTGCACCCCGCACTCCTTCCCGTACTTCTTTATGTCTCTGTGTTTTATGTCTGGTAGCTCCAGTCTGCTCGATTCAATACCACATGATCACTGAGACGTGGGGGACACGTTTGATCTGAATCCGACTGAACCACCTCAGCAGCAGTTTGGGATAAAAAGTAAATAGAACTGAAGTTGGATTGGTGTATTTTGGGAAAACAAAAATGTGCTGTGTGCTTTCCATGTTAGAGACCCTTCAACTGATCACGGTCTGAGTAAACGGGGGGTCTCTCCACCTGGGAGGCTCCAAACTTTTAAAACAAGCTTCACCTGGGATTTCGGGGGTTAAAGTTCAGGGTGAGGAGGGTTTGTGTAGGATGCCCTGCAGGTCGTCTGGTAAGGCCAGGATGACGGCCTCGATGTGGGCTTTCAGTTTAGCCAGGGTCCCTGGACGCACGGGGAGCTGCTCCCTCTCCGCCTGAGTCTGCAGCAGACAACATCATCAACATTAATCAGTCTTTGAAAAGTGACTTTTATTAAAATATTTGACTAATCGTTACTTCATTTGTTATTAGAGTAAATAAAATAGGTAATTTCTAATATAAATGTTTAAACGACAAAATGCAACATATTGTTTTTGTTATTATAAGTTGATTTAACAGCAGCAGTAATAACACCATTAGTATCACTACTGGTATCTTCATGGCGGTATTAGTAGTAGTAATACTGACAGTAGTAGAAGTAAAAGGGTTTGAATGTTGAGTTTTTACTAACCAGTTTATCTTTTAGCTTCAGAACCAGATCAACTGACTCCACCTCCGTGTGTTTCTCGATTCTCTGCTGCAGATCCTACAGACAGGTACAGACAGACAGGTACAGACAGACAGACACAGACAAGTACAGACAGGCACAGACAGGCACAGACAGGCACAGACAGGCACAGACAGGCACAGACAGACAGGAGGTAAGAGTTATTTTTTCTGAAAACAGACTTGTGTATCTGAACTTTGTTTTTTCTTCTTTTCTCTCCCATCAATCATCTCACGATTATGAATAAAAGTTTACTCTAAAACTGTGTCACTGACTCACTGTGGTGTAAACTGGGGTTTCTTTGTAGTAGTGGTTGTATAATTACACCGCGGCAGAGTGTTGACCTCATCGAGGTGTCAAATTATAAATGTTAACAGTTCATCACCAGAAAACTGCATTCGAATACCTGAATGAGTCTGAAGGTTTATGAGAAGTGCACTCACTTTGACCCCATCTGATCTTTACACTAAACCTCCCTCCTCCTCCTCCTCCTCCTCCTCCTCCTCCCCCTCCTCACCTCCTCACACAACGCCTCCAGGTGCAGAGCCTCCAGTTTCTGGGTCATCTCTCTCCTCCTGTTGCGGAACCAGCCGTCAAAGTTGGGAGACTTGAGGAAATGCCTTCAGACGCAGAGAAAACCACATGATGCTCAGGATAGCGTTGAATTACTAATTAAAACTCTGTGTGTGTGTGTGTGTGTGTGTGTGTGTACCTGTAGAGTCCTATCCAGTCTCCTTTCAGCCTGGATGTGAGCTGAGGTCCAGCCTTCTCCAGCGTCTTCATGAAGTCCTGCTGGATGAACGGTCGCAGCTGAGGAGGATTCTTCCAGGGACTGATGGACTTCTGGAGAGGCATCAAACTGGCAACGTACCGCTCCTGTAACACACACACACACACACACACACACATTAAAACATCCAGCGTTTTTAAGCACTTAAATAACCAGCATACAGTAAGGTTTCTCCAGTAAGATGACTTCTTAACTGTCATGTTATTTATGTTTGTGCACGACATTAAGAAAGCGGAGATCCTCACATGTAGTGCTGCGTCCTCATATTTAATAAAATTCAAGTTTGACTAAAACTGAAACTAACACAAAGTAGTGTGTAGGAGACTAAATAAGTCAGATTCCACCGCTGAACATTTGCCTGTTTGTTGAATTCAGACACACAAACGAGTCAGAAAGTGTTTTCTGTCACTGATGTGGTTAAAATCAATAAGTTTCCAAACTCAGGTTGGAGACATCTGGTTACTGATCTACTGCATGTAAACACAAATGTTTATCACTGATCAAACACACAGTAAACACATTATTTTAGACAACAGGTCAACGTTATCGCTTGTTACCAGTGGAATGATGAAGCTCTGTGTCAGTTCGAGGAAGTAGCGTCGAAGAATTGCATTTTGGGCCGCTGATGGTCTTTTCTGTTGAACGCCCTGAAGAGAAAAAAACAACAACATTATATTCAATGAGAATTATTAGTTTAATAAACCCCAAAAAGACCCACATTTATACCTTCGTTACCTGTTACATAACTCGGCTGTATAATAGAATATATATGTGTTTACCTTCTGAAGCTGTTTGATAATTTCTTCATCTTTGTTGAGATATGGCTTGTATGCAGTGTACACACCTGCACACACACATCAAATAACATGTAAATAAATAATAGAGTTTAACAATGTCGATCTGACCTGACGAAGACTGAACGGCTCCCCCTGGTGGACAATCTGCAGTCTGATAAATGTGAACGTGAGTTTGTGAGCAGAAAATGAACACATACCGGGTTTAGAGTCCAGAGTTTTAAGGTTTTTCAGTTTCTTGATTTTCATCTGCTTGGCCATTTCTCCTGAGAGGAACAGACACACACACAGATGTCAGAGAGGATTGATACACACATGATTGTGTGGTTTTTTTTAACCAAAACTATGGGCATTAATCTGCTGCTAGAACAGCCTCCACTTTTCTGGTTTCAGCCACAAGAGCATTAGTGAGGTGGATGGGGCAGATCATTTCATTATGCGGTGGCTTTGTGTGTGGGTGTATTGTCATGTTGGAACAGGAAAGCGGTTCCAAACACACTATTGTCTGAAATCAACAGACCAAAGGCCAAACACACACACAAACACACACACACAGTACAAGTATCTGGGGTGTCCACATACTTTAGGCCATAGATCTTTAAAGGTAAACGACATCTTTAAATGTAATTTTTTGAGGCTTTGTCTTTTATTTATGAGACAAACGTTGGTGGATTATATGAAAACGTCCTGATACGCTGCAGTATCGCCTACCTGCTTGCTTCATGTCTCCGATGCGGATGATGTGTGGCCAGTGCTGCAGCGTTTTAGCGAAGAACGGATTGGTCACTCCCAGAATGACCGACGGCCTGCAGAGAGAGAGAGAGAGAGAGAGAGAGAGAGCAAGAGAGAGAGAGACATCGATCAGAGATTACTCTACATTTATTAACTGAACCAACATTAAACTGCTACCTCTAAACCTTTCAGGAGGCCGATCTATACAGCGTTTATCTTATTGGAAGTAAAAGTCAGATTATTTCTCTCACAGTTAGTGTCAGGTGATGTTTAATCATCACAAACAAACACAAACAATCAGCTGAAAAATGTTCTTCACTGTTCGAAACTAATCAATAACGAGTCCAATCAGAGAGCGTTCCTGTAAAAACATCCAATCAGAGAGCTTAATTCAGGAACTAACAGTAAAACTGAATCAACATCTCATTCATGTCCTCGAGCAGCTTTTCTTTTTTTCACACTGACACAGTGACGCAGGTTCAATCCTTCCTGTTTCCTAGTGGGCTGTAATGTGTATCATGTAACTGCAACGTCTCGTCACTCTCCTCCAATCAGCTATCAAAATAAAAGCAAAATAAAAATAATCCAAAAGAAATAAAAAAACGTCTCACAAAATAGTATTAATATGTACTATTAATATGATCTATCCATATATGTATTTAAAGACAGTTTTATGTTTTCTGTTCTGCTTGTTCTTATCTTATACAACCAGTATGCGTTTTAATAACTGGTGTTTTGAGTGCTTTAAATGTCACATGTACTCACGGAGCCTGCGTCCTGGTCGTGTACTCCTTAAACTCGCTGTCGTGGATGGTGAAGTACGGCCGGAAGTCGCTGCAGTAACGTAGGGGAGAGATACAGCTGCAGGGAGAGAAAACATTATCATTTTAAAAACTGCTGACAACTGACATTTCTTTTCAGCAATTAGAAGTTTTTAAATCAAATATTTCTTTATTATTGACCTGTGAAAAAGACATTTAGGTAAACAGAGATATAAAACAGACGAGAGAATCGCAGAACCCATAAAAGAAAGAAATTACTAAAATGACTAATCAATAATCGAAATAGCTAAATAAAAACTGTACTTTTAGCAGTACCATAAGTCCAGTGATTGTTTAATTGTTGTTTTATAACCTTGTTTGACTCACCTGACCAATGCCAGCACGGTATCTGATGACTCCGCTGGTGACGGCGCCATGACGACGAGTGCCTCCCCTAGCAACACCAGCTCCCACAGCATCTGGATGTGGAAGAAGACTGGGTAAAAACACCTGGATAGAGAGAGAGGATGAATAAATGAGTGAACGGATGAATAAACCAAAATGACTTGAGAACAAACAGCACACATCTGAATGTGCTGAATAAAAATCATATTTCTGTTTTTATTGTACAGTTTCATCATTTTTGTACAAGTAATTAAGTAATTTAGTGACTAATTAGAATCAGAACAGCAGGAAGAGATTAGGATCCTTTAAAAGTCATTGTTTTCAGAGGAAAACTGAGACAGGAGAGTTTCTGAAGCTCATCGACTGTCCAACAAGTAGCTTAATGCCGTCTTCTAATCATGTTTTAGAAATATCACCTAGATATTTTGAATGAAAGCTTAGTTTCCATTTTGTCCCATAAAACATTTTTCTGGTGGTAAAATCATTTTATTCACCAGCTCAAGTCACTGCAGTACCAACACTGAACAGCAGGGGGCTTTAATATATAGATATACACAGATATATACAGTAGATATTGTGCAGGAGGACCTGCAGGTCTCACCTGAAGAGGTCGACTTCGTGGATGGTCGGCAGCACGATGGACACCAGACTGTCACTCTGAAAAACAAACACAATCTGTTGGTTGAAATCAATGAACTCATGAAGTTCATGTTCATGAACTGATGAAGCCTCTTGGATGAGAGGTGAAAACGTCTTCAAAGACAAATAACCAAGTCCAGTTGCGTTCGATTTAATCTCCTTGAGATAACTATGACCCGGATGAATGAGAATATTCACAGGCTTGTTGAAATCAATGTTCAATGAATGTTTACACACTTGAGTCAGAAATGAGTTCACGATACCAAAAAAAAACTACTGACATGACGAGTATGAAATACACGTGAGGCACAACATGGTTTCTTATGAAACATTTGAAAACTTTACGTGGAAATAGTACTCTTTTTGATGTGTGTGTGTGTGTGTAATCACCTGAGCAGACTGGACCAGCTGTGAGGTTCCTGGTTTGTCGTAACAGGTTGGAATACGAACCTGCAGCAGATCAAAATCTTATCAGAAACACACGATGAGACATGATTTCTTTGTGTCTGTCCTCCAACGATTCAGCGTCGCACTTCTACAACACTGTCCGACTCACGATGGACAAAAACATGGCGTCAAATAACTTCTAAAACAACTCGACCACTCAGCTGCAACTTTGAGTTCCCCTTTGACACTTCAACATCTGATAACAGTGTAGTGGACGCAGTTCACTGTAATATGTTGACATAAGTGTTAAAATCAGACACAAACACTTTCGTGTACAACTGAAGCTTTAATCAGAAAGCGTCGTCCTTCTTTCCTTTAAATCACTTCTTGTGAGGGAAGACTTCGAGCCGCGGCTACTTGTAGCTTTTACAGGCTTCACTTTAGATGGCAGGAAGAGGCGGAGCTAAGTGACCTTTCAACATAATTGTTTTCCTTATGAATGTGGTCACACTGTGCAGATTACATTGACACCTGGTTGATATCCAATCACGATGCAACTGTGACCCAAATACGGTCTGGCTGATACAATAATATTAACATGTGTTCTTCCTGCTGTTACAAGTCAAAATTAACCGTCTACTTGTCTCCACCTATCGTGTGTGTGTGTGTGTGTGTGTGTGTGTGTGCGCGTGTGTACCTTTATGACCACGCCCATAATAGGCAGCGTGAGGATTCTTCCAGGATGGGGCGTCGGCCAACGGTCTATGTCATTACAAGCTGTTAAGAATAGAGGAAAAAAGATGAGATGGACAAGTGTATAAAAACATGAATATATGATTTACTTTTGGCTTCTCTGAGACTTTCAGCCTTGACCTTTGAACTCTTGAGGACCAAAGCCTCCTACCAGTGTTCAGAGGTCACAATACTCTTTATACAAAGGGTCTGATTATGAATTTTTAAATCAATCATACAGGCGATTAGAAGCTGTTGTACATTGTGATCTGAGACCTGTTAAGTGTTAAAAGCTGCAGTTTGAGCTGAGACGTAACACTCATAGTTTACCTTTATGGATGTTTACATTACAAAACATTGAGACGGGCAGGAACGATATACACACGTACCGGCCTCCAAACACGGTTCCTGTTTCTCAAAGTATTCTGGAGCCATGATCTTCAGCAGAGAGTGGAAGAAGGTCACGTATGGCAGCTTACTGATCAGGACCAGAGACTGGCAGCGAGACAAACACAGACAAATTTATTTTATTGACTCTCATAAATTCTCAAACAGTAGCTTTTATTGATCTAAACAACGGAGAAAACCAGGCCTTTACTTTAATTGTTTCTCGTTTTCTCCAAGTTTACCTGTCTCCACCGTTCCCACCACTCCGCTGCTGCTGCTCTCACTTTTTAACAGTAATAATCTTTTATCTGCAGGAAGTGCTTTATTAAAAGGTATTTAACAGTGATCATAAAAACATAAAATGGAGCTAATTAGTAAGTGACATGCTGCTGAGTTGATGAAATACACTGAGCAGCTAAAGTAAAAGTAATTAATCAAATAAACTAGATAAACAGATTTGTTTCAGGCCTTCAGTGACGATGCAGACTGATACCGACCTTCTGGAAGTATCCTCTCTTCAGGGACTTGTCTCGCACCTGACGGAAATATACGTAACCGTAGTAATGCCCCTGTTCCCTCTGCAAAACACACACAAAATCAAGTTTTATATCACTGAAACTGACGATTCATATAATGCATGTACGTTTGCGTGTGTGTGTGTGTGTCAACCTTCAGACAGGGTGGCGCGTCCCGGTCGGTGGTTTCCAGGAAGCAGCCAAGTGACGACTTCCTGTTGGAACCTTGACGAAAGCGGAAGCAGAACTGGGTGTCGCCAAGGCAACCTGGGAACAAAAACAGAGTGACAATGTGGTTACCGTGGGAACATTTCACCTGGACATCATTTAGGTACTTTGCGTATACTTTGAAATCTTTATAGTTTATTATATCTTTGAAGCTGCTCATCTTTCAGTTTTTATTTCTACTGCTGTTTTCTAATTGATGGTTTGTGTTGAAAAAGGAAAAACATTTAGTAAATAAAGAGTCTAGTTTATTTTATAAAATGTGATTAGGACGTTAAATTACTCAGAAGTACAAAAATGTTCAGGATGACGCACTAAAGTTTTGAGACTTATTGTTTTTATGGACCTTGACATAAAAATAATAAAAATGCATCTCTGGTAACTGGAGTGAATTTATCAGAATAGAAAAATACATTTTCAGTAAGATCACATCTCAACTCATTCACTTATAATTGAAGACGTGTGGCTCAGTGTTTCAGCTTTATTAAATTATCATTTCAATTCTGAACACGTACAAGCTCATTTTAAGCGTATATTATGCTGCATGAACTGATTTTTGTTTTATATTTTCTGTGATTTTAATGTGCAACAGTCAGCTCTTCTGTTCCCTCCTGATTTTTAGACAAACAGGAAGAGGAGAAAAAAAAAAGGAAACAGGAAGTACACAACCGGACTTTAACCTCCACATGACCTCCATACATCCTCACCAGAAAAACAGTGTAAGACATTCCACATACTACGCATGTACACACACACACAGTCATTTCTTAGGACACACACACTTCCCAGAGCTCAGCCAGGACTCCATGACATCATGCAGTGGGGTTGCGTTCGAGACCACCCAGCCTGAAACAGGCCACAGCTCTGCTTCTGAGTCTCAACTCTACTTCTTCCTTCCACCGGTAAAATTAAAATTAAGATCCCGTCTGTGGACTGTGGGTCGGGACAAAACGAGACGCATCTGAAAATTATTCAGATTTACTGACATTATAAGGACCAGAACAACCAATCGATTAATTTAGAAAATAACCAACCGATGAATGAATGATGAAAAGAATTGTTACAGCCCTAGATTATGTTACCGTGTTCATTTTAGATTTATATGCAGATTAAAGATGAGATTGAGCACTTTAACCTGTCAGTCGCAGGTTCATTTTAAAACCAGCGCGCTGCAGAACGGAGACACAACAAAAACAACAACAACTCGTGTCTGAATAAGATGCATTTACTTGATCCTTTAATAAAAAGAGTTTACGTGGATTAAATGACTCCAACTCTGATAAAGACATGAGACTGAATTATGGGACACAAAGAGAGAGAGAGGCAGATCTACAGTGTATCATCTCTCTCTCTGACACACACCTACAGTATATATAGCAGCCCTGCAAGCATTTGTCCTAATCCTGTCATCACCCTGAGGACAGCAGGTTCATCAGCTTCACTGCCTGCTGACTCATCGGTAACAAAAACACACACTGGATCCGGAAAGGTGTTTGTTCACATATGTGTGTGTGTGTGCGTGCGTGCGTGTCTATAAATCAATCCCACACGCCATCTTGTCCTCAGTCTAGTGTTACACTAATGAAAGTGTCTAAAAATGCTTGTTTTTTTGGACATAATTAAAGATTGAACTGAAATCCCCCTTTTCTGACGTCAAATTTAGGAAGAGCTGTGAAAATCACGTCTACTTCACATGATGAAGTACGTAGAAGCACGACAGCAAGCAGGGCTTGAACTTCTCTGAACTATAAAACTATTTCTGTCACTTTTTATAGGTACAACAGAGTGTGAAAACAGCCTGAAAGTGTGCAACGTTATCCACATCTGTACAGTTCATCACATCTCATCTTCCTCTCTAAGTGAACTTTTACTTGCAGATGTGTTTGTGTACAAACTTTAGTTCAAGCTCAATACATCACACCTTGCAATAAACCAGACCTTCATATTAGTTTTGATGTTCAGTGAAACTAAACAGATTTAAACAGGTGTTGTTTCAACTTGATGGTGGTTTTGGAGGCTGTAGTTTGTGGTGTTGTGTTGTGAGAGGCGTTTCTAATCATCAGTGTACCTTTATTGATGTTAATGTGGTGGAAAAAATAAAAAACATTTCTCAGTGTGTTTTTCTTACTAATTATCCACACTGGATTGAAACAGGAACTCACCTGAGTTGGAGTCAGGAAAGGAAAGGTAGCAGATGCTTGTTTTCTGGAAAATAAACAAGATTTAGTTGCTTTTGTCGTCTTTATTGTGTCATCTCAGGTTGATTCAGTAAGACCACACAGGTAAGATAGACACACAATAAATAGTTTGTTAACATCTTAAGTTTAACTCACCTCTTTCTCCGACAGTTTGGAATGATGAGGATAAATAACCTGGAAGACGGATGAACACAGTTATCAGGAGATCATCAACACACATCTGAACAAAACATCTGCACTGTTTCATCACAGGATTTCTCTTTATTTGTCTCTCTAATGTGTCCATTATTTTGTGTAACTGCCATCTGTCATTTAGCTGCAGTTGATTTGGTTTTGGTCTTGAAATGATCTCGCTTGTTTCTGTCTTTATTAGACCAAATGTTTAAATTTCATGATGTGATATTTAGTTAAAAATGGTGACTGAATTGGCCAAAGTTAATTTGACAGTTATAGCAAGATTAAGTGCGTCTGTAACATCACAACATGTAGAAAACTGTCAAGTATATGAAGTCTTGTCAAATTATTCCATCAGATATTATCTGACTTGAATCAAAATTGGCTATGCTGCGTTTGATTAGACAACATTTACATTTTGAAGAAAAAATAATTAAAATAAAAATTAATTTTTATATCAGCACCAAAAGTCAGATTTTCTATGGACCTGGTATCAAAAAATGTCAACAATAATCTCTTCATTTTGGTCAAATCCTCACATTATTGGCACACAATGATTATTTAACTTCCCTAAAACAAACAAAATCATAACTTTTCATTATGTAACTGCAGTTTTTATTATTGCTCAGTTCATTCAAAGTGAAACAGTGACTGAAGGGAAACTGAACACACATTGTTTTATAAAAACAGGTGTAGTGTAATGTATAACACATATTAAACTTCTAATCAACTTATTGATCGGTGTCTGTATCCCAAACTCCTGTAAGGACAACAGGTGTTTTTGTTGTTGTTTTTGTTGTTTCTGTAGGATTTAAAGTCTTAATCCTTAATAATTTCTATGCATGTGTTGTTTCAGATAACAGCAGATAAAAATAAAAGACTTTCAGATTAATGCCTTCATGTTAGACAGTAGATGAGGTGATGCTGTGGCTACTGGGAACAGGCTAACTCCAAGGGTTAACACTTTCACCTTGGCTAACATACCCGCTATCAGGTAATGTCCACCTACAATTAAAATGTCCTGCTGCGTTTAATTGCATTTGTGTGACAACTGTTAGTCCAGAATATAACTAATAAAGTACCAAACAAGCAGCTTCGTGGAGAGACTTGTGTGCAGGAGTCCAGGAATTAGCCTGATCCATCAATAACTGCTAACTTCGGCATTTTTTTAGCCACAGTGAACTTTTACATAACCCAGCTACCGCCGGCGGCTCCTCCTTTCTCACCTCCACCGCCTGCCCCAGCTCCAGGTCGAAGCCGACCACACAAATACAGTGTAGCCAGGCGGAGAAGCGGTCCCAGGGTAGCAGGAGAGCCTCCTCCGTCTCCTCGTCGCCTCCGGGCCCGGCAGGCAGCGTTATCTCCTCGGCCGGGGAGATGCTACTAGCGTCCTGGTCGTCCAGATCCTCCGGCTCTTCGACCTGCTCCCCCAGCTCCTCCGGGCCTTGCAGAGCCATGTCGACGGCCCGACACGGACACTCAGTCGCTCTGGAGAATGTTAACGGTTCTCTGGTTAAGTTTATCTTTCTGTTTGGTGTCCCCCCCTCCGGTAAACAACAGGAGACAAGCAGCGGTACAGAAGGTAGCCACTCAGCTAGCACTTAGCACAGGACCAAAAGCGTACGTACGTACGTACGTAGTGATAAAAGATAAACGTCATCACGTACGGTCCCTGGCACGGAGACGTATTCAAGATACAGAGGCCGATTGATGTTTGAAAAGAAAAAAAAGGGAAAAGTTAGGAATAATAAAAATAAAAATATTGATGTTAAATGAGATACTAGAATCTTTTTTTGTTTTAAAGTGAAAATTATGAGATACGTTTGTAATTAAAAAAAAATACAAAACTTTATTCAACAAAAATACTTATCTGCTACATACTAATAATAATACATTTAATTTGTACTGCACTTTTCATTCACACTGAATCTCAAAGTGCTACATGCTACATCGTTGTAAACATACAACAAATAATGAGAGTTAAGAATAGAAATGTTTTTAAGCTAGTTATAAAATAGTCTAGGATGGTAAGAAAGCTGTGCCATAGGTGTGGTGCAGCACAGCAGAAGGATCGGCCCCCCAGGGTGCAGAGTTTGAGGGCCAAGCTGTTGGCAGATCTGAGGAGGGCAGAAGACTTTTATTTTATTTTATGTCATAATTGAATTCACTTTGTTTCCTGTTTTTGTTCTTCATACGCTTATATCTTACTTTGATTGATTGAATTTGACTCTTTTTCAGTAAAGTGAGAAAACAATACAGAGTGCTGATAACAACAAAAAAATAAATAATAACAAAATATAAATGTATAAAATAATGAATCAATGAAATGAGGGAAAAAAACATGACAAAATAAGTTAAATATTAAGCAATTAAAAGAAAGAAAAGGTTTTTTTTAAGTGAACAGTTAAGTATTGAATTAAACTTGATAACCTAAAAACTTAAAAATAAAAAGTTAACAACATAGTTTTGAGAGTTGTTACTCATATTGTCATAGTAACAAATTATATCTTTAATATTAAGATAGTGAGTAACATTTGTGGTATTTAAAATGTGAGATAATTTAAATAAGACCAAAACTGTTACCTCACACTGAAAAAAGATTTTTCGAGTCAAAACTAAATAAAAAATAGACTCATAATTTTCAGATAGCAAATCAAAACATTTAGAAATGTACAAAAAATCCCAAACTTTTACTTGTATCTAATAAATCAAAATATTTGATCTAATAATCAGATATGGGTTGACTGCTCATCGCAAATCCCATCCATTGAGGAAGACCATGAGTTGCCATAGAAACCATGTGGACCTTCATTAAAAACATTTTGTGTTTGATCTTAAATAATTGTCATATTCAAAGATATTCAACTGTCATCTGCTACTGGCAGCGACTTCACTTTATCCTGCTGGATCAGCATCGTTCCCCTTCATATCCACAACTCTGAGAGAACTCTGAGAGAATTAATTACTTCTTCAATTAAAGTTAACGACTCTGCATCAGGAGCACAGCAGTAAATCAGCTTTATCTAAATCCTTTAATAGCTCCAACACCTTGCAGGCAGATGGATAAAACAGAGTGGAGGTGCTTATAGATCCACATTATTATGAGCAGATAGAAAACAACAAAACAAAGCTGTATGTAAAACAATTACTGAGTTAGACTAAACTAATAGTATAGTATAATACTGAGTAATTATAAACCACTTATGTAAATTATGCACATTTTTGTGTGGTTTCAATGTTTTGATTTTTCACTGTTCTATACTGTACTGGTTCTATAAGAGAAATTTCATTTATGGTTAAAATAACTAAATAAACGTGAACATAACGTACATAACTAATCAATACGTATACATCAGTATACATAACTAAATATATACAGTACATAGATAAACACATGAACATATAATTCAATAATAAATCAGTTGCCAAGAAAACAATCTCACTTCATAACTGTTCCAGATATTTAGATTACGTCACATTAATATGAATCCACTTTGTTACAAGCTGCCAAAATAAAAATTCAATACTGAGCATAGCAGAACTTCCCATTGCATCATTAAATAAAATCCTCAGTGCTGAACTAATGATAATAATAACACATTTAAAAATGATATTACAAAGAAAATGAAGTAAATAATAATAATAATAAAAAAAAAGAACAAGCATGAGATCAGAATAACTTAACACAAACCACAGCATTTAAGAAAAAGATGTACAACTGGACACCATGATGTCAAACTGAGATAAGAAGCTAAACACAGTAAGATGCTGTTAAACAGTCTGCCTGTTAGCGCAGTGACAGCTGGGCGGGATCTGACCCGTGAACATGGCAACATGAGTTCTAATATGAAATGTGAGTAGAGATACAAAAAGTCTATAAAAGCAATATAGTGAACCAAAGGTGTGTTTCTAAACGTTCTGATGTCAGTGAATCAATCATAGTTCCAAGTTCCAATTTCAACACAATTTCTTTCACTTGTCTTAAGACTTGGACAAATAATGTAAATAAAAGTAAATGTAATCAAAAAACATTTCTACCTGTATAGGTTACTGTATATATTGTCATTCATAGATATATTTACCCTAAATATATGAAATTACATTCATTATTTGCTTTGTTTGTTTGTTAATTTTTGTTTCTATGATTCAGATTTTTATGCTAATTTTGATCTAAGTGACTAGTTTAATATCCGGTGCTCCGTCACTGTTCTGCTGCTTGCAGCTATTATTAATATTATTATTTTCTTGTTTATGCATTTAACAGTTTTTATTGTAAATTAGTGTACTAAATTATTTCACTACTAAGGCCTTGTTTTGTACGTGCTGGTGCAGGGTGAACATGTATTATAATAAAAACAGTCCAGTACCCTGTTTGTCTGATTGTAGCACTGTAACTTTTCATGGTGTGATAAATATTATAATGTAATATTACAACAGTAATAAAAACATGTCACCTTTAATCGGTACTCACAGTGGGCTTGAATGGTTTTTTATTTGTTATAAAAATGGCCTCAGATGATATTTTGTAACCTGGTTCTGACTTTATGAACAGCCTGAAAGGCAAAAAAAACATTTGAGAACAGCTTGAAACACTAATATTATATTTAATATTAATGTTCTTTGCTCGATCTCGTGTCAAATAATTGCTGAATCAAATGAAATGAGCAGCAGTAAAACCTTGTGATGTTTTCTTAACTCTTCTGCCGTCTCTTCCAGTATTGATTTGGTCTCAGCTGTCGGTTCACCAGAACACCGCAGAGACGTTTCTTGACCTCTAAGCAGAATTTGATCTCCTCACATCTTACCCCACCCCACTGTCACAGTCAGTCACCTTCACAAAACCTTATAATGGGAATGTAAATTATTGCCAGTTAATGTTCTTATCATATATCTCTCTATATATAAACACACAGTACTGTTATTTACTGGTAAGTAAATTCCATAAGGTACATTAGGAAACCCAGTTTAAACATACACGCCTTTGAAACCCAACTATAACCTAGATAGATACATAGTACTTGATCCAAACACAATAGTACTTATGCTAGTATTTTTCAACAATTATGAAATAATATCCTGCAGATGAACAAATAAGGAAGGAAAGTCTTGTTTTATTACTACTATGTATCACTAAAATATGCTCTGTAACATTATGAAAAATGTATAGTTTTGCTTTTACATTTGATATATCTATCTATACTATATTTTTTATTTCAAGTATAAAGCAAAGTAGTCACATGTTTTCCTGTTGTCAATGATAAATCATAATCCTTGATTACATAGAGGGAAATGGAAGAATTGTTTATTGAATGTTGTTTTTTCATATCAGTTAACTTTTCTCTTTTACTTAAAAATCAAAACATAATCTTTTAAAAGTCCATTCTGCACATAATCACCTATTATATGTATATTTCTGAAGATTGTTGTTATTTTGTTATTAGTATATAATAAGTATAACATTGACATCCACTAAACTGAAGACAAACTTCTTGTATGTGTGAACATAATTGGCCAATAAAGATTTACATCTTTACATACATCATATCAGAAGGGGATATTTAAGCTAATAATAATAATAAATGACTCTGTAAAATGTGCATAATTTGTATGTACAGTCTCACGCTCAGGGTCCATTTATTGTAGCATGCTAAACCAGAATTAGGAGTGCATTGTTTTTCAGATGTAATGAGCTCAGCGGGGAGTGGAGTGGATGTGAGTCGGGCCGTGAACGCACCCCGCCTGCCTGCTCTCTAGTTACAGTATGGCGGCCGGGACTTACGGAGGAGGACAACTTCTTCTAGATTCCTTCCAGAAAACTGTAGGAAGGCGACGGCAATAAGTTTAACCCACCACAGCAAACACAACCTGGACTGAGATAGACGACGACAGCGCAACTTGTGGCCTGTACCGAGGATTTTCCTGGAAGATAATCGGGCTGATGTGATGCGTGAGGAACCCCGCAGCCAAGAAACTCCCCTGATTTTTCCGCGTCTGTTTCTGCCCTGACTGTCAGTTAGCCGGCTAGCTGCTGCTAGGTAGTAGCACCGTCTTCATGCTAACGTCCGCTGGCAGGGCTCCGTAGTAGCCAGAAAAGACGGGACTAGCTTGCTGCTTTTATTTGCTCCAGGAGACAGGGATGGCATTTCGTCCCCATTCGGTAAGCGAACTGGTTGAGAAGGGTGGGCAGAAAACATTTGAGGAGCTCGATGATAAGTTTGTAAGCACTCATTAGCCTAGCTTAGCCTAGCTTGCTGGTGCGACGCCAGAAAACGTTGGCCGGTAGTTAGCGCTTCGCTGGTCCACTAGCGAGCTAGCCAATTAGCATTTTAGTTGCACAAGAAGACCTGCTAATCCCTAGTTCATCCCGGCTGAATGTTTTCAAGCCTCTGCACTGACTACTTAACCGAGACGAAGACCAGGGCTGAACTGCTTCAGTTTAATTGACCGTTAATGTTTAGTAACTCAGGGGTGTTTCTGGGCGTTCAGTGTTTCTAGGTGTCGTTAGCGGGTCTATAGGTGCTTTCTGGAGGGAGTGGTGACGATAGGTAGCTAGCTAACAGGTTCCCTGTATCAGGGCAGCAAGGTCACTCAGATTATGAATGTGAATGACGGAACATATTACACATACATGTTACTAAACACCAAACGTGTGTAGACAGACTGGCGTGTTGCTCATTTCGGGGTGTGTGCGCTCGATGTTGGCTCGCTGGAAGACAAGACTCAACACTGCAAGAAAGGGCGCATCATTTGCTGCTGACAGTTTCCTGGATTGGTAACTAATTTGAACAGTAGTCTCAATTATTGACGTGAACTGTTGCTATCTTGGGGGGGTGGGGCTAAAGATAAAGTCTGAGCTCCCTCCCTGCTTCGGTGCTGGGGTAGTTTGATGGACGTGGGAGGCTGTTTGCCAGACTGTCCCAGCTATACTCAGTCATGTATGTCTTGACACATGGCACCCTGCTCTGTACATAGTGCCTGCTGTCAGATAGAAGTGTCGTTATGTAGCTTTGGTGGACATTGAGTTGAAGGGAATGTCTTGTCTTTTTTATACCTGTCAGTTTGTTTTTTTATGTTCATTTTTTTCAAACACAGGAGAGTCTTGTTGAATCAAAGTGGGAAAGTGGTGCAGCGCGGGCTGCATACAGTGGACAATGTTCATTAGTTAGTGCCTAGAAGCCTGGACGACTAACAACCCTGCCTACAAACAGGCAACAGATATTGTAGTTTTATTCATTGGGGATTGCAACAGAAGCCTGCCACTCTGGATCAAGAAGACTTGTCCCTCGTGTCCGGTTGGAGTAATACTCTCAAGCCAAAATCAATGCCTTCAGCGCTGGCCGTGTTCGCCTGCCGACCCAACTCGCATCCATTCCAGGAGCGGCATGTGTACCTGGATGAGCCAGTTAAGATCGGCAGGTCTGTGGCTCGGTGTCGCCCGGCCCAGAACAATGCTACCTTCGACTGCAAGGTCCTGTCCAGGAATCATGCCCTGGTTTGGTTCGACCACAAGACTGGCAAGGTAAGAAAAGACGTGTGATGACTGTGTGACTTTCCTCTGGGATGAATTTGGTGTAATTCTTCACACTTTCTGATGAATATGTTTTGATTAAAAGTCATAACTAAATAATTATCCTGCAGCAGACAGGCCTCCACATGATCCAGAGTCGTATTTATTTAAATAACCACTAGTTCTACCATAAACACACACAAACTCTTTTTACACGCTGATACCCTCAAGTGTGAACTCTGATTAGTCCTGAACTAATGCAGTTTATTTAAGGGTTTATTCACATTAATGCATGTTTGGAGGGATACATCAAAACGCTGGCGTGTTGCCTTCTGTAGACAAATCCAACACTGTACTCGGAAGATAATACATAATCCCAATCGAGCACAGGAAATGTTCCCAAAAACTCAAGGGATTATAGGTAGTAAAACACATATGGTGTTTCTCATGTTAGAACAAAATAAAGTCTGGATTGGTTCTGTGTTTATGCTCCATCTATCAAAACTCTGTCCAATTAACAATACACCTGTGAGTCATGTGATTTCTGCCTTTATTTGTGCAGGTAAATTTAACTTTCAGCCCTTCGAAGCCTGTTGAGGTTTTGATCTTGTTTTCTGATTAGGATGAAAATTAAAATAAGTTGAGATGGTTCTCTGTAACGTTTCACGCAAACAATGAATAAGTTATGAAAATGATGAGTTGCTCTTTAATTTTCATCAGATAATTAAGAACTGTTTCAGCGCCTGTATATTCTTTTTTTTAATATTTTGTGAAATATTTAACTATCTATCATTGAAAACTCAACTTCTTTTTTTTATTTCTATAAGTGAAGAGAGCATCATCAGCATTATTTTGTCAGAAAACGGTTGCAGACAGGGATTGAATTTAGTCCTGAACTGAAACAACATTGGATGCAGGTATCCTTTAAGAGCTGTCTGATGTTAGACTTGAATTAATCCTTATCCGGGAATCCAACCTGTTATTTCCTTAAAATCCACAGGTCTGAGATCTGAAGCAGACGGATCAAATCTGTGCGTCGTAGCATCTGTTGCTGTGTGGCTTCTATTGACGGCAGGATAAAAGATTTATATCGCGGGTCGGGATAAAAACACACATTTTAATCGGGATAATTGTAAATATCCTCACATGAGCGACTTGAGTTGCCGTCTAACTCGCTAACGTACGATCAACGTAATGTTGATTTCCTGATTTATTTTGAATTACCACAAGAGGGAGCCCAATCATTGTTTATTTGTTTGTTTTCTCACTTAAAAAAAGACGTTTATCCTGTGTGCGATGTATTAAAAACATTTTTATAATTAGTTTTTCAACAAAATGTTAGATAAAGTGATTGTGGATGTTTTAGTACCATTTTTCAGAGTTTTAAGCATATTTAGATGATGATCAGGATAATATCGCAGTTATTTTAAAATGTTCATCTCGTCCCGCGCGTCGTGGTTTCAGGGTGTCCGTAGTTTCTCTGTGGAGCAGGTCAAACGGGCCGAGGCAGCCGCGGGATTACCCAGCTATGTGGCATGCAGGGACTTTGAAATACCCTGCGTGTATGTGTTTGTGTGTGCACACAGCATAAGCTATTTATAACGACACCAGCAGCGTCATCCTTTCCTCTCTTCAGGGATTTATACACATGCACAAACTTGGACCAAGCAACACACACTCGCAGCAACACAGGCTGATTTTTCGGGCACCAATATATCCTGTATTGAACATAGGATCAATTGTTATTAGTGCTGATTTATTAACAGTTTTTTATGATTCAGAAAAGGGCTGAGCTTTTATGTTTTTATTGTGCCGATTAACAGTCAATCAACTCTCAAACAAACTAATGAAGCTGGTCACTGACTGGCCATATATGCAGCGCTAACATGTCGTCATCATACAAACAGACTGAAGATAAATGAATATATGATATTAAACTCTACTGACCCAAACAGGAGATGATTCCCTTTAGTAACACCTGCTTTTACTCAATAGGAAAAACATTGAATTTGCCTCGAGCGTATCTTTAGCAGCTTCTTATTTCGCTAACCAACCTAAAGCAGGTTAGGAGGCGTAATAAAACCTCTGTTCCTCTGTTCCTGTTAAACCTCTTATTGTGGGACAGTAGTTTCCATCAACATTTCAACTCAAAACACTCAACTCCTTGAAGTGTCCAAGTAAAGCCATGATACATAACGCAGTTAGGATTTGTCTTCAGTGAAAAATTAGTACACGGAGTGAATGCATACAAATACAACATACACTGTGTGTCAATTATGGGAATTAGAGAGACTGTGAAAGGGCAATGGTGTCTCACACACACACACACACACACACACACACACACACATAGAGGAATTAAACAGACCTGGCTTGCCTAACCAGTACCTCACGACCGTAGGTTCCTCTTGTAGTAAGAACATGGTTTGTCACATGATTCTGCAGTTTGTTCAAAAAGCGGCTGACAGTTTCACTTTGCTCTGTTACTATATTGAAGGTTCGATGCAGGTTTGTTGCTTTCACCTGAAGTGTGTGTGTGTGAGTGTGAGTGTGTGCAGGTAAATGTCAAATGAAATGAACAGGTGTACCCTACATGTTGTAATGTTTGTAACAAATGGTTTTGATGCTCCCCAGCCTTCATCTCAGTCTCGTCTGTGTGAGAAGAGAAACACATGTGGTTGGATACTTCCTGTGATTGATGAACCAATCAGTGAAGCAGCAGATTGTTGTATTATCGGTGTGATCACTCTGCACATCAGAGCAGGGTCTTCTGTAAACCGTAAAGACTGTAAGAGACTCACAAAGATCCTTCACACTTTGATACTGAAGGACTGACGGTAAAACCTGGTGTTTAAAATCAGTTTTATAGTTTAGCAGCCAGACAGAAATGTGATTTAAGGATTGAAACACTATAATTATGATAATGTACTGTCCTGCTGGGACTGTTGCCCTGACACTGACTACTGTGAAGGAAAGATGAACTAATTGACACGAGCACAGCTGGTGGGATGAATAAAAAAATAAGGAAGTGTGTTCTTATTTAAGCAGCAGCCATCATCAAAATGTCAGATCAGACTCAGCTGCTTCTCTCTTAACCCTGGAGGACCTGGGACCTCAGTTTGATTCAGATTCAGCCAATCAGACAGCCAATCAGACAGCCTGCAGTCCTACCAGAGGACCAATCGGAGAGTTTCTCAGACAAACAGTCTGACAGTCAAGTCGAGGTCTCCATGCTCTGCCTCCATAACTGCTCCAGCAACAACATGTCGAGCCCTGAAGAAGTTTTGTTTACATGAAACAAGTCAAAAGATATAAAACCATGTTAGAGGCTCAAAATATTGACAACACTGGGTGCAGGTTGTTTTTCACAGTCTTCGACATGGAGACGTCGAATGCAAAGTACTCATCCTTCAAAATGGCCCCCAAACATTTTACGTCCAAGCAAATTATAATTGGCGTCGGGTATCAAACGTCTGTGCTGTTTTTGATACTGACAGCCGGAAACATTAACAAAAACTATTAAGATGATCAAAAACACATCGGTGAATAACTGCTATTTGAACAAAACCCAACCCTGATAGATTAAAGCAAGACGACATGTGGGAGTTTTAACATTAATAAAAAAAAGGCTTCGTTCCATTTTGCTTTACCAGTTCGAAGGCCAGGGCTCACTGGGACATTTAATGGAATTGAGCCATCTTCAGCTACACATGTGCTTTTCCTGTTCAACATGTGTTTGATTTGCTTATTAAAACGGTGTTACAACTTGGAAAAAAATGTCCACATCCCACCTTTTTAAAAAAATGCTACCTCAGAAACGTCTGTAGCTGTCATGAACTGCCCTTAAATCGACCAGAAACCCGCCGTCCAGCCTGTCAGTCACTCAGCGGTGTTCCCACGAAGATACGGAGCAGATTACACTAGATTTAGGACTCTCAGAGGAGATCTCTGTAATGCAGCTGTAGAGCGATCCAGCCAGCCAGCCATTCATCCAGCGATTTGTACGCTGGACTTCAACACGTGCCAGTTGACCAGATCAGACCGGGTTTATCCTTCTGGAGGATGTAGTTGTAACACGTCAGATTTACACGTAGTAACTCCTCCTACGGAGCTAATCTGTAAATACAACAGCTCATTGGTGTCCACACTGCAGCCAGATTCAGTGAATATTAAGTGAAAAAGTAAATTGAATATCACATAATTCAAATTCTGGCTTTGGTGAAGCATGTGGCTGATGAATTTGATTATACTGAAGGGTTAGCGTGTGCTAGTTCTTCCTGCTGTGTTAATACTCTGCTCGCCAGTGTACATAATACTGCGTCAGTGTGTGTGATATGATGTTTGAGCTGGATTTGTCGTCTTTTGTCCAACATGTTTCCCTGCTGGCAGACGTCCGCTCACATCAGGATCGGCAACACTTCGTCAGGTGGAAGATTTAGAGTTGAGAAGCCTAAAGAATGCAGGGAAAACCCAGACTGTAGTTCAGCTATGAGGGAAGGGTTGAGGAGCGTTGCCTCATAGTTTTAACAGGTGTAACTTACCTGTCAGCGTGTAGAAACCTGTGCTGGGCACCACAAAGTGAACATCCCTTCTGCCAGGTGAAAACAATCCATGTCATTTTCAATTTCTGGTGCTTTTTTTATGTCCATGTTGTTCGATTTGAACGCGTAACAATCAGATTTTTCAAAAATATATGGCTGTTAATGAGGACATCGGCTTCTGTCTGCTAAAACCGGACCTTTGAAAATATCCATCGCAACAGTTGCAATCAGTCATTTTTCATATGATGTAACGTCATATGATGCCTGTGGTTCACATCGTTTACTGTTGCACAAACTGATCAAACCAAGAAACTATGTCAAGATATTATTAAGCACCGAAAGTTCTTCATAATATCATAACTGACTGAAAAATGGCTTGTGATCATTTGCACAGTGTCACATAATGCTCGTGTTTGTGTGTGCAGCTATGTTTATGTCGCTAACGTTTTCTCATTGCATTTGTACCTGGTCGGCTTCTTGCTTGTAAGTCATTTGGATAAAAGCCTCGGCTAAATGTAAATATGTGGATGAACAACCCCTCACAGTTCAATTATCATTTCCCGCTCAGTGATTTTAGCATGTATTGCTAATATCTAGCATGTCTGAATGTTTACTCAAGACGCTTTATTATAAATTAGAACAACTGTTGTAATTCTCAGCAGTTTAGTGGATATTTTTGCTGTTTCCTTTCCCCCCTCTTGTATGTGGGGCTCTAGGGATGGGAGTATTGGTTGGTTGGTCCATTAGTCCATTAGGCTCAAAGTTAGCATGTTAACACAGCAACATTGGATGATAAATCCTGAGCTTTTGGTAGAAACACGTCCTTTTTCACTTAGGAGACACTTTACAAGAGACCTGTGTGTTGCAATCTTGTCACATTTTATTTTTCTCTGTGCTGTTTCATCATGTGTAGACGTACATCAAGTGTTGTTTGCGTGGGATGAAAAAACATGTTATTGCTAGTTAAGTTGTAATGAGGACACACACACACACACACTCTCTACATTAAATGAGTCATTAAATCCCTGCAGGCCGTCAGATATACTCTTCTCTTCCTGTTCACACATGGTGACGAGCAGATAGCTGCTGATCAGTCAGTCAACCAGGCAGCCAGCAGCCAGCAGCGCTGACAGCAGAGCAGGGCCGTTGTCCGGTGTCACTATTCCACGGCACGGCAATAACCTCCAATCATGAATACCGCCAGAGCGCAGGAACGCCGTGACACAGACAGGACGCAGCTCTTTTATACACGAGTGTGAAGAAATAAGACGCTGTTGGCAGACTCGACTCTGGCATGATGCATGTTGCGTGTTCTGCATCCAGATACTGCAGCAGGACTCGACAGTGAAGCGTCAGATGTGGTTTCTGATACGCAGGCGAGCAGCTGTACAGTACAGACAGTGAAAAAAATCAGTTTGTTTTTTTAATCTTTTTGCTGACACATCACAAGTATTACAAGCAGCTGGAATCATGTTCAGTATGTATAACTGCAGTTATTTTCTACACATTATACCCCAGACATGTATTATTTGGCTACATGCTGAAGATACATTATCGTAAAATCTTATTTACTCATCTGTGAGCCATATTATTTTAATTATTAATTAATTGATTAGTTGTTTGGTTCATAAAATGGTGAAAAATGTCCGTCAGTGTTCCCCAAAGTCCAAGATGTTGTCTTCAAATGTCTCGTTTTGTCTCTAACAGTCCACAACTCAAAGATATATAGTTTACTATCACAGAAACAACAACATATTCACATTGGATGAACTGCAACCAGAGAATTTCGCCTTTTGAATTTTCTTTTCTTGTATCGGTGCTTCTCTCTACATATATTTTAGTTGTTAATGCACCACAACACAGAAAGCAAATTCCTTGCAAACTGTGCTAGTTGCTTATAAACCTGACTGTCATTCTGACAATCTGATAAAACCTGCTATTCTGGTCCGACTGGTATCTTTCTAGAAAAGAAAATGATTCAGTTTTTATTTTGTAGTTTATCCACTACGGTATTAACATAATTACCTACAGTTATCTAAATTAATTAACTCTTAAGTGGGTTTTTTTTTTCCGTATGGCTATGCAAGAAACAGAATCGTTGACAGGATGTAAGTAGACACTATTTTTACTGGAAGTTAATTCGGGATGCTTTTTAAATGTGATGCTGACATGACAAACTTGAGCAGAGTATTTACAGATTTGTGTGTGTGTGTGTGTGTGTGTGTGTGTGTGTGTGTGTGTGTGTGTGTGTGTGTGTGTGTGTGTGTGTGTGTGTGTGTGTGTGTGTGTGTGTGTGTGTGTGTGTGTGTGTGTGTGTGTGTGTGTGTGTGTGTGTGTGTGTGTGTGTGTGTGTGTGTGTGTGTGTGTGTGTGTGTGTGTGTGTGAGAGAGAGAGAGAGAAAGAGGCTGTACATGGACAGAAAGCAGAGGAGAGTTTGTCGATGGAGGTGTGTGTCGGTGCAGAGCCTGGACTCCTGCCACCATATCTGGGAGAGGCGGCTTGCTGCTACTAGCAAATAGAAAGTGTGTTTTTATCAGTCAGCATGTGAACATATTCCTGCAGGAGAGAGTGTGTGTGTGTGTGTGTGTGTCAGCTACAGATTCCAGCTGCCTATTTTCAGCTCTGTCACTAGAGGTCTAAATGGAAATCGGGGGAAGGAGAGACGGTGGGGACGACAGTATTCAGTAACTTCCTGTATGGATCATCCAGTCGAACCAGTAGCTCATCAACACAAAACATCATTGATTTTACTGTCAAATAACCTTATTAGTTGACAATAAGTGTTGGGTAATTGAATAGACAGAAGATCGTTTTCACAGTTGTGATAATCGATTATTCGTTTAAGTAATTAATAAAAACAAAAATGTTAAAACACTTCAGTTCCAGTGTCTGAAATGTGCAGATTTCTAAACTGAATATCTTTATTCATATATTTTTAACTGCTGGACGGACAAAAATAAGACGTTTAAAGACGTTGATTCAAGCGTTTAAAACATATTATGGCATTTTTGACTTTTTTATTTTATTTTTATTTTTACATTATTTAGATATTTGACTAAACGATTAATGATGAAAATAATCATTCAATTAATTTATGTCTGCTGTGTCACGAAATCCTGCCATAAAGTTTTATTTTATTTTATATATTTATAAATCAAGACCATATTGTTTATAAATTACAGTAAAGGCATATTCTCGAATAAGATACTATATTCCTTAAAGTACTTGTGTGCTCCTCATGTTTGCTTGCAAGTATCTACACAGTTTTGTTGTAGATACTTTACGTGCCAATCTATACCTGATATAGTGCTGATGATGATCAATTAATCATCTCCATTTCGTACTTGAATCATGACTATTTGAGTTGAGGCTTTATAGTTTGATGAATATATTGTCATCTTGTTCTGTAGCTTGATAACTAAGGAGGTGGATGATGTGTTTGTAGAAGTAACTTTGCTAAAAAGTCATCTGGTTCAAACTTATCAGCACCATGTCAGGATTTAGCGTAGCGGTGATTTCTCAACGTTAAACTCGCAGAGGCAGACGATGTCGACAGCAGCATCCTCCTTTCTGTCTGAGGAAGTGTTGAAAAGCTGAAGACACCCAGCGAGTTGCATCACTAGGCAGAAGAAGAAGAAGCCGGGTCACCTGTCTGCCCGAGTTTGTTGTGATCGACATGATCGTCTTACTTCTTTGTTATGTTGGCTTTGTGACAACAACAATGTTCTTGCGAGGCTGGATAATGATCTGCTGTATTGGTATGTTAATCTTCTTTAATGTTCCCATGCCTGAAAACCACGTTTTAGCAGCTAATCGCATACGTTGAGTGTAACTCTGTGCTTACATCATATCTGAACAAGTTATGAGACCTGTCTGTAGCTCAGCATGTTTAGGTTTCAAATTCAACCACAACCACAATCAAACATGCACATTTCCAACAGATTGAAATTAGGTGGAAAAAAACCCAAAGAAACCATGTTTTCTCATAGTATATAAACTGTACTACACCAGTATTTCCCTACAGTTTTTGTCAGCTGTTTTGTTGTTTGCGTCATGCTATTTGTAACATTGTTAATCAGTTTTTTAGCTAACATACAAAGCCAAAAACAATAAAAATGTAAAAGTTTTAATTTTAAATAATTTAAGATTTTCAAACTATATATTACAAACGGTTTTTTCAGATTTGTTTGATTTTTTTTAACATATCTTTTGGTGTTTCAGTTTCATCTAATCATTGGAAAGAGTGGAAAATGAGACTGAGCTGTGATATAAACTGGTTTTAGATTTAAGTTCAGACTTATCAACAGGTGGATAAGAAACAAATCTGTGCAGGACTTCATGTGGAAAAACAGGATGCAGAAGACCTTCATGATCTGTAATGATTAACATGATTGTTACTGATCCAAACAAGTTTTTTCTGCTATTAATATATGATTGAATATCAGTCAGAAGTCTTATGAATGTGTTGATTTTATAGCACAAGGAAAAACTTTTATTTTACTTAAATTTTAAGTCCTTAAGTCCTGAGAGAGAAATCATCGCACGTCATGCTCTGAGGTGTTTTTAGTTGCAGTTAAACTTTCCATGTTCTTGATAAATATACAGGCTCAGTTTATCTGTCAGCTGACTGCTATTATCTGTTTATTAACACGTGTGTGTGTGTGTGTGTGTGTGTGCATGCGTGTGTGGGCACAAACTGGTGTCATGTGTCGACCTGCTGACTGGTTAAGTGGTTGCCGTGCCTGTTGGCTTGATAGCTAATGGTTTGCACTGTTTTTAGAGACGGAGGGCGAATTAAAATCCAAACACAATTATATGGTCTTCGTTTAGCTGACACTAACGAGGGAGGAGAGATGGGGAGAAAGGAGGGATGGAGGAGGACAAGTAGGAGATAAAGGGATGCAGTGTTTACCCAGAGAAACGTTGGGTTGGTGGATGGAGGCGGAGAAGATTCCAAAGTTTCTCTCACCAGCATTTGAACGCACCACACCAGCAGACCATTAAAATGAATGGACTTTGCCATGCCAGCGTAATGTAATTTAAACAACATTTTGATTTTCATACAAACCAAAAGCTAATGGCAGGAAACACGCGCTTGTTGTTACATAACTGTTAATGGTGATGGAGATTAATCACTAATGGATGTAGTAGGATGAACAGAGAGGCAAAAAAACAAAGATGGATTAGAGCAAAGACGAGTAAATATGTGAGAAAAGAAGCCACGTACCTTTATGATAACGTAATAGGAACTGTGCAGCGGATACATGTATGTTAATATGACACGTTTACATGCTTCCCTTTCTGTTCTCTGTCTGTTATGAACATGGATGCTTTAAGTGCACCACATCCCTCTTAACAGGTTGGAAACGAACCTCTGGCTTTAAATAAAATGAAGGTCAACAGTAAAGTTTTACCCAAGCTGTCTATTGTAAACATGCATATGAACGTTCTGCTTCAACTTTGACCGAGTTGTGTGCAGTGAGGGATTATTGGGACATTTAAAGTGTGCTCACTTTGAGTTTAGCATTTAAAAAAACGGGTCAATTGGTCTGTTGGCTCAGTTACAAGTCACCTGACTTACTTTAACCAAGCAGCGTAGGAAGCTGACAGGCTGCTGCTGGATGATGTTACCTGCAAAGTTAATTTTTTTTACCAGCTTTCTAAGTCTGGCAAATGAGGAAATGAAGCAACTGTGATTCAGCATAACCTCCCAGTTTGTTTGTTTGTTTGTTTGTGGCTATGAAAGTGACTTCCTGAGTTTTTCCAAAAAAGGTTGTAGGGGTTAATATTAATATAATAATGTGTTTGGAGAACAGACAGAAAGGTACTGGGGACTCCTCTGAAGGCCTCGTAGTAAACCTTTTATTCACATTTTATCAGCCACTGTCAGTATTTCAGAGGACCATGCTGGTGTTTTTCACTTATCTGTTGTACAGCTTTACCGCTGCGTTATCGTTTCATTGCTGTCGTCAGCTGATTATTACTGATTATCGGTTACGCTGTGAAACGAGCACAAGTCAACATGTCGACTGGTTTAATAGAGATGAGGTGTGTGTGATGTTTCAGAGACGATGGACAACTTGCACTGAACGGAGACACAGGTTGATGACGTCATGTTTTCTCTCTCTGTGTGTGTGTGTGTGTGTGTGTGTGTGTGAGATACACTGGGTATAAGTGTGAGCCATATGTGAGGTATGTGACGCATAGTGTGTGTGTGTGTGTGTTGTTGCTGGGTGAAAAGCTCTATAGTTAGGTCCCTCCCTCCCTATCTCCAGGTTACCATGGGGACAGGAGGTAACTGTCTGTGCGTGCGTGCGTGTGCGTGCGATGTGGAGTGTTTGGGTGTGTGTCTGTATGGTAGCTATCATGAGCTGTGAATCGGTAGCTTTTCATAGCACAGTGCAGGCAGATAAACAGAGAAGTCTCTTTCTCTCTCTCTTTCTGTTTATCTTTCTTGTTTTGCTTTTTCCCTCCTTCAGTCCCTCCTTCATCTCTCCAGCACTCTCTCTCTCTCTGTCTCTGTCTCTGTCTCTCTCTCTCTCTCTCTGTCTCGCTCTCTCTCTGTCTCTCTCTCTCTGTCTCTGTCTCTCTCTGTCTCTGTCTCTCTCTCTCTGTCTCTCTCTCTCTCTCTCTCTCTCTGTGTCTCTCTCTGTGTCTCTCTCTCTCTCTCTCTCTCTCTCTGTGTCTCTCTCTTTCTCTCTGTGTCTCTCTCTCTGTCTCTCTCTCTCACTGGTAGATCGACAGTGGTTTTCAGTCATGATGGAAAGCTAAGAGCTGATGAATGAAACTCCTGGAAGGACAGACTCAGGCATCCAGATCAGATCGCTTATCCTGTGTGTGTGTGTGTGATGTGATGTAATGTAATGTTATACCTTATTGCATCTGTGTGTGTTATTGCATTAGGTTTATTTTTGTATGTTTGTGTTTGTACATTAGCCTTTAATCCGTGTATATCTGTATACATGCTTTTTTTATATCAGTTGTGTGTGCGCGTGTGTGTGTGTGTGTGTGTGTGTGTGTGTTCAGTTTCCTGTCCTGGTGTGTGTTTATCCTTTACTTCCTTCAGTCTGTGTTTATATAATTGACTTCCACATGTGTTTGCTGGATGATTTTGTAGTTGGTGGTGTATACTTTTTCTTCATCGACCACAAATATTAAAGATGTGTTTTGACAGGATGACTGAAGGATAACTTTAAAGAAGGAGACACAGATTTAATCGTTCAGAAACTTTTACCAGAGTCTAGAAAAGTAAACTTTTTAAACACGGTATCATCACAGTGTAAAGTCTATGGAGCAGTTGTACATGTTTAAGAATAGAAACACTAATAAACTAATGTGTTGAGGATGCAAACCAGAGGGAAACTGTTTTGGCCTGTGTGCTCAGTGATAGATCTATATGTAGGTTTGGTCCAGACTGAAATAACAGCAAATTCATGTTTCCCAGAGGATGAATCCTACAAACGTCTGTCGACTCTAAACTTTGTCTTTGAGAATATCACTAGATAAAACATGAGTATGATGTATAGGAATTTCATTATGATGCAGATGGATGTTTACTGTCATTCTGTTTTACATTTTGTTGCTGTCATTGTCCTTCATGAAAGAATATAAGGGACTTGTCCATGTCCTCTGTTTTACGGTCCTCACCTGCTCCGTGTTCTGTGTCAGTTCTACCTGCAGGACACTAAAAGCAGCAACGGGACGTTCATCAACAGCCAGAGGTTGAGTCGTGGCTCGGAGGAGAGTCCGCCCTGTGAGGTCCTCTCTGGAGACATCATCCAGTTCGGCGTTGACGTCACTGAGAACACTCGTAAAGGTACATGTGTCTACATATTATATTTACACAAAGCTACGAGTACTACAAGTCAAGTACAAACACTTTTTATACGAGAGACATTGTGTAGTATGTTGATGCAGAATAGAGTTATGGTGAAGTAGAGCAGATAATGCACAAATACAGCCTTGAAATAATTACACTTGACTAACCCTGAAGGGTATCTTAGGGCTCATTTTGTTAAGGTCATAGACTACAAATCGTATACATGCACAGTGCAGAGCAGATATCGAGGTCAAATTTTCAGCTCCACTGATAGCACTTTTATACTGGAAACCCAGCACTCAGTTCAACCTGCATGAGGCTACCGTCGCAGGTTATCTGTGAACATCACTAAACCACAGAGTTATATAGGATTACATTACATAAAATAAGCACCAGATTCGTGAACAAGATTATATGTTATATATTAACTGTCATTTTAAAACAAAACCACCCCAATAACAAGATGCGTTTGTAGCTGTGGCACGAGGAAACTAGTCTGAGATTGAAGGCGGTGGACGGATGTAGTTCAGGTGGTAGACAGTGTCGGCCATTATCGATGGATCAGAGCTCAAACCCCTAAAAAGTGTCGTCTGTCTGTCTGTCTGTGTCTGTGTCTGTGTGTGTGTTGGGAAAAATATAAGTCCCTGTGGATAAAACAAATAAATGTAAAATGAACATGAAAACATGAAACTTTGGGCACACAGTTAATCCCTTTGTGTTTCTGTCAAATATCGTCATCACTGGAATAATCGTGAAATAATAGTGATGATAATAATGTGCAGGACTGATCTACTCATTGCACACATTCGCCGATGATGCAGAACTTTATGTTGACAATGTTCTCCAACTGTTTGTGTCTCCAGTCACCCATGGCTGCATCGTATCAACAATCAAACTCTTCCTACCTGATGGGATGGAGACACGCCGACGGAGCGAGTAAGCATTCTCATTGGTCAACATTGATCCTTGAAAACACACGTATGAAAACCTGGTTCGATGGCTACGATAAGACAGACTGAGATTTGTTACTGCAACATTATCATTGGACATAATGAATCAGTTATTCATAGCTGATGGTTCTCAGATTATTGTAAGTGATGCTGTTACTGACTGGTTGCTTTTACACACACACACACATACACACACACACACACCAAATTTCTGCTTGCGTAGTGATATGATTATTCCGCCTAGTTGTTGATGAAGACAGCTGCTCTGCTAACAAGCTGTGAGTGAAATGGTGCATCTCGGTATTTTTGATCTTTTTGACAACCTTTGTTTTTGCTCAAGTGGTCATTTGATGTTTACACACATTCATGCTAAGGGTTGGAAAAGAAATCATATTGTATTGATTAAATATAGTAGCACAAACATTTGTGTGTATGTGTACAGTTAAATGGTTTTTGCAGACCAGCAGCTGACCCAGCACGAAACATCCTACTGTACTACCTACAGAGGAGTCCCACCTCTGTGTATGTGCATGATCGTCCACTGTAGATACCATGTGGATCTGAGTGTGTTTGTTTGTGTGTGTAATGCCAGGACACAGTGACATGGTGGGCAGAGCCATCTGCTGCCCTGCTGTCCAGGTTTCTGTCTGGAAATCACAGACGAGCGTTCTGACCTGAAGTCTGCTGGTTCTGCTCCGCTCCTGCTGTGTTTGTTGTCACATGAAAAGTCGATTGCAAAATCTCAAAGGCCATTTACATGTTTACCTGAAGTTCATCATGCAAGTTAATTCTGTAATAAAAATATCTGGTTTAAAACTAAATCAAATCTTGCTCTAAAGACAGTAGCTCTAAACCACATCTTCATAAGTTTACATACCAGCGATGCCTTCCACCAATTACAGATTAAATTGGGACAGCTCCACCTATCATTGTAATTAAGTCTATGCAGCTCTGTCACAATTAAATACAGCTGGGAAGAGAGTGAAGCTAAACCAGAATTATTATTAGCTGAACAATGTGTCTGCTTCGCGGTGTTAGCGTTAGCCATTTGGAAGTCTGCTAAAATGCAGCTTGATTTAAAAGTTGCACACAGTTGGCTTTTAAATAGCTGTAGTCTGAGCTCACTGAAGACAATTCCTTTAGATTTATGTAAATTAGGTGGTACCAGAATAGGAAAATAAAAAAAAAAGAAGAAAACCAACATGCAAACTCAAACAAGCATGTTTACAATCTAATGTAAAACACCTGCTGTGACATCACTGACTGGGGCGTGGCCAGACATTTTTTTAAAAAGTGTAACCACAGCTTTCTGTTTCTGCGTGGCTAAGTGTGAAGTAATTCTCTTACACTATTACTCACACACACAGAGAGGAGAGCAAGACAAAAACACACAAAGCATAGTCCTTCTATCATGTGTAGGTATGACTGAAATAATGCAGTTAGACCTGTAGGTGTAACATCGCCAAAGTGTCCCAGGTTGAACCACCATTCATTGTTTATCTCCAGTCGCTGTATTGTTGGTTACAAAAGTCCTTTGTTTCTCTTATCAGTCTGTTAACACCTGCTGTATTTCCGTGGTCAGGTGATGTGAGTGGGGCTTTTGAAAATGTGTGAGACTTGGAGAAATTATAGGTTAATTATAGAATTATAAGTTAGTTATCCAACACACCTTTAGTCAATCACAGACCGTAAACGTAGTGAAGGACCATAGCGGCAGTTCATTTCCTCACAGCGAGTGCCAGGAGAGGTGGAGCTACAGAAACTTACACAAGTTCAAGGAAGGAAAATCTGCTGGTTTTGCTCAGAGGAGGGGAGGAGCAAAGAGTAGAAAGAAAGAAAGAAAGTTTGTGTTATGGGATGACTTCACTCACGTTGTGGAAAAGTAGAGAGGAATCAGCTGCTCAGAAAATGTAAGTAAGAGGGAAGGATCTATTTTCTCACGGGAGCAGCTGAGTCAGGCTGAGATAGAGGCTGAACTGTGAACTTTGTCCTTCTGGCAGATCACAAGCTGACACACACACACACACACACAGAGACACACGCGGGAAGAAGACTTGACAGGTAACGTGTCTGCTGTCCAGAACTTGAACCAGACGGTCCTCATCAGGCCGGTTATTGAACTTTACAGCTAATTACTACAACAACCTTAAATGTATGTAAGAACACTATGTGAAGATTTATCAGTTAATATCGGTTTAAAGGGCACTGCGCCATAAAATAAAGATGGATGTCTGAAGTGGTAGACGGTTGGTAGAGGCTGATTTATTGTTGTATGGTCAGATGACTGTTGGGTTTGTCCTATGATATCTATATATGCAAAACAACAGAAGAGCATTCGCTTTTAGAACAGTGTTCGATCGATAATCTCTGACTTTATCAGCTTCTGTCAGCAAACTGTAAGAGTGTCGTCCAGAGGCTTCATGTTGTCCTTCTGTAAACATCTGGAGCAAGAAGGGAGGTCGTCCAGGACAGGTCCAAGTGTCCTCCAGGACTAGGTAGCATATTAATGTCAACTAACCAGTTTCAGGCAGGTGTTGGACTGAGAGGCCTCACTCTGATGCTAACATGCTGCAGGTATATGAAAACATATCTGCATTAGCCTCAATACTGATCCTTAGTTGGCTGGGGACATTTTCCCTGAGAAATATTTAAATGTCTGAACACAAGCAGTCGCACAACAACCGTGAAGGTTTGAATGTAGTTTTATTTTTGATACTCTGCGCTACCAACATATCATATTTTGGTCATTCGTTTGAAGCTGAGCCGACAGGTTGAAATGTGCTTCAGGGACACGTCTGCGCTGTGATTGTAAAACCTATTGAGTGGTAGAAATATCGGAGCAGGGTACGGATGGAAACTACTGCCAGTGTTTTCCATCGTCAGTGTCTGCTGGGCTGCATGCAAAGCACACATCTAAATCTGATGTGGATGACTGCTTCCTGCAGACCGGCTGCACTTTGTGTGTGTTGTTGCTGTGAATTTAGGTCATGTAATGCTGTGGATTTTCTCCATCTTTTTTAAAACGTGTGTCTGATGAGTTGTGTTGTAAAACACCTGCTGCTGTAGAGTCTCCTGTACCACGTCACCTACGCCTGCCTCCATCTTTGTCTTTTTTTTGATCACACACCAAAACTTTTATTACGTTCCTAAAAAAGTGAATTGTTGTTCGTAAAATGAAAGTCGTCATTTTCTAATCCAAACTTCTTTATCAGAGATGTAATATATGATGTTATTTGTTCTTTTAAACCACCAAGAAGGGAAAAATGTGTATTTTGCTTTAAAATTTATAAAAAAACAAAACAAAAAAAGGATTAATATTAAATTGCAGCTGAATCAAATTGTTTTGAGCGTATTTTATCGTTACCAATCATTTTAGTATCAGAGCATAGATACAAAATCCATTTATACATGGATACACATTGAACAGCTTCACAATGAAGATCGAAAATATTAATAATATTCTGACAGGAAGTATTTCAACAGCAGTTTTACACACATGAGCATGAGCTGACCACAGCTAATGAGTAGAGGGCAGCTTTGATGATGGCGAGTAGTAATAAATAAGACAACATTATGCACAGTGACTGCCATGCTGATGGAAGTTAAAGTGTGACGGACAGCTGTGGCTGATTTAATGTCGTTGAAACCGCACAGTAAAACCGAGTCATTGCAAAGAAGTCAATAGAAAAAATTAATTTTGTTAAATTGCAGGAATTTGTTAGTTTAAATAGTCTCTAGAAAAATGCCACTAAAAATCAAATGTTGTGCCATTTATTTATTAATTTACTGTGTTAAATGTAGCTTGAAATTATCTTCTGTCACAGCTCACAGAGACTTATTAAAAAGACATCAAACACTGAGCTGCATGAGTCCAAATATTCAGGAGGATTGTTTGTATTTGTTCCTGTGGTGTCAGGTGATCAACAGACAGCGGAGCTCAATATGAACGCAGCTCTGATATAAAAAATACTCAACTCAGCACAATGAAATCTGGATAAAACAGAAGGTCTCTGGTGTTTACAGTGATGGAAGTTGTTTGTCACAGTAAACAACAGCAGCAGCAGCAGAGATCCTGACCTGCAGACAACCTGCTAAATGTTCACAAGTCCTTCATATTATTATCTTAAATGTCCATTTCACCTACTTAAGCTTTGGCTTTAAGTACAAAACAGCAATTACTAATAAAAGTGCTGTTCCTTCTGCAACCTTTTATACTCTGAATTAATATGTCGGGGTTTATTTTCTGTGTCCTTCGTGCAGGTCGTGTTATTTCCTCATAGTTATCTCTCCTCACCTCTACTCCTGGTTGGTAGTTACACATTGACAGACTCCAGTTATAGTTTGTCCAGAGTCAAGTTTACCTTCATTCCTGAACTCTGCCTGTTTCCAGATACACTTTGACGTTTGCGGTAAAGCTACACGTTGCGACTAAAACTGAGGGTTTGTAGCCAACCATACTGCCAGGTCTACACATGATCAGCAGCAGACTGACTTTAAACTCTGTTAAACTTAAAAATACTTTTAAAATCACTCTTTGAGTCACTGTCGCTTTGTTGTTATGAATGATTTTATTGACAGTTAGTAATTTTTGTGGTTGTTGACTCTCCTGCAGTGAGTGTTTTTTAGGCTCTAATTAATGCTGATATTGGTACTGGAATTCAAATAATCTGTTAATCAATTGACTAAAAGATCAGATTAAGTGAATGTTTGATTAAAAAGTCCTCCGAGGTTTGATTTTTCTTACGTGCTGCTGAGATGAAGCTTGATGAAAAACGGTGTCACAAGACCTTTTTTGTCTCAAGAACATTTTTTTTCCCCTTCTGTCGCCGTGGTTACTCCATGTGTCTTCCCTCTCTGCTGTTTCCATGGTGACAAACAGTTTTCTCCTCTCTTTCTTATTTCAGTGTCATCCAGGCTCCGTTACCACTACCTGTAGACAAGGTAAGAACACAAATGTGCCTTTTCCTGCCTCCTTGTCCTGTCCCATGTGTGAGTCGTGTTTTGGTCTCAGATTTACATCTTTGACAGAGCTCAGTGTTTCTGTGTGTGTCTCTGTGTTTAACTGCAATTACAACTTATGTGTGTAATATTTAACACACACACACACACACACACACACACACACACACACACACACACACAGAGTGGGGTGGTCAGCTGATAGAGGAATGCAGGGATTGCTGCCAGTTTCTGCTGCCGCACTACAGACGTCTTTCATGTGGATCATGGCAAAGTTTTGTTTTTTTCCTCCCACTGTGCACTTCCAGTTATTTGTTCCTTTGTGTGTCTGCAAAAATATTTAAATGTTTGTTCACTAAAGTTAAAAACAGTGACACTGTCAGATTTCAGTCATTTATGGATTATGATACTGCAGGATCAGGAGACGCCTTAATATATCATCATATATCATGATAGACCGTACCGAACCTTTTTCTTTTCTTTTTTTATAGGAGCTGCAGTTTTGATAACACAACATTAGTACAAATGTTCACCCACACAGACGTTTTTATTTGGTCTAATCCTGACTCTCCTATTAGCTCTGATGCTACTGTTAAAGGTTCCCATTGGACCACCGCTAGTGCAGGATAGCTGGTTAGCCTGCTAACCTCAGTAGATATCTCTCCAAATACTCATACACCTTAATATATACCACATCATACTTAGACCTGCTCAGTCCTTCCAATGGACTATTGTTCTATATCAGACCGTACGGTACAGGCGTGAGCTCCGTACTGTGCTGTACCGTACACCACGATGTTAGCTTCATCTACAGCCTCGCCCAGTAACAGGCCTCAGTGTAGCCTGTCTGAGGAATGTAGACTGGAGGTGTGTGTGTGTGTGTGTGTGTGTGTGTGTGTGTGTGTATGTCTCTGTGTGTGTCTGTGTGTGTGTGTGTGTGTGTGTGTGTGGTGATTAAATTTGAACTACTTCTCTAACATAATTAAGTGTCCTAAAGCAAGATCCCTATGCCTCCCAGGTCTCAAGACACACACACACACACACACACACACTTGACTTGATGTTCTACATGCAGAAAGAATGTGCAGGTTTTTAGACGCGTCAGCAGTTTCACCACATTGTTCAGGTGACTGAAGTGAAGTCTGTGTTACGTAAAGAGCTGCAGTCAGTACACAGTATTGTATCTCCTTTTTGTTTAAATGATACACAGCCCCAAATGCAAATAAAAGTTTGTGATTTCAGTGTTCAGTGTTAAGTTAAATTGTGACGACAACATAAATGGAAAAAAACGATAACTGATGAACAAAGACGACACACACTGACTGGCTGCTCGATAACAGGCTCTAAACACTGTTAAACGAAGCCTACCGGTTACACTTATCGCCGTCGGACCCGTCACCTGCTCGGCAGGATTCCTCTGCTCTGAGGTTCGTGAGGTTCTGTGCCTCAGGGCGATGCGCCCTGCGCTTTGACTCACAGGTGTTTCTGTAGCATGTGGTTCAACATACTGTCATTGCACTTACAAATAGTTGTTTTAAGAGTGAGTGCTGCAAAAGTTACAGCAAAGTAAACTAACGTCAATATTGTATACGGATATTTTATTAGTATTGGAGCTGCAGTAGAATCAATGTAGAGGGTCTATTTTCTCTGTTAATAAAAAGATCCCAGTGTCACACCAACACAACACAGAAGCCCACCAGTTATATTTTTAAACAGAAGGCCTAAATGTGTGTGTGTGTGTACACATGTACAGCGTGTGCTTTTTACCTTTTGTGTTGTTTTTTTTTCTCCATCTGTTTGTCTTCCTTTAATTCAAACACAAGACTTATTGAACTCTATACAACCGTCCATATGTTACCATGGTATGTGTGTGTTTTCTAGGTTGCAGCCAACACTCCCAGTATGTATTCTCAGGAACTGTTCCAGCTCTCCCAGTATCTACAGGTAACACACTGACACCTAGTGGCCATTAGGTGAAACTACACTACAAAAAATGAGGGAAAACAACACACAAAAATATAAAAACAGTCAGATACATCACAACTACCTCTGTGATGTAGAAATTACTTTAAAAATAAGTGTCAGGTAATATTTCCTTTGTTCCCCACGCAGACAAAATGATGTAACCTGATCTTTAGAGACGTTGGTGGTCGCTAATTGACCTGCGATTAATTAATTTGTTTCAGTTTATGAAATGATTAAGTTAATAGAAAATTAAAGGTTTACAAAACTTTCCCCGATAGAAGAACATCTGAGATCTTGTTCTCCTCACTGTAAATGATCCTGATGCTTTTGTTCCTTCTGATTATTTGTTCTTATTTGAGTCTTGGTCGCTCCCTCTCTCTCTCTCTCTCTGCCAGGAGGCCTTACACAGAGAGCAGATGTTGGAGCAGAAGCTAGCCACTCTGCAGCGTCTGTTAGCCACGACTCAGGAGGCCTCAGAGAGCAGCTGGCAGGTAGGAAACACAAGAGAAATGTCGTCATACGTCGTCTGAAGTGTTGATGGTTTTTCTCTCTTTCACTTCAGTTTGTCTCTTTAATGACAGTTATGTGTGTGATTTGAAAAAAAAAAGCAAACAAATACACATCAGGCCAGTTAATGTTCTTTTGATCATGTACACATATATAATGAACCATTATGTCCAACACTGCTGTAAACTGTATGCATTTCTCTCCATCAGGCTCTGATTGATGAAGACCGTTTGCTCTCCAGACTGGAGGTGATGGGCAGTCAGCTGCAGGCTTACTCAAAGGTAAAACACGTCATGATAGAAAAGATAAATGGACTGAAATTAGATCCCAGTTTTCATCCACTTGTCCTCGCCTCTATTGTCGCAGTCTCAGACGGAGGAGGGGATTCGTAAGGAGCTCTTGGCTCTCCAGGAGGACAAACACAACTACGAGACGACGGCGAAGGAGTCTCTGAGGAGAGTCCTGCAGGAGAAGATCGAGGTGGTCAGGAAGCTGTCAGAGGTGGAGGTAGGACATCACACATACTTCATAATGAGTATTTGTAATTTTGAGACATAGGGCTGGCGAAACGTAAAACTTTTTTTTTCCCACCGCAGCGCTCACTCAGTAACACGGAGGATGAGTGCACCCATCTGAAGGAGATGTCAGAGAGGGGCCAGGACGAGCTGAGGGAGCTCGCCAACAAGTACAACGCTGCCGTCAACGAGATCAAAGAGCTCACTGACAAGATTAAGGTACACGTTTGCTGCAACAATACTGAAAAAATAGTGAATTTTGCAGATTGTTTGAAACTAAATAATAAATGAATAACCGCTCTCCTCCTCCTGTCCTGTTCCAGATGGCGGAGGGCCGGCAAGAGGAGCTGACTCAGCGGGGAGCGACGGAGAAGAAAGAGTTGGAGCTGCGGATCGAGGAGATGGAGGAGAAGGAGCAGGTTCTTCAGGCTCGCATCGAGGCTCTGCAGGCCGACAACGACTTCACCAATGAGAGGCTTGCCGCCCTGCAGGGTACACACTCGCTTACACACACACACACACACACACACACACACACACACACACATCCTTGTATGTATTTCTACCTTTGTGCTAAATGCCTAAACTGAACCTAAACCCAATTCTAACATTGAAAAAATCCAATATGATCTCAGCTGATTGGTTAAAAATTTGCTCTGGTCCTCACTATGTAGCAAGTAGTGTACACACACACACACACACACACACACAGGCCTGCCCTCACTTTTAACAAGCTAACATACTGCACCCTGCAAAGCCAATCACTTCCTGGTTAACACAAGTTACCATAGCAACCAGTGTAAGGGTTCAAATAGGTCATTGACCAATCTGGTGGCTCGGCTGGGACTTCTGTCAGTGAACGCTTCTGCTGGGACGTCTGTTAGTCAACGCTTCTCTCTGCTGTTGTTGTTGTTGTTGTTGTTTACAGTGCGGTTAGAGCAGCTACAAGAGAAAAGCATTAAAGAAAACAACAGTCTGGGTGAGTTCACATGTCTCTGGTCTGCTCTGGGACATACGTCCCCGCCGCTTACTTCACTTCCTTCCCTTCCATTAATGATGCATGACTTCCTGCATGATGACCACATCATTTCCTGTTGCTCGCTGCCCTCTTCACTCTCTGTGTTCATCGGTGTTTCTGTCCGTCACGTCTGGCTTTTCTTCTTCTGTGGTCTTGTTTATGGCAGATTGAGGTCCGGCTCTCAGGTGTCCTCTGACAGTTTGAGGGGTGATGTTGATTCACCCTCAGTTGAGAGATTTTACTGATTTAAGAAAAAACAAGAATTGAATTGTTTACATCAGCTATCAGTATGTCAGTTTAGTTAACTTTAGTTTACTTTAGATTAGTTTATTAGGATCTCCGTTTGCTGCAGCATTGCAGCAGCTCTTCTTCCTGGGGACCACAAACCAGACTTTACATAGTGAGAATGCAACCATTACAACTTACATAATAACAAATAAGATTAAACAATAAACAGAGAACTTCAACACAGTCACGCTGGCATTACAACATGACAACAAAGTCATCAGTTCACCTAAATAGATGTTCAAATGATATGAAATAACAATCTTTCAGTTTAGAAATATGATTAAAAAAACTTTATTTATATGTTTATAAGACTTTTGTCTTTTCATGGGTGCAAGAGCTGCTTTTTAACATTTTGGTGTAATTTATTATCACACTGCATCCTATCCAATCTCTCTTCTGCTCTCTGTGTCGGGGCTCCATCCGCGCACACATATATACATACACACACAAACACACACACGTATGTCTAAATTTTAAAATTGTCCTAACTACCTATTCCTATTTGAATAAAATGTACGTAATGTGCATAATTCTTCAATAGGTGTTGACTTTGAAATACAGTATCTTGCAGTAGCATCACTAGCTGTAATTAAATTAAAATCTTAGGTCATCCTGTGTAATGACACTGCATACAGGTGTGTTATTGAGGGATACCTGGCTGTGCCATGACTGTATTAAAACAACATCCCATTCATTCCAATGAAATACTCGTCGGGTGCATATAAGCTGAAAATGTGCACGTTTTTGGCTTCGTAGTGCATGAGGATTAAAATCATTACCTGGTGGGGGCTTGTTGACATTTTAATTTCACAGTTTTAGTGTTAAGGACGGACTGACTGTATAAGCCCAAGCGTTTCCTTTAATTTCAACTACGGCCACTATACCAAAAATAATAATAATAAAAAAAACAAGAATCTGTGCCAGGCTGTACGAGGCTTCAAACGTGACTTCTGAACGGCGGGATTGTGTCTGTAACCGCTGCGTGTGGCTGTTTCAGAGGAAACGGGTCGTCTCAGGAACACGGTGGCACACTGTCGGTACTGAACAGGGCTTGTTGGGCTTTCTGGATAATCTGTGTTGTTTTCATGGTTGCCAATCTGTCCAACACTTTGTTTTCCTTCTTCTGGGGCAGAATGAGCTTTTGGTCACTGATTTGACTTCTGGTGATCGAATGATAACACGGGGTGATTGGTGATTGATCACTGTGCACTTTGCCACAGTCGCCACTTTGTGAAGGAACCTGCCATCCTTTGGACACTTATTCTGTTCTGAACATGTGTGTGGCTCGTAAAAGTTTAGACAAAACCGTGTGTATGTATATCTGATCTGGTCACATGACAGATGTCGGACCCGTAGAGGAGCCTGTCGAGGACAAACAGAACCTGCAGACAGCTGAGAGCCAGGAGGAAGACGAGGATGAGGAGGATACAGACACAGATGATGGTGCAGTTGGTGAAGATGAAGCTACTGATGGTAGTTGGTTTAATTATGCTTAAAAGAAAACAATGCAGTCAGATACGTTTAAAACCAAAACACAGCGTTAAAAAAATGCAATATGAAAATCAAACCTTTAAAATAAGATGTAATAAAAGATAAAATGTAGTTTTTTTTGTTTTTTTTTTACCTAAACTGACTTTAATTTATAGTTTACTTTATCTAAATGTTGATCTTCGTATTTACTTATTGTCAAAGTAGTTTTTCAGAAAAGACAAATATTTCTTTCTTAATGTTGGAGTCTTACTTTGAATACGGTTTTATGTATTAGTGGTAGTTTAATGTTGCTTGACATCCTGGATCATGGTTAAGACGTGACGTAGTTGTGAATGATGTTATTATTCTTTATAATCTACATATCGTGTTCTAGCCGTGTTGTGGAGGCGATGAAAAGGTTGAGCCTCTGATTCAAACATCCTGCTCCTTTACTGTAGTAATAATAATAATGTTGGAGTCCAGCTTCTTCTTTTTAGGAGACTTTTGGGACTGAATGCTGAATATGTGCGTGTAAAAACAGATAATCATAATGTTTTAGTTTCTGGATTTGTTTTATTTAGTTGTGTGATTAATTTTAATCTGTCAGGGTGGTTAATTCCACATTTTCTTGGCAATATACTGACATTTATTGAGACATTTATGAGACATTAAGTCTCGTCTTGACGACGTGCCCCAGCTGTATGTCTGTCTACTTCCTGTCTATCTGTCTGAAAAAACTCGCCTTGTATGGCTTTGATTTCTGCTCTCATCTATCAGCCTGTAGTGTCGTTCTCTCCGTAACATCTGTCATGCTTGTATCCGTCTGTCATCATCACTGTCTGTCTTCTCTCTTTTCTGTTTCTTCTTCTCCTACAAAGGGTTGGATATTAATAAGAGCCAATTCTTAATTTTAATAAGTTCCAAATTGATTCTGCTGATCAATTTCAGAGTACAAAATCTGGACCTTATTCTTTTATTTATTATTAACAATAATCCCCCATCTCCATTATCCAATAATAATAATTGGAGCCAAGACACTGATGAGCAGAATCAATCACTCTTATAGTGATCTTGGTAACGTCAGTCTCTGTGTTTCTATCAGACAACTGTCATGTTAACAACAGCGGAGGAGACTCGACTAGAATCCAACAGTTGATTGAGTGTCCGCGTGAGTACAAACATGCACACATACAGAGAAACATGCATTTTTATTTTCAGTATGTAACTATGGAGACACATTGCTGCCAGAAAAACAGTGAATAAATATAAAAGATAAGAAATCAAAATTATGAAATGGCAAGTCAAAAAACAAACAAACAAAAACAACCTGACTTAATTTTATCTTTAATATTATTTTGATTAAGTCATTTTTTTTAATCTAATAGTTTCGACTTGGTTTTATAATTTTGATTCACTGTGATTATTTTTATTTTTGATCAATCGTAACATTTTCAAATCAAATCTTTTTTGCTTCTATAAATCTGCTGATGCTTCTGCTCCAGAGTTGTGTTGTCAATATATATTGATATATGGATCCATATTGATTGTGAATATTTGATATGGTTTCAACATTCATTTACCGCAGTATTGATAACCAGGTATCACACACACACACACACACACACACACACACACACACACACACACACCGCTGCAGTGCCCTCATAGCCCCGCCTCCTCTCGCTCGCTCACAGCTCTGTCTTCTCGTCATTCGTCTCACTCGCTCCGGTTAAATATAATAACTTTAGAATATTGTTTTCATGAACAATAAAAGTTTTTTTTTTTTATTGTTATTGTTTATTATTGTTTACAGCATTATTGTTTGCTACTAGCCAAGAAAAGAGAAGTCCTCGTTGAACTTGTTGTCTGATAGTGATCGTGGTTTTACTGGTGCTTTGCTCATTTTTGTGGTGCGACTGTTTCAGGTTGGCTGTTGTGGTTCTTGTCATACCTGCAGCTGACTGGTTGGTTGTCAGCGTCTCAAACGTCACTCACACACACCTCTTCTTCTTCTCCTTCTTCTTCTCCTTCTTCTTCTTCAGGTTTTTCGTTCTGCATGTTGCCTTAATAGCGTTTCAGTGAATACATTCGCTAACCTCATCGTTTCTCCTCTTGTACTTTAGTTGTTGTCCTTTCTTTGCCTCCCGTCCCCTCAGTTGGAGAGAATTTTATCTTAGCAGCATGTCTGAGTTTTACAATTTAAACAGTAACCCTGTTATTATAGCTGCAGGTCACGTATCTAGTCTGTGGAAACGTCCTTTGACTGCCTACGTTTCTGATACCGTCAGCAGATGTTGAACCTTGTTGGCTGCAGTGACATTTTCAGTACAAATACTGCTGGAAGTTTTTATAACTAATCACTGGCAGTCCCACATACGGAAGCAGATGTTGGAGGATTCCTTCATCAACCACCACTGGTGAACATGTTCATAGGACTCCAGTTATTGCAGAGTTGAACTGTAAAAATAATGTGTCTTTGCAGCAAGGAGATGTGAACGTATGGCTTTAGATGGAGCAGGAGGATTTCACTAAGCTGAATAAAATGAGTTGATTTTGTGTGTTGTAATCTGATTTAACTGGGCTAAAGTTAAGTCTATATTTCTTTCAACTACATTTCAATGACTTTATTTCAACGAGGATTTTATAGATTATCTAGTTCATATTTCTTCTTGGCAAAAGCTGCCCAAACTTTGTTGACTGTCTGTCGGTGTTGTTTAACTACAGTGATGGTGGCTTTGTTCACATCCATCTACAACCTGGATTATTCAGTATTGGACATGTTGTGGTCTTTAACCTGATAACCTGATTTATTCTGTGTATAATGGGAATCAGAGTAGAGGTACTTTTTCATGTAATATCTGCATCCAGTTATGATTAACAGGAAAACCATATTAGTCTTTAGAGTCTTTACACATAACTGAACTAACCAGCCACTAATCCAGCTGATAGTTGACCCTGAGTCAGTTTAATGGTTGTGTGACTGTCGGTCGCTGTATTAACAGGATGTTAAGTTGGCACATTGGACAAATAAATAATACATAAACTGGCTTTACTCACCGACTCTTCTGGTTTTCTTTTTTTTTTCTCTGCAGCTGTCAAACAGCTGAAGGAAACTGTAAGTTCTTCGATCCACAAACTGGCCAACTTTGATGGTAAGAAATCAAATAAGCTTCAAGTGAAAAGTACATTGAAGCAGTTCAGTCTGAGAAGTGAAGCTGGAAATCTGATAAAGATAAAAAAAGATGTCATATTCTGTCCGAACCACAAATTAAGACCTGTGTGTGTGTGTGTGTGTCTGTGTCTCTGTGTGTGTGTGTGTCTCTCTCTGTGTGTCTGTGTGTGTGTAGAAGTGATGGATGCCCACCTACAGAACAACCAGACAGCAGAAGACGACATCCTGGCCAGTCCTGATCGACTGAAAGGTAGAGGACACACACACACACACACGCACACACACACACACAGTTGTGTTTTTGTGAATTGGGGACAGTTACATTAACTGACTTCACAAAGGACTAAACTGCTGATAAGCAGAAATCCCTCCGTAGTGACCTCTGACCCCTGACCTTTGACCTCTGTCTTTGCTGTTGTGAGAGTGACTGTTTGCCGTCCTTTGGATTCTCTGTGGACAGACACAATGCTCAGCAGGCATGTGTGGAGGCTTTAACACACACACACACACACACACACACACACACACACACACTTTTATATTTCCATAACTTCGATTACCTCACTTGCCACTGTGTGTGTTTACCCGATCTCTACACTAACCTGAACCCAGTTCTAATTGTGCCTCATTCACTACAATAACTCCAGTAGTTGTTACTGTAAACAAGAATTTGTCCCACCTGGTCTGTGTGTGTGTGTGTGTGTGCGTGTGTGTGCGTGCGTGTGTGCGTGTGCGCGTGTGTGTGTGTGTGTGTGTGTGTGCGTGTGGGTGTGTGTGCGTATATAGGGAACCAGATGGATGCCAAAGAGTCAGACATGTCAGACACTCTGAGTCCCAGCAAAGACCGCAGCAGTGACGACACGTCAGGTCAGTCAAACACACATTCATCCGTCTAGTGTTTAAGTCTTATTTATGTGATATTATTCCTCTCTTGGGTTTTATTTTGTTGTTAATTTGTTTTACTTTGAGGGTTTTTCTTTTTGAGTTTGAACTGCTGCTGACTTTAAATAACTTTTACTTTTTTAAGGGGGAAAGTATTTTCTCATCATTCTGCTTCTGTAACATGTAGATCAATGAATCAGTTAAATAAATGCCAAATAAATCATATTTAGACTTATTTTTCAACACAGTCTTATGTGTGACAATAACTTTTTCTTCAACTATTACTCACGTTAATCATTTTGTTGTCATATTGTTGTTTTAAAGCATCTTATTATATTTCTATTAGTAGAAATGCATATCAGTAACATGATTTTTTAACTGTGTGCTGTTCAGACGGCAACATGGACGACCAGGAGCTGAATGAACCGCAGAACAGAGTCGCTCTGCTCAAAGGTAACCATGGCAACTCATCTCTGCTGTTTTGTCTGTACCTGTTAACCACCGCTATGATCCAAGGTCTCTGACAGATTCAATACTGCAGTAAATACGTTAGTGGCTGCAGGGCTTTCTTTTAATTTATCACTTTGTTCATTTGTAGTGCATAAAATGGTTTTAAAGGAGTTTTTTTTATCAAGAATTTTCACTCGTGTTTAATTATGTTTTGTGTGTGTGAGCAGCTGAGTTGCATCGGGCCGGTCTAGAGCCTGGAGACACAGAGCAGGTCATCCACCATCTCCACAGAGAGCTTCTGGAGGCCCAGGAGTTAGCCAACACTGGCAAGCAGAAATGTCTGGACCTACAAGGTAACTAACAGAATAATAAAAACTCCACTTCAATCAACTAAATCATAGCTCCATTTAACCATCGCTAAGTTCTGTCATCTGGGATGAGTGGGATAAAAATGACGACCATGTGACCTGATATGACCTGTGTCTGTCTGTAGCTCTGCTGGAGGAGGAGAGGAGGAGTAACTCTCACCAGACTGAAGAGTCGACCAAACAGATCCAGTACCTGCAGAGTTAGTACATGTGCTCAAACACACACACACAAACAAACAAACAAACAAACACACACAGAACAGCGAGATACTTTACACACATGTGTGTATATTTAAAATCTACCATGCTTTCCGCCTCACTTCCTCTTGTTTGTTTGTGTGTATTTAGCTCAGCTTGGGAAGCTGCAGGCTGACATGGAGGCTCTGAGGGAGCAGAGGGAGAGCACCATCTGCATCACCAGAGATGAGCTGTACTCCGCTCAGGAGGAGGTCTGTTCCCCTCTGACTCCACATAAATCCTTCTAACACTCCTGTTAACTCCTTCCAACTTCCTTCTGACTCACCCTGACTGCTCCCAACTCTTCTTTGACCCATGGATTGTGTTTCCGCTGTCAGATTATTGTTCTGCGGCATGCCATGGAGGCAGCCACGACGGAGCGGGAGCGTGAGATCGCCGCCCTGCAGGCCGACCTGGGCAGCGTGCGATCTGAGCTGGAGCACTGGAGGAGCACGGCCGCCAAGTACGAGGAGGAGATCAGCCGACTGCAGGAGGCCTTCACACAGCAGCAACAGCAGCAGCACAGCGCCAACCAGCTGCAGAGTGAGCATCAAAAAACTGTTGATTTTGTCTTTGTGTGTTTCTGAATGAAGGTTAAATGTACCATGTGGAGTTTGTGACCACTAGTAGCACTAAATATTTAACATGTGGGTTTTGTTCGAGACTCCACAGGGCACATTTAACAATATTAGCTGTGCTGAAAACTAATTTTATTAGAATTGAGTTATAACTCCACTCGTCCTGCCTCTCTGTCTCCCAGCGGAGTGTACCACGTTGCAGCAGCGGTGTGTGTGTTTGCAGCAGGACTGTGACAGTCTGAGAGCTGAAAGGAAAGCTCTTACAGACAAACTGCACCGCCTGGAGTCTGAGCTGAGCAGGTACACACACACACACACACACACACATTTCTAAGAAATGCTTTCAAAGTTTCTTAACAAAGAAAAAGAAGTTCATATAAAATAACAAAACTAAATCAAATATATTACACATTAAACCGAGACTCTAAACTGAATATAAAGCTATTATATTAGTATTAACCCCAGAATGCAGAACGTGTGTCAGACTGGATGTTAAAATGTTAAAATTGGACCTTAAAGTCTTTGTGACAGCCGTGATAGAATTGATGAGTTTTGGCTCAGGCAACTGACAGAAGCTGCCAGATCTGCAGGATGTGTTCAGTGTTCAGAGTTTGGATTCAGCATTAAAGGACGGACAGAAGGAAACGTGGTGTCCAGTTGATTCAGGCAGAAAAGGACGAGGGGACGACAGCTGACTGACATCTGACTGGACAGACTGAAGCTCTGCTCTCCTCGGAGAGAAAACATTACTGCATGTTTTCATCAGAGCTGAGAGCTCAGCAGGATTTTATCTGTGCTGCACTTGTGTTTTTTACTAGTTTCCAATAAAATGTAGGTGCCACATGCAGCACTTTTCATAAATATCTGTAATGCATCACTCCCGTAAAAGTCTCACATCTCTTTTCCAGCACTTTTCCTAAACTTTAAAACCTCCATATTTCATTGTCATCATACGCGTGCTTCCATGAGCAGATGATAATATGTGAAGTCGAAGGGGGGGTTTCTCCGGTCAAGGAAAAATAAAAGTCCCATCAGATCAAAACTTTAGCTGTCAATAAATGAAATCCATCCATTGAACACAGAAGTTCCCAGATCAGAATAAATGTTTAAGACAGATGAGGTCAGAGAGTGTGAATGAACAGATGGAGCTTGATCAGGAAAAAATCATAAACACTCACACACTCTCCTCTCTGTCCTCATAAGTGTCTTTTTTCTGTAACTAAGAGGGGAAAATTGTGAGAAAATTGTGTTTGAGTTGAAGTTTTACAAGTCGTCTGTAAAATAATCCAATTATTCAAAGTACTCGTAGCAAGTCATAGTGTGTAATAAGTTCCAGTCAGATGTCAGGAATGACCTTATCATGGGCGGCTCAATCGTCGAAGGGACTGATGACATGTTACTGATGGTGTGTGTGTGTGTGTGTGTGTTTGTGTGTGCAGCACCAGGGAACAGAGTCTGGTCCTCAGCAGCAGTCTGGAGTCTCTGGAGAAGAGGGAGGAGGTTCTGCAGGACAAACTGGGTTCTCTGGAGAACCAACACCTACAGGACGAAAGCAGGCTGAAGAGCCAGCTGGACCAGGCCCAGGCCCGCACACACACACTGCAGAAAGAGGTATACACACACACACACACACACACACACAGACACTGCAGAGAAGAGTACGTAATCGCTTGAAGTTGTTAAGTCACTTCCTTATAGTTATTGATGAGCTAACGAGTTATAGACATGATGTGTGACACTGGTGTGTGTGTGTGTGTGCAGTATGAAGACACACAGTCCCAGCTGTTGGACCTCCGTCAGCGCTATGAGAGAACGGAGCAGGAGAAGCTGAACATCCACCAGGAGCTGGAGCAGTGCAGGAGCAGCCTGAAGTTGCTGCAGGACAAGACCAGCTCCGTGAGTACACACACACACACACACACACACACACGCAGAGGCTTCCCTTCAAAGACCAAAGACTATATGGACTCTGTGTGTTATAACATTTCTTTGTTTTTGTTCAGAAGGTTTTTCTTGACGTTTTTCCTTCAGTTTGGAGTTTTTGTTCTTCTTCTTACGTTTTGATGCAGGAGAAGCTTCAGACTTGTTTTGGACCTGCTCGCTGGAGCCCACACAGCACTTTGAGTTCACAGCCTCCCTCCTCACTGCTTACTTGCTAAATCTAAAGATAGAAAAAGTCTCACCAACCAGTGTTTGAATCTCGAATCACACCTTCAGTCCCGCTAACTAACAAAGGCCACTGAAAATAACCTCTGTGATAGAAAAACAAATAAGATTCTACTAATAACAATTATAAATCATGACGAAATAATCATTAAGTGTGACTCCGGCAGATTGGTGCAGCTCAATAAATACATTAATCAGTATAGTAACTATAAACAGTTGTTTTTTTATTAAACTGAACCGATGTTAAAGAGAAAAGTCGCTTTTCCAGCTGAGGTGACGTCATGTGACATCATGGCCTCTGCTGTCTTTTTCATTCTAAGCTGATAAATACCAGCTGTTAGTTTGTCTCAGACGCCCTGAAAGCTCCAGAAATCAGAAAATGAGCTGACGACAGCGAGGCAGAGCAGCCTCCCTCCTCCCTCTGTCACCCCTCTTCTTCCTCTCCTCTCTTCTGTCTTCAGCTCATCCTCTACCTCACTTCTTCTTTGTTGATGTGACTGTTAATATTTGTTCCTCAGGTTTCGGATTATTTTTTTTTGTTTCCCCAAAGACTTTTAGAAGAGTCCTGAACCCAGAGTCACAGGACGAGATGAACCAACATTATTTTAACATTTAAAATAAAGGATAATTCTAAATAAAAGTACCAAGAATATGGAACCAGAGAAACTAAACTAAGAACTAAAAAGTCCTAAAAAGAAGAAAAGGAAGCCAAACTTTCTTTTTAAGTTTAACAAACAACCAGCGCTTCCTTGTTTTATGGATGCCGCTGTGGTGTCTGTGTTTGACCAGTCAGGGACCTGCTCGATAGTTCCTGAACTAGAAGAACGTAACACATGAATTTATTCTCCGGTTCTTCTGGTTGAAATGCAGGTTTAGTTCCTGAGTTCCCCAAAAGGTTCTCGGTCCATCCTGTGGTTGAAATGCCCTAAAAGAAGTTTAACTTTGGTCTTATATTCTGAGTTTTGTCATTTCTGTCAGTAATAACTTTCTACTCGCCAGCTTAAAAGCAGAGATGTGGGAACACTGCGACTAAACTTGGGTCAAGAACCACAAACGGATCACACACGCTGTAAATAAACTTATTTACAAGTGTGAACCGTGAAATTATGACCCTGACTGACGACGTAAACATCCATTACAGTTACCACAACAATGACATCAGTGTTTCCAGATCTGAGCAGCAGAGTCCAACGTGATTATTACTGATAGAAACGATGACAAAACTATATAAAAAATTAACCCGGAATTACCCTTTACATGCTTTATTTATTATTTTAAATGTCAAGCACTGGCACCCTAGTTTACTGGAAACAGTTTTGAACGCTCTTCATGTTTTTGTTCTTTTTGTTTGTTTTTATTGACGATCCACTGACCTTTAAAATCAGTGGACTGTTTGTCTTGTCTGTCCACAGCTAGTAGGGTTAAGTTGACCCTAACGAGGCTTCCTGTTGCTGAACGTTAATGAGCTGAACTCCAACAGAAAGTAGTTGCTGGTGATGGATGGCAGTTCTTCCTCTGTGGTGTTTTATCGGTGTGGCTGTTTAATGTACAGGAGTGGTGGTGTTGCTCTGTGGAAATGCCTGACTGTACTGAACCTGACACAAACCTGCCTTACTCTCTCTCTCTCTCTCTCTCTCTCTATGTCTCTCTCTCTCTCTCTCTCTCTCTCTCTCTCTCTCTCTCTCTCTCTATGTCTCTCTCTATGTCTCTCTCTCTCTCTCTCTCTCTCTCTATGTCTCTCTCTCTCTCCCCCCCTCCTCCCTCCCTCCCTCCCTGCTCCTCCTCGCTGTAGCTGCTCCATCCTCTATGTTGGTTGGTTTTGGTTGATTTGCCGGCTGATTTCTTCTTATCCCTCTCCACTCCCTCCTTCCCCTCTAGCCATCCATATTGCAGCCTGTCCAAGCCATATTCATGGGCCTTGTCCTGGCTCTGCTCTACTGGTGTTTCGGCCAGTTGTGGTAGAAAGGTACACACCGACATGACATCTGTCTGCCTGCCTGCCTGTCTGTCTGTCTGTCTCTGCTGCCTCCGTCTGTTCATCATCTGTGGAAAGAAGATGATGGAGGTGAAAACTTGGTCCTGATCTGTGATGAATTCAGGGAGACAGGTTTTAGTGAACATTTCATGATTCACACAGTCTGAAAACAGAAATTATTATTCACGGTAATTTAAACCGTGGTTTGACCTCCAAAGCTCCTGTAAAAGGTGTTTGTTTTAATTTTTAATTTTCTACCAACCATTAAATTATACAATACAATACAATACAGTAATAATTCGGGTCAGATATGTCAGGACAATATTGCACGTCCTGGTAGCTAAATTAGATCCTTATGTTCACTTCTAATTAGAGATGCTCCGATCGCCATTTTTTGGGCCGATCACCGATACCGATCACCAAAAAAATTGATCGGCCGATTGCCGATCACTGCCGATCAAAGAATGAATTTAAAATTTTAAATACCTTATTTTCCAGACTATAGAGTGCACCTAAATATAAGGCGCACCCACTAAAATTTTAATGAAATATATATTTTGTCACATATAAACCGCACCGGACTATAAGCCGCCGATATATACATACGCCGATACATAAGTGTTTATTCATATACTGAACTGATTGTTTACGAACAGTGCCGCAATAAAAGCATCAAACGCGGCAATAAAAGTGCCGATAAACAAAACAGAAAAGTCATTGATGGTTTTATTTATCTTCCTCCTGCGTACTGAAACCATTATTGTGCAGTGTGCGGGAGGAAAGGTGACAGCGGCTGTTAAAGCGCAACTGCGCAACTATTAAAGTCGCTTCATTCTCCCATGAAATGAAGCCACACGTCACTATTTATCTTCCTCCTGAGCATTTAAAACTAATGAACACCAAACCACTGTCACTTCATTTCTTCTGCGCACTGAAGACACTGAAGTCGTCCTCTTCAGTGTCAGAGTTGAACAGCGTCAGATAATCTTCATCACATATCGTCTCACCGCGGCTGCGCGTCAGCTTGCCGTTAATGAATCTATGACATAGATTCATTAACGGCAAGCTTACGTGTCCTTACTGTTTACTTCACGGATAGCCAGATCGATGACATTCAACTTAAAAGCTGCATCATAGGAATCGCTTCGGTTTTCCATTTTGAGGGGGTGAGGGTGTAATAATATTATATACCTGTGACGGAGCAGCTCCGTCAATGACTGCGGCCTGCGCGCGCGCGCACACACACACACACACACATCCGGAAAATAATATGCCTTTATTTGAAACGTCGCTAATAATGTACGTCTCGTGATCGGCTTCCTGATCGGCATGTTTTTCCGATCGCCGATCAGGCTATTTTTAGACAATATCGGCCGATCATGATCGGCAGCCGATCAATCGGAGCAACTCTACTTCTAATATATCTTTACATCGTTATCAATGAACCTGATCAATCATTTGAATTAGTTCTGTGCTTGTGGATCAAAGTTAAACCCTGAATTCTGATCAGCAGGACGCTCTCATCACCTCCTGCTCTTCCTCTCTCTCTACGGCTGAGTTTCATCACCCTCTTCATCATTTTCATCATCATGGTGGTTGGTCTTCGTCTGGTTTGAGCCGCTCTAACTGCATGGCTGTCAGTCACACTCGTTCTGCTTCCGCTCTGCTGCGGCTAACACCGAAACCCTTTAAAAGTTTGGACTTATAAAACAACAACCACAGACCCTTAAACGGGAAAAAAGGGTCTTTAAAGCTGAAAGTACATCCGGCATCATCATCCTTTATTTATTTATTTTTATTTATTTATTTTTTGTCAATAAATCCCATGAAAAGATCAAAATGATGCGGCTCATTGATGTGTTTGAAGTAGATACAGGAACAGCACATATCATAATCATATCATAATAACACTGGTAGTGACAGAGAAACAAGAACTTTAAAAGTAGGAAGTAGCATGTAGTAGCATTATGATTATATATTAAACTATATATGAATATATCAACAGTAGATGTCAGTAGATCAAGTTATTGCTGGTTTTGGTCTCTTCGTGGGATTTTATTGACGTTTCCTCAAACAGAATTTGAGTCATTTAATCAGATAAAGGCTTATATTTGATTATTTATTATCGGCAGTCAACAGTCAAAATTTAGGAGGGAAAAGAAAACTAAATATTATGCATAACAGATGTCTGACATTTGATTATTTTAACTGGAGAAGAGTGAAATTCAGTAATTTATTAAAATATACTTCATGTTGACCTTTTTTCTATATTTTATTGTAAGAATTGCATAAAATAAAATCTCTCTAAATGCAGGATTGTTTTATAAATGCGTAAATGCAGGATGTGACTTGATGAATTTCTTCATTTGAATATAGAAAATTATAATTAGTATGAAGTATTTCTTCTTAAAGCGTCAGACTGACCTTCATTAACATCTCGTCACTGCTGCTTCACTCTCAGGGTTTCGGTGATCTGATTATTATTATTTTTTTTTGTTTTTCTCCTCTTTTGCAGCAGGGTTTGTGGTTATGTTTTTCTTTCCTTCCAGTCTCATTTTACCTGCTTACAGGTTTGGGTGTTTGTCTTTTTGTTGGTTTGTTTTTCTACATTCATCCTCGTGAACTTTCCTTGCAGTCACTTCGTGTCCGTCCTGTGTTGTGCTTGTTGTTTGCTGCTTGTCCGTTTTGTTTCCAGTGAAGGAAAACTGGTCTGTAACGTTTCTGTTTTTCTACTCAGGTAACTTCCTCGGCCTTGTTTACTTTGCAGCTTTCAATTGTGTTTTTTTATTTTTTTTATTTTATCCTCTGTTTTCCTTTTATTTACTCCTCTCTTGTACAGAGTCCCTGAAGTCCCAAAATGTTTTTTCAAAATTATTTATTATTCTGAATTTAAAGGTGCAATATGTAAGATTTGGGGAATTTATATACCAACAGGGGGCAGCGTATCACCGTTACGTTACATTATCAGTGCTCTGTTAGCTAGCAAACAAGCTAACTAGGACATTGACTAAGTACGATAGCAACGGTTCAGTGCTAACGTTGAGCTAATGTTTGCTTGAATAAATCTAACCTAAAGTTCTTCTTCTTCGTCCTTTTATGTTGGTATTATGGGACAGGACAGGACGCTAGCTGGTTAGCATGCTAACTTCAGTAGATCTCTCTGCAACACTAATACATAAGCGTCTTTGACACAATGTCAAATCTATTATTCACTTTCTGTAGACAATTTAGTTCATTTTTTGAACTACACTTCTAAGATAAATCTACATATTGCACCTTTAAGTCATTATCTTGTGTGAACAAGATAATTGATGATAAACTCGCACGCTTCTCCACCGCGCTGCGTGCTGATATCTGACACAATGAAATGCTCCGACACTAAAACGCTGACGGGAACCAGCTGATAACGGCGTTTACACATATTGTTGACGTCATCAGTCAAAATGTCGCACACGTCGTCCTTTAACCACGTTGGTAAAATCACAGTCGATACGTCCAGGACAACGGGCGCAGTTGATTTGTCCCAAACTGATGCAGAAAAGTCATTTAACAGTTACTCCACCTATAAAATAAGAAAATAAGAATATTTCTAAAATTTTACTTGATTTTCTTATGTTGTTTTTTTCCATTTTGTTGTGTGTCAGGAGTACAGGTGAATCTAGTGTTTATTATGTATATAATCCCCCATATAAATATATATGTATATACATTAGATAATATCCTCTTTGGGACTTTGGGGGCTTCATATTTTTGGCTTCTTTTATCATCATCTTTCATTTACATAATCCTCTGTACTTTTCTTTCCCTCTTCTCTTCATCTTCTTTCTCCTCTTAATTCATGCTTCCTGGTTTCAGTCTTGGTCGAGTTAAAGTATTAAAAAAAACAAAAAAAAACAACAAACAAACAAAGTTGGAGACTGTGTGTTGACGTGTTGTCGTTGGTGTCTCTCGGACAGAGCCGCTGGAGCCCCTGGATGCCGGTCATCGCAGTGATGGTCGCCGTGACGGCAGCCGTCCTCTACCCCAACCTCTCCAAGAGCAGCTCCACCTAGGACGGACACACACACGCACATGCACACACACACACACACACACACACACACACAGCGCTGTCAGGAGAGCATCACTGCTTTACTTGTATAAATTGTAATTGTAAATAATTGTAGAGGGAATATAAAGGTTGTGGTTTCTACAGAGGATTCAGATGTTTTTTGGTTTATTTTGTTTTGTTTTTTTGTGTGCGTGTGTGTGTATGGGGAAGTTTCTGCAGCGAGGAGTATTGTTGTTGTTGTTTATTGTTGTTTATGTTCTCGGCTCTCTCTCAGCTGTTTTGGTTTTTGGTCTCTCTGCTGATTTCTGGGTAACAGATGATTCTCAAGCAGGGCCGAGCTTCCACACCAACCTGCCTGAGGTGACTCTTTGTTTTTGTTTTTGTTTTTTTGACGTTTTCCCGTCAGTCTCGGTCCAGTCAGGGCAACACGATCCACATTCATCACTCAAAGTCTGAGAAGTCAGGTGTTAAAACAGGTTTCCATAGATTTAATTGGCTGTTGGAGGTCTGTTAGCGGCCAGTGTTTCACCTGAAGAGACTTTCTGATTAAATTCAGCTTTCAGTTTCCTCCTAAAAAAACACAAAATGTCCCTTTGACACCTTCAGCTTGAGTCATGTTTGTGTCGCTTTCGTTACAATTATTTTTGGGGGTTTTGCTGCTGATATTTGGAGTTTTCATGCCAAAAAAGAAGATTGTCATATTTCCTATTTTTTTGTCCTTGTGAATGTTTTTTTTTTTTTTTAACTGAGACAAAAGTGATTAAAATAATAACAGCGTAATAATAATAAACTTGTTTTACTTTATCCAAATGTTTTGTTAGTGTCAGTTCGGGTGGTGAATGCACATTTGTTTGTTTATATGCGCCACTAAAGCACAATAAAGCAACAATAATTGTTTGTTTTTGTTTGTTTAGTGAGGCTCCCTGTGTTTTAAAACCTTTAATATTTCAGTCCGTGTTATGCTGACATGGTGCATATCTGTAAACAAATGTTCAGAAACTGACAGCGTTTAGGGGTTTATGGGGAAAAATTAATGAATGAATATTAAAGTAGGTTAAATGATGACCATGTGCAGGTTAAATACACTGAGACTCCTCATTATCATAAAAAGACATAAATCAGCTACCAGTAAATTTAAATATACAGATTTATAGTAAATGTACATCCAGGATTTCACAGCAAAGAAACGCGTTTGTGTTTCTGTTTTTTCTCTTCGTTCACGTTAAGGTGGTTTCAGGCGTCTCGGCGTCACTACGTTTTTGTTTTTTTTTTGGTTTCTTCCTTTTTTTAGGGGTTGGTTTGAAACTTGAAGCCAAATTATTCAAATAAAAAAACAGATTTATTTTCTGTGGGGATTTATTTTTTATTTTTTTATTTTTTTGAGGGGGAGCGGTCACAGAAAAGGGGGTCAAAGTGCCTCTGATGTAACTAACACACACACACACACACACTGGGTTTATTGGACTGTCAGAGGTCTGCCAGTGTCTTACTAGCTTTCTCCAGAGCTTTCAACTGCTACTCTTGGCCTTCTTCAGTGTGTGGAGTCATCTCCAGTTAAGATTATTATTATTATTATTAATATTATTATAGCTTCATCCCAACGATTTACATCAGCTGGAAGAAGATTTTTTACCAACATTAGCAGCTCTGAGGATGATGACAGTCGATCCACCGATTTGATGGTTCAGACGTTGAAGATGAATCCTTGTGAATTTGCTAATTTGCACCATCAGCAGGTTTATAAATATCCACTCGAGTTCATGACATGCTGAAAACAACAGACTGTGGATTTATTATCCCAGCTGGATACTGGACTCAAACATGGCGCCTGTTCAATCGAATGTAAATTCCTCGTCTGAGTTCTAGTTTCCAGTTTCGCTCGTGTGTCGTTCGACCTCGCTGAATATGGACAGTAGTGTTTCTAAAAATCACTTTTCTCGACGGATGTTTTACAAACTTTTTTTTGGATTCAAAAGTCATAATTGACATTATTTGCAGTTTGAGGTGTCAACAGTTTTATAAATGGTGGTCTATAGAGTACATACAGCAACGTATCCAGCTCTCTTAATACATTCATGGTCATGATGCTCACACTAGGTCCCAAAAATCATAACATAACATACATACATACATAACATAACAATAAATGATCTTCATTTTTTCATGTGAAATACTGGACAATTTTCAAATGAAAGATTTGACCTCCAACATGGCGGCTGTGAGCTCAGCGTGACACTTCAGACCTCTGATGAGGTGTTTTTAGCAGACATTAAATTATTATCGAGCTGTGTGTGTGTTTGTGTGTGTTGATTCACACTCTGGACTCTTGAACAACGTTCGTCATCGTTTGTGTACTCTGTCTTGTCTCTGTGTTTTAAAAGAAATAAATAAAAAGACAACGAACAAAATATTCCTGATGTTTAAAGACACACACTACAGTACAGAGAGAGAATTGTAAAATAAAATGTTATTGAATGATGTGCTACTAGACTTATTTTGTTAAAATCGTTTAGAGATATGAGAGGGAGCTATGTAGAGGATATGATGATGTACTGAATATGCAGAGCGATGTTTGGATTAAAGTTGTAGCAAGCTGACCCACCAAACCAGCTTCCAGCGTCTTCATTCACTAAGACACACACACACACACACACCTGTGTTTGAAAATTACATGGTTACACATCAAGGCTGCTTAGAGCTGAAACCACTGATCGATTATTAGAAAAATATTCATCAATTTATTGTTTCGAGCTTCTTAAATGTGAATATTTGTTGCTTTTCTTTGTGATCATGAAAACTGAAAGTCTTTGGCTTTGTTGGTCGGACAAAACGAGCAGTTTTAAAAACTCACCTCATGATTTTAGGAAATTGTAATTTGTATTTTTCACATTTTATAAATTCATCAAATATTTATTTTATTTATCCCGGAAAGTCCTGTTAAAAAAAAGTAGTTTTATAGAAGATTAATTGATAATCAATAGTTCCAAACCATAACTTCTTCAATTGTGGTTTAACTAATCCAAGTTAAAATAATGTTATCAGGCTAAACTTTAGGATAAGTTTAGCCTGATAACATTATCAGGCTAAACTTATCAGGCTAACGTTATCAGGCTGTTAATTCTGGTTCAGGTTCAGTTGATGATTTGATCTGTTCTTGGATTTTAAACAAAGTCAAAATAATGACCAGCTCATGATTGACAGCTGTGGTAATTATGTCTTTTAATCAATCTCTTAAAAACACAGATTCGTAACATTTCTTCTTCTTTTCCTTGTTTTTCCTGGTAAAAATCATTTTCCACGTGTATCTCTGGTAACGTAAAATCTTTTACCTGCTTCATGAATTTCCTGGATAATTGCAGCTGTCACTTTTCTAGTTTTGTACCTTGTGAAACAGGTTAAAAATCTACTTACAGTATTTGAACACCAGAGGCAACATATTCATACAGTCATAATTAGTTTCAGACAAACAGGTGAAGGAGCCGCTGACACATCACCAAACATCAGCCTGTGACTCACACAGATTCACAACAGAGGACACTGATGTCTGAAATGTACAAATCAGACGTCTGGCTGTGACACACACGACCTCAGACTCCACTTTCTAAAGACTTATTGTACGTCTGAATGCAGGTTTTCATAACTTTCACACGTGATTGTAGATGTATGAATAATGTGAAAACATGTCGCTGATCAGATCAAACTTTATTTGAACTGTGAGAGTTTAAAGGTCGGTGTATAACGAACTGATCAATAATCCAGCCTGACAATCAGAGAACTGCTGATTGATACAGAAACACTGAGTTCATATCAGATCAATCCAGTGAACAGGAGGCATCACTCTGACCCTTTATCCACAAAACAAAGTCCCACACAAATATACTCATCATATGACTATAATAAACAGGTGCAGGATGATATATGAGCTCATCAGTTTATCTTTCGTACCTGTGACTTATGACATCACAACGAGTTTGGAGCCAATCATGGTCCAGTATTCAACTTACACAAGTGTGATGTGGAAACTTGAACCATCAAGAATCAAAGAATTTGACTCAGAAGGCAGTTTTTTAAAATTAACTTTGAACTATTCCTTTAAATAAAATAATCAAGTGTAAAAGCACAAGTTATAGAATAAAAGGGATATTACACAATATATATTGTCTCTCTGTGTACATGATTTCTTGGCTTGGCTTGTTTTTTTGTTTTTTTTTTACCACAATATTAAAGGATAAGTTCACAATTTTTCAAGCCTGTCTCAAAACAACATATGAACAATAAAAAAGTGTTGTTTTTTTTCCCTTGCTGTAATTATTCCTCCTGTTAGCTCCTTATTGTTTATTTGGGTACCTGACTATTTTTTGTGAACCCGTCCTTTAATAACAGGTCACGAAAAGTAATCATTTTGACCGATGGGGGGCGATAATACGCCGCATTACCGAGAAGACACTGAAATGTCCGAGTTTAAGAAGCAGCACCTGAACGCATCAGCAGCCAGTCAGTCACAGTCAGGATCAAAAAACTCTTCAGATCAACTTGAGCCTGCTCAGAGGAAACAGCCTCACTGTCTACCTGCCCGCCAGACTCACACGGAGTCCCGACAAGAAGCGACCACACTCACCAACAAGCCCGACTTTAGAGCCAGCATGCCGGCCACAGAGAAAGACCTGGCCGAGGACGCTCCGTGGAAGAAGATCCAGCAGAACACCTTCACCCGCTGGACCAACGAGCACCTCAAATGCGTCAACAAGCGGATCGTGGACCTGCAACTGGACCTGGGCGACGGCCTGAGGCTCATCGCCCTGCTGGAGGTCCTGAGCCATAAGAAGATGTACAGAAAGTACCACCCGAGGCCCAACTTCAGGCAGATGAAGCTGGAGAACGTGTCGGTGGCGCTGGAGTTCCTGGACAAGGAGAACATCAGGCTGGTGTCCATCGGTGAGTAGCGGCGCTTCATTCATCCGTCTGGAGGGTAAAATAAACCCTCAGCTGGTTGGAAGAAGGTCGGTTTACCTGTTTAAGAGTCTGAGCCTGACATGGAGGCTGCTGCTGATAATATAACCGGTCCCAGCTGAGCCTTTTTTCCCACACTTTTTTCAAGTTTACAGCCCCTCCAAAAAAAACACGCTTCTCTACCGCGGACAGGCCAGACTGCCTTTAAAAAAAACCCAATAATTTAAACATCTCATTATTTTCCCACATGTATAGATATATTTAGATTATAATCATACATTTTCTGAATCAGACGCAGCCACTCTTCAATTCGGCATTAATTTAATACACAAATCAGTTAATATTTCTTACAAATATCAGGTTTTTTACGACGTTTACCTGTCTGATTTTTTTTTTTTGCTGAACTGTAGGTGAGAGACGGTGTTTAAAAACGGAGGAAAACACACGTTAAAAGTTGATGTTGTCGGTGTTTAGTGTGTTTATATTAAACCAAAGTAAAGGGAAGCTCATAAGTTTGTTTTTTATAATCTTGACTCGTGTTTTTTTGTCTTTTTTTTTTAACCTTAATGCAGTTTTTGCCGGAGACCAAAGTCCAGTCAGTCGCGTTTGTGTTGAAGTTTCCCTCCGGAGGTTTTAGGTGTTTTTTTATATATATTTTTCTTACTGTAATGTTAAAACAAACCGAGTATTACTTGGTGAATCAAAGTACTTCATGTGGTTAAAGTACTTTACTTTAAAACCTCCGGTGTAACGAGCAGGTTTCAGTCCAGTTTGATCCAGTTCACGCGGCTCACGCGTGTTCAACAAGCTGTTCGCCGAACTCCGTTTAAAAAACGAACACTTTAACGTTCACGTGCTTATCGGCGATATTATGATCAATATTTTATTATTTTTCTAATATTTTAGAATCGACAGTATCTCCTTGTAAAATCGGCTTAGAGAAAACCTACAATTAAACCAGTTATCTATTGAAAAACTCTCATTTTCTAAGTAAACTTTGCTCCTGTTGCTTCAGCTTTTTGATTTTTTTAACATTTTAATTGAAGTGTTGGTTTCTGAGAACACCAGGTAATAGCCGGGTCCCACACTAACTACTGATTAAATGTACCATGTTGTAAACAGCAGCGTTAAATTGACAGTTTTCTCAACGCAGTCTGGGTGTGTGCTGTGGGTGTGGCAGTGTTTTTAATGAGCAGATTCTCATTAACACACACACACACACACACACACACACACACACACCTGAGTTAATGAGCCTTCATGTGGAGAAATATTTCATCCACCAATAAACATTTTAAAATCTACTTCAACAAGCTGCTTCTTGTGTGTCTTAAATTTTAATTAAAACACATCAGATTATAATTAAAAGTCAATGGAAACAGATTTAAATCTATTATTTTGATTGTTTACAACTGGTTTTAACGCATGTTTTTAAAGTTTGTGTTTGTGAAATCTGCTGCGTCGTATAAATAAAACAACAAATCATTTGCATCAGTTGCAGAACAGACTTTACACTTTTCTCCATAAGTTGAGGAGAAACTGTTGATTTTTTTTTCTGTTTATGTTTTGTTGTCCGTTGTTGGTCTTAAATTTTGGAGCATAAAACACTAAAAACAGGCAACACAGATTGTTTTTGTTGTTGTTGTTGTTGTTGTTTTTAGACGTTGATAGAACTAGAATATCATCATATTTCAGTGTCGTTATGATTTCTGAACATGTGCTGCAGGTTGAGTTTTGTTGGCGTTTTGCACGAGGAGTTAAGATCACACACACACACACACACACTCTGTGTTGTTTCTATAAGACACATCTCAGCCTTTTCATTAGTGACTTCATCGTGTCTCCAGGTGTGTTTGTGGAGCGATGAACACGTCACAGCTCAGGATTCTTGTTTCCCGTCCAACTCCGAGTGTGTTCTGGGTCTTTTCACAGGACTTTTTATTCACTTTTAATTCTTCACTCGTATAGTGAAAATAGTTAAATTCAGTCATGTTCGTCCGAGCTCGTGTTTCACTTGAATCCAGACCAACTGTGTGTTTTTGCTTCCTTGGGTTCAGCAGCTTTTTAAACTTGATCAGATGTTGATCAGATGTTGATCAGATGTTGATCAGATGTTGTGATTGAACTGGCCGGAGTGTGAGAGCCCGTCCTGACCCGCTCAGGCTGCTTCTGGCTGACGGGACCGAACTTGTTAAGATGTCAAATTGTGGAGGTTTTAATTTTTCCACAGTAGAAAGGAAATGACTGGGCGGGTGGGAAACACACACACAGACACACACAGACACACACACACTTTCTGAGATGAACCACACAGAATCAGAAAATCCTGATTCTGTTTTATTTTGAAAGATGACAAAAAAATGAAAGTTAATGTTGAATATTGTAGTTAATATGTTTATGTTGTTGTTGTTGTTGTATTATCTAATATCCCGATAACGACAGGACGCCATGTTGAACTCTGTAAACACTTTTTTGTTCTTTCTGAAAGTGAAAAAATAATAATTAAATAAATGAATAATAAGTTTAAAATGATGGAAACTGGAAGGGAAGCAGGACGACTCCACAGGTAACATGAGGTTGTCACATACTGCAGCTCCATGACAGGAGGAGGATGGTGTGTGTGTTTGTGTGTGTGTGTGTGTCAATGGTTAGCTGTGGTGCGGGGCCCCTCTGGGAGGCCCCTGGCTTTTGTCTGTAACACACACTGAGGCAGGCGGAGGAATATTTTTGCAGCACATGTGTCTTATTAGAGATAATAGAAGCATCTGATGATGATTTTGTTGGTTGTTTTTTTGTTGTTTTATTTGGGGGTTTGCAACAAACAAACAGTTGTTTTTAACTTGATTTTAATCACAAGTTGTTCGGTTGATAAAATGTCAGATCATCGTCTCATAAAACCGAAGACGTGACCTCAAATCTGAAGATTTTCAGCTGGAACCAGACGAAAAGCAGTCAGTCTGCTGCCTTCACTGTCTGCTGGGAGATTTGAGGTGTGTGTCTGAGGAGATACTTTTTTTTCTTTAACTTTCTGACAGCGTCAGTGAAGTTTCTGTCCTGTAGTGTAGTATTATTATTATTATTATTATTATTATTATTAGTTACTCAAACCTGAACTCACTTCAGTTTGTTTGTTTGTGTGGATGTTGCATAGCAGCAGTTTAGCAGGAAGCAACAATAATGACTTAATTATTTGTCTTTATCACATTGTGTGTGTGTGTGTGCGCGTGTGTGTGTGTAACCAGGGGAGAACATTTTATAGACAAATCGATAATTCGAGGAGATATTTGGTAATAAAATGAATCACTAGTTGCAGCTACACTGTGACACATTAACCAAGTGACTGACTGACTGCTCCCATTCTGGACCAGAAACTACACACAGACACACACCCATATTTCTCTCTCTCTCTCTTGCCGTCTTTGTCTCTCACCCACTTGGTTGCCATGGTACCGCATGTCAACAGCAGTCTCAGTTCGTTGAACTCTGTCAGCTGATGGATGTTTGGTTTCTGTTTTCCATGTTAGTGTTAAATATTTCTAATTGTTTACTGCGTGTTTGTGACTGAGGTGTGTGTGGGGTGTTTTTTCTTCTCATAACTTGCATCCTAAGGTCAATATGAGGCGCATCCACCTGTTGCCACGGCAACCTTTGTAAACAAAGCCAGTGATTGTCTTCCTCTTTATTCCCTGAAAACAACAAGTGGAACCAAAATCACTCGTTCAGCACCAGATATATTGATTGATTGATCCTTAACTTTCGTTTTCGTTTCTCTGGAAGAAAAACCTCAGAGCCGCCGTCACATTTACGGCGCCGGACTTTGCTCCCGTCCGTCTTCAGGGTCACAACAATGCACGTGATCGGCTGCTCAGCTGCCTGTTTACTGATTGTAACGATCACAGCCGGATCAATAAATACAACCAGGTCTCGGCTGACATCACGTTCATTAGGGTCAAAATCAGATCAATTCCTCTGGGTTTAAAGGAATTAAAGACTCAATATTAACCATCAACCGTTGTGGTTACCTTGGTAACGGTTAATTAAATTAGTGAATTAAGTGTCTTTGCCTCTGTGTAAGGTTGACTTTGCACAAATCAAGTTTTGTGTCGTTACTCGTCACACTCGATCAGCTCCTTTCCCATGCTGGAAGGCTGGTGTGTGTGTGTGTGTGTGTGTGTGTGTGTGTGTCTGTGTGTGTGTGTGTCACAACACACTGAGCCTCTGTCGCTGTAGAAAAGGTAACCTGAGAGGTGTCTGGATATAGACTTACACCCTCTCTCTGCACAGAAAGCTCCTTGTGTTGGTTTCGGGTCAAAACGCTGCAGCTTTGTGATTTTGGTTCAATGAGAAGTTTTAAATGAACAAACGTCACCTGGAAACGTTTAAAGGACGTAACGAGGAAGTCTTCATGTTTATTTACAGATTATTTGTTGAGAGGAAGCAGTAACTTTCTGGATTATCTGGTACATAACCGCTGCTGTAAAGTCGAGTTTTAATCGGATTAAACCAACGAGATGCGTCACGTTACTTAAAGATCTTTAGAGGCTTCGAATGTCTCGTTTAGTGTCACAGAAGAAAACAGAAAAAATGTAAATGTAAGAAGACTCAAAACTGTTGATCAATTACAAAAATACTGAAGTTACAGTAATTAGATCGACTAATTGCTGCAGCTTTACATATCACACACACACACACACACACACACCGTTCTTTGTCTTCATCGCTACCGTCATCCTGTCATCACAGCAGATGTTCATGTCTTTCATGTCTTTATAAAGTTGCATTGTTTGTTGGTTGAGGTTTTTTTTTTTTTTATGTCGGGAATGTAATTTTACACACACACACACACACACACAGCTCTGTTGTCTGTTCGGAGGCAGCAGACATGACGCAGACTTCAGGATAATAACTGTTCACTGAATATTTGGTTGGTAACGATGATCAAATCTCTCACACACAGAGTGTATGGTTGGTTAAAGTTAAGTGTTCGTGTGTGTTGTTCAGTAATAATCATGGTGGTAAACCTCCTGCAGCCTGGCTCAGATACAAACATCCCAGACTCTTCTTCTTTTTTTTTCTTCTTCTTCTGTCTGTTTTTTGTTTTACTTCTGGGTTTCTTTCTTTTGGCAGAAAGTCGTCTGGATCAAATGTCTCGTGTTTTTTTTTTAATTTTTTTAAATCTTATTCATTTATTCTTTTGATCAGATTGTTCCTGATTTAATTCGAACAACGATTATTTTCATTTAGACAATTCAATTAGTCTGAATGTTGAATTTAAAGTGTTATTTAAGTATTAAATATCACGTATCTGTTCATCAGTGTGTCGTTATCCCTTCCTCTTCATCATCTTCCTCTTCCTCATCATCCTCCTTTTCTTCCTCTTTCTCCTCTTCCTCCTCTTCCTCGCCACATGGCCTGTCTGCTTCTGATGACATCATAGCCTGGGAACCAGCAGGGTGAGGTCATGCAGGGCTAAACACTGCTGTGTGTGTGTGTGTGTGTGTGTTTTAAACTACAGCTTGTAAATATAACTGAAACTGATTATTGTGGTGTAATTGGATGTCTGGATCTTTTTAAGCTTCTTCTTCTTCTATTATTTGTCCCGTTGTGACTCTTTAATCTCGTGTAGTCGAGCTCGACTGCAGCAGCGAGAAGTTCTTCAGAAACGTAGCTGATAAGGTTCAAGGTTAAACTACAGTAGATCTGTGACCCCTTACAGGCTGGTAGCAGCCTGGTTCTCCTCATACTAGTTAGCAAGCTGGTTGTGAGCTGTTTGGTAGACTGTTGGCAGGCTGTTAAACTGTTGGTTGGTAGGCTGTTTGGTAGACTGTTGGCAGGCTGTTAAACTGTTGGTTGGTAGGCTGTTTGGCAGGCTGGTTGGTAGACTGCTGGCAGGCTGTTAAACTGTTGGTTGGTAGGCTGTTTGGTAGACTGTTGGCAGGCTGTTAAACTGTTGGTTGGCAGGCTGTTGGTAGACTGTTGGCAGGCTGTTAAACTGTTGGTTGGTAGGCTGTTTGGTAGACTGTTGGCAGGCTGTTAAACTGTTGGTTGGTAGGGCTGTTTGGTAGACTGTTGGCAGGCTGTTAAACTGTTGGTTGGTAGGCTGTTTGGTAGACTGTTGGCAGGCTGTTAAACTGTTGGTTGGTAGGCTGTTTGGTAGACTGTTGGTAGGCTGTTAAACTGTTGGTTGGTAGGCTGTTTGGTAGACTGTTGGCAGGCTGTTAAACTGTTGGTTGGTAGGCTGTTTGGTAGACTGTTGGCAGGCTGTTAAACTGTTGGTTGGTAGGGCTGTTTGGTAGACTGTTGGTAGGCTGTTAAACTGTTGGTTGGTAGGCTGTTTGGTAGACTGTTGGCAGGCTGTTAAACTGTTGGTTGGTAGGCTGTTTGGCAGGCTGGTTGGTAGACTGCTAGCAGGCTGGTTGGTAGACTGCTAGCAGGCTGGTTGGTAGACTGTTGGCAGGCTGTTTGGTAGACTGTTGGCAGGCTGTTAAACTGTTGGTTGATAGGCTGTTTGGCAGGCTGGTTGGTAGACTGCTAGCAGGCTGTTAAACTGTTGTTTGGTAGACTGTTGGCAGGCTGTTAAACTGTTGGTTGGTAGGCTGTTTGGCAGGCTGGTTGGTAGACTGTTGGCAGGCTGTTTGGTAGACTGTTGGCAGGCTGTTAAACTGTTGGTTGGTAGGCTGTTTGGCAGGCTGTTTGGTAGACTGCTGGCAGGCTGTTAAACTGTTGGTTGGTAGGCTGTTTGGCAGGCTGTTTGGTAGACTGCTAGCAGGCTGTTAAACTGTTGGTTGGTAGGCTGTTTGGTAGACTGTTGGCAGGCTGTTGGCAGGCTGTTAAACTGTTGGTTGGCAGGCTGTTTGGTAGGCTGTTGGCAGGCTGTTTGGCAGGCTGTTAAACTGTTGGTTGGCAGGCTGTTTGGTAGACTGTTGGTAGACTGTTGGTAGACTGTTGGTAGACTGTTGGTAGACTGTTGGCAGGCTGTTGGTTGGTTGTCTATAAATTGTTAATAAGCTGTTACCAGATTCACCTTTTGAACCAACGTTTTTTTCTTTCCTCGTGAGTCTGAATGATGACTTTCTTTCCTCCATCTTTGATGTTTCTCTCTCTTCATCTCTGCAGCTGTTTGAATCAACCGATGACCAGATTAAAGAGCGAGAGAGACAGAATGACACAGACTGTGCAGCTCGCTCGCCCCTCATTAACCAAATCAAAGACATTTGAAACTTTCTTCTTCTTCTTCTCTGTCTGTAATCTGGGTTTTATTTTTTGGTGGGGTCACCCCCTCTGAGCTGCTAATGCATGACTCATGTTCGTGTTCAGCTGCACCGTTTATTGCAGCAGTGCATCATGGGGTGATGTCATCAGTGGGGGTGACGCATGTGTCACTGGAGGCCTCGATTAGTTCATCCCAATTATTATTATTAGATGTATATTACTTATCGCCTCGAGCACGTTAAACAAGCTTTTACTGCTGCTACTGGTTTAATGTCACCGTTTACCAATCATCAGTGATATTATCGATCGATCAATCAAATTCATCCAAACACATGATTACAAGTAAAATCTGATCAGTTTGATAATATTATGTGATTTTATTTATTTCTCACAATAAAGAGGCGTGATGTCATACACCTGGAGGTGTGTGTGGTGTGTGTGTGTGTGTGTGTGTGTGTGTGTGTTAGGTTTGACCCACGGCACACACACAGATTCCACAACAGTGAGGTCATATCAACACACACACAGGAACAGTGGCTCCACGTCCTGTTTACTGAACGTACCTGCATTCCTTCTGTCTTTAAAGGGCATTTCCACCCAAAATTCCCTTTTGCCAACTGAGAACTGTCAGCAGAAAACTTTAGAAATATGTCAACTATATTTTTCTTTTGTTTAATGAACTGACTATTCTGCTAATTGTCATATTATAATATAGAAATGAACTGGTTAGAAGAATGTGCTAAAAACACCTGAATTTAAAAACTGCCTGCAGTAATGCGTATATATATGATCTCTACTTGAAAAACACCAGTATACTAGTAGCAACAAGATGATTCAAACATTCATATATGGTCAATAATCAATAATGGCTACACAGCTGAGGGAAATGTTATTTATTGACCCAATCAGTTAGTAAATGTATGATCGATGTGTTTTATTAGATTATTCTTTTGATATATATCATAGCTGCATTCATTCCTACTAAAACCAGCTCGTGTGTTTATTGTTCGGTGGGTTAAATGTTGAACTGCGTTTCATTGTTCTGTTATTCAGTCTTTTTTCTGTCTGACATCAGTGTGCCGATCCGCCTCAGGCTTCAACCGTTCCGTACAGCAGCAGTAAATTGTTGGTTAGGAAGCAGAACATGTGTGTTTGTGAGCCGGCGATGCGCTCATTGTGTGAAGGAACAGCTGTTGTCGGCCAGCGGTTGTGAGAGGCAGAGAGTCTGTTTCAGTCACAGACGATGATCCAGGTATATACATCTCACCTGCAGGCAGGGCGGGGCCGGACGTCACAGGTTTCCGCTCCATCACAGAGGGACAGCACTGGCAAACACATGTTTTCACAATGTGTTTTTAATTACATAGAAAAGTAATTAGTAATCAAACGGACAGAAACACGGATGTTTGACGTCAGATTCGTCACATTCACAGATAAAACAAGCAGATTTATTTTCTCTTATTATCGACCGCTGTGCTGCTCGCTTCGTTACACAAGACGACCCCGTTAACCTCTGAGTTGTATGAAAATCAGCACACGCGTGTCTTCATTTATAAGACCTTTGCTGTGTTTATTTGAGCTGGAGGTCGGCTTTAAAAAGCTCTTGGTGGGTCTGATTTATTTCTGTCTTTCTGGACCCAGTCTGCCTCCCAACTCGGTCGGTCGGTTGTCAGAACCGCTGGACCGCTGCTCGCTTGCTTCACAGAGCAGGTATTTCTGCTGCCGGCTTGTTGTGTAACTTCCTGCGCTGGAGAGGGTGTGCCGCGCTGATAAGAAGAAAGGCGTTTTTGTTCCGGCCTGATTCACCTTTACGCATGCACGCGCACACACACACACAAGCACTTAAACCCTCCCAGCCCCCACATCTCTATTAACATTGTTGCCTTGTTATTGTTGTTACCATGGCAACATGACAACAAATCAGCAGGTTTCTGCAGAAAGGGGTGGCTTTTGTTGATCTGACACAGATCCGGGCTGACGTTAAACATGTGTGGGTGTGTGTGTAGGTGTGGGTGTGTGTGTGTGTGTAGGTGTGTGTGTGATAAACCCTGCAGTTTCTCACCTGCGCCACCGTTTTGGGGTAAATGAAGCCTGATCACATGAATCTGAATCACACATCTGGATCATATTTCCTTGGTAGCTCATTAACTAGTTTATGAACGTGTTAATGTGCTGCAACTGATTCTTTTAATTATCTGTGAAACTGTTGATTAATTTTCTCAATTAATTGATTGTTTGCTCCATAAAAGCCCGACGCAACGCGACGTCCTCAAAC